>OZ038481.1:99266909-99496909 GCA_964036315.1 Acanthosepion esculentum
AAAAGTTTACCTGGCCATAGAC
Source organism: Acanthosepion esculentum (assembly GCA_964036315.1). NCBI lineage: Eukaryota > Metazoa > Mollusca > Cephalopoda > Sepiida > Sepiidae > Acanthosepion > Acanthosepion esculentum. The sequence goes on from OZ038481.1 coordinate 99,266,932, forward strand.
AGGAATTATGCAATCTTTACTATAGCACACAACATATATAAGGGGTTCACTCTAGAGTTCACTGCAAATCCCAAGATCATAAGAATTGGGGAAACATGAACTGACCCTATCTAGACAACACACTGGCACCAACCAACGTGGGAAAAGAAAGCCACATGACCCATAAAGTCAGTATTGCTCAACAAAGCTAGCAATTCATGACTGAGGAAAAAGAAGAAAAGAGACAGAGCTTGAAGCTGGGGAGGAGGCGTGGTGTGTGAGTTGAGAAGTCATAGGTGTATTGCTAGACATATTAATGATAAAGGGTTGTCAACACAGTTGGTTACAAAAGAAAAAATAAAGTTTAGTAGATAGAAAGAGTCATGTACATGAAAAAATAGTACAGAATGAAAACTTATTTGATCAAAATTTGAAGAAAAAAAAATTACATTAAAATGAATACAGCATATACAAACACAGACATTTCCCAACTGTTCCAGGAGAAACCTCAAAAGGGCATGATTCAATCAAAGATGTCATTTAGCTGTGTAGTTTCAACAAAGTAGTCTTTAAGGTTAAAGTTAATGAATTCATTAGAACAAAATAAACATTTTCACAGTTTAAGCTACAAGAACAGTATTAACAACCAAAATAGTAATACCCTTTTAGATGACAGAGAAATGGAATAAATTTGGAACCACCAGAAATCTTCTTCAGATATTCTCATTCAACTCCACTCCAGAGTACTTTGCTCAGATATTCTCATTCAACTCCACTCCAGAGTACTTTGCTCAGATATTCTCATTCAACTCCACTCCAGAGTACTTTGCTCAGATATTCTCATTCAACTCCACTCCAGAGTACTTTGCTCAGATATTCTCATTCAACTCCACTCCAGAGTACTTTGCTCAGATATTCTCATTCAACTCCACTCCAGAGTACTTTGCTCAGATATTCTCATTCAACTCCACTCCAGAGTACTTTGCTCAGATATTCTCATTCAACTCCACTCCAGAGTACTTTGCTCAGATATTCTCATTCAACTCCACTCCAGAGTACTTTGCTCAGATATTCTCATTCAACTCCACTCCAGAGTACTTTGCTCAGATATTCTCATTCAACTCCACTCCAGAGTACTTTGCTCAGATATTCTCATTCAACTCCACTCCAGAGTACTTTGCTCAGATATTCTCATTCAACTCCACTCCAGAGTACTTTGCTCAGATATTCTCATTCAACTCCACTCCAGAGTACTTTGCTCAGATATTCTCATTCAACTCCACTCCAGAGTACTTTGCTCAGATATTCTCATTCAACTCCACTCCAGAGTACTTTGCTCAGATATGCTCAGTCAACTCCACTCCAGAGTACTTTGCTCAGATATGCTCAGTCAACTCCACTCCAGAGTACTTTGCTCAGATATGCTCAGTCAACTCCACTCCAGAGTACTTTGCTCAGATATGCTCAGTCAACTCCACTCCAGAGTACTTTGCTCAGATATGCTCAGTCAACTCCACTCCAGAGTACTTTGCTCAGATATGCTCAGTCAACTCCACTCCTGATTTCCCTCCTTAGAAGAAAGTCTCTACCGAGTGATATGCACATAACTCTGTCCAGGGTTTCTACTATCATTTCTAAACTAGATCCCCACACGGCCTGTGGATTCAATGATATCCCTGAAATTGTCCTAAAGAAATGTGCTCCTGAACTGGTTCCTGTTCTCACCAAACTTTACAATAAATACCTCACTAATTCTTGCTTTCCAGCTGTCTAAGAGTCTGCAGGACCATCTGACCCCTCGAATTATTGCCCTGTTAATCTCTTAACTCTTTTTAACAAAGTATTAGAGGCTCTAATCAATGCTAAATTGGTCAAGCATCTCACTTCATATCAACCTCCTTTTGGATAAGCAATATAGCATCTGTTTCTCCAGGTCTACTACTGATGTGTTAATGACCATCAATGAATTTGTCAAGCTTTAGATAAGAATGGTGATGCTTGGACTGTGGTCTGAGATATCTCAATGGCATTCAACAAGGTTTGGCATGCTGATCTTCTCCACAAGGTCAAGAGTTACAGTGTCTCTGGATGAATATTTGGGCTAATCTAATTGATCTTAAATTGTGTAATGAACGTAGTGTTGAATTGACATGCTTCTAGTTCATTTCATATTAATGCAGGGGTCCCCCAGGGCTCTATCCATAGACCTACTCTGTTTTTGATTTTCATCAATGACATTCCTGATATCACCAGTTACCAACTAGTTATCTATGCAGAGGACAACTATTTACTCCTGTCTTAGTAGCAAGTCCAACAGATCCAATAAAGTAAAACTGGCAACTGCTCTTAAAAAAGGACCCCCAATCAGTGGCTAACTGGGACAAGGAATGACTTGTAAATTTTAACACCTCCAAAACAAAACTGCTTTCATTTAGTCACCACAGAGAACCATTTCTGCCTGTCATCAGATTGTGATGCTAAACTCTAGGAGAGCAACATTTTGTACCTTGGACTCATATTTTCCACTGATCAAGTAATTATATTGTTGAAGCAATTGCTAGGTCTACTGCTAGGAAAGTTGGTTCACTGTATTGTACCAGACAACAGTTTTTATCAGAATTCTTCTTGCACATTTATAAATGTACAATTCACCTGTGCATTGAATACTGTTGCAATGTCATGTCTGGTGCTCCTACTGTATATCTCAAGATTCTTGACAAAATTCAAAGAAAGGTCTGTAATGTAAACAATCCTGATTTGGCATCTCAGCATCAGTCACTTTCTTCTTGTCATGATGTCTTTTACTACAAATATTATCAAGGCAATTGTTCTGATGACTTTCTTCTTCTGCATGATTTTACTGTTGAACTAGCTAGATGCAATTGTTACTTCTATTCTAATAGTTGCTTTTCTCCTACATCTCACCTGTGGAATTCCTTTCCAATGTTTTGCTTCTTTGCCACCTAGAATCAAATGCCATTGTCCATCATCCAGATCCTGTTCCTTATTGTCCATTTTACTCATTTCTCCTCACTAAAGTCTTCTTATTCTCGTTCACTCCCTCTAACATCCTACATTCTAGTGACATTATTCTCTTGCTTGGTGTAAAAGGATTAAAAAAAAAAAATTTTTAATTTTTTAAAAATACATACATACATATTATTGTAAAAATTCATTAGTCATCAAAAAAAATGTTTTTCTTAAGACAATAGTATCCATAATATATCTTATTCATAAAGGCAATTAAAAGCTTTTCTAATTAAGTAATTTCTTAGTTTTATTGAATTTTATTTTATGATTCAGAGCAGATTTTCAGTAACTGAGGGGGGGGGGGAGATCCTGTTTTTAAAAAAATTAATGATTTAAATTCACCAAAGACTTCTGGTTGTAATTAATATAAACATTAAGCCATACAAAAAAGAATTTGTCGAAATGTCATGAAATTAAATAAGTGTGTATGTGGGGGAGGGGGATAATGAATTTAAAAAAATAAATACTTTCTAATATAAGGAAACGTTTGTAAAATAATTCCATTCTAAAAAGGAAATGTTTGTAAAATAATTCCATTGATTTACAAATAGGTCCTGAAAGTTTCATTAAAATCTGACAATTATTTGATTTTTGCAAGAATTTCTAAATCAATACATTTTTCACCACAAAAGATGCTCAAGTTTCCAATACTAATTTGCCTGTTGATGTCAACAAAAAAAAAAAAAATTAAAATTTTGAAGGTTCTAAAAGGGTAAAAAAAATATAATTTTATAACCAAAAAATCCTTTGGTCTTTCTCCTTAAAGATTTTGATAAATATTATTTTTATTAAGTTTGGGACATTTTTTCATCATAAATGTTCATTTTTTAGCAAGTCTTTGGCGGTATGTATGTATGTATGTGTGTGTGTATATATATATATATATATATATATATATATATATATATATATATCTCTATCAAGAAGATTTCACAAATGCATATAGACTAAAAGTTGTTAATGGCCTTAAACATTGAATAGTTTATTTGTCGACTTTAAATTTTCCCTTTGATTAAACAATTAAAAATTTCTTTCTATTAAATTAAACAAACTACATTTTGCTTATTATACTATTATTTATTATAGGCCAACAAAACAAAAGACGAATATATATATATATATATATATATATATATATATATATACATATACATATATGAATAGAAGATATTTAAGAAATTACTGTTTAGTAGTAAGTAGAAACTTTTCCAATGTTTTAACATTTTAAGCAAATGTACATTTACGAACATGTGTCATGCAAAATGAGACAAAGAAAGCAATCATCAGTGAATAAGAAATATTGAAATTTTACTTGAAATTTTCTACAATAGTTTAAAGCTTAATAAGCCTGTAAAAATTCATTTTCTATTTTGAGTTCTATTTACTTCAGTGAGGTCAAGGCATGAAGCGATTGAAGATTAGCTTAAAATAGCTGTCAGCAAATCAAAGGTCATGTGACTAAGACAGCCATTTTTTTGTGTGGGAGTGAAAATATCTTTCAGCTCAAACAAGAACTGAAAAATGTCAATGAAAATTAGTGAGCGAGGAAAATAAATTGAAATTTGAGGATACAAAAGAAATGTTTGTTGTAAATACAAGACACTATTTAATAAAGAAAAAAGAACGATTAATTTGAAAATAAAAAGAGAAATACTTAAGAGAACAAAGAGTTGTCTTGCTTTTTGCTTTGTCCCGGTTATATTTGTGCAGAAAACAATTAACAGTCACAAAAACATCTAACGAACTAATCTGACGAAAGACTATACACAGTGTGTACCGTGTAATCAAGAACAAATTATGAAGAAAAAATATATTCAATTAGTATCATTTTTTGTTAAATTGGTACACATGTTCAAGTTAGAAAAACAAAAAAAAAAGCAAAAAAAAATAAAGGTTACTCAATAAAATCAGTCTGAGATTCAAGAACAGCCTCAGAAGCAACTGCATGCCCAGATCAGATGGTTCTCATTCATGTTAGCCATTACATCCACGATGACAGTTTTCAAGGAGTTTGTGGTATTGTGGGTTTGCTGGTTAGCCTACCTCTTGAGAATGCCCCAGATGTAATAGTCTAAGGGATTCAAATCAAGAAAGCTAGGTGGTCACAATGAAATGACTAAAAATTCTCATCCAATCACTTTTGGGTCATGTCAGAGGAAGCACAGTCCTACTAAAATACAGAGTCATCTCTTCAATCTAACCATGTTTAGCACCTTAATGTAAGCAGTAGAACTGAGCCAGGGGCCCTGTTGAAAGAATTATCATTACATGACATGACCCTTATTACTCACGACTCTTAGGACCATCACAGACGACATGAACTACATATGCATCATCATGGGTAATTCTTTAGGGTTTGTGCAGCCAGCTTCTGTTCACCTAACCACATTTTGGCTATCTCTGAATTACTGTAGTTAGCAGTTAGTATCCTAAATCATTAAAAGCTGCCATGTTATTGCCCTCAATACATCTGAAGGGAAAATGATAATGTTAAAACTTGGCACAAACCACATATTATGATGTTAGGTCTTCTACCATTTATGACTTTCTAAAAGTGTGTTCTCAAATAGCCGATGCACCCTGTACACTTGTAAATATTGCTACTGCAACCAACACTGCAGCTAGGCCAGCATTTATTCTTGTCTGTGAGTGTGTGTATGTGCACGCCTTGTGTCTGTTCATGTTAACCACACCGACTGAGGTTCATAGCAGTCCACTGATCTGTTCAGGTTTAAATAAGACAAGACACGTAATTCACAACTGTGCCTGCTGCTAACACATGCAGGTATATTGCATTCAAGGCACTTTCCTTTTGACTGGTGCAATTCAATACACTCTCGCTCATTTGCATCATAACCACATACCATATTCTTTCACAAATGTTTTGCACTGCATTTAAAAAATTATAATATTTTCATTTTCTAATCTCCTCTAAAGTTCTTTTGTCAAAAGAATGACTCAAAAGTTTCTATTACTTTAAATGCTGCATATTTACATCCTGGGAAAAATAGTGATATTGTGTTTTTATACTACTACTACTACTATTGTTATTATTACTAATATTAGTATTAATATTACTGGAGGGGGGTATTTTAGTCTCAGGCAAAAATAATGTAGTACTCGTGCAAATGAAGTAAACTAATTCTGAATCTATACTCAAAACTGTCCCAACATATCAAGTTGATATATGTACATATTTATGTTCAAGGTAAATTTTTATTAATATTACAAGGATTACTTTGAAAGTAATGCCTCCAATTTTATTAAGTTGACCCACAATGTCAGAAGCATATGTTCGCAGTATGGCAACAAAGTTTGAACCTCCCTGCCAATAACCCAATTTTTGTTTTTGTCTTGTTACAGACAGCAGTCTGGCAAAATGGCATCTAACATGAAAATACACAGAAAAAAAAAGAAATGTATCATTTAATTTTTCCATATGGAAAAATTTGTACCTATTGACATTCATTGATGCTTAACATTTACAGAGACCAAACAGTGGATGTGATCGATGTTAGGTAGTGAGTAATGTTTCAGCCATGTTAACAGCAATGTACATGACAAACTATGTTCTGGGTGATACTGTCCAGCCGTCAATCTATGAAATGTTCATTGCTGGCAAAAATTCAAAGCCAATGATGATGACAAGGTGAAAAATATATTTTCTAGCTGAAAACTTGCTTCATCCAATGGTGTTATTGTACTCCCAATATTTTTTGTAATTTCCATAGGAACAAATAGAAAGCATTACTTTCAAAGTTTCTCTCATATATTAGTACTGTATATAATATACAGTATCACCCACAAATGAGTACACCACTACCAATTTTTTATTAAAAATTAATTTTTTTCTGAATGAGACATTAGGATTTTATGACTTCCAGTAGAATAATATGCAATCAAAACAGATATTATTTTGAAATATTTATGACTAAACTATCATTTAAACTTAAAAACATGAATTTGTTGCTGTTCCAAGAAAAAAGTTAATTAAAAAAAAATAAATAAAATAAAAGGATTTCCTGTAATTGTCTTTATTTTCTATTCCTGCTTGTTGTCTTGACAACATTGATTTCACTAGATTTGCAGTCACTGGGAATTTTTTTTTTTTTCTTTCCATTCTATCAAAATGCATATTTTCAAACATTTTCTATTTTTTGTTTTGTTTAAGTACAATCCACAAGTTCTCAATGCAATCCAGCATTGTTATAAGCCAATTGAGCACTTTTACTTTTTGCTTCTTCAGAAACTCTTTAAGTGGAGTTACAGTTTGTTTTTTTTTTATCATTGCCAAACTGAAATAAGTTCTTTTCAAAAATGTAAGTGATAACAACATAGTTTCTACTAATATATTGTAGTAACATTCAGCATTCATATAATAAAAAATATTCAATAAATGTTTAATAGGAGTATACTCCTTTTTGGACAGCAACATATCCACAATGCTACAGTGTGTAAATAATGTGTTATAATATCAATGTTTTACTAGAAATAATAAAGTCATGAACTTTCTATAAAAATGATAGGGATATACTCATTTATAGGTGATACTGTATGCTCAAGGTAAATACTATTTTAGTAAGTAGTAAATATTTACATTCAAGGAAAATTTAGATACTGATAGAAAATAACTGAATATATATATATATATATATATATATATATATATATATATTAAACTTTATTTTTTATATCTTCAGAAGTGTTTAAGACTCTTGAACTTGTGCAAGGAGTTGGCCTTTCATTGTAGAAAACAGCAGTAGTCAGCTACCAAGTTTGAGTTAAACTGGTTTTGAGATCTTATTTACATGTCAGATCTGTCCTAGTGGAACTTTCCATGCTTACTACTTATGGCATCCACATACATTGAGAAACAAAAAAAAAAAAAAGAAAAGTAAAATGAGAATGCAAGAAGTGCCTTTTATGAAATATCTAACATTTCATTCTTTGATATACTGTTAGCATCTTTTTTTTATTTAATGAGTATGGTTTTCAAAGCACTGCACAACTAACACTAACGAAATTCCATATCATCAACTCAAGTGGATACTAATATACAATATAAATACTTTGAACACACACACACATATATATATATATATATATATATATATATATATATGTGATGCACATATCTCACAAATATGAAGTCCTCAGACAATTGCGAATAGATTCAGAATCAGCATATGAGATTTTTTTTTTTTTTGTACAGCTTCATTTATTAGGGTAGCAAAATTCTTATTCCTGTTGCTCAGTATATTTAATCCAAGACATGATTTTTCCCCAAAACGCTATAAATCTTCATGTTCTAAAACATGGTTATTGATATGTAATGATCATACCCAATTTAAAACACATTTTTAGCCCAAGCAAAATCTATGTTACCCAGTGTTATCAGTTTTTTTTAAATTATAGGATCTCAAATAATCACTAAAATTAAACTGAAAATGAGAATATATATTTTTTTTCAAAAATCCCAACATTGAGAATATAGATCCAAAATGGGTAAATAAAAATGGGAAAAAAAATAAACAAAAGTATTAATAAAAAATTAAATACAAATCTTGACTTATAAAAAAAACTTAGAAGTAACCAAAATGAAATCATTTTTCTGTTGTGCTATAACTGAAGAAATTAGAGAAAATTTGTTGTTATTTGAAAGTGATTAAAGGATAATTCATTCTGAATTTATGGAAATTGATTTTATTTCAAAAAGTCAGACTTTGAAAGTTCTTTCAATATATTAAATGTCAAGAGAATCAAAACTAAAGTGTTATTTTCTTAAAAATTGGTACAGTAGTGATAGTCAAAGGACGATTGGAAGAAATTAGAAGATGGCACTTTGGAAAAAATTCTTAGCAGCTCTTGATAAATACAAGATCGCAGAAAAGAGTAGCTTTAAAAAAATGTTGCAAACTATATCAAATTATTTTGAGGTGTGTGTGTGTGTGTGTGTGTGTGTGTGTGTGTGTGTGTGTGTGTGTGTGTGTAAGATCCCAAAATTAATTTTTGGAAAAAATAGGATAAAATAAAATAGAAAATGTGATCAAAAAGGGAAAATGAATAATAAAAACAAATAAGTTCAAATAAATGAAATTATATTTCAAGTCATTAGTCCTAAGCAAAAAGAAGGAACTTGTTGAAAAGCTAAGAATTAGGATATTTTTATTAGTCAAAATATAAAAAATATTAAAGCAATTATTATAAACATATTGTTTTCATTAACAAAATGACAATTCATTTTATTACAAATTCAATATATACTAGTAATTTGAGTTTTACATTGGGTCTCTTTTTACTATTATCTAACAAAGAAAAACATGATTGTCACCTGCTTGGAAGATGAATTAAAACAGGGAAGCTGGACTAGTTGCAGTTCAAATTTTCTACCATTGACAAAATCAATATGAAGAAGTGCTGAAAAGTTCTCAGAGAATTCAAAAACATTCTGTTTACTCATTTGATCAAGTTTTTGGAAGTGGTTCAGAACAAGATCTTTTCAGCAACCCGTCATACATTCAATACATTATTAAAGTATTGTCAATTTATCACCAGAGTTGTTCCGACTATTAAACTGATTATTCTTTTTGTTGCTCGTTACCACCATAATGATTTAACAGAAAATTTCAAGAAAGTTAGTTTATATTTGCTATTTAATGTTTTTTTATATAGTTGATAATTATTGTATTTATTTCCATTGAATTTTGTTTTGCTAATGTTTTTTTTCATTTCCGATTTATTCCTTTTACTTGTCATTATTAAATTTACTAAGCTGGTTACTTTCAAAACTTGACCATTAGATACACTGACTAATAGAAAGTGTAATAAACTTAGTGATATCTTCACAGCATAGAAAAAAAGTAAGCCATTCTTAGATGTTGATGGATTTGTTTTTTTACAGCCTATAAACCCTTTGTGTTTTAGTTAAATTTGAAACATTTTGGATTGTTAAAATATTTTTTTTTTGCAAGTGAATATTGGTTTAACAATTTTCTTTGGAGATAATGATTTTTCCAGATACAAACTGCACTTAGATAACTAAAATCAGAATACAGTCTCAAATAAATATGGTCATCTACCAATATCTTTCATAAAACAGGAAATGGTACAATTATTATTATTAATATACAAGATTTGACTGGATGCTATTGGTTAGTCTTTGTAGCCTTATCAGTAGAGGCTTATTCTTTATTTCCAATCCATGATGCTTATCATGGAACTACATTTGTAGTAAATTGTGATAAAAAGCAACTGAAAATCAAATGAAAGAAATACCAGTGAAAAAAATAAATAAATAAATAATGGACAATGTTTCATCTAAGAAATTTTATTAATATTACAACTAATATGACGAGGAGATATGATCCAAAGTCTGTGTAGGGTAGCAAAAACATAACTGTAAATATCAATTCAACTTAAAATTTGCTCAACTAATGTCATCCTCAGATGTGCCATTTCATAGAACACTCTACCAATATGTCAAAGCTGATTGGAACAGCTTCAAATATTACACTGCAGAAGCACCTCTCTCAGCTTTCTTCAAAAATGAACTTTCCAGAATACCTTCCCTCATTCCCAAATGGATTCTCTCCAGTATTGAAAGTTTTATCCACCACAAAAAATACCAACAAAAGCAAGCCTTGGTACACACCTGAACATGCTGCAGCCATAGCTCATCACAACAAGTACTATCATCTCTATCAGAGGGAACAGTATATCAAAACTCTTGCCTCATTTAGAAATGCATACAATCACTGCAAGAGAGTCCTGGAAAATGCAAAGAGTAGCTATGCACAGACAGCCCAAACCAAAGTAGAAAACAAAAAACTTGGATCTTAATGTAATTCATAATCGAGACACCATCAATGCCCTCCATTATAAGTGACCGAGGTTATCTCATCCTTGTCAGATAAGGCTAAGCTCTTTGTAAAGAATTTTGCCACAAACTTATGTTAGACAACAAGAGCCATTCCTTAGCAGACTTTCCCTAGCTAATGCAGCACAAGCTTTGTGATATCTATCTTGGTTTGGGAGGTTTTCAAACTTATCAAAGGCCTTGACTATGAAGGTTACTGGTCTGGATAAAATCCCTGTAGTTGTTCTCAACCTTGGCCCAGAACTATCTCCAATATTGGCAAAGCTGTTTAACCACTACCTTAAGAAGAAAGATTTCTCAAACACATGAAAGGTGTCTAGTGCATACCTTGTTTACAAGCTGGGCACACTATACTTCTAATATCTCAGACTGAACTCTGAAATGTTATTCACCAATTAAATCTTGACCTCTTTTTACACTCATACAATAACCCTCTACATTGAGTGGTTCTTGAGCCCTGTATTGGGTGAACATTAGTAAAAAATAAAATTAAAAAAAATAAAATAAAGCATTTTAACAGAGGATAAAAAAATACAAAACTGAAATCCAAAGGCATATTTATTGGAATAGTAAAAGATGTCTTTCAGAAGCAAACAAAGTATTAAGAAACATGTAATTTCATTAGAAACAAAAAAAAAAAAAAAGAGTGTTCAAATGCTATGTAATATTTAGAAAATTTGACACAGGACATATTGAAGGCAAGAAAGACAGAGGGAAACAACAAGTAACCTACCTAATCACCTTGTACAGGGTGCGATGAATAAATTGTCGTCATTTTATATTTTTAATTACACACATATACATTGTTTTTGATTTTGTCAACTGCACAGTATAGTAGGGTCAGTTGTGCACCATCTAGGAGAAAAGGAGCACCATGATGCAAATCACTTCACCAGATTTGGAAATGGCATGCTGTACTGCTTGAAATTTGCACCATAAGCTCCAATACAAACATTTGATAGAGTTTGTGTATCAATCTGAAGACAGTGCAGACAATTCTTAAAGAGTTGAATGAGTCTAATGGTGATCACAAAGGTACAGTAGCTTGAAAAACTCACTCTGATCGTTCCAATAAGAAAAGAATTCCCAAATTTGTTGCTGAGATACAGGCCAGGATTGACAATGATCCCTCCAAGTGAATCAGGTCTATAGCCAGGCACACAGAAGCATCAGAGTTTCTTATCAGGCAGGTAGTGCATGAAGACATTGGGTATTTCTCATACAAAATGAGAAAGGGACAAATTTTATCCCAAGCCATGAAGGATAAGAAAAAAAGCTTTTGAACAAACTCAAGCATCTACAACCAAACATGCTTTGGTTTTTCTCAAACAAGAAAAATTTCTGCCAGGATAAGATGGTGAACACACAGAACAATCATTGGCTTGCTGTGTCCCCAAAAGATGTACAGAGCACAATGAAAACCAAATATCCAGTCAACATCAGTGTTTGGAGTGATCACTAGTGATAATGACATGCTTCCATTCATCTTCCCAAAGGACTTCAGAACACGGAAGCCTTGAGGAGGTAGTGCTGCTCTGGGTCAAGAGGGTAGCTGCTGAAAGAACCTATGCCTGGCAACTGGACTCTGCACCATGCCACACAAGCAGGAGAACCTAGTCATGTCTGTCAAACAATTTCTGCAACCACATCAGCCCTTACATCTGGCCACCTAAATCCCCAGACTGCAACCCCCTTAATTATTATGTGTGGGGAACGGTTGAACGAGAGACCAACAAAACTCCTCGTAACACCTAAGATGAACAAAAGGTAAGGATTATGGCAGCATTCACCAACTTAAACAAGGAGAATACCCAGAAAAGTTGCAGGAGATTCGGAATCATCTGGAGGCTGTGGTTGAAGCCAATGGTGATTTTATTGAATAAATTTACTTTTTAGTATTTCAAAATATTTTTGTGTAATTTTGGTAAATATATCTGTTAAAATGAATTGTCAGTGTTATTTTCATTTTTGAGAAATTTAGACAATTTATCCATCGCACCCTGTATAATGAATGGCAGAACAGAGAGGGGGGATAGTAAAAATATAAACACTGCTAACAGTAACAAAAAGATAGAAAGTTGTGGAGAGCCATGGTCACTCACATCCTGAAGAGACACGGCACATAGAAGAAGAATGCTGAAAAGTTCTCAGTCTGACCTAGAAGCCCTGTGAAAAAATAAATAAATCTTAAATGTTTGGTCATTTGGCCAAATATTTATAAGTAGATCAGATCAAGAACTTTTCAACATATCCTTGTATATTCACATACTTTGGTAAAATAAATAAATGAATAAAAACATGAAAACTTTTAAAAAGAATCTCTAATATACAATATCTATGTTCACAGAATTGAAAAATGAAAAATTACAAGTCAATAAAAACAATTAAAATTATCTAAATTTTAAGAATTTTGACAAAAAAAAAAAAAAAAAAAAAAAAAAAAAAAAAGAGAGAGCTTTCTTGTACAAAGATCAAAGGCAAAGAGAAGTGAAACAACTATTGTGTGTATGTACATGTAGGTATATTTACTCTTTTTTTTTAATCAATTCACCCCAAGCAAGGCAATAATGTCACTAAGACAGGAATGAGAAGACTTTAGAAAGAACTGGAAACCCAATAAACCTCTACTCCTGTTCAAAAGACCAGAGAGAAGTGTGATGATGAGAAAGTAGTTATGTAAGTAAATGTGATTAGTAAGTAGAAAATATTAAAATATGAATTTTCTTTGTGTCAATTCAATATCTCCAGATTAGGTGTGGATTAATTTACCACTGACATTTATTAAATATTATACAGAAAGATAGAAAGCAAGAGTCAAAATAGCTTCTTGTCTCATTTATTCAACAAACTTAACCTAACAAGTCAACTTTACAATCTCTACAATAAAATCAAATTACATTGCTGGATTTAGTTTCACTTGAAAGTGCATATACTATTAATATCGAACCAGATTAAGTGATGTATTGTCACAAGCTTTAAAGATAAATGAAAGAGAAAACAATAAGAATGTATTGATAAATGCTTCTTAAATCAAAGAATTTTCTTGCAAAATCCTATGAGAAATAAATATATTCTGTATAAATACAGCTAGAAAAGCAAAGTTTTCATTTTAAAAGGTATGCTGGCTATCTAACTGATGATAAATACCAAAGAGCTTTCTAAAAATTCATGTCTAGGGCTGATGATGAAAAACAAGAGATAGAAAGATGAACAGATAAAAGAGAGTGGTATCTGAGAGAGAATAAGATAATTGAGGTAAGGGAGAGCTAAGAAAAGCAGAGAACAAAGTGCATTCAGGTCAATGTACTGCTTCATTAATACATAATGCTGCTGCTGCTGCTGCTTATAGTGATTTTACATTTGCACTCATCTTTTATTTTCTGCCTTTTTTTAAGCCTCTCCACAATTTCAATGGCATTTAGTACTTTTAAAAATTTTTTTTTATACCAATAGTTTAGATTTAATTTCTAGATTTCCATTACGGCTTTTGAATTCAGTACTGCACATGAATTGTCCCATGTGTCCTTCCATACTAACAGCAAAAAGTTATGAATTTTATTCCACACAGAGATGATAAGATGGTGGGTGAGGTTGTTTATGCTTCATAAAATCTTAAAGAAAACTTGTATAATTGAGCTAAAGAAAAAATTTTAGGTATTTTTTTTTTAATAAAAGACAATGTTTAAATTGTTATTTTAATTTGTAACTGACAAAATTGTAACAAAGAAAATTAAGCTGCTTAGAATTATTAGCATCTTTGTAAAAAAATAAATAAATAAAAATCAAATCATAAATTAAGAATCTATTTAAAGGAAAATCTAAGTGAAAATATAAGTCAGTAATCATCTTGAAATTGAAACTGAGGTTACAAGATATAAATTTGTTAATACTCAATTTTGATTTATATATGTTGCTCAATATAGAGGGGGGTGAGAAAAAAAAGGAAAGACAGATTTGCTTTTTCATTTCTAAACTCTGGTATTAATTTCACATGCAGTATTTTTTAATACATCAAAGATAGACCCTAAAATGTAACTTATAATGCACAGTAAGATGATAATTGACTTTAAACCCAGTAAAGAAGTTATTAAAAAATTTCAATGAAAGATCAGGAAAAAAAAAATGAGTCAGCACATACCAAAATAAACATGAAACTGAGTTTCATATGGCTGCAACTATTTTTTAAATAAGATCAAAAAAAGTTGGAACTAGGTATTCCTTAACAGAGTGCCCTACACAATAATGGCTAAATGGATAAGTATTGATTTCCTTCGATTGATGTACAATATTCTAGGAGTTTAGTCTTTAGAATGCTTATTATCCTTATGCAAGTGTAGGGGCTTCTACACGCACACACAGTGTGTCCCAAAGAGAGTTCAATGCTTAATTAGGGTACCAAAACTGATAGATATGTTTTTTTGTGGATCAAAATAACATGCTCCTGTAAGGGCTTTATTCAAAATCACTTCATGATTATCAAATAGTATTCATGATTATCAAATAGTATTACCTACTGGGAATCAGAAAATACAATTATCAAAATGCTCTTGCATCAGCAAACATGAGACAAATGGTTTTAAAAATATAAGACCAATCTAGTACTGAGAAAATTGCTGAGAATTTTTTTTTTTTTTTAATTTTTGGAAGCAGATTTTTTTTTATTTTTTTTTAATAATAATGGGTATAAAGTAATTAATATTAACAAAACAAAAGTTTGAACTATACTTGGAAATAATCTGACTGGGAATTTCTTATGAGGGGGATTTATTATTTATTTTTAATGAACATTACATTATGCTTATTAATATATGCTAGAGAGAGCTTGTTGTAAATAATATTTTGCAATAGTTTATAGATTAAGATAGCATTTAAATTAGAAAACTTTTGATCATAATCAGTTGTTTAGTGAAGTTATCAAACATGCAGATTCCATCAGTTGTCCAGACTGTTAAACTCATCCTTTGTGTTGTTTTCGTTGTTTGTACAATGTCAATTCCTTCTACAGCCTTTTTTAGGTATAAAAACTATAATGAAAAAGAGAAGTCTTTCTTTTTTGTGTTGAGAAACAGTTCCTAGAAAATGGTTGCAAAATGAAAAATAAATAGTGGTGAAATATCTTCTAGCTTGGTTTATTTCTAGAGCTGTAGACAATGTACACCTGAAAAAGGCTGTAGAATGGATTGGATGAAACAATATGCAAGAAGCAACACAAAGAATGAGTTTAACAGTCTGATCAATTCAGGGAATGATAGTCAGGTTCTTAAAATTATATATAGTGTAATGTGCTTGTATTTTTCAGGTAGATTGTATTATCTGCAAGGGTAATGTATATAAAACTACAAGATAAATTGAGTCTCTTTTTTTCCAGAAAATTGAATTAACCAACATTGATTAGTAATAATAAGCAAATCAATGTATTTGTTTGTCAGTGCATTTCTTTTTTGTCTTTTATATACCCATTCTACCTTCTTTTACTAATCTCAAGTACATTCTGCATTAGTTGCATTACTTTTAGCACACACACGTGTGTGTGTGCATAAAAATACCACTTTTCCATTACACATAAACTTGATTATATTTATAAAAAAAAAAAAAAAAAAAAACAGCACATAATATTTTAACCCATTTTCAAATTTCAGTTTCTTTGTATATTCCAATATTCTCTCAAAACAAGTTGCTAAATATTTTTGTGAGCCAATTAAATATTTTTGCTTTGATTATTAATTATTGTCTGAAACTATCATTGTTTTACCAATTTGTTGCAATTTCTTTATTTCCTGATTTATATATTAGGATTGGGTTGTCAGATGAATTTATTCATCCCCCTTACCATTTATTTAAATCCTATTACTCATTGACAATTTTAACAAATTAGTCAATAATATGACAATAAAGAAAAGTTTTAGAGGAAGAATCAAGCTACAAAAACCTTAAAAACTACAGGAAACATATTTTGCATGTTAATTCAAATAGCACTCAAAAAAAAAAAAAAAAAAAAAAAAATGAACAAATTTATCTGACAATGCAATAATATTTATAACATGATAATCTATTACATATTTCTGAAAATAAGTGGAGACAAAATAATGTAAATGTCATAAAAGGCATAAGTATATGTAGACTAAGATCTTAAAGTTCACTTATAAACTAAAAATCAAATAGTGTACATTTGTACACCCATATTATATATACATTATAAAAGAGAAAAATTCCCATATACAACAGTTCTTACAGTTGCCCAAATTAAACAACCAAGAAAGAATGCTATTAAAATGAGTTTAGATATGAATAACTTCAACAGTGGAAAAAGTAAACATTTAAAACAATTCCACAAATTACACAAAGATGTTTAAAAATCACAAATTATGGATGTATATATGAAATTTTGTAGGAAGTCTAAGTTTAAAAATAAACTTCAGAAACAAAACAAAGCATGATAAAAGATTTTAAAGGTAAAATTTTATAAAAATGCATTTATGTTATTAATGTAGACAATGTGTTATTTTCAGAGCAACTACAGAATATATATTCAAGTCATTTATAAAATATAAAATTTTTTATCATGTGATGCAGAAAACAATGAATTCCTTATTAACTACTTCATTAGAATGAAAAAAACTCTTAATTAAAATAAAACCTCCAATTCTAGACATATTTATGAAAACTGCACATGGATTGCTCTGAATTGTATCTTGGATATGAGAGCTTAATTAAAATCTATTGTTTTACTGCACTGATTCAAGTCATATTAATGGCTAATTTATTTACATCTGACCAAATATTTGGTCTATATGGAAAATAGCACTTAATTAAACAGCTATGCAATTATATGCATACGGCTTGCTTGATTACAAATAACTCATAAGATTCTTAATTCCTAACAGGTAATAAAAGCTTAGATTTTATATGAGAGAGAAAAGATAAACAAATAAAAATTTGTGTGTGTGTGTGTGTCTATACTGATTAATATGATATAGAACATATATCAGAAAAAATCCTACAAAATGATCAGTGCATTTCAAATCTGTTACTGCTTTTATTATTTGCTAACTTTCTCTCCAGCCACTGACAAACTATAATGCAAAAAATAACTGCAATATTTGTCCATTCAATTATATTGGAAGCTGTACAAATAAAGAACAATTGAAGTTAAATTCATATTCCAGTCATTTAAAATTCTCTTGGAGAGTTTCACTTTCCGTATTTATTCCTATTCTGTCTTTTATTATAAGGACTTTTACAACACTCCAAGCCTTACAAGTAAACACCAAAACAATTAAATATTGATACAAAGAAAAAGAGAATGAACAAAATTTTATAGATAAGAAGATGTAAAACCAACTATATCTGAAGAAATTCAAAGACAATTTTTCTTCAAGTATTCTTCCAGTAGATTGAACTTGCATTAAATGTGTAATTATATGTGTGTGTGTGTGTGTGTGTGTGTGTGTGTGTGTGTGTTTATACATGCACACACCGACTAAGGAATTGGTCAATAATAAAATACTTGTTTTGGAAAATAAATGTCTATGCTTCCTAGAATAGACAGAAAATTTTTACTTTTTAAATAATGCCAAATTTGTTTTCCTCATATTCTTCATCTGTCTCTGTGTATTTCTATACAATATATTGTAACATTATACTCAGTTTGTATAAAGAATTTTTAATAATCAATTTTGAACCAATATTATAACATTCAATGATTGAACAAAGTACCAAAGCTGGTCATAATAAACCCAAACTTTAGGAAGTGATTATGTTCTATTTGCTGCATTTAGTAGAAGTGAACATTGGACCATGGAAAAGTATAATTGCTAGCTATAGATTCATAACTTTCATATAATTTATAATGTAATTCCTTCATATTTAAACCATGAAAATGGTATTTGAATCAAAGCAAGATTAGTCTTATTTGCTACAGTTAGAAAGATACTTCTCAATAATGAAAATATAACTATTAGCAATGAATAAAGATTCATCAGAAAATTTAAATATAAAAACTGAAATTTTCATAGGTACTGCTAATATATAAAAATAAGTCTAGAGTAATTCCTTCATTTACTTTAATTTCACAGCCCTATTGAAGACCTTATTTTTCTTCTCTTCTTTTCATATCTATTAAATTCTTCTACATTACACTTAAGTTTTATATTATTCAAATGATATGTATTCTTTATAGTTTCTCTTAAAAAGAAATATTAAGAAAAACCGAATGCAAAAATTAAGTATATCCTGGAAAACTTCTATATGCTAGAAAATACTGAATAGGTCAACATAAAATGATATTGTTAAAAAAAAAAAAAAAAGAACACTAGTAGAGCCTATACAAAACTATTTTTTTTACAGTCTTCACACATAAATAGATATGAAATTACATATATTGGAGAAACCATTTATCAATCACAGATTTTGTTATCAAAAATCTGTGTCATTATGAAACATAAAATAAAAATAAATTTAAACATAACTTCAAGTTATTCAATTTCTTAATTATTTTTCTAATATAAATTTGCTTATAAGCAAATTTATATGTAATTTGTTCAAATTTTCCTATCTTTTGCTTAATATTAGCTGGTTATTGTTATCTAAAAGACCCTCTCTCCAATATGATCACAATAGGTAATGACTTCTATATTAATTTAAATAATATGTGTGTAATTATCAATTTGTTTTCCCTACTGCTAGAAATATTTGTTAGCACAGAAAATGATAAGAATTACAGGTGTAATGGTAAAGTTGGTGAGCAGTAAAAAGAAATCCTCCATACTTTATATACCTTATTCAGGATGAGAGTAAACATAGCTTCCCACAACTTCCTATTCTTTGCCGTTCTTTACCTCCATACACCGAGTTTCAATGCGGTCAGCATTAAGATAAAATTGTTTATTTTATCCTCCTACAACTGGAATTTTGTTGTATTACTGTGCTGAAAAGTTTTTGGTCTGAGCAAAAAAGAATAAAAAAAATATATATATTTAATCAGATATTGAAAAGTGTGTCATCTCTGAACTTTTCAGTTCCTATTTGTATGCTGTTGGCCAAATGTTTGGGACCACCCTCTGCAGTTTGAAGAATCAACTAAAAATTGAAGGCTGTATACCGTTTACAAAATTTTACTAGCACATTTCAGACCAGAGGAACTTTCTATTTCTGAAGGGTTTTATCACATATTCAATAAAAATAATGAAATTAAACCATTACTATATAAAGTTTCCTTAAAATTTTAGCTCTCTCTACTTAATCTACCTTGCTGGCTAATGGTAATTTTGGGGTTTAATTAAACCAAAGAAGATATAAAGCTAATTATTAAATCCAGAGGATGCTCCTAACATTTAGGCCTATTGCATGTAAATAATGATTTAAGTTAATGAAAGAGCTGATTAAACAAAAAAAAAACTATCAAGCAGATGGCCACTATCAGTGATGATAATGAACCAGAAATCTTAAACAACAGCAACATTACATAAAGTTCATCATGATGTTTCTCCGAATTCATAGTATTTTCAAAATCATTTAATTTAAAGCTTCAATGTATACAACAAATTCCTAAATTACTAAAGCTATAATCCTGGAGTACATTTTAAAGTACTTCTGTTATCAAACCAAGAAGTCTTTTGTGCATATTTGACAGTATTTTAATGAAGCTACATTAATGGCTGTATAAATCTGACCAACAACTTTATTTAAATTATAATAAGTTGAATTTCAATAGCCAATGTAAATACTGCTTATTTATTCTAAAACATTGAAGAAATAAGGATGATTAATATTTATCAGAAAATAGAATATATTACAATAAGTAATTAAAAAGATATTCAATTCCCCTATTTTTTAACATTTTTCTTTGTTTTCCTAAAACAATGCTGCAAAAGTTTCATTTAGAGTTTGCTTTTAAAAGTGTACGTGTAACACAAAGTCATAAAATACGAGTTAAAACGTTTTATATATGCTAATCTGTGAAAACATCTGAGTACAAGAATTTCTAGCAAAAAAATTAATTACAGGACTTTTATTAAATTTATAAAATATTTGACAGCAAAAATTAACAACACTGTCACACTTGACTTTTGGAATTGTTGAAATCAAGCCTTTCTATATATTTATTGAACATGTCATGTATGTTTTGTTTTTTAAATTTAAACTTGTACTACATTTTTGAACTAGTGTTGCTAACAAGAAAATAAATTTATTTTAGATTTAAAAATTATAAGCAAATTCTACTATATTTTAACTGCAAATAAAAAAATCCAGAAAGAAAAAAAATATTTTTTACTAAAACAAAAAAATATGAGGATATAAACTTGAATGAATGCTTTTAAATAATGCTTATAGAAAAGATAGCTGATTTTTAGTTATATATATATATATATATATATATATATATATATATATATATATATATATATATATATGCAGAAATATAGTCTTAAAGTGTGCTATATTTATGGGGTAAAGTGCTCAATATCAGAGAGAGCGTGTGTAAATATAAAAGTGGACATGGAAGTCAGCACTTAGAGGCGACAGTTTGTTTCATGCTAGTGCAATCGCCTGACGATTGCACTAGCATGAAACAGACTGTCGCCTCTAAGTGCTGACTTCCATGTCCACTTTTTTATATATATATATATATATATATATATATATATATATATATATATATATATATATATATATATATATATATATATATATATATATATATATATATATAATATAATATAATATAAGAGTTTCTATTATAAGAAACAAGAATCAACATATTTTGCATAATAATTCATCACATTAAATGAAAAGCAAAACAGAAAAAAAAAAAACTTTCTAATTAAAAATAACATTTTATAAAAGTTTCTGAAGTCACATACAACTGACACGCCTAAGTATTTCTGCTTAGAATATTTACTCTCCCACACAGAAATTTGATCTTTTGATCCCCCTCTCCAATGAAACCAATACGATTGCAATACCTAACGGATCAAATTAACATGGTTTTTTGCTATGGTGAAATTTAATTTTATTGGAAAAGTAAAGCATTTAAATAAAAATGGAAGATGTGAAAAAGAAAAACAAAACTGTTCTTTTTGGAAACTTTTACAGAAAATTAACAAAAATAAGATGTTTTTTTTATTTAGGTTTTATTTAAATTAAATATATCAATAGGATAATCTTTAATTTAAAATTAATTATGCATTTTAAATGATTTAACATATTACTCATTATCTGTACCACTGAAGGTATATTTATGATTTCCAAAATAATTTAGCCTGACTTCAGTAAACTATTCCCTCAACTGGGTTTGAAAAATATAAACAGATAGACATGGCAGGCTCCAAAAAGAGGAAGGAATAGAAAGCAACTGATTTCTTATGGTGGACATAAGTGTTTATTTATCAGATACATATTGAAATAACATTTACAGTAGAAATTTAGTGCAATTCCTATCAGCTTACCACACTCCTGAAAAAAAAAAAAAAATCATGAACATGCCAAAATCTCACCTCAACCCACCCATTACATTTACTGTCTATGATGTCTAAACAGTTTTCTTTAAGAAATTTTTGAGACTAAAATGTTAGTCTCATTTTAAAATACATGGCAAAAACAATTATTTATATATATATATATATATATATATATATATATATATATATATATAAACAGAGAGAGCGAGAGAGATGGGAGAATCTATGACAATTGGAAAAGTTTTTTTGTGTGATGCATTTCATCCTTTAGAATTTAATCAGACTAACGTAATGTGATGACATGCAAATGAATGAAAAGGAACACTGAAATTTTAAATTAAAAAAAATTTTTTTTTTTTTTTAATGTGTTTTGGTAGCCAATTTCATTTTATTTTTGTTTTTGTCACTTTTGTTATAAAGTAACCCACATTGTGATAATATAAGAATGGTTCAAATGTTGTAAGAACCTGAATGTAAATTTACTGTGGATGATTTAATAATTAAAGCAATTTCTATACATTTTCATTTTAGTAAATTGCTTTCTCTTTTAATTAAAGTAGCATTTAAAGAGAGAAAAAATAAAAATAAAAATTATGATCAGGCTCATTACAGTGAGCACTAATACATAGAGTGTGTTGTTTTGTAAAAGATCACTTTTGTGTTCATATAAATCTTATCATTTTCCAATAATATATATATATATATATATATATATATATATATATATATATATATATATATATTATATATATATATATTCCTGAAATTAATAAATAGTAAAAGTTAAGGCTACACCACACTATATGTAAATCAAATACCAATAATTGAAATATAAGGTTGCAAGCAAAAATAATAGTTAAGAGACAAATTATTAGAATTGATACCTCCACTTTTTTGCTGAAAAACAGCATAGTACGATGAAAAAAGGCCCCAAACTTAATAAAAACAAAGTTTTATCGTAAAAATGTTTATGTTATTAAGATCAAAGTATTTTTCATTATTTTTTTTTTATTTTTTACTCCTTTCTAACACATTCAAAATTTTGATTAAAAATCTTGTTTTTTATGCCAACGGTGTAACAGAGCTGACTATGGAAATTTTGGCACCTTTTTTTCTGGTAAAAATAACACATTAATTTGGAAATTCTTGCAAAAAAAAAAAAAAAAAAAAAAAAAAAACAACAAACAAACAAACAATTATCAAATTTTATGACTTATTCACAAAAAATAAATTTATTTTTGAAATTATTATTTTTAGAAAATCTTAGTAAAAATATATATATTTTTTTATTTTTTTTTTTACATGTCTGTTACCCTACACACACACTTAATTTTATGAAATTTCTAGAAATTAAATTCTCTCCTCCAAATCTGTTTTATTAATTAAAAATACAGGACTCCTTGGAGAATGTAAATCATCTATTTTTTTTTTTTTCTAAGTTACTCAATTCGCAAAAAATCTGCTCCAAATAGTAAAATAATAACTGCAATAAAACAATCTAATTTTTTAATTCGATAAACTTTTAATTGCTTTTGTACATAATATATATTAAGGACATTATAGTCTAGAGAAAACATTTTTTTTTTTCAATGAATAATAAATTTTTATAAAAATTGTTTTCATTTTTTTTTTAATTACAATAATTTATAAAGTTTCAAAAATCTTTAAAAAATTCTTCAAAACTTTATCCTCGTTAGGTTATTAAGTGAAGACTATATTTACTAAGTCAAAATTGAAAAGCTTAATACATATCATCACACACTCAGATTTTTTAAATAATTTTTAATTTTCTTTTTATGAAAATATGGATGACTATACACAATATTATCAGAAAACAAGATCAATGACTATATTAAATTATTAAGTCAACATTCCTAAAATTAGATTATGGAGAATATTTCCAGCAATTTTAAGATTACTGAGTACTTAAAAATTGTATAAAAAAGCATTCACCTCTGTCATTTTCTTAAATTATGTTTTAAGATAAAGTCTCCATAGAACAACAATAAATCTGTCAACACCTTATCAATGATTGTTAAGTGATTGACAAGCAATAAAAAGCACATAAATTACTGCTACTGTTTGTTTTAAGAATCTATTTCTGTTATTTTCAACTTAAAGTAAATAATATTTTTTTCAAATCAGATTAATTATACTTTAAATCAGCTAATATTCCTCAAATAAAGTTTCAGAAAAGTATATTTTATTTTGGAAGATTTTTTAATAAAAAGAAAAATTCATTGTGATGACAGATGGTTAAAAAATGGCACTAATCAGCTATTTTTAGAAAGAAAAAAATGAATCAACTCCAATCAATAGAATTTCTGTTTGAAATAAACTACTGAGTATTTTGCTTACTGAAAATAGTAAATTTAATCCTTTAGCTTTCAATTAAAACTTCAAGAAAGCTTTTTAATTTTTAAAATTCATTTTAAACCTTAAGTATCACAAATTAGGATTTCAAGCATCAATGTTCTGATGAATTTAGACTGCTCCCACATTCTATCATTATTTCCCAGATTTGAAAAATATTATTTTGCATATCAACAATATATGACAGATCTTTCATCCTCTAAGTAAGAAAAGAATTAATTATATGCAAAAGGATTAAGTCTATCATTCAATGATAATGAAGATCTATGAAGAGTAGAAATTTGGACTAAAACTCAACTATGATTCAGGTTTATGTATAAACAGACCACTTAGACTTGACATACATTTAAAGTACTGCTTACTTCTTTGCTTTTTCACTGTCTCTTTTTCTACCTACCTGCTAACTAAAGCAATGCACTTGAAGTGCTGCACCATTAATCTATATTCACTTTGTATGCATATAAAAAACAGATCTTATTTGTCATTAGATTACCAATGCAAGCCTAAAACTATATTAAGAACTACAAAAGCTGATATATACAAAATTGAGATCAAATATCAATTCTTAATGTCTTTTTCAAGTAGTCAGAAAAGATAAAGAAAGAATTAATTTGCACATTTAAATAACTATTCACAAGTTCAAAGACAACTAAAATTTTCATAATGTCTATTCAAAATATTCCTTTATTGAAAAAAAAAGTTAAAAAGGATGTTTCCCCAAATTCAAAGTATTTTCAAAATCATTTAATTTAAAGCTTCAATGTATACAACAAATTCCTAAATTACTAAAGCTATAATCCTGGAGTACATTTTAAAGTACTTCTGTTATCAAACCAAGAAATCTTTTGTGCATATTTGACAGTATTTTAATGAAGCTACATTGCTACATTAATGGCTGTATAAATCTGACCAACAACTTTATTTAAATTATAATAAGTTGAATTTCAATAGCCAATGTAAATACTGCTTATTTATTCTAAAACATTGAAGAAATAAGGATGATTAATATTTATCAGAAAATAGAATATATTACAATAAGTAATTAAAAAAGATATCCATAATTCCCCTATTTTTTAACATTTTTCTTTGTTTTCCTAAAACAATGCTGCAAAAGTTTCATTTAGAGTTTGCTTTTAAATCATTGTGTGTGTGTGTGTGTGTGTGTGTGTGTGTGTGTGAGAGAGAGAGAGAGAGACAAGGCCATAAAATAGGAGTTAACACATTTTGTATATACTAATCTGTGAAAACATCCAAGTACAAGAATTTCTAGCAACAAAAAAAAAAAAAAAAAAAAAAAAAGAGACAGGACTTTTATCAAATTTATAAAATATTTGACAGCAAAAATTAACAACACCATCAAACTTGAATTTTGGAATTTGTTGAAATCATGCTTTTCTATATTTTTATTGAACTTGTATGTTTTGTTTTTTAAATTTAAACTTGTACTACATTTTTGAACTAGTGATGCTAACAAGAAATTTTTTTTTTACATTTAAAAATTATAAGCAAAAACAATTCTGCTATATTTTAACTGCAAATAAGAATAAATGACTTAAAATATTTTTATTAAAACAAAAAATCTGAGGATATAAATTTGAATGAATTCTTTCAATCTTGAATAAAAGAGATTAAAATAAAAAAAGTAAAGATTTCCTTCAGCAATCAGATCCTTGTACATAATCAAAAATATTCACCAAAGATAACATTGAAAAGTAAAAAATACAGTATTTCTTTAACTTTTTTTTTCCTTTACTTCTTTCAACAAATTATTTCTGCTCATAACAAAATATAATCATAGAAGAAATAGGAGAGTATAAAAATAAGTATTCATTCAAATCATACATAAATGAATCTTGACCATCTTTAACTATAAAATGTAAGCATTATTTAAGAAAACCAGTTTTACAAGTTTTAACTGCAATATTTTTTTCTTTTCAGCATATGATCAAGAAAAAAAATTTGGTTACAAATCCTAATGTTTAATAAATTTTGAGTAAATCCTGATCAATCCTATTTTTTATAGGAAAATTAAATAACAGCAATGAATATGTAGAAGTCACTGGTTTTAACCAATTTTGTCATTTAATAAGCATATTAATATTTTTTATTTTGAGTAATATTTAGTAAATATCACTAACTCTTCAAGCAAACTAGCCACTGGGCTAATTATAGTATATTAACCATTATTTTTATTTCCAAATTGGTTGATATGAAGTCAAATCACCTGATGAAACAAATGAAACTTTGAAACAAATGAAAAAGTCTGATGCTAAGTATAAAATAATTACTGAAATATAAGAGACCTTCAAAACTTTAAGTGATAAATTAATGACATTTCTAACTGAAGAATGATATGACCATATCAATAAACTAACATTCCTTTCCAGTAATACTAAGTGTAACATCCTAAGTGTTACAACAATACTAAAAAGACTATATTAAAGACATTCGCATTTTCATGATAATTTAGTTGTGATAGACACATCAATATCAAGATATGATTCTTTACTTTTTTTTTTTAAATTATTTCAAACCAAAAAAGAAAAATAAAGCCAAGACATAAGGGGTTACTGAGTATGAGAGAAAAAAAAACAAAAACACTATTAAGGAGAGATAATAAAAGAACTGGAATTAAAAAGACAGAAGATTGACATTGCATTTAAATTTTTGAAGATCAAACTTGACCAGAAAGCAAGAAGCTAGAAGAGCATTCCACAAGCAAGAAGTGCAAGAGAAGAAACTGTTAACATGGAACTTATGGTTTCATCTAGTCATTTCAACTGTAAAATGTGACCATGCCATCAATCTAGTACTGTGCTTAAATTCATAAAGTCTAGGTACCATAGAGGAAAGCTTTTCAGAAAAATTACCATGAAAGTTTTGTTTATTTCTGAACAACAGTAATATCAGAATATAACAACCTCACTCCCAACTAGGGGGGGAAAAAAAAGAAAGAAAGAAACAAAAACCCCTGAAACAAATACAAAATTTATAAATCATAATTTTTCATTTTTCTTATTTGCACTTAACTATTGACATGTAGAATTACATTCATTAGAAGAGTCTGCAGTTATGACATTATAAATTGTTTGAGTTCTTATAATTTATTTTCTTGATTATATCTACCTGTGGTTGAAGATTGGGTGGGGGGCATAAAGTATAACAAAGTTTTTAAACACTACAATACTCATAATAATACTAAACACCCCCACCCAGACATTAACATGACAGTGACTGGAACATTTTAGGAAGGATTGCCCGAGTATATAACCAACAGTATTAAAAAATTGACACTTCTGTCAGGTTTTGTTTTATTTTCGTTTAATTTCAATAATTTTGATTGAATTATTGATAACTTCTCAAAAATTTCATTTTTCATTTAAAATATTTAACGAGTTTGTTTTCACTTTTTAAACCTTTTTATGTATTACATTGCTACAAAGAAACTGTATTCTTCAATAATTTCTATCTTTACGATATTATATTATATTATAAATTTCATTATACAAATGTACAGCCTCTCCAGAAAGCTCTAAGGTAGAAAACTTTTCCTGGAAAAGTAGACAGCTGGGAAAAAGGCCCAAATTCAACCAAAATTATGATTCTTTCATATGATGTGTAACCAATGAGAAATTTAGGCCATAGATCTTAGAAATAGAACATTTCAAAAATACCATATTTTATACCGTTCATGTTTAATAACTCACTATAATATAGTCACTAACATGACATTATTTATTGCATTTGATTTTCTTTATTTTCAAGTGTTCAGTGCTTCAAGTGTATTAAATGGGGTACTACAACATTGCTAGACAGTGGTCAGATAATTTGAGATGAAAAAAAAAAAAAAAAAAAAAAAAAAAAAGATGTTGTAAGGAAATTTTATTCCTTGTTTGATGTTTCTTTCTCTCTCTATAAAGTGAGAAATATTAACCACAACTGGAAATCTGTTGTATTTTTCTCTAGACAGAAGATCATTGATTGTTGCCAACAGCATTTCATGAGTGAAATGTCTTTGCTTAACCATTTCAATTTCAGGCTAATTTCTCTTTGAACATTTTTTCTCTATCAATTACTCATTTTCTCTTATCCTTTTCTTATTATCTTTATTTTTTTATCACCAACACTATTTCTAACTCATACATTGTTTTGTTTTTGTTCTCATTCTCACAGTAACAAATTTAAAATTATTCTACTCTTTCTTCTTTTATCTTATTTCTGTGCAAATATTTTTTAATCATGAAAATAAATGGATTAATATTTCCAAAAGAAACTTAATCACAAGGCCAGTGCTGAAAAGTTATTAGCTAAACTTGTTTTCCAAAACTTGATTTTTTAATCCCTTCTTGGTTAATCTGAAAATTTTTCAACATCTTGCATATTCAGATAACTTTGTCTGTCATAAATTACCAAGGAAAATTAATAACTTATCACTAAAACATTTACTACTAAGAGAACTAACTGGAGTTCTGTTTTAAGGCAACAAACCAATCTTCTAATCTTCTGAATTAGAAAAGTAAGTAATTTTTTTCAAAATTAGCAGCAAACATAAAATATTCTGTTCCAGAGAATATGGTATGATAATATGCTCACCCAAAAAATGGAATCTTTAATTAAACTTCTTAGCAAAACAAATCACAAATAATTAGGTTAATCAGGAAATATTTAAATTTAATTTAAAAAATAATTGAAAAATCAAAAATTGTACACGCAAACAACAAGTATTTAATTTGAAATTCTTGTTATTAATATTAGTGAAATTTTCTCAGCAAATTAATCAATGATTGTGCATTGATAGCAATTAAGAACTTTATTATTTTCTAGCATTTTCATCCAAAGAATCTTACAAAAGTGTCAAATCTCAAAAGCAATAATTGTTGGTGTTCCATATATTAAACGATAAATTAACTTGTGGGAACCGACATATATGTTAAGTAATTGGATATACATTTTTCAAACAGACTTTTAAATCAGCCTTATAAGAGAGAGAATTTGAACAAAAAGAAATATACCCAATAGAATAGATAATATCAGTTGCTTAAAAAAAAATATTTAAAATTACAAAAGAGATCTGTTCCTACAATGAACCATAAGGCAATTTTCCATGCAAGTCTGAATGTACCATGATTTTCTGTGAATAAACACTTGTGCCACACTCAACTATAATAAAATAGTAATCTAATACATAACATATTCCTATAGTATATGTTGACATAATTAAGACTGAAAACCACATGGAGGACAAATATAATGAAATGAAAACGATACATGAAATGAAATTGTTTTAAGCTGCTTGTATATTTATTGCCAGTGATGTCATTGGCTCTCAGTAGATGACAAAGCATACGATCTCATCTCTCTTGTAGTACTCAGAAGTAGCAGAAAATCTGGGGAAGAAAGAAAAACAAACATAATTTTGTTTTTCTTTTTTATTTGGAATTCACCGACCTATTGTTTAACACAAAAATGTCCTTATCTCTTACAGAGAAACTCAATACATGTACATGCTTTAAGGTACATAAAACATGTTTTAAGGTACATAGTAACACAAACCAACCGAAGTCAGTGGTTAAGCATATGCGTATGTATACAGTTATACAAGACAAATAGCATAAGTTGAGACAAGATTGATGTAGATTGTGTTGTAACCACAAATCATCATAGGCTGAGATTGTCGTAACCCAAGGACTTACTGTATTTCCTTTTAGGTATTACAATTTTGCCTTTTTCAGTTAAATATATATAAAAGGATTCATTAAAAGAAATATCCTAAAACCTGCACAAGTATTCACAGTTGAAGCAAATTGAAATGGAAGAAAATTAAAAATGTAGTATTATCCAGTTCTCCTAGTCAATATGGAAAGCAAAAATGATATTCTTATTTTTCAGTTATTCCAGTGACATGAAATATAAAACAAATTCCTTACAAAAAACATGAAGATAAAAGCAACATTACCATTCACACACACAAATCACAGAATAAAATCTTCAATGATAACGATGCCCAATTTCACAATGTGCAACTTTTCAGTGAAGGTGAATAAAGAGAATGGATACAAATTTAAAGGTAATTAAAGAAGAAAAGATAATGTTGAAGAAAAAACACAAAGAAAACAAATGACAGCAATTAGCAAGTATCAGCTGCTGTTTTTATAACCTGACTTATTCTCAGTTCATTTTGTTTTATACACAGATATTACACACCAGAATGCTTCCTCAGCAAGGTCTATTCTAGGGCCATAGAAAGTTTTGGGCCTCTATGACATCAGACTTGCTCTCACATGGACCCAGCTGAGAGTGATCATTTCTTGACTAGCATAGCTTCCACATGATTGCAAGAATTGTCAGTAATAGAATATGTTTTAAAATTATTTCAATGGAAACTCAAAAGTAGAACACAAGCAAGATGTAAGGAAATGCTTTAGGTTTGTCTTAACACCAACTCAATGTCATAAGCTCAAGCTATTCTTTAGCACTGAATGTGTGCAATTAAGGATTTTGTACCTGCAAATATTATGTTTGCACATTTATTTTCTTTAACCTGTAGAATGAAATCTTTTCAACACATCTGATATATTATGGCTTTATGTGACTAATTACTTACTACTTATGCTTCCTGCATCTGTACTGGCTTCAAACAGTCTCTTTAATAATTATCGAGATCAAAAGAAATGGATGCTTAAAAAAGATTTATATACTGCATTCAAGAATTACCCATACAAAAATTATTGAATATAGGAGAAGAATCAACTTTATCATAATATCCTAATTTTTTGTTTTATCAAAACAAGTATGTTCTCTAACATTCTTGATGGTCCAAGAGATAGTGATTATGGTTCAGGAATTCTCTTCCTGTTACAGAGCTTTCATTTCTTAATGCATTCTGATAGTTTCCACTTAACCTTATTATGAATGGGTAAATTTTCAGATAATGATTGTTGCAGTTTAACCAAGAAAGATGAAGATATTGATTCAAATAAATGAATGCTAATCATATATCTAGTTTCAGCTGTGAAAGATTAATTGCAACTGACTGAAGGATTTCAACAAATGAAGACCTGTTAGTGGTCCAAGAATGATTCTTTTCTTTTTAACTAATGTTTACACAATACAAGGCCCAAGAGACATTCAAGGTAGAGTGTTACTGAGTGTTGTTGTATGAGCATAAGAGGAAGAGGAGGAGGTAAGAAGTGCAGTTTACGAGGTAGGAGAGATAATGGTTAATCCTAGACTTGAAGAGGTTAAGATTGTAGAGATTGGGAAAACATCCTCTAAGTCTGTACCACACATACACCTGCATTTTTGTGAACAATCTGACAGAAATATTGTTATGCATACATAAATAACACATTTAAAGCTCCAAGTATAAAAAAGCAAAAAAAAAGCAATAAGATTGACTGTCACTAAAAATTGGCAAATACATACATTAAATACTTGAAATTTGCTATGCAAGAAAGGTAAAACAATGCTAGATCATATGAACACAATTTAGCATTTCATGCAATCCACTATTGAAAAGAAAAATAACCTGTATAGGTTCAAAAGCTTTCTGTTAATATTATATAAACTCATTAACACCCACTTAGTATAAATAAGATTATTCATAGCTTAAAATCCCAGGCAAAGCTTATGAATGTCGAGTCAGCATTTACCCATGTGAGCTGATCAAGGTATAAAAAATAGCTTTACCAACTACTTATACAACACTAATTTCTGATATTAGATGTACAGATTTCAATGATCTAAAATAAGAAAATAATTCAGGGATCTATGAACTGTATGAGATCAGAATGGATTTTAATAGTAACAATGCAAGTTATGATATATGGTATATATAAATTGAAAACCTCATCAAGAAGCCACAAGTATCCCATAAGAAAGACTTAAAGAATTTACAATAATAACAGACTCAAGATTCAATAATAAATAAAAATGTTATTCTGTCAATGGAGTTTCCTGTAGTTTATCTTTGTTTGATGAAAGATATCACTTTCTGCTTTATTGTTAATTGAGTTGCAAGATCAAACCTTAGGCTAAGTAGATCTGTTGGTATAGGAATCATACAAAATATTAAGTGAATGGATCATTTTATAGAGTAAACCATAATCAAGTGTTCATTATATACAACCAGTAGTTGTATTTTGGTACATTTGCAGGTCTTTTAGTTTACCAACTCGTGTATTTATTTACATATATATCTGGGTCAACCTATGAACTTTCCAGCAATAAAAATTAAATATTCCAAATTCAGTCACTCAAAGACACTGGCTTTAAAATACTGAGATAAGAAAACAGAGTTGAATATAATAAGTAAAATAAAGAGTTTCAATAAAAAAAAATCTCCAAACAATTACCAGACATGATACACAATGTACACTGGAAGCTACACTGGTTGAAATAAAAATGAAATTGCTGAGAAGCCATTAAATCATGATACTAGGTTATCTTGGAATTTTAGACAAATTTCTGCTGACATGCTATAGTAAACTGAGATTTCTAATATTACCAACTTTTATATTATATATAATTGCATATATTAACTC
Source organism: Acanthosepion esculentum (assembly GCA_964036315.1). Taxonomy (NCBI): domain Eukaryota; kingdom Metazoa; phylum Mollusca; class Cephalopoda; order Sepiida; family Sepiidae; genus Acanthosepion; species Acanthosepion esculentum. The sequence continues at coordinate 99,300,192 of OZ038481.1, forward strand.
AAGATAGCAACCAAAGTTAGCTGTATATAATGCTGTATGATAAACAAATTTAGAGAAGCTATACAAAGATGGCTAAATATGTCCATAGCTTGACATAGAGGTACTAAATGAAGTGTGATCTGAAATGTTCACTGTATACGATTGGGATTCATCTATATGATTAATATTTATCACTGAATTAATTGTATTGGCAAGGAAGGAGACCAGTTGAAACAAATATTTGTGTAAAATAAATGCTTTTCTTTTTACATTAGACTGCAGACTTATTAATGTATCTATTAGAGATGGGCGGTTTAACAGGAAAACAGACTTTTTCGGTTTCATCTTCACACTTTGAAACCACATCAAAATTTTTTTACAAAACTGAAATTGTTCAGGTTTTTTTTACTGAGTGACCATACCCAAAGAAACACTATTGAAAAAGACTTTCAGATGTTATTAAAATTAAATTTTATCAACATTTATATCATTGTAAGAGAAAAAGATTGAACAAAAATGTTCTGGCAATTCTTTTCTGGTATGCCAGTCAACTGTTATTGGGGTTTTGCAAATAAATTTCTTCTAAACAAGGAAAATCAACGAGTTATTTTTCCCCCCTAATTTGTTTCTTTTTTTTTTTTTTACCTTGCAAATACACCTAAAATTAAATATTAAAAATAATTAAGAGCTTTTAATTTCATTTTTAGAATGAGTATATTTCCAAATCTGCAAGTATCCCCTGTACTTTTTAGATACACATTTTAAAACTGAAATTAAAAACTATTTTAATCATTTTAATATATAATCTTAAGTGTATTCATTAGATAAAACCATAAAGATATTTGTAAAAATAAAATGAATTAATTTTCCTTGTTTAGAAGAATTTTATATGCAGAACACCTACCGAACACTAGTCTCATGTTTAATTATTTTAAACCAGAGAGGTTTCATTTTTTGGCTTTTTAAAAGAAAATTATTATCAGCATTTCTGAATATAAACAAGAGAATTCTTTGCCTCTAAATAAAATAATCGGTTGAAAACCTAGTGTCTGTCTGTGTCAGTCAGTAGTTTCAACAATTTGAAAGGTCTTTTACGACACATCAGTTGCACTTTTTTTCTTTTTTTTTTGCTTACTTTATAATTTTTGAAGGGATTTGCTTCCACAGATCAAAGAAATGAACATCTTCCTGGTTGCAGCTTAAAGTGTCTTCTAATTGTGTACAATTTCAAGAATATTGATAAAGATTGGTCACATTGTTTTTGTGAAACAAAGTAACATGTAAAATTTAGTCTGGGGCAAAAAAAAAAAAAATAAATAAATAAATCATATTTCGAATTTTCAGCTGTTTGAAACTAAATACCGTTTTAACTCGCTGTAAAAAATAATTCAATGAATAAAAGCACATACAAATTACATATTTAGAAAGATTATTTTATTTTCTTTCCAGCAATATGAATATTTTTAAGATTGGACCAGAAATACACGAGAAATTCTGAGTTGAACGGACTAAGTAGCAAATTTATCAATCTCAAACGAAATCAGATATCAACTGGAAATGCTATCATTACACAAGAAAATGAATAGCTTCCTTAGAAAGCAAAAATACTAAATTAAAAACCGAATCGAAAACCACGGTATCAAGGAAAAAACTGGAAACTGATACCGAAACAAATTGCCAAACCGACCAACTCTAGTATCTATGCACTTTAGTCAAAGGGAGACAAAGTTTAGGCAGAATAAAATCTCAAAAGAAAGTATTTCAAAAGTAAAAGAAAAAAAGATATGTATTTAAATAAACAAATTGTAAAAATAAGAACAGAGTCATTTTGTAGTGCACAGGTTTAAGAAATCAGTCATAAAAAACGGTTTATTCAAAATAAGTGTAGGGAATAATCAAATTTGCATGCAAAATTTATTTTTAAATTGATAAATATAACTTAGATTCAAAATTTCACTTCTACCTAATTTCACTGTAAATGAACAAACAATATTTTTAAATTAGTCTAAAATGAAGATACACATTTTAGATTTTCTTTTTAATTTATTTAAGTTGATACTGATATTCTAAACAATAATAGATTTAAAAGATATTAGTATAAACTAGTAATTGATTTTAAAAAATACAATCAACATTAATAACTAGTCATAAAAATAACCAAATAAAGAGCAATGTTCAAAACAATTTCCAGCAAAAAAATACTGTTTACCCAATTATACTGAAGCAAAATATAATAGGACTGATATATGAAAGACATATTTTAAAGGGAAAATGTCAAGCAATCGCAGATGCTAAATATTCAAAATATTTCCTTAAATGAGAAGCAAACTTGCAATATTAATAAGGATTTAAACATTATTTCCATATTATATTAATGATAATATAAGAAATAACAGTCCAGAAAAAAAAAATTAGCTCATTTAAAAAGTAACAAGCCAATCACTTCTTAAAAATGTAACCTAATGCTGAGTTAATTCTAGGATATGATTAATAATATCGATGTACATTCACTATTTTTTAGTCAAGATCTAAAAACTTTAAAACCAAATTTAATAAAAAAAATAATAACTCAACTAATGCTCGTCTCAAGACTAGATGTAAAAATAGAAGACTTGAACATGGTGTTAGCATCTCTACTCCATAAAATATATCTCCTCAATACTAAAACACCACTGACAGATCAACAAAACAACTTATCCAGAGAGGAGAATAAGTATTTTCCAAGAAAATTAATGTGTTTTTTGGTTTTGCTTTTTTTTGCTTCTTTTTTTTTTTTAAGTGTGGTTTACCCTGTACAAAGCCTGGGAGCCACAGGTAGAAAGTTACAGAGTAAGAGGCACAGTTTATACGAATATGTGAGGAAGATAAGTTAACCCTAGACTTGAACAGGTTAAGATTGTAGAGATCAGGAAAATATCATCTTGTGAGTTGGTTCCAGAGAAGCAGTTCGTGGGAAGAAGCTGCTCAAGCAAAACTTACTTCTCATGAGTAGAATACAAAGGGAATAAGGGTGGTGTGATAAATTTGGAAATTTCTGGAAGCCACAAATCCAATTGCTGTTCTATCAACAATGACAATCAACATCAGGACATGAAATATCAGGCAAGATCAAATATACTTGATGATTGAATGATTTTTTTTTTTTTTTTTTATAGCTTAACTCTTTGTGGGTTATTTAAAGCCAAAACATATGTCAGGTTGTAGGAGGTCCCTTATAGTACCCAGTGTACTAACCGAACTTGACACTGCTTAACTTCTCTGATCAAACAAGAACCATTGTTTTCAGCATGATTTGACTGTAAGCAACATACCCTATGAAAGCTAGCAGCTAACATCTCAAGAGAAGCCCAAATCTGGAACCTTAAAAAGGTAAAAAAAGAAAGAGAATGTAAAAAAAAAAAAAAAAAATTAATCTCTTGTCAGACACCAGAAAGTTGGGATACACTTAGTGCCAGTTAGTGAAAAAAAAGCCTAAAATAAGACTGACTGAAGATCACTTGTCCAAGGCATACACATCAGATGGTATGGAAAGCATTTAAAGAAAAACAATAATGTCAAAGAAAAGGTAAAAGAGAAATCAAATCAGAAAAGGAAAAGGAGAGTAAGAGTTATTGAAGAGAGCAAATGAAAAAGAACAAAATCCATTTTGTTTTGACAAGGAGTTTCTTGCCGACATGTCTAAGATTTGAAATCTGTGATCAGAGGAGTGAAAAGATTAAATGACAGATGGCCCTTCATTGAATACTACACCAATCTGATCCTATGCCAGCTTTAAAAATAATTTGTTTTTTAATAATGAAGAAAAATTTCTTGGGCAGTGGGAAATCATGAAAAAATATTGGATCATTGCAAAAGTTTGTACCCAATTTTCATTGTTTTAATTTTCTAATCGGGCACAAACTTTTGCAATGATCAAATATTATAAATCAACGAAAAATAACAAACTACATGAAAAATCATTTTTAACCTATAGAAATATTTTTTAACAAAACAGTTTTTATTGGAAAAAATGTTAAGTTACAATAAATCCACTTGTAAATGAAGGTTAGGTTATTAAGATCAAAGAAAGATCTCAAATTCAAATTACTCATTTGACTATGCTGAAGATGCTGTAATAAAAACAACACAGATGATTCAAGTATATAATTAAAGAATTTTAATGCCTGCTTAAAACTAATCTTTTGAACAAAAGAGCGTTTTAAAGAATTTTGATCAGTTACATCTGGATCTTCAACCTGCCAAAATCATTTCTTTTCTCATTGGTAAAAATCTTTTCAAACCTAAAGTTATCCTCCTGCAACATTCTGTCACACCAAAATAAATTTAAAATAAATCAAGCAGTGATTTGTACTTCAAACAGGAGATCATCCTCATGCTGAAACTTTACTGTCAGTAATGCAATAGTTTACAGACCAAAACAAATATCCAAACAAATGCTATTGTAAATCCAACAAACATGAAGGCAATTACAACTAAATTATAGCCTTATCTCTTTATCAAAAAAATTAGCCAAGATATTAATAGAAATTGTTAAAATAAGGGGAATATTTTTTCATAATAGACAACTCCGATATCAGTTTTGTTTGTGAACAAAATATGTCAAATAAATGTTGATTTAACATATTTGTTCATATAAAAATGACTTGTTCAAATAAAGTAGATGGGTGTTAATGTGAGAAAATAATGATTTTTTCTTCTTAAATAACATGAACAATGTTGATTTAATAAGAGGCAGGTTGAGAAATGTTTGTCACATGACCAGAAGGAAAATAACAATTCATGGAAAATTGTAGTAATTAAAAAAAAAAAAAAAATTCAAAGAACTGTGATAAAAAAAAAAAACATGATTTAGCACATTAACATTTTTTTTTAACTTACAGCAAAGCATTTCTTAATTCAAGCAGACTGAATCATTAATAAAAGTATAAATTACAGCAAATTTATGCTTTATTTGTGATTTGACCAAGCCAAACAGATGGAGATCTGACACTTATGCATAGCACTGCTATTAACTAAAAAATATTTGTCCTTTTATTTATAATAGCAGGGGGCTGGAAACACTAATTATGAGAACTAAAATTTAGCCTTCTCAGTGCTAAATATTAGACATTCTTCTAGAAGATTCTCTTAAAAATAAATAAAAATAATTAGATTACTCCCCAAAATAAAAAAAAAGTTCTCCTACAAATGCAGCTTCAACACAAATAGATAATTAATCTTACAGAAATCTAATCTCCAAATGTTTGTCAACAAATCAACAAATTTCTTCCAGTGATTCAACACAGAAAGTATGCATAGCTTTTGGCACACAATAATAATAGGAAATAATATTATAAGAAGCACAAAAAGGACAAACTCAAATTCAGAAAAGACATGAATATACAACTACATGTGTTCTGGACTGTTCCGCAAACAGTCATTTCGGTATTGAAATGAACCTGGAATTTAGTTTTGAAGATAGATTAAATAAGAAAAAAATCCCAAAAGAAAGATCAACTTAGCCATGGTGAAAGCAAAAGGATACAGTCTGTTGAATTTGAAACAAAAAGAAAAGCAAATTGGTGTAGATTATTTTAAATAATAAAATGTCCAAGAGGAAGATGTCAGAATGGATACATACATCCATTCCATATAAGTGACAGCCTTCTATTTTATTTCAAACAAATTTATTTGTGAATCAGACTTCCTCATTCTAGTTCTATCTCATGCAAGAGATTTGATAATTTGTTAATATCATTCAAGAATAATTCTAAAATGTTTATTTTCTTTAGTTCTCTTTAGTCTTTGAAAATTATTTATCATTATTGGCCACAGGGGTGATTTATTTGAGGCTTTGTGGTGAGGAGAATGATAAAAGAGGGAATAGTCCAAATTCTAAAAGCTTATTGTAGTTAATCCTTTTTAGATTCATTCTGTCAGAAAATAGATATTTTATTTATATGACTACCATATGAAATTTATGAGATAAGATTGATATGAATTTTGACTTTGCTAGATATATTTAATTCATTAGTAGTTTAAATATAGAATCAATTATTATTGTTCTATTTTTTACAAGTCAGTTTTTTTAATAAACATACAAAGTACACTCTAAATCCTGATACTGATAAAAATAAATCGAAATTTTTGTGAATGTATTTTTTCATAGTGAAAAGAATTATTTTCTAAAATATTCGAAGCTGATACAGAGAAAGTTCATACATTTTAGTAAATGTCATTACTCAGTGGGAGGAAAGGAAGAATAAGCATATTGACTTGGAGAAGCAGACATGTAGTTTCAATGGTCAGTGTGTTTTGATCTCTAGTGACTTCAATTTCTTCTTTGGGGAAAGCAAGCTGCTTGTGTAGACACATTAGTATTTTTTAGGTGACTGACTATAACTTGTTGCAAAGTCTTGTATTTATCTGTTTTCAATATATACAAACTTGAAGGTTTCTTAATTTACTCAAACCAACAGCAATATGAGAATAGAAATTTGTTAGGTTGTTTTTGTTGGTTGATTTCTGGTGGACACCAAGTTTTAAACTGTTGTTAACGTGGTGTAGCTTGATATATAAGAAAGGTAAGGAATTGTATTCTATTTCATATGTAAATTCTATTATGTTCGACTGTTTAGTTTATCTAATGGATAAATTAGTATCACAAGAATGTCCACTAGAAATCAACCATATGTGTGTGTGTGTAAATAAATATTAATTGCTTTTTTACAAAAGTCACAATTTCATTTTTTTCTGTCACCCCAATAAACGCCAGCTTAGTGGAAAAAGTACTAATGATTTATTATTACGCACAAACACACACACATTTCTTTGTTTCATTTTTGTGTGACGCCTAGTAAAGGTGAAATGTATAATCTAGTTTCAATGAAACGGTTTTCCATTTGTTATATTCTTCAAACTTTGGATTCTGTATCCTATTTTATACACACACATTATATATTTTCATCTTTTATGAAATCTTTACATGTGAGCTATTTTAATTATTAAATTTGAATAATACTACAAATCTTCATTTAATTTTTATAAGTACAACATATCCCTAAAATTTGAAATATTTCTTTTAGAAGCTATGTGAATTTTAAAATGAGCCTACATTTTTCAGATAAAATATTTTTAAGCAAAAATTTACAAATCTTTTGTTGTAAACCATGATAATGCTACTTCCTTCAAAATCATAAAGTGAAATTTTGTTGAGTTTTGTATTATTCTAAACCAAAATTCATGCTTAAATTATTGTAAAAATGTTTATTGCAAATAGAACAAAACCAACATCAAGAAAGAAATGTTAATTACTTTCACAGTCAATTCACTCAACGTGAAGCTTTTTTTATTGAATTTACAGTTTACATCCTAAAATTTTCAGAAAGACACATACATATATGAAATGGATTAAGTCCAACAATTATTTAATATATTTTCTGTTTATAAGTTATTTTAACATATACAATTTATTTAAGTAGATGCTCTGTTTTTTTAAATAAACAGTATTAATTACATTTACTGGCCTAAATGTTCGAGAAATTTCGTAGAAAATATGCGTTCTCGGACAGGAATCGTACTGATCTGACGTGCTATAGCACTCAGCTACAGAGAAGTGTCTGGTTAGCAATGTCCAAATTACTGTTTATAAACAACAAATCTTCAACGATATTTCCTGAACAATTATATCTGCCCATGAAACATACCGAAAGATAAACACTCACCAAGTTAAAAAATTCTTTTCTACAATATTTTAAACTAAAAGTAATATTTGTTATAATTCAGCAGATTAATTAAACTTTAAATCAGTTCATCATGCTCAAATAATGTTTCAGAAAAGTATATTTAAATTTTTAAAAGATTTATTTAAAAAATAAAGATAATTATGCTGCTTTGACTGATTTGTCAATATGAATTATTTTAGCGATTTTTTTTATAATAAAAACAAAACAGAAATCATTCCAATATCAATTTAAATTCGGTTTGAAACAGCAAAGTAGTTTGCTTATTGGAAATAATAAATTTAATCTATCAACTTGGAATTAAAAACTAAAATAAAACTTTCAAGAATTTTTTTAAAATGCATTTTGAACCTTAAAGAATTGCTTTTTTTTTTTTGGTGGGGAGGTATAAAATTTAAAATAACATTTTAACACCTATTTTTATGTGAAATTAAAATGTATATCAAAGAAAACAGAATATTCTTATCTGGATCCTAAACAGAAAAGCATCGATCTTCAATTATGTATCATGACCTTTTTATAAATACACTAAATTTACTGTGTAGTAAGTTTCATCATATAAATGCACACAGATCTAATCAAAACAAGCATTTTGCTTGTCAACTTTAGTTAAATATTGACAATCATAACCAAATTATGAGCATCTTTTATCAATGCAAAAATAAATAAAAATCGATTTTTTATGTTCTTCGTTGTTATGAATAACATTAAGAAATAGTCTGGACATTTTTTATAAAAAAAAAACATTTTTGACATTGGCCTGACAAACACGAAGCATTGATTAATTACCAACTTATAAATTTTCATATTTTCTACTTTACCATATCCCCTCCACCAGAAATTTTAATTAATTAAAAAAGAAAAACTTTTTAACGCATTCTGAATCCTTAGTTCTTTTTGGGTTTTTTAATAATAAATAATAAACTTTATTTCTTGCTTAGAGGGGCACGTTCTTTTCATAACTTTTCCTTATGAATTTAAAGAAGCAGAATTAATTTTTTATATGGCTTTAAAAACTATCCAGAAAAAAAGTTAGAAAATAGGGTGCCCTGTCGTATCGTCGTAAGTGTAATGATTTACACTAATGATTATTACTGAGGTAAGTCTAATTGACCCTTACTGAGTTCCAGTTACTAAGGGCTTTTTTAACTGAACACACTTTATTGCTCAATGGGTGCCCTTATACTTGTGGCCTTGTCCCAAAACTAAACGATACTTAGTAAATAATAGAAATTAAATAGTAAAATCATAAATATAATTATTTATTAAATCACTGATCCAGATTGTTTCTTTAAGTAAAATTAACAAGAGTCATAATCTAGCATTAAAAAAGTCACTGAACGACAATTATAATTTTTCATTTTCAATCTTTTACAGCTAAATTAAAAATAAAAAGTTAAAAACACACACACACACAACAAAAAAAATTGGTGTGTTTTTTTTACTCTTCTACATATTTTTAATTTTTAAATTCAAAATGAAATTTATTTACATTTTTACAATTTTAATTGAAGGGAGAAAAAAATAAAGCAAAAAAAAACATTCGTTTCAGAAAAAAAAAAAAAAAAAAAAAATCAATAACATTATAAAATATTTTTAATCAATGAAAAATCTCATTCATTATCCACCTTCAAGAAAATGCCAGAGGATTTTTTTATGGATCCAGTCAAAGGTTAACAAGTGAAAAAATAAAATCTGGACATCGATGCTGTTTTTAGAGAATGAAAGGAAATGAAGTAGGGGAAATGCCATTTTTTTTAACTCAATATATTGGATGTGAATCAATAACCTATTGTTTTCGTATTGTTTACAATACAAAATAAATGTATAAAAAGGAAAATATCAGAAGCCATCTAAGAGAAAATAAAAAATCCCCAAACACTTAAAAAAGAAAAAAAAAAAAAAAAAATAGACGTCAAATTAAGACTTGATACCTTTTTAAAATCTTAATTAAAAAAATAAATAAAATTTTAAACTTAAAATGCTTGTACTAACCGTTAAAAAATGAAATGTAGTTTCACACACAAAAAAAAAAACTATAATGAAAATAACGAGAACAATCGTTTCTTCTATAACAGTTGAGTAACAACAATGCCATTGCCATTTTTATTTGAGTAAAGTACGACGTAATTCGTTGATTACTGACATTTCTTTTTAAAAAATGGAAGAAAAAAAAGGGGGATGGAAGAAAAGACTATGTACTTTGGAAAATAAGGACCAACGAGATAAAGACAATTTAAGGAAATAGTTTTTAATTTGATTTTAACATTTTTAAGAAAATAAAGAAATGGTTTTTTTATCAGTGTATAATAAAATAATAAGCGAAAAAATGTCCCAGAGAAAAACTAGACATTAAAAAAAAATAATAGACAAAAACCGCCTAGAGATGACAAATATGATTTTTACATTTTTACTTAAATAATAAAAATTCTCTACTGAACAAAATATAAAAAAGTCCTGTTACTAAAAAGTAAAAGTAGTAGGCAGAAAAACATCGATGTTAATAAGTACGTTTTGATTCCCTTTTTAGTCTTAGAAGAAAGAATGTAATCATTTTTTTTTATTATTACAAAAAAAAAAAAATGGAATTCCAAATCGATCTTTTTTTTTTTTATTTTGTATTTTATTCAGGACAAAATCGAGCAAAAAGCTAAATGAAATAAATGTCTCCCAGTTATTTTTAATATTTATTTATTTATTTTGCAAGTAACTGATTTTTGGTAACTGAAGATAGCATCCATAAAGAATTATTAATTCGTTTTGATTTGACAAATTAGACAGAAACCAAAATGCCTGTATTCTTTCTTTCGTTTTGGTCGGGGAGGGAGTCTTTTGGAAGTAAAAAGTCTTTTGTAAGAAAAACATTTAAATACGCAATCCTCGTATGTCTAAGTGTCTTCTTATTTCTCACAATCAACCCAAATAATTATTCTGTATTATTTCTAAACTGAAGCTGGTTCGGTAACCCAAGCTAACTTTCTATTTCTGGCAAATGCGGAAATAAAAATCGTCTAGACTCTCGACATATAGATTTAATCACTTTAACTTGAATGACATAACACTAGTAAAACAGTAACACTGCTTCATTTTCTACGAGAGTGTTTTTTTATTCTCTTTTTTAAAAAATGACACATCAAAGATCTCAGACTTTAAAAATAAATGAACCCCTAAAAAGATATTACAAAAAAAAAATATAACCAAATACCGTCTTTAATTAACGATTACTGAGGTGAATAAAAATTATGCATTGACAATCAGTGAATAAAAAAAAGTAATGAAAGCAGTAAATCTTCTTAAATTATAAGTTTTTTTTTTAAATAAAATCCTTTTAAAATGTCATTGCTGTTTGAAACAACTGCTTCGTGCAAAAAGGTACCGCAAAGTAAGTCTTACTTAAAAATAAAAAAATAAAAAGATTATCAACATCACAAGTATTGACGATGATTGTTAAAGAAAAAGAAACTATTAATAGCCATTATTATCATTATTAATAATTACAACTTGTGTGTGACCTAGCTAAAGTACACATACACAGATATTGCACATTGTTCTTGTTCATAAATAGGTCTACAGTACTTTTAAATGTCTACTAGTTCTAGTTGCTTTTCTATTTTATTTTATTTATTTTTGGACGTCAGTAGTAATTTTCTTTTAAAAAATCGAATCCTTTTCAATTCCCCAGATGAAAGAAGATCCCCGCCTTTTGAAATTAAGCCACCCCAAAACAACGTCACAACACAACGCATCCATCTTTTCCCTCACACTCCCTCCCTCTATTGCTTACACATACACAAACGACGATAATGTCCCATAATTTGTCACGTTTAAAAACCTTAAAAGTAAATAACAATGGCACAAGAATTCTGGGACAGACTGTTATTGACTTATTTTCAAGTACTTTAGCTGATAAATGATGGCGAAAAATATGCTTGCTTTTTTCCATGATAGTTGTAATCTTCACATTTATTAACTATTTACTGCATTGACTGCTGCTAAGTTCCTTGTATATTGAATCTGAAGACATTAAATCTGTTTGCTGAGTACCAGACTGCAGTGATCGACTTAGTAAATAAAAAATGCTATGATGGTTGATGATGGGGGATCTCGCTAGCTTCGAGCAGTCTTTGTGAGTCAGTACAAGTCTGTCAATGACTATTGTTTTATACGACTAGTTAAACATTGAGCTTACGAGACCTACAACTGATATATAAATTCTATATAAATAAAAACATACAGGAATAAGATTGAAAATATCACTAACCTCATTGCCAGCCATACTTCCGACCTTGGTACGTGCTCCCCTGCTCGGGATGATCAAGGGGCATAACTCTGTTTAATACTAACTTTTCAGCCTCCCTTAATCTTTTTTTATGCTTATGAGCACATTAATCCAATTTAAAAATTTCTAAGCTGACTGTATAAATGTAATTATGCAACTCCAGAAAGCAAACTTTTTATAGAACTTTATATACTTAAAATCATCTAGATTGCATTGTCTTGTATGTGTTTGTATGGAGACACAAAGTGCCAAGTAAACGTTTATGTTTTATGCTTGTCTGCTATCATAATAAATACATCTAAAGAATTATTCTTTGTTCTGTTCTTATATGTGACTACTTGACATACTTTAGCATTATCAGCAAAGTAACGGTCATAAATTTGCTTTTGTTAAATACATTATGTCTTAGAGAAATAGAAGATGTTATATTATTTTCAACACTTTAACTGACAATTGTGAACAACAATATTATTCCAATTATATAACAAGTTATAAATCTTTGCCAAAAAGTGGATAACAACACAAAAATTCAAAAATCAGTATTCATCTAATTGATGTTTAACTAATCACTGGATAGCATTTCAAAGTCCTACCTTCAAGCATATATATATGTATTGCACATTGAGTTCTGGTGTTAATAAAATAGTGTTCAATGTAGATCAACAGAGCTATAAATTATATATTATAATAAATATACATTTTTTCCTCACCAGTAATACAACTCTGAGTTCCATGCTGATAGAAAACTGCCCATTAATTTTCCTATATATATATATATATATATATATATATATATATATATATATATATATATATATCAAAATTTAAATTATGTAATCTAATTTAAATTTATATATATATATTTAAATTATGTAACAGAGTTGTGCTACTGGTGAGGAAAAAATGTATAACTACTTTTTATATATATATATATATATATATATATATATATATATATATATATATATGTATATGTATATATATAGGTATAGAGTTAGGTAAATCAAATGTAGGTATGTGTATATTTATTAATACATACATATATATATATATATATACATATATATATATATATATATATATATATATATATATACATATATATATATACACACACACAAATGAGAGGAAGAACAGATGGAGTAAAAATCCACTGTTCATAGCATTTACTTTTAAAAAGTGCTCAATACAAGATAGACCAATATATTATTATTATTATTTTTATTATATGAGATTATAGCATTTCTACTACTTCCAACTTAGTACACTAACACAGGAAAACATATTAACAGCTAATTCCCTTGAAAATAGATAAAGAATTGGCCAAAAGCACTTTGGGCAATAATCATTATGGAGAATTTCTACATTCTCTTAGCACCCCACCAAAGTAAAATCGTAAGAACATTAGAAAAACTCCATTACTGAGCACTCTTGCCTCATAAATATATACCAAATTTAAGGCAATATACATACATATATATTTCTGTCTGATTTCTCTACTATATATATATATATATATATATATATATATATGGAGAGAGAGAGTGAGTGAGTGACAGTGCAGGTATCAACACTGTATGGTGACTCAGACAATTTCTTGCATCACTATCATCTTCAAACCATCTTCAGTCCACAGTGACTGTCAGTTATACCTAGATACCATCTTCAGACCAAAGTCTTGAGGTGGCATTGAGACATAAATCTGACAATCACCACACAGTGTTGATTCTTATGTTAACATTGTTTTTATCTATAATTGAGCACTCCCCCTCTATAAATATATAAAACTTCAATTAATATATATATATATATATATATATATATATATATATATATATATATATATATATATATATATATATATTCCAGTGAAAGACTTCAATGTTTTTAAATACATCTCTAGATAAGAGACACCATGTCTAAATTACATATGTGGCAATCTCTGAGTTACAACAAGAACTGAAAACTGACTAACTTAACATCTTTTCAACACAAACCAGCTGCAGAAATTAAAAATGTATCAATACACTGAAAATAAACTCCAGCTTCCTAATTCCTAAGGAAAAATGCTGAACAAATTTTGTACTCAACAAGAATCTTTCAGTTCTGCTCCTTTCTGAAAAAGTGTAGTTGAGTTTGAAAAAGCTTTGAATTTGAAAATCAAAGCTTGCAGATCTATCTGATTTCTTTACTAACCTGAACAAAGATGAGTATGGAATACACAATTCAAATTCATTTTTTTCTAAAATTTGAAATTCTATTTTATGCTGTAGCAGCTGCTTCAGTCCATTTTATCATATGGACATTAAAAACCAAAGCATGTACAGCACAGATTCACACACACTTATACTCTCTCTCTCTCTTTTCTTTTTCTCTCTCTCTCTCTCTCTTTCTCACTCTTCCTACCTACTGGTTACCATATGGACATGACATGTCTCATTTCCCCACAATGAGAGTTCTTAGTCCCCAGTGAACCACATGTCGCATTGTACACAACCCAGCATGCAAATGCTCTAAGCTGATAACTACCAAACTAACAAGAATTTCTTCACCAAGGTAAGTCTCTATACAATTTAAATAGGATTTTACAAACACTGTATGTACAAATAAGGATATCTTAATATACATATTTCTGTTTGACTTTTTTTTATATTCTTCTTTTTGTTTTGTTAAGGCATTAAAATTCTGTTATTTGTACAATAGTACTTGTAATTTCATTCATTCAAGAAAATATCCACTACAACCACAATACTATCATTACATTATCTCTCTCACATAAATATACAACCAATCATTCAATGCTCAATTCGGTTGATCACCATAATGAGACTGACCATAATTTTGATTTAAAAAATGCTACTTTAAACATTTGAGCCCTGATCACTGCTTTACCAGTGGTAGAGAAAAATGACTTAATGCCCAGCCACCGGTTGAACAGTGGGTAAACACTTGTAACTATTTTTATATCTACCATGAAACATTACATATCAATTATTTGCAAATTTTGACTAAGGAGCTCAGGCAGAAGGATTAAAATTGTTCAGGAACACAGGACTCAAAGGGTTAATTAAAAGAGAAGGCAATTTACAAAAAAAGACAAAAGTGTATAGAAAGTGCTTTAATTGCTAGATCATCTGCAGTAAATTTATGTCCAGGTTCTTACATTTCACCTCTCTTGACAAATCTTCTATTATGGTTTTCTCCACAAACTGAATAGTTACAGTGTCTCCGGACAGATTTTTGAACTGATCCTGTCTTTCCTATCAAATTGCAAAATGAAAGTCATCCTGAATGGCCTTTAATACTAATGCAGGTGACCCCCTGGCTTACATCCTTGGTCCTACTCTGTTTTTAATTTTCATTAATGACTTTCCCGATGACATCAGCTCTCAACTTGGCATCTATGTTGATGGCACAATCATTTAGTCCTACGTCAATAAGTAAGGTTGATCAGTCCGACAAGGACAAAATGGCAGCCAATGTCCAAAACGACCCCCAGTCCATCATTAACTAGGGCAAAAGATGTCTTGTTAATTTTAACACCTCCAAAACTAAACTTCTCTCCATTAAATTACCTGAGATACTCCGCTCTGCCTTCCATCAGCATGGCTGATGCTAACCTCCAGGAAAGTGACTCATTGTGCCTCCTTGGACTAATCTTCATAGCCAACATGAAGTGGAAAGATTATATTAAATCCATTGTTAGGTCAGCTGCCAAGAAAGCCAGTTCACTGTCATGCTAGACAGTTTTTCTCTCCAGAATCTATCTTACATATCTATAAATCTAGCATTTGCCCATGCTTAGGCTATTGCTGACATATATGGTGTGGTACCCCTGCTATTTACCTTGAGCTGCTTGATAAGATCCAAAAAAGAATCAGTAATATCAGTCCTGATAGGGCAGTTTGATGAAGGCTGGAGGAGACAACAGATTAACTGTTGTGATAACAAGAAAGCTAAGGACAATAGTCTGAATGTAAATAGTGTAAATAATGATAATTCCTCATCCCAGAAATACAGACGAGAAATTTTTTTTTTTTTACTTTTTATTGTTACTAATATTGCATATTTTAGTCTGCCATCTGATGAAGGCTGGAAGGCACAATGGCCAAAATGTTGTGATAACTACAACAAGGATGAAAATAATAGTCTGTATGTAAATAATTTAAATAATAACTAATCATCCCTGAAATTCAGACAGGAACTATTTCTTTTACTTATTATTGTTACTAACATTGCATATTTTATTTATAGTCATAAATTTCAAAGCTAAATATTAAAAATCATGGAACCTAACTTCCGAATCCACGATCTTGTTTTTATTATATAACATCAATATTGAGAACATACATCAAGTTTAATTACATAATTTGAGACATTTACAATGAGGACACAATATGCTATGGCTACAGAGTCAAATAACCCTCATTTTCTCTGTATTCCAGTTGTAAGGAAGAAGTTTCATTCAGACAGCTTTTTCCCAAGAGCTGCTACTTTGTGGAACAGGCTCCTGCAGAGATGTTTTCCTGAACACTGCAATCTTAACCTCTTAAAGTCAAGTGTCAATTGTTATCTATCTTCTTTATCCTCCTAATCTTCACTTTCAACCAACTTCTCTTCTGCCTCATTCAGTAACCCTCCCCCTTGAGTGACTCTCGAGTTTTGTAGTGGGTGAACTTTAGCTTAAAAAAAGAAAGAAAAGTAAAGCCCTCTCTTTGTTATTAATAAAAAATGTTGGCAATGTTTAACCTTCATGTCTGTAAAACCACTATTACATCATTTATTTTTACTCCCTCAGCAATGTTTATTTAGAATATTAAAAAAATAAGTACAATGCAATATTTATTATTTACTTTTTATAAAGATTTATTATTTACCATTTTATAAAGAGACAAATTTGAAAAGAAATCTTTCTATTCAAATATTTATTAAAAAAATTACAAAATTATCAAAATATGTAAACCAGTGACAATGCAATATTTGCAGTAAAAATTACAGACATTCTGTAATTAAACACAAGAAAAATTTTGTCCATCTACTGAATAGGGAGATACACACACAAAATATTGAGTGTTTGTGGTCTCACCTAAAATCTAAAATTAAAAGAATGATTGGTTTCATTATAGTTGGTTCACATATTTTTATAATCTTGTAAATATAAAATTATTCTTATAAGTAAACAATCTGATAAATAAATAGTGTTTAATATTTAATTGTGAAGAATAAAGAAAATGTATAAATCCACTTTCATATGTTTGGGTTTTATGAAAATTCTAACCATTTTTTACAACAAACATTGGTGTGAGTGTAAAAAAATGATGTCAAGAGAATAAATGTTCTTTTGACACATCATTTTTATTTTGTAGACAGGAAGGTTAAACATTGCCAAAATGTTACATTTAGTTGGGTACAAATGTTTATATGGCTTTCATAAATTATAATATACAATGCAAAATAGTCTTCAAGAGGCTTCATTATTATAATATACAAAATATCCTGGATGTAAAAATAAAGCAACTATCGTAATTTAAAATGTCTTTTCATTTTAATTTTCTATAATTTGATAAAATTGAATAAAAGTTGTGTTACCTGTCTTAGAAGTACTAATACTGATACTTACACATGAGAGTAACATAATACCTATAGGTACATGGCCAAGGAGTTAGAATGTTTACTTTCTGACCATGAGACCTGGGTTCAAATCTGATTTGTCAAGGCAGTGACTTTTAGGTGTTTTTGGCCTGGGAAGGTGCATCCAATATGCAGCACCTTTGGAAAGTGCTTGAAAGCCATAGCACATGTTGACCCAAGCCTTGTGAGTGAAATTGAGTAGATGAAATTGTTCAGGAGCTGAGCCATCAACAGTTGTGCTAGCATGTGTCATTGTGACCAAGAGTTTGAGCACACTGGTCTTCTTATTAAAACATTGGCAGGCAGGTGTTTTTGAAAACAAGTAATTGTCAGCCATTAACTTAATACTCACAAAAACTGACAGGATAGGATTATTTATATATGAAACCTCTGTAACTTCTGCCTAGGATAAGATTATCTGTATGCTCTTCCTAGAATCAAAGTGTTGCTCCCTTGCACTCTGACAAGGATTTAATCCAGACCTTCACAGCTAGGATTCCACATGCCCCATACACAAGAGACTCATCCATATTCAATTTGTATTCCATTGGTAAGGAGTAAGTTCCACTCAAAAAGTTTCTTCCCCAGAACTATTATTTTGTGGAACAGGCTTCCAAAATGATGGTTCCCTGATCACTAGACACTTAACCTTTCCAAATCTAGCATCAACACTTATCTATCCCACATATCCTCATAATATGCCCTTACAACAAATCCATTCACTAACCCTCTACCTTGAAGGCTCTTAGGCCTTGTATTGAACAATAATATTAGAAAAAGTATATTTGAGCTCAAAGTGCTACTCTCCAGCAGTCTGTTAAGAATCAATGTACTGTGTTATACTTACAAGTTAATTTTGCTCTGCTGTTCAAACAAGTGAATTCTGACATAATGGATATGTCATATGCTCACTTGCTTCCAGAAGAAACATTTGAATCGTGGCAGGATTCAATTGTTTATTTTATGTATCACTTGGCTTTTTACTGTGACAGAATTTATAGACAAAAAAAATATATAATATTCATTCTTATATGTGATAATTAAAAAGACAGACTTTTTTTCATTATAATTTTTCTAGGTATAATGTCATTAGTAAAACATGTGACTACTAACACTTCCAAGAGTCTATCTTCCTTAAAGTACACTTTTGCAAATTATCACTAATTCAAAGCAAAGGATATTCCATTTAATTTTATACCATTTCAAAATACTACTCTGGTGACAGTTACATAAAATCACTCATTATCACAAAAATAAATTCATTTCAAAATAGAGTACAGTTTTAAAATAATTAATGATTTTATATATAAATTCAATATACTAAATTTTCATGAAAGCTCATTTTATAACAGGTTACTAGAGATCAATTTAATTATTATATAGCAGTAAAAATGCAAAAGAAAATTGAGGTCCATCAAACAAATCTTACACTTTCTTCTCTATCACTTTCTTTTATATATCTATGATAGTTTTTTTTAAATTTACAACTATGACACTGCTATATGCTAGACACAGAACCTCTTAAGAGACTCATGTCATAGAAACTAGATATTTATGAGATCACTAAGAGGGTCAGCTAAAGAAACAAACGATTTAAAACTAGAAAAAAATGAAAACTTGAAGTCTAGTTTTCCTCTGAAAAGTGTACTGAAATCTAAAGAGATTACTTAAATAAAACTATGTGTGATAGATGTAAAGTAATTCTCTGAATCATAAGATGTCCATAATCCACAAACACAGTGAGTTCTTCATTATGGCTGGAATTAACAAGTCAGGTTCTCCTTTGACTGCTAGCCATAATATGCAAGTAGAGGAGATGGGTGGTGCTTTGATGTAGCAATGGTAAGCGTCTATAATAACTATTTTTTATCTGTATTTTAAATTCAGATGAATAGAGTTGCATGCAAATATCTGATCCCACCCAAAGCACATGGGGAAAAGAGGGACATCCTCATGTTGGAATTTTGGGATTATGGTCAGCTGATTATAATCTTTCAATTTTCTGTTTTTATTTCTTTTGCATGATGTTATGATGTTGGTTTGGGGTTTGTAGAGACAAACGACAAATAACACGTAACAATAAAAAGGGTTTTAATAGGTTGGTAAAAAGGTACAGAAATCACCTGAGTAGTCTATAACTAGCTCAGCCAGGAACGTCTCGGACTTCTGTCTCTCGACATGCCACTATTTAAAGTCTTTGTTCACAGACGCAGACAAGTTCATCTTCAAGAGGGGTGGTAGGTTTCCGACACAACACATGATGAGAAGAAGGTTTATTTTATTTATTTATTATTTATTTATTTATTTATATATTTAAATATATATTGTTATTGCTACAATACATCTCTGCCCAGAAGCAGAGGCTCTATATGAAATTTGGAAAAGACTATGTCCAGATCCAGTCAGAACACCAATTCTTTAACTCAAATAAAAGAGCTCACTTTGACATCCACAGCTCAGATGACAGCAGAACTTAATTTCATCCAACTCTGCAAATGACAGACCTTAATTTCACCTGGATCAGCATATAACAAAGCTTAATTTCATCCAGCTCTGCACATAAAAATACCTTAATATCATACAGCTCTTCACATAACGTACCCTAATTTCATCCAGCTCTCCACATAACATATCTTACTTTCATCCAGCTTTGCACATAACCAACCTTAATTTCCCCTGGTTTTGTATATAACAGACCTTAATTTCATCCAGCTCTGCACATGACATGACTTAATTTAATCCAGCTCTGCATATAACTGACCATAATTTCATCCAGCTCTGCACATAACATACTTTAATTTCATCCAGCTCTGCATATAACAGACCTTAATTTCATCCAGGTCTGCACATAACAGACCATAATTTCACCTGGCTCTGCATATAACAGACCTTAATTTCATCCAGGTCTGCACATAACAGACCATAATTTCACCTGGCTCTGCATATAACAGACCTTAATTTCATCCAGCTCTGAACATAACATAACTTAATTACATCCAGCTCTGCACATAACAGACCATAATTTCACCTGGCTCTGCATATAACAGACCTTAACTTCATCCAGCTCTGCACATAACATACCTTAATTTCATCCAACTCTGCACATAACAAACAATAATTTCACCTGCCTCTGCATATAACAGACATTAATTTCATCCAGCTCTGCACATAACATACCTTAATTTCATCCAGCTCTGCACATAACAGACCTTAATTTCACCTGGCTCTGCATATAACATACCTTAAATTCATCCAGAGCTGCATATAACAGACCTGCATTTCATCCAGCTCTGCATATTACAGACCTTAATTTCATCCAGCCCTGCACAAAACAGACCTTAATTCACCTGGCTCTGCATATAAGACTTTAATTTCATCCAGCTCTGCATATAACAGGCCTTAATTTCATCCAGCTCTGTATATAACAGACCTTAATTTCCCCTTGCTCTGCATATAACAGACCTTAACTTCATCCAGCTCTGCATACAATAGACCTTAATTTCATCTAGCTCTTCATAAACATACCTAAATTTCATCTCGCTCTGCATATAACAGACCTTAATTTCATCCAGTTCCTCACATAACAGACATTAATTTCTCCTGGCTCTGCATATAACAGCCCTTAATTTCATCCAGCTCTGCACATAACAGACCTTAATTTCATTTTGGAATACCATCCAAAAAATAGAAAAGTCATAAAACATCTTTTCTAATCAATCAGCAAAAGATCCACATGTTTTTCACAGCAGTTGTTTTGAGTGACTGACTGACTATAAAGCCAATGTTAATTTCATCCATGAAATCAGATCCAATCAGCTGGCATTAGCAAGGGACCCCCACAGCAAGCAATCTTAACCAAGTCTTCAGCAGTGATACCAACATGCTTACCAATGCGCCTCTCAACAGTAATGCCTTCAGTCAGAGACAATACCACTGTTAGCAGCAGAGATGAAATCTCAACTACTACAATGCAATAATTTGTGGAAATATTTCTCCCATGAGTCTATCTCACTCAACTACATATGTTTGTTGATTTTCTCCCCATCTCTAGCTCAACTACTACCTTGTGTTATACACTGAACAAACTCTCAGTTTTCCCTGTCTGACATATGATACCCCAGAACAAACTGTCAAACTTTGTAAGTCATGGAAAATAAATCTTTTTGCATGTCAACCCCATATTATCTTCATTTGTTGTTTCATGTCAACCCCATATTATCTTCATTTGTTGTTTCATGACTTTCATTTTTTATTGTTACCAGTAATACTGCTGTTACAACTACAAATGCAAGTCCCAATTTCATTAGATAGGAAAACTTGCTGGAATGCTAAATTAGTCACATGTCTTCACCTGCATATGCTTTTATATGTGAGTGAATTGGATGCAAAAACAGAAGTTAACACTTAATAGTGGATAAAATATAAATAAACAAAAACATGTTTTTGTGCAAGTGTTTTAATGCAGAGCTTTCAACCGAAAAATAAAATAACTTAAGAAAGGTTTTCAGCCAATGAAAACTTCTCCCGCCTAAAAGCAAAAATCTTCTTCTAGGGCCCATGATAATCTATGAACAAGCAGAAAATTTCATGTTGTCAAGAGATTATTCCTCAACTGCTTCAGGTCATGTCAGTTTCCTCTCTGAATTTCGACACTCATTCTGACACCATGCAAGCCACTTCTACACTCGTTTTGGAATAATTTAAATTTGTAAATATTAACACTTATATGCATTCTCTTTTAAGTGAACTCATTTTACAAAATGAGTTATCATATGAACTTTAAATAGTTACACAAACATTTCATATGATTTCTTAAATGTGAACTAAAATTGATTGTTATAAATTTTTCAAACAAATAGGAATAAATCTCATTTCATTTCAAAATTAATCGTTTTTAACTTATTTCAATATGTTTCACTTTTATCAAATCTTTGTTATTAGCAGTAACCTGACATTAACAATCTCCCCTCCTCTCTTTATAGTTGATTGTCTCGCAGTGTTTGACTATTGATAACTATCTTTTTGTTACTACTTTGATTCTGAACAGCCAAAACTGGTTCAAACAAACAAATATATGCCATGTAGTTTTTACTTGTAGTGAGTGTGACTCACCCACTCTCTTCAAATTTGGACAACTGAGGAAGAAGAAGAAAAGGATTTGTGAGCCTATGTGTGATTTTTACCTCTCACAGAAATTAACCAAAGAGCTGAGGGAGAAGGAGGAAAGAAATTCATAAGTCTTTGTGAAATTTGTTTTGGACCAATGAAAGCCTTGCCTTCACAGAAATTAACCAGTCAGCCTAGAAGAATAAGGAAAGAAAGTACTGAACCTATGCAAAATTCCTTTTGATATAAAATGATGATAAAAATTAAGTTAATCAGAGAAGAATGTCTGAAATCATGTGGAAGGTTTTATTTCTGTTCATCATGACTAACATTGAAGTTCTTGCCAGTGTAAAATTACCCATCAGTTATATTATTGGCCTCTAAATAGGACATGGCATTTCAAAGAATTTTCTCTCAATACTCCAAAAAAGCTAAGTATTTCAAACTATCTCTCTCTGTCTACTTTTGAATGTATGTAACCATATATTCCTTCAGTGAGCAATGGACTCTCTTACCTTTGTCTTAAACATTTTTGAATATTATTTTGTGCCAGATCATTTAATCTATTGTATGAACATTTTGTCTTCATGACAATATGTTAAAACTATGGATTTTAAGAATTCTGATTTATTTTTCTGAAACAAGCTACTGACACAACTTCAAGCATGTAAATTTGTGAATAAATTCCTTTTCTTGCTATGTTAAAATTACCTGTGTGTTTCTTCGTCATTATCATCCATCATTAATCTTCTTGGCGTGGGTAAATTAACTGTTCATTTTAAGCCCTAAGCCCCATGCCACTATATACTATTTAAACATGTTTCTTCTTGAAAATCTTATGAGCAAACCTCTATTTCTTAACACATTCAGAAGACATACCTTTTTGTGCCAATGCCAATATAGCATGTATGTTCTTTTAGAGTAATTTCACGTTTACTAATCATCTCTCAGTTGCGTCTCTGTCTGTGGACAGAGTGCGCTCAGAGGCTTCTCTGTCAAAGGAGAGAGGGCCAACTGAGGAAAATAATACTGAAGAGGTGCCCAGCCCTGGGGAACAGCTGCCCGAGGCCACGCCCTCCCATTGCACCAGATGGCGAGATCGGTGCTCACACTAAGGCCAGCACAACCTGTCCTGGGTGTACGTGCTCGGGTCTCCAACTAAAAATAGACCTTGTGTCACATCTCGTCCTAGTGGGGGGACAGAGTAAATACCGTATGTTCTTTTTTTAATCATTTCACTCCAAGCAAGGCAATAATGGCACTAAGACACAAGGAGTGAAAGTGACTGAGAAGACTTTTGGAGAAGGAACCAGAAACCTAATCTTAAACAGGAAACAAGGGATAAACCTCTACTCCTGTTCAAAAGATGGAGGAGTGAGAACCGAGCAAAAGGTGAACCTATCTACTATTAAGGTGAACATATCGACTCATTTTTGCAAGAGAACAAATTAAAACAACAAAGTATTGCCAGTTAAATGGAAAGAAACAAAGACAAGATATGTTAAAATAAATTCTTTGTATTGCTGATATAAATGATCAAGGTGAAATGTGTTTTTGTGGATGAAGGAAGCAACATGAAGGATGAGGAAGTTGGTTGTATACAGGCCTGGTGTTGAAGCTTGTGTCAGATTGGTTGACCTGGAGTGAATGGCAAATTCTGTAATTGCTTGCCTACTGTCTTGAATTTCATGAGTGGGTTCTTTTAAGCAATCAGGGCAAATACATGACTCAGCATTTTTTGTCATGCTTTTGCTTTAGTGGCAACATTTATGTTTATCTCTGAAGTTTAAATTGCATTTTATATTCTGGGGGGTGGGTATTTGTTTTAGGAGGCAGATGCAATACTCAGAGCCCTGCACAGAAAGCAACTTTTTTTTATTTTTAATTTCACTTTCATAGTGTTCCCACCCAGCCGATAGATTTTGATGTGGAGTGAATCAGAAAGAGATCTAATTTGAAGAAGAGTATAACAGTATTAAATGAAAATAGATGATTGTTCTTGTTATTCTAATCCTGTATTTCATTTCCTGCTTTGATTCTACACACTAGCTAGCACAATTGAAAATTACAATCTGACATAACTTACAAAGTACATGTTAACAATATTTACATTTTTACCAAAAATAGATTTGGTGCTGTTTAAGTTGGTTATGCTTTGGTAGATATCATTCTACCATCCTATAATAATTGTACAGTATTATAATTTTTTTTAAAATGAAGTACATTTGTTTTTGTAATGTTATTTTGCATTTCTGAAATCATTGTTGGTTTAACTTTCCTTCCTCTTTCTAAATTAATATGCACCACACTTGTCTGGTCATATGACCCTTAATAGCCAATCAGTGAAGCCCAATCTGTACAGCAGACAGTTTTGAGGTATATACTGCAAAGAGAAGTTGTTTTGCTGACATGTTGGTAAAAACACAGTCTCTTGCAATATGTTGTGCTAAACTAGAAAACAAAGATTGCTTTTTTTGATATTTATTATTTTTCCTTTTCATGGTTGGAGAGAATACATGTAATACAGTTCTACACTTTCCTAACATCATTTTCTCCTTGCTCCCTGATCTTTTAACAGAAGTAGAGGTTTATTACTTGTTTCCTGTTTAAGATTGGGTTTCCGGTTTCTTCTAACGTCTTCTCCTTCGCTTTTACTTTCAGTAGCTTCTTGCATCTTAGTGGCATTATTGCCTTGCTTGGGGTGAATTGATTTTAAAAAATATTTAAAAAATTATTCTAATTTCTCCCTCTCTTTATTTTAAATATTTGGATAAATATCTGTACCAATAACAGATATTACCAAGGCTACCTATATTAAACCCAATATTAATTGGTAACCACAATGCAAGTTGAATGAATAAAATTCTAGTAAAGCCACCACCATGATAAATTAATCAATTTTTGTGCTTAACAATGTGATTGTTTCATTCACAGATTTTCATTGTACAAATGAGAATATAAATCCTATATTTTTAATATATGTTGGTGGAATGTTAATGGATAGAAAGTTGGGCTGAGGAATCAAAGAGCAAAGTTTGAATTCCAGTTGAGTTTATTACATTCATTTACGTGTTAATATACTTGGGAAAGGTATGAATCCATCTCTTCTCAACCCCAGCTATAGGTAAATAACAGGTCCTATAGCCTTGGGTGGCAACTAGTCTAGGAGAAGGACAACTCTGAATTCAAAACCTGAGGAGGGTTGTTTGTGGACATTTTGCTATGCTGTGCACCAGTTCTCTGTATTCGGCTCTTCCAAAATGTGTGTTTGGTTCTGTACAAGCTTTCACCACTATAATCAAGTCATATGTGTGGGTAGTCTGGCTGTTTGGCTCTATGAACTAAGCTGCTAAACCCTCATAAATCGAAAAACAACAGGCAAATCTTCCACTTTATATATATATATATATATAATCCTATATATTTAATATATTATATATTATAATATAATGTATTTTTATTAAAATATTTAATTTTCCAGTAACAGGTTGGTTGTTCTGAATTATTTGATGCCGAAATCTAAATATTTTGCACACAATTTTTTAGGGGGATAATAATGGTTTTAGAGATACATGTCTTACTATTTAATCCATATCTGTGGAGAGAAGAGGTGAATTCATACCTTTCCTAAGGGTATTTGCATGTAAGGGAATATAATGAACCCAACAGGAATTGAAACTCAGCTCTCTGATTAACTATTCTGTGCCATTATCCATTACACCACCTGCACATCCAAGCTTACAACACCTGACATTCTCAAGCAGTCACCCATCTAGGTACTGACCAGGCTAGACACTGCTTAAATTCGATGATCGTATGGGAGCTGGTGTTTCAATGTGTATTGCCCATAAGCCTCCAATAACACTAACAGGTTATTGATGAAAAGAAACTGAATTTACTGAAAATCATTTTATTTTTTTAGTGAGGTTTAGAAAAAGGAGGAATACTTTTAAAGCTACTACCATCAAATTCCAAATAAACAGAATGGGATAATTATGCTTTGTTTTTAGAAAAGTCCACCCGAAATATCTTTGTTCTAATTACTACTTTTATTAGATATTAAAATGTTCTAGAATGCTCACAGTCTAAATTAAATTATTGAATATTTAGTAGAGGTTATAGTTAGAATAAGCAAGGCCAGTGCAAGGATCTCTTGCCCTCCCACCCCGAATCTATAATACAGACCCCTACACACACACTCACTCTATTACATCTCAATTTTTATAAGGTAGTTTTCATATAGAATACAAATTTTAGAGTAACATAATTAATGAAATAATGGATCATATGCAATATAGGTAAACAATTCAACTAGAAAAATTGAAAATAAATAATATAATGTATCTATATACAAATTAGAGTCATGTTATAACAGATCATTCCATCTTAAATAAATCAATGTTTTGCAGGAATTTTTTACATCAACTTGAGATTTTTCTCATTAAAAAGTTGAAAAATTTTAATACAGTCAACATTAGGATTAAAAAATAGTGAATTTTATATAATGTTTTTTTCGAAACTTCAGTCAGTTATGTACCATACATGATACATGCTTAGGCGATCATGTATCTTTCGATACATGACTGAAGAGGCAGATTTTTTTCCCGCAGTAGATTGCCATTTCTTTCTGTGGTAGACAAGTTGCTATCCAAGTCTATAGAACCCAATCTGTCCTGCTATTTACCAATAGCTGGGGAGAGAAGAAGAGGATTCATACCTTTCCCAAGGGTATTAGCATGTAAGTGAATGTAATGGATTTGACTGAAATTCAAACTCATCTCTCCAATTCCTCAATCAGGGAGCCAAGTTCAATTTCCAGTCGAATCCATTACATTCACTTATGTACTAAAAAGTATGAATGAAAAAAGGCTCCAAAATCATGTCAAAAATTTGCAAAAAACTTTTCATCTTTTAATAGTCAGTTGTGCTTAGTTTAATTTCTAACATATATATATATAGGTGGAAAAAAGAAAATGTTCATAAGATAGTGAGGATCACAAAATACTGCCAAGGGGCCTCCAATCATGCTTGGGACCCCAGCCAGGGGATTTGGGTGTAGTACACACCAGCCCTAAGAATAAAAATGGCCGGGATGTTTTTTTCTCCAATAATAAATAATTGTTTTGTCCTGTCGATTATTTATTTATTTAATACATGAGGTATTTATATTTGATTTGTTTTCTTTACTGTTTTGTTCATCTTTGATTACTTCAAGTATATGAAGCATTAATAATAAGTTGAACATAAACGAATTTGAGGGCTGGCCAAAAATTCTCATGCTCTAATTCTCTTATTGTAATATCCAAGAGAGCATGTGACATTATTTATTTTAACAAAATGTTCTACTTACACTATACTGCTTTACTTGATCTAATTTCCTTATTTTATTATTTTTTTCTACAAAATTTTGGCTTCTATATTCTCCAACTTTTCTCAGGTGTTTTGTATTTTGAATATCAAACTTTGTTTTAATAGAGGGATCCATACTGTCACATTCAGTATCTCTGCCTGTAAACTTTTCAAACTGTCCTTCAGTTGCATAGTAGCATAAACATTGCAATAGAAAAATACAAAATACAAGTTAATTTGAATGAAACAATATACAATGGGTACAATACCAAATCTAAAAACATTCATGCAAAATTATAAATAGTAGAGGCTTGATATGATACAAGAATGGAAATAAATTAAAAGGTTCTACACAACTATGACAGGATAACAAACATTCAACCAGCTTAGAGTCCTTTGCAAATACAAAGGCCTTGTAGTATCCATGAAGAAAAACTTTAAAAAGTTGTATGAAATAAAATTTTGTAAAATAAAAATGAAACTTCTATTTTTTTAATCATCTCACCCCAAGCAAGGCAATAGCCACTAAGATTTAAGAGATTACTGAGTGTGAAAGAATAAAAGAAAAACATTATTAAGGAGAGAGAACAGTAAAAGAACAGGAATTAAGAAGATAATGATTGACATTGCATTTAAATTTTTGAAGATCAAAATTGACTGGAAAACAAGAAGCCAAAAGAGAGTTTCACAAGTGATAAGTGTGAGAAAATAAACTGTTAGCATAGAACTTATGGTTACATTGATCAATTTAAACTGTATGATGATGAAACCTGGTTGCCAATCTAGTACTGAACTTGGATTCCTAAAGCCGAGGTACCAAAGAGAAAAGCTCATCAGAATAATTACCATGAAAGTGTTTATAGAAAAGGCACAGGGAAGCTATGTTATGGTGGTGGGAAAGTAATTGAAGCTGAGATACCAGATCATGACTGATAACATTGCAGATTCTTCTTTGGATTTTGTCAAGAATCTCTAAATACATATCAGAAGCACCAAACCAGATGGGACAGCAATATTCAATGCATGGAT
Source organism: Acanthosepion esculentum (assembly GCA_964036315.1). Lineage (NCBI taxonomy): Eukaryota > Metazoa > Mollusca > Cephalopoda > Sepiida > Sepiidae > Acanthosepion > Acanthosepion esculentum. The sequence continues at coordinate 99,329,286 of OZ038481.1, forward strand.
GAATGGTAGACTTATAAATGTGTAAGATAGATTCAGATGAGAAAAGCTGTCTAGCACAATACAGTGAAACAACTTTCCTAGTAGCAGACCGAGCAATTAATTCAATATTATCTTTCAATGTCATGTCAGCTGAAAACATTAACCCAAGAAGGCACAATGAGTCACTCTGCTGAAAGTTAGCATCAGTCATGTTGTTGGAAGGCAAAAAAGTTCCTGTAAGATTATTAAAAGAGAGCAGTTTAACTTTGGAAGCATTAAAATTAAAAAAAGCCATTTCTTGCCCAAGTTAACAACAAATTGTAGGTCATTTTTGAGATCCGCTACCAATTTGACTTTATCAAATCAATTGGACTTGCTATTAAGATCAGAATAACTATTTGTGTCATCAGCATAGAGTCAAAGTTGAGAACTTATGGCATCAGGAAGGTTGTTTGATGAAAACTAAGAACAATGTAAGTCCAAGGATAGAGCCCTGGAGGACACCCATGTTAATCTAGCTAAAAGATCAAGAGAGACTGTTCAAAACAACTTTCATTTTGTAATTTAATAAGATTGAATCAGATCAAAAATTCATCCATAACCTTTGAACTTGTGAAGAAATCAAGCATACCAAACTCTGTCATGCCTTTGAGATATCCAAAGCAACAGCCCAAGTTTCAGCATTCTTATCTATAAACAGATTCAAATTCTAGCAGACACCTTATCAGAACATATTCAACTAATTAATCAAACAAAATAAAAACATTTTTATTGAAAATTATTAAGCTACGATATCCCTATTGAGTGGATACCAACTTAAAATGAAATTTAATTAGCTTATAATTTATGGAGAAAGATAAAAATTACACAGTATTTAAAACATATATCAGTTTATTAATCTGCAAAGTTTAAGCTTTTAGGCATTCGTAGTTATTAAGTTGTTAGAAAGGTTATACTCCTTAAGTAACACAATTTCAAACAGAGCCAATCAATTTTCTGTTAAATATTCACCTGCTTTTTTCATCTAGTATTATGTCCGCATGTGAGGTATAATAAGTAAATCAACTAGTCAACATATCAAGTACAAGTAGTCTGCATGGTAATATGAGTATAATAGTTCAAGTAAAATTCATTAGTTCATCTTCTTCTTGTAGAAAACTTCATAAGAAAAAATTAAATGAAAAAAAAGAGAAACAATTTTTGTAAATCACCTCAACAATTTCTGGAATAAAAAAAATTTTGAGTTTATACTTTTTATCTCCTTTCTACTTTTCCTTTCTTTCTCCTTTGTGGACAGGTTAAATATATTTACAAGGCCAAAATTTATACACCTGAACCTTACAGAACCTAAAGTTAATTCCAACCATTCAAATGTTACAATATTGGCAAATACTTGTGTAGCACTATCAATTCATGCTATCAACTATTAGGTTATGATTAGTTCAAGATAGTCTTTCTGGTGATGTGATGTTTCACTCAGTCAAATGTTGATGTTTCACTGACCCTTGCCTGGTTTGCTGAAAGTGGAGTTTTTCTTCCTGTCAGTGAACTTGATCTGAAGATTAAAACAAAATCTCCACATGTTGTGTTATGATATATTATAATATCAGAAATTGATCGCATGATTAAGTTACAATTCAACATGGCTTCTTTCTACATACTGCTCACAGTAATTGTTAAACCCAAACTAAGGCATACTAACTTTTTTTTCACCTGTTCAATTTTATAGATATCACATGGATGTTAACAAGATTAAGTAAAATTACTCCAAAACTTTGCTGTCTCTAAGTACACACTTTGTTTAAAACCAGATGCCTATTTACTGAGTTTCATTTGTAAAATTTCCTGGATAGTTTTTTTTTCAAAAGGCAGTATTTTTAGGTGAATAAATAAACATGAATCCATCAGCTTCAGTTGGAAAGGAGGTTTCCATCTTTCACATCTGTTCCTCCCTAACATGAGTTACCTTAACTTTGTTGGGAGGAATAAAGCAATTATCTTCCTTTTTTGCAGGATGCATTTACTGACATCCTAAAGGGCCCTGAAGATCACGTAACAACCCATGAGTGATAACAAATCATGGATAACAACAGTCAGTGGCTGATTAGTTCCTGACAGTGACAGATGTGGTAGCCAATGGTGACTCAGAAAATGAGCAAATTCCACATGTTAAATAAGAGCATAAAAAAGTGGCTGGTCATGTCCCTCCTAGAAACTTTATAAGTAAGAGCTTTTTTATATTCATCCCTTTGCATTCTGTTTGTTTTTTGTTTTTTTTTCATATGTGTTATAATTTTTCTGTTCTTATCATATTAAAGGCTATGTTCTCTGAAGCCAATTTAAGCTAAGCAAAGTATTAAAAAACAGAAAGATTTTGTTAGATGTAACAAGGTAGGTAATGTTGGTATTGATGTAGTAGTAATCCCATCTTGATATTATTTGTTGAGTGTAACAGGGTGGGAATTTCTGGTTGTACAATGTATTTACCCCATTGTTATAAGTGTATTTCTAGTAGTAGATAGAGAAATCCTTTTTAATTTTTATATTGATATGATGTGGGTAAAAATTTTTAATATTGATATGATGTGGGTAAAAATGTTCTCAGTGTCTCTTTTGTTTAAAAACGTCAGTGCTTACTTGGTTTGTTCTGAGAATTTTGTTTGTGAGGATGCGTTTGAAATCACCTGTTTTCAATCTCCCTGGAACACTGGCAGATGTGTATTTCTGTACTGCTACTTGTCTACTGGTCTACTCTACTACTGACTACTGCTATGGGTACCATAGTCTACACTAATTTACTCTCTGGTGGTGGATGGGTAGTTTTTATAATGATGAGGGTAGGATGATGGCAAAGTTATTTTTAGAATGATGAAATATTATCATCATTCTCGACCATAACAGAAACAAAGAAAAGAGTACTGAACTGTTATGTAATATCAGTCTTCCTATATGCCAGTGAATGCTGGACAATCTCATTATAGATGGAAAAGAGAATTGAAGCAACCACTATGTGATTATACAGAAGGATGCTGAGAATACCATGGACTAAACATGTGAACAATGACAAAGTTTTAGAGAAAATGGAAACAAAAAGGACACTAATACTTAACATCAGAAAGAGATAGTTGAAATTTCTAGGCAGCATAATGAGGGAAAAGAGATTAAAAATTTTGATACTGTCAAATAATAGTTTCAGACTATTATTTTTCAGTGGCAGTGTATTTTGGCTCAGACTTTCTGAGACTGACCTTTAAGGTCAGATGGTAGACAAAATAGGGATGCCAGTTTTGATTAACTGAGCTGAACGTGGGAATGATTTACAGATAAGGGTTTTTACAGGAGTTGCTGTTCAGACATCAGGCTAACTAGACATGTAGATTGTGTTTGTGCACACACACCCCCAGTGAAGAAAGGTCTTTTGAGAGTTGGTTGTTACATGTCAAACAAAATGGACATGTGAGATTTTCATGTTTGAAAGCAGCTCCCTAATAAGGGGTGTAGTAACCCCCACTTGAGAAGATGTACCTGTCAATATGATTAATAAAATAATAGTTAAAAGTTCTCTTTGTTGATGCTTTTCATCTCTGAACCCAAAGAACATTTTGGGACACCAACCAAGAGAAGAGGATTGAACTAAAATGATTAGCAATCACCAGCCAGATGAGATGAGACCAACCAATGCCCCCCACACCATCAATGAAGGGTATACAACAATACTTACAGAACAGATTGAAGGCAGGAGAGACAGAGAAAAACAATGTGTAACTTACCTAGCAATCTTGAGTAAATGGATGGCAAAGCAAGGTTTAGAAGCAATAAAAAGACAAAATTTATTAAGAGCTACAAAGGTCAGGAAATTGTGGTGAACTATAATTGCTTATGTCCCAAAAGGACACAGCACATAGAAGAAAAAGAATTGCTTTCCACTTTCTAACTGATGTGGAGTGAGCGATTGTAGGTTTGAAACATCTTGAAGGTGCTTTACCTGTCCAATAATGATAATGACACAAGCACCAACAATTTGTTTCATGTCTATAAGAATCACATATCTCAGGAAACTTTAATGCTTGTAGTCAGTTTCGCCATGCTTGAACTAAAATTCCAGTTCAGAAATTGATGTAACAGATTACTTCCACAATGAAGAAAACAAACGGCAAGCTCAAAATCAAATATCAGGAGCAGAAAGTAATGTCAAAATCACAATTTGCATGTACTGTCACAAATTACAATGCACATAACCAGTCAGAAAAATAGCACCCTCGCTGATCAATGCGATAGCCAAATACACAAAATTTTCCTCAAGTTTAATTCATGCAAATAATTCAATGTTTTCCTGTACTGTTTAATCAACACCAGGTTTTCTTATCTAAGATTGAACAATAAATTCAGATGCTTTTTCACTGGCATTCCTTGCTCAAAGTATCTCAATTCCAAACCTCCTCAATAAGTCTCTATACCAGTGGTTCTCAACCGGGGTCTATATGTACCCGGGGGGGGGGGGTCCATGTAACATCACTAGTGGTCCACACAAAAAAATAGCAAATTAGGGGTCCACAATAATAGGGTAATTTCACTTCGGAATGGTTGTTACAACTGAATTAATATAGTAATAAACTTGACATCATGAAAAGGGGTTATCTTCAACTATAATTGACATTGATGGAGCTGAATATAAAAAAAATCTCAACGTAACATCAACCACAGGGATCTCATTGAATAAATCTGCACTTTTTAAAAATGAATTAATTAGTCACTTATTTTAAAATGGTTTATTATGAGCTATTTTACTAATGTACATAAATACTCCATAGAATTTAGTTGTAATGAAAACTCAGAGTCTAGTTCGGCTTAATGTGCCTTTATTGAATGTAACTGAAGAGTCTTTACATTTTGGATAAGATGGCGTGACTTATTTATACAAATCATAAGACAGGGGAGGTAATCGGGTTGTCTTACCACATTCTCCCTGGCTTTGTTTTCTCCTAATCTGACACAAAATCATCCAGGTGACTGGGTCTCTTGACAATTCTCTGGGATCATCTCGGTGGCAGCTGATCTGGGCTTTCAGGTGTTACAGGAACAGTTGACCAGAAATATTTTGTTTCATATTGTTTTTGTCTTCTTCTTGGAGTGGGATGATCTGATTCTGAAAGCTGATTATTAGAGTCTGTGGTAGTATGCTCTCATTTTGAGGGATCTGTTCTGGTGTTGATCTCTGAATTATCCCTAATGGGGCCTTGTTCCTCAGGAGAATCCAATGGCATTGTGTCGTCACTACTATCAAGTGGGAGAGATATTGCTTCGGGGTAGAGCTGCTTCTCCTTCTGGTTTGATAACTCACCGGCAGGAGCCAAATCTCTGAGGGAAATGTTCAATTGACTCCCATCAGGGTGCTGGATGCACGCATAGAGTGGGTTGGCTGTGAGCAGTTCCACCTTACTCACAGGATAACTGACATCCATTAGACATGGCACATGTAACTAGAACAGTCTACCCCAGCGAGTGAAATAAAGGGTTCAGTTCGACATTCCAAACACCTGAAGAAGGCCGGAGTGTACAACAGCTGAAATGTTATGATAAATATGGCAACAAAGATGAGAATGATAGTCCAAACAATATAAATAGTGATACCCCTAAAGAAGTAAAAACAAATATTCTCATACATTAAAATGTAAAAAAATATTTTTATTTTGAAACTCATAATCTAGAGTTCTTTTTCCAAATGTTAAGAACTCCTTAATATAAATTTAAAAAAAAAAACTTTACATATTCAGAAATTTCATTATATGAATATATTTGCTTTGGCTCAGGTTCGAAGTGCTCTTCTTCCAGTTCAGGCTGTGTTTCAGCCAGAACTGCTCTTCAAACCAGCTTTTCTCTACTAATTGGAGTGGAAATCTCAAGTTCTTCAATCCTGGGTAACTTTCAGTCATTAGCATGTGATTTTTTTGTTTTCACTACTATTTGTTTCCAAATCACAAAAGTCACCAGTCATAATTTTTCTAATATTTTATAATAGGGTCTCTACCACTGTTCCCATTTTCCTTGCATCACCTGTGCCCTATAAAATAATGGGTTCCTTAGACTCAACTTCAACCCTTGTTTACTCGTATTAATCCTTTGATTCCTTTTAAGTTCTTCATATCTTACACTTGGCTTGCACTAACATCTTATAGGATTTGTCTATATTTCTGAAATGAGATATTATAACTATTTACACTATTTACATCATTATGACTGTTGTCCTCATCTTTATTGTCATATCCACAACATTTCGGCTATTGTATGCTCCAGCTTTCTTCAGGTGATATACATTGGAATTTCAAACTGAACCCTTTAAGTAGTCCATGGAGGTAGATTGTTCTAATTTCCATGTGCCATGCCTTTTCTGGATATCTCATTTTCAGTTAATTTCCTTTAGTAACTCAACTCTCCATGTTTTTATTCCTTCTGCTGTGGCCAGGTATTGAACTCACAACTCTTTGAGTCAAGTCACTTTTTTAATTACTCAACCAATGCTTTTATCTACTGGGCCATGTATATCACCTCCATAACACCTAAATAACATTGGACACAAGAAGGTTTAGAATTCAAAAACAAAATCTTACCATCAAATAAGGCCATGTACGAAAACTCTAAAAGTAGAAAAACCTAAAATAGGATACTATAACTTTCAGCTTAAAATATTAAACACATTATCAACAATTATAGTAACGCCATCTGTGTAGCATATAAAGTTCACACACAATTTCCTCATGGAATATTTTTAAATTATTGGATGGTAGATAAAATGTTACTGGAACTTAATCTGTGACCCTTATTTGACCCAGTTCAAAACAAACTTCTTTTCCTGTATTCATTACCAATTTATGAAATGTTAATATTTATAGAAAATGTGAGTGTCATTAAATAAAGTAACTCTGTAGAGACATAAATGTCTCAACTAAACAACTACCATCAAATAAGTAATATACTAAGATACCATGACAGTCCCTAAAACACAAATAGTCTAAGATGGTCAATGAGACCAACAAAATAAATCCATGCCTCCTTACAAATATCAAAAAAGAAAAATAGTTATCAAAATCCTTGCTTACACATGATCCCAAGTCCTGTAACCTATTAGGATTGTTGGAGTATCATTTGTACTGCAGCCATAGGAGTAGTGAGTGTATCTCAGGAAAAACAGCCTGACAGAACCAATCTCTCTTTAGGTTCCTTGTTCTTATCCTAGACTGGTTGCCACCCAAGGCAAGAAAGCCCAGTTCACACTGCTATTTAACCTGTACCTGAATGAAGATAGATTAATGTCTTTTTCAAAAATATTTCTGTAAAATAAATAAGCCAAACTTAGAATTTGAACTCAGCATGCTGAATTCATTTTCAGTAACTGTTATATACCGTACCTATTAACATTAATGGGTATATCCCAATCCTCATAAATATGTTGGACACTATTGTAAGTGGAGGTAATATGCTGTCTAAATAGTTCACCACTAGCAGTGGTTTACCTACTTCACACCACTGGCGAATATTGTATTTTGTTGATGTTATAAAGATTACCATTTCATTTCCAACCTCCATTTTGGTTGTTCCTCATTCAGTAACCTTTTCTAGGTTACAACAGTAACCATTGCTCTACTTTCATATGCATATATTTTGAGTATATTTGTTAAAAATTGATTGTTCCTTATTGTTTAAAAGAAAAATAATGTATGATTTGCGTTTTAGCTGACAAAATGTATTTTGAATGTTTCTGTTAGAAACTGAAGATTACTTATTGTTTACAAGAAATGTCTGGATGTTTGGGGTTTCTATAAACATAAAAATTATAATGGATAAATCAAAGTACTTAGAGAAATACTCCTGGTGAGTGATAGTTACTGCAAACTAAAGAAGTTATAACAGATCCTGGACATGAAGTAATATCAATGAATACAGACAACAGAACCAACATTGTAGCAAGCTACCATATATGTACAGTCTCACACAATTCATCAGAAGATTTATGTCCACATCATGTTGAAACACCAGTTCCTGTACAATCACCAAAGTTAAGCAACATCAGAACATACATGGGTAACCACTTGGGAATACTAGGTACTGTAAGCTTGGATGTGTGGGTGGTGTAATGGATTATAGCTTGGTTAATTGGAGAGCTGAGTTCCAATTCCTGCTGGGTTCGTTATATTTACTTACATGCAAATACCCTTGGGAATGTTATGAAGCCACACCTTCTCCTCCCAGCTATGAGTAAATTAGTAAAACTTGTATCACTAAATCATTATTATCTCAAAAATAAATTCTTACAATCTAAAAAAAATTCATGGCTTTAAATAACCTACAAAGTGTTGATAAGCCATAAAAAATCAATCAATAAAACAATCCATAAAGAAAATATTCCATTAAGATTTGCCAATTGCTGAGGATCAGCTTGCCATTCATTGAACAAAATCCTGGTAGATGTCATTAGCCTGCTCACAAGTAAGTCTTCATACTATGTAAAATAAAGTTAGCCTATTTTGTAGAAATAATTAAACATTTCCATTCAATACATCCAGCTGGTGAGATTTTTCATTTTGAGTTAGCAATGAGGCCCTGTCAGTAGTTTGAGAAAACTGGGTTCTAAGCCCAAATTTGATGACAATACCAATATCTTGATGAACAACTTCATAGAAATTCTAACATTTTGTGTGCAAATACTATACTTCCAACTAGATTCTAATATATTGGCAGAAAGAAGTTATAGAAATGACATGCTATGGCTATAAGATCCCCAAAGTTTCCAGTGGTGACTAACAGTGATGGGTGTTATATAAATATCAATTCCAAACAACCAAAAGGTACAAAGAAAAGGATTATCTGCTGCTTACAAGTCATGTGTGATGACTTAGACTGATACCAATAAATATAAACAGCATAAAAGATACATATAAGCAACAACCACCAGGTTTTGAAGACATTAAAAATAGTTACCCCCACTATACCATCAAGGCATAGTAGTGAAGATCCAAAGAACCTGTGATTCATAAAACAACAGAACAATATTCAATGTTGGTCCAACTTTATATAGAAAATTCATCAAAATTAAACTTCTACTTAAAAATGAAAAAATACTTGACCACAAATTGCATGTACAATATACTCTGTAGCAGGGTACATAGGTGAGATCACCTTCCCACTAAAAACAAGATTTGAGAAATATCAGAAAGTTGTAATCCATGAAAATACTTTAAAGTCAGAAATAGTTGATTATATGTAGAGTGAGAGGGAAAAGATCAACATATGTGAAATTAAAAACAAAGAAAAGAGTACTGAACTGTTATGTAACATCAGTCCTCTTATATGGCTGTGAATTCTGGACAATCTCCTCAAAGATGAAGAAGAGACTTGAAGTAACAGACAAGTTGTTCTACATAAGGATGCTTAGAATACCATGGATCGAACATGTGAGCAACGACAATGTTTTAGAGAAAATGGAAACAAAATAGACACTTATACTTAACATCAGAAAGAGATAGTTGAAATTTCTGGGGCACATGACAAGAAAAGAGGGGTCAGATAATTTGATACTCACAGGTCAGATTGAATGTAAGAGAGAGGAAAGCAATGCATGAACTACCTGGCAATTTTGAGTGAATGGATGGTGGATCATTTCAGGACATTGACAATCATAGTTCTTCACATAGGGACATGGCACATAGTGGAAGAAGAATATACAAGGAATAGAGTACAAAAGAAGGCATCAACACACATACTGGGCTCAAATTAACAAATCAGTAAACCAAGATATTAATATATGGGAGCTGCTGATCAAAAAGAACAAATGATGAAACTAAGGTTCCAAAAACATGATCTATAAAATAGGAATGCTGGTGAAATTCATTTAATTCACTGTAAAGACATGGGTCTAAATTGTGAGTTAGGAGAGGACAGGTTGAAAAATTTACTGGCAGAGATACCAGATATGACAGTATGGGAAGAATACACATGCCCTAGGAAAGCTGGAGTTTATAGCAGTGAAAATGTGATTTATGATAGTTGGCTGAAAAGTTCATAGGCTGACCAAGATATTCTCATGGAATGTGACCAAATGAGATTTATTTTTTAATATAATCCCTCTTGCAGTCCACACACTTCTTGTTGCAGTGCTTGGAGTCCATTGATGAAGAAGATTTCAACCTTTTGGTAAAAAAAACCATCAATATATCCTCATCACTGTGATACTGGTTCCCAGCCAAGTATTTTTCATGTTGAGGAAGAGATGATAGTCAGATGGGGCCAAATCAGAAGAATAGGGAGGGTAATCATCTACTTAAAAGCCACAGTCATATACAGCAGCCACTGAAACCAAGGACTGGAGCATTGTCCTGATGAAACAAGACATTTTTCATCAGTTTTCTTGATAGCTTTTCATAACTGCCTCAGAAAGTTGGCATATTACTCTCCATTGATGGTGTAGCACTTTTGAAGATAATCAATAAACATAATGCTTTTGCATCCCAAAAAACTGAGGCCATCACCTTCCCAACAACCTTGGCCTTCTTTGGAGAAGTTGAGGAGGACTATTTCCACTGCATTGATAATCTCTTTGTCTCTGGTTCAAAGTAAGGAACCTAACAATCCTACTGGGTTGAGGAACATCCAAGGAAGGCAGCTGGATCTGCCTCAAACAATGTCAGATTTTCCCATAATGTGATCAGATTAATGTACTTTTGATTAGGTATCAAAAGACATGGTATCCACTGGGCAGAAACCTTCATGACAAGTTCATTGTACCAAATATCCTCAACTCTCTCATGAGAGATGCTAACAGCATTGGATATTTGATTTATAGTCAATTTCCTGTCATCTATCCCCATGTGATGAACACAATCAATGTTTTCCTCAGGTGGTGGCAGTTGCAGGATGTTCAGACCTTTGGTCATTTTCAAGACTCTCCCTTTCTCTCCTAAATTCAGCTGCCCACTTTTGTACTGTTCATAAAGCTGGAATATGTAACAAGCATGTCAGCATGAATGTACTTTCTGCAAGAACTTGATATCATGATGCTAAATTTTGTCTATTTTCAATAGAAGTTGCTACTAGTTACTTTTAAAGTCTTCTTTGAACAGTCAGATGTCAGTTTACCTAGCAAAAAAACAATGCAGTTATTAATAAGAGTTGAAATTAATGCATGCAAGATTTCACAGCTCAAGCATACAGGGTCAGCGCTAGGGTCTTGGCTCCCCTACACCAAAACTTTGATACAGTCCCACCTCCTCTACTACATGTCGATTTCAAAGTTTCCCAATCTAGGAGGCAAAAACCCTCAGAGGAAAATTGGGGGGAAGGGCAGCACTTTTTTAAATTACCAAAAATCAGGGAATTATCCAACTTCAATGAAAATTTCAGTACATATTCATTAATGATTTACTTTTATAATAGTTTTTTTATTTTTAAAAAATCCGAGAAAATGTTTTTATAATAACCACCAATATTTTCAAAAGTTTTACAAAGATTCCAACACAACATAAATGAGATTGTCTTAAAAATTTGTTTTAAAAACAGTATTTCAGTTTTCCATAAAAATTATTCATGTGTTGAAATCTTTAAACATTTTTATTTTTTTAAGCAATCATTTTCTTGGTTTTATCTTTCTAGAAATGTAAAAAATAGGAACTAGAAATTTTACTTTAATTACTAGCCATGAAGATCTACTTAGTATTACTATTAGTAAAAAAATAAAAAATCAGAGATCCAATTTAGTGGATGGTTTTGGAATAAAAAATGATTTTACCAAGATATATTACCCTTTTGATTTAAAGTAACTGTTCAGAAAGAAAATTACAATTTAAAAAAATAAGTGCTACTAAAATTACCACTTCTGCCCCACATCATCATTAGGCATGGGGCCCCCATGTGGTTGAGAAGTTTGGGGTAGTAAGTGCCAGCTCTGTCAATTATTATAGTTGATGATTGGCAATATAACTTAGGTAGAAAACAAGTATAAAGTACAAAAACCAAAAAACGCTGCTGAAACTAGCCCTTTTGGGGCTCCAAACACGTTGGGGATTTCTGTGTAGTACACACTGCATCAGCCATGCAGATACATGATGTGTATTATTAGTTGATGACTAACAATGTAATGTCAGTTTAAAAATAATTTTAAAAAATGGCAGATGGCCATAAAGCACTGCTGAAAAAAATGACACAGGCCACAACAGGGTACCAAAAAACGCGCTTCCCTTTTCAACCTGGTCAGTGGTTATGAGGGTAAGACATGACAGCCCTGCAAGCATCACTCTTTCATAGTCAGTCGATGAACTTTTCAGCCCACCCTCATAATTAAATAACAAAATTCAATGAAATTAGTTAAACTAAACCAGTATATATTGAATATATGCCATTATATTATATTATACAGAAATGAGTGATGACTGTTTATTATAGATGACTGTCCAGTAAGTGTTCATTCATTTTACCAATTTATCCACAATGTACTCATGCCATGATGTTTCAAGGAAGTCATAATGTCTAATATTATCTACATATTATACTATAGCCATAATCTTTTGTGATACAAAAATATCTTAGAATATGTCTTAGAGATACTCTTTTATAAATGACTATAGTTTGGGTATTGGCTTGTTGTTATGTATACTTGCTTTCTTATTGCTATTAATCATCTGTTTCAATTAATGAAAGACTTCCTTACCCATTCTGGGCTGATTTATCTTGGCAAATCTAACCTTAGTTGTTTCCTTTCTTGTTACCTGAATTATAGGAAAAACCTAATCAGTCTGAGAACAAAATGAAAATAATATCAATAAATCTAAAAATAATGCACTGATTTCAGAATAATTTACTCTTTCTATGATTTTCAAGTATTGTATGTTATTCATACATATAAAACACAATGCATATATTATAATAATAATAATAACGTGGTAACAATCTTTAATAAGAATATGGAGAAACCAACTGTATCTAGTATCGAAAAAAACTATAAATAGTTAAAACAATTTATTATATTTATTTACTTAAAAATCTTCTTTACGCATATTCCTATCCATGACAAAAAAAATATTTTGTTCATATAAAAATTATCTAATACACATCTTCTATGTGGATGACTATAGCTCTCCACAACTTACTATCCTTTCTTTTTGATATCCCTCTCCTAGTCCCTGTTCTGCCAACCATTTACTGAAGCTTGATAGGTAGATTATTCACTGCTTTTCTATGTCACTCTTGCATTCAATGTCCTGTGAGTGTCAAATTCTCCAAGCCCACTTTCCTCAATTTGTGCCCTAGGAATTTCAACTGCCTCTTTTTTTTCTACGTCCTTTTAGTTTCCATTTCCCTCAGAACTTTGTTGTTCACATGTTCACTCCATGGTATTCTCAGCATTCTTCTGCAGAAAAATATTGCCTTAAGTAATTTTAGCTTAGGTTACATTATGCAATAATGTCTTTAAGAAAAGACAAATTTAAAATAAGTTGATGTCAAAAATTAATTTTTTTTTACATAACATCTTTTATGTAATACATATCTGTCAATTGATTCAACTGAATTATCTAAATCCTTAATGAGTATATTAAATCTGTGAAATTTAAATTCAAAAAGGTTGTAAACTTTTTATTATACTTGTATACGACATATATATGTTACAATGAATCATTCATACAAAAAATAGATTAAATTTAAAATTTTGTTAGCAAAGGGATTTCGCCATTTTATATAATTAATTTTACTAATCTACTTTTTGTATGAATGATTCATTGTAATATAAATTGAACTGCACCACATATTTAACATATATATATATATATATATATATGTAGTAGGCCAATGAAAGTAATTTAAGAGATAAAAAAGAATACTAATAATATTTATTGTATATTAATAGGTCTTTAGACCAAAGAGAAACATGATCAGAAAAATGTTAAAAATTGGATTTTTCAAACACACCTGTGTCCTTACTTAATGAGAAATAAAATTTGATGCTTTGAAGTGATTTTTTTTCATATATATTACTGATGAAATCTATTTACTATCATATATATGTATATATATATATATATATATATATATTTTTTTTAACAATAAAAAATATTAAAAAATTAAAATTTTCAGACACAGTAGGTTGTATATCAATATTTTTTGTTTTATTATTTCAGTTAGTTTCCTCGACTAGTTTCAGCCAGCATGGCAATCATCAGGAGAATAAAAATTTTTAGGAGAAAAAATTTCTGCTTGTTATTAGCTGTGAATTACAGGAGTGAATGACTATTTAAGAAGATAATGGACTTTACCTGTAATTTTCATTTGTTTTTTTATTGTTAATTTTTGTCAGTTGTTGTGTTGGTCAAAAGGCTTCTTTCAAGTTGTTTTTAAGAATGAGATTCATGAGTCACAGAATTCCCTTTTTGGTCATTTTGACAGTTTTATTGGTTGGTGGGAAGAGGATGTGTGTGTTAAGTGTATGTTATCTTTTAATTCTTTGGGAGTGTGTATGATGTGTGTAAGTTTATATATTGGTATGAGTGTGTGTATAAGTGTGAAACCTCAACATCTCTGCAAGCATGTCTGTCTTGTGTGGGTAAGAAATATATATATATATATATATATATACATGCACATGCACACACACACACACACACACACACACACACACACACACACACACACACACACACAGAAGAGGTTGCTGAAAAGTTCCCATCTCAATCCACCTCCTGGATTCTGATCAAATAATTAAACATCAAAATTTTACAAAAATGGGTTTCTCAGTTATGCCGTTTACTTATACACACACACACACATATATATATATATATATATATATATATATATATGCATGCATGTGCACCACATTTCACAGAACGTACATACACTGAACTGATCCTAGGCAAAAGTGCACAGATACTACTTCATTCTGATCCTAAAGTACACAGATAATACCCTGATACTAAATAGAACATCCAATCATAAATAATCCCATCATTTTTTACTGTTACCATACTAGTAGTAAATAAATAGTTTATTTGCAAACCTAAGTTGTTAGTCTCTTTTGCATGTAAGATTATAGGAATTCAAATTGGTTTACTTCAAATATGTTTGTAGTAATTCAATATCTCAAATTTTTACCGTAATGAAACAGGTCTAATCTAATTACTATATGATTCTCAGATTTCTTCATCAATACTTGTTTCCATTAAGTTAAAAGCAAATTACTATCAGCTACTATATTCTATCTTTAATATATGATTTAACTCAGATTAATATGTGTTGTTACTGATGATTTTATTTGGGAAAAGATTTTTGGGAAAAGATTTAAACTGTGAAAAAAGTCTTAAATTCTATCAGTAAAATCCCATGCCAACCTTCAATAAGCAAGCAACTCTCTGCCAAAAGTGTAATATTTTTCATAAGTTTGTGTTGGCTTTTCGAAAGAGAAACCAATAGGAATGACTATCTGATATGTTACTTGGTTTAGTGCTGCACCAGCAGCATACTAAGTACTGTCAGTAAGTAACTGATAGTCCAAGATTTTAGATTGTGGATGAATTAAAGCAGTTACATTACAAACCTACTGTACAGTATTATTAAATGAGTCTTTTTCAATATCAAAAGAACAGTTGAGAAATAATCTTGTAATGGGGTTGGTATTAATGACATGAAATTAAAATGCATAAAATGTACAATGATAACCACAACAAAAACTTGAGACACGTGTTGACATAAATAACAGGAATTTGTATTTTCTTTTTGTAATGTGAATTACAGAATATTGCTATGGTGTGGGTAAAAATGTTCTCAGTGTCTCTTTTGTTTAAAAGTCAGTGTTTACTTGGTTTGGTTCCAAGAATTTCGTTTGTGAGGATGGCGTTTGGAAATTATCTGTTTTCGATCTTCACAGAGCACTGGCTAAACATGCGTTTCTGTACTGCTATTTGTTGACTGACTACTGGTACTCTAGTCTACTCTTCTAACTCTTTTGTGGTGGAAGCGTCATTTTTATAATGATGAGGATAGAATGATGAAATATCCTTCCTTTCTATCGTCACTGATGACAAGGTCATTTTTAGAATGATGAAATATTATCATCATTCTGAACCATATCTATCTCATTCATTCAGATATATGTAGTACAATTTTGGCATTATTAGGGATAGTTTAGGATATAAATACACAATTCCCAAAAATGAACATAAACAATTTAGACCATTCAATTTTTATAAGAAAGTAAAATTCCTTCTGCCCTCACATTATGATTACTAAAATTCTAACTTTAAATTAATGGTATATGGGGATATAGAAGGAAATTATCATTTTAACAGGACAAATTTATTGATACTATTGTATTAAGCATTTGGTAGTGCAAGAAAGGAATAATGAGGATCATATTTGAACAATGTTTATTGTTGGTATGTCATACAGTGATGTTGAAGGATAGGTGGAATGTCCATTTCAGAGGCCAGTCATCAGAATGGCAGTTGGGTGTAAGAGTCAAGATTTTAACAATACCAAGCTGGATAGTCGAGGCGATTAGTCAAGCCTGGGAGTGGCAACAGTTGTTGAGAGGTATGATCACGTTGAAAGGCAGCTGTGATGGTCATGGCAGTGTTAGCATCAGGGGTGGCAGCAGCCGCAGTGCCCTGTGTGATGGCCAGCGGCATGCCGAACCACAACTGCTGGTGTTGTTCTCAGAAATCTGCTTTTAAGTGTGTCTGGTAGTCCCCAGTGGGAATGTTTGCAATTTGGCCACTGTTGGAGCTCACTTTGTAGACTGGATGTGATGCGTGGGGCCTAATGAATTTTGTTATTTTGTTCACCTCCGACCAGAATGCAAAATGAATCAGAAAGAGATTTAATTGCAATGGAATATAACAATAAAGTTAAGGGGCCCTTGGGTATCATATGACAGCTATTTGGTGAGAATAGTCAGTTGCTACTGAATGGAGGCAAATGACCATGGCTGATGGTACAATTCCATGTGTTCCCAAATAGGAACCCCAGACATATCACCATCATGGCTGTACCATGTTCCTCTTGGGGACATTACAAACTTATTCATCTTCTTCACTTACTGTTTGCTTTTATTTATTTATCCTCTTTACATACTACTTGCCTTGTTCTATTTCTCTGTGTTTGTCAATTTGTGACATATATATATATATATATATATATATATATATATATATATATATATATATATATATATATATATATATATATTTATGTATTGCATCTTAGTATGACTTATATATGTGTACTTCAATGTACTCTCCAACTATGGGTTAAATAGCAGGATAGACTGGTTATCATAGCTTTGGTTTGCAACTAGTCTACTGCAGAAGGTAATGGCAGCTGACTGTGGGAATTTTTCTACCAAGTCAATCATTAATTAAAAAAACATATGATCACCCAAGTATACATTGCACGTGACACCTAATTTGTCAATCATTGTCAACATATATATAATTACCTACTGTTGAAAGAAACTTAAATTAGTGCAAATATGTCTTTTACATGATCATATATTTCCCTATGTGCCAAAAATATACATTTAATATGGCTGACAAACCTTCTTTAGGTTTCTCACCAATGCACTACCATGTGATACATACTACTTCAATCAAATCAGTTCGTTCAATTTCTGTGTGTTTGGTGAGTGGACTTGATGTCCACCATCTTGTTAACAACAAATAAATTATTAAATGTTCTGATTAATTAAGCTTTCTTTTTGAAGACTAGTAATGACGTTCTAGACACAAAACAGTGAGCATTTTTTTATAACTACAGCTTAAATCATCAACCAACAAGTGGTTGATACTGTTCATTCCTGAAAATCTTAAAATCAACCCAGATTTATATGGATTGAAAAGAGAATAAGCAAAGAAGTAGTAGTTAATTTTCTCAATGCACATTAAGTTGGTATTTTTCATTATTTTAGCACCTCTGATTTTTTCGTTTGTTGTCGAACATGGATACATTTGCCAGTAGTATATCTGTTGGAGATCTTAGCTCACTGTTTGTTAGATCTGATGTTGCATTATATTTAGAACATATTAAGGTTGTTTATGGAGTTAGTCTTTACCTCTGAGCTTAAGAAATTGTCTCTAGTAGTTTTGGTTCTTCTAGATATTGCCATTCAGTTTTTGGATTTAATAATTAATCTCCAGTCTGAGTCACCCTTTGGTAGACTTAAGAGGATTATTTTAAGAACATCCTTATCAGTACAGAAGAAACTGACCCAGCTCCTAAGTGCTGAAGTGATGGGTAGTAAGAAGCCTTGAATTTTTTTATGCTGACTTCTACATTGGGCTGGGGATTTATGGTGACTTAGTTTGGTATTCTACATATTTATGGTGACATCAGTTTGGTATTCTACATATTTATGATGACATCAGTTTGGTATGCTACATATTTATGGTAACATCAGTTTGGTATGCTACATATTTATGGTGACATCAGTTTGGTATTCTATATATTTATGGTGACATCAATTTGGTATGCTATATATTTATGATGATATTAGTTTTGTATTCTACATATTCATGGTGACATCAGTTTGGTATGCTACATATTTATTGGGAAATTGCATATCCACATACATACTATATTAAAACATGTCCAAACTTGATTTTCTACCCAATAATAGACAATATTCACAAGCATGCCAAAAAGTTTCCAAAATACAACACATGTCATTTAAATCAAAGTGTTTATAGATTAGAAATTAACATCATAATGTGAAATAATTGACCAATCAGAGAAACCTAGAACCTTATTTTTCTCAAGCTTACTTCTGGGAAAGATTTATACAAAAACCCACAGATTTTGACTTTCAGCATCAGAGATGTGATTGTCTCCAAGCTGTTCAAATACGAGAGAAGACATAGCAACATAGCTTTTTCCTGCTCCCTAGCATGTACTGAAAGAAACATGTGTCAGCAACTTCAAATGAATCATTTCCAATAACAACAGCATGTAGGGTCAGTGAATCTTTACTGACAAAGAAAGTCTTTTCTCAACCACAGATTTGACTGTGGACCAACTACTCAAAAGTCTTTTCTCAACATTAGCTTTTTATTTTGGATCAATTACTGAAAAATCTTTTCTAAAGCACAGTTTTTCTGTGGATGAACTACTCAGAGACTTTCACTCAACTAAAGAGTATATTTACTCCTTTTTGAATCTTTTGATGTTTGAATTTTTGCATGTACCTTTCAGTTTATGGGATGCAGCTCAGTCCATTCAGAAATCCTTAGATCATGTTCTGCAGAGTTTAAATTTTACTCATACTTATATGGATAATGGGATTATAGCTAGTGCCTCTATCAACAAGCATATTTGAGTGAATTATAAATCCTGTGAAGTAAGAGTTTGGAAAATCTAAGGTTATGTTTTAGGGACAACAAATTAGTCCTGCCGTAGTAATTTTTCCCTATTGTGTGTGTGTGTGTATGTGTGCTCAGCAGTGAGAGTGGAATGGACAAAACCCAAGGCTCAAAATAACTGTTTAACAGCTTTTATTTGTGGTTGAAAGAGAGAGTGCAAAATAGTGGTATTTTGTGGGGAAAAGAGTTGAACTCCCCAGTTAACAAAGTTCTTCCCTTGAGTCAACATTTTGTAGAGAGAGATTTCTCTGCTTGTTCCCACAGTGAATGAGAAATCTAAGTCTGAAACTGCTAGGACTGGTATGAGTCTTCTGCAGCAAGGGTTGTGTGTAGTTTTTCCTTTGAGTAGGTGTTTTGAAGGGAAATTTCTCCGTTTGTTCTACACGAAGAATAAGAAATCTGAAGTCAAACTGCCAGGAGAGGCCACATGCCTTCTACAGCAAGGATTGAGAATGTGGAGTTACTCCACTTACTTTCCTAAAAAAAACTTCTGCTAGCAAACACACCCTAAGCCTATAAATAGGGAGTAACATTCTCTGTCATTCCCTTTTTCCTTTTTTCACCCAGGGATGGTAAGATGTAGGTCAAGGACGCGCTAACAGGAATATGGAATGGACAAACACGGTGGATAAATAGTAACAGGTTTATTGTAGAAACCAGTACAACAAGCAAGGAAGTAATAGTTATGCACATGGTCGTCACAAGTCAGTACAGTTGTGTGTGTGCTGCTATCGGAAGGCTGCTAGTCTCGCAGATCCCAGCTCGACTTTGTCGTCCGCTGTTCTAACGGATACTTATAGGTGATTACCACCTATAGTGCCGCCACTCATGGGGGTGGCAGGCTATTCCATTACATCAGTATGCTCTCGCTTTGAGGGAGCTATTCTGGTGTTGATCTCTGAATCGTAACTATCGGGCCCTTGTTCTTCATGAGAATCCAATGGCATTGTGTTGTCGTTACTATCAAGAGGGAGATATATTGCTTCGAGGGAGAGCTGCTACTCACTCTGGTTTGATAACTCACCACCAGGGACCAAATCTATTGTCTCCTGTTGGGGTGCTGGATGCTCGTATAGAATGGGTTCGCCTCGAACATTTCCACTTTATTCACAGGAAACTCATACTTGCTTTATCGAACATGGTTTCTAAGTAAAACAGTACCTGGCTGTGAGAGCCAAGAAGAGAGGGAGATCCCAGCCAAACTTCACCTTGGAAATTTTTAAAACCTTTCATGAGGTGTTGCATTAGTCTTGTACACAATAGTTTTCTTATAGCATACAGAGCTTCAGTTATTATGTCTTCCCAATGCCTAAATGGAAGGTTTTGGTTTTGGAGTGCTAACTGTACGGTCTTCCATATTATGCCATTGTATCTTTCACACTGCCCATTCCCTTGAGGATTGTATGGGTAGTCAAACTTACAGCCACTCCTTATACTAATAGGAGTTTTCTTAGCTGGTCGGACATAAAAGAGGTCCCGCGATCTGCATGAATATAAGCTGGCGCTTCGAATATTGAGAACAGTGAGCAAAGACAGCATATGACCATTGTTACACTTACATCTGGACAGGGAAAAGCAAAAGGGAATCATGAGTACTCGTCAATGACAGTAGATATTTGTTTCGGTATTTAGATAGAAAAGGGCCCTTAAAGTCCACGTTCAGCCTCTCAAATGGCTGTGCAGAATTTATTAAGGTCCTCAGTTCAGGTTTGTAGAACCTTGGTTTTATTTGAGCTCAAATCTGACAACTGTTTGTTATTCATTTCACATCCTCAACTAAAAAGGCAAATTCCAGCTTCAAACCATATGCATCATCCTCATGATGACTGCATGACAGATCATTATGAACCTTTTGTAGATCTTTGGTGCTCTTTATTGATCCACACACTTTTGACAACTCATCTGCCATTGCATTTTCCTTTCCCAACCAATAGAAAAAAATGTCAAACAAAAAACAGGAAAGCTTTAACCTCCATCTCGCTATCTTTTAATTTTTTATTTTGTTTGACGTCTTGGGATTAAACATAAAAGAGATTGACTTTTGGTCAGTGATTAACTTAAAGCAGTGACCAATTAAGAAATGTTTTCAAATATGGCATAAGCCTCCTTTTTGACAGCTGAATGTCTGCGCTCAAATTTTGACAATGTTCTGAAGGCAAACGCTACAGGTAGCCCGGATTGCCTTAACGTAGCAGCTATGGTGTTGGGAAGAGGTAGTTTTAGCAGTGGTTTTAGCCGTTCTGGGTCCGGCTTTATGATTCCTTTACTCACAATATATCCAAGTAGTCTGATGGTTGTCGACCCATAAGAACTCTTGTTATGGATGAGTGTAAAATTATATTTCTTGACAGCCACCAAAAACTGTTTTAGGTTGCAATTGTAGTCGGCCCAGTCATGGCTGCACACTGTCACATTATCTATGTAGGCAAAGGTGCCTTGTAATTTTTCTTCAAGAATTATTTTATTGAAAACTCTCTGAAAACTGAAAACCCTGTCAGTTACCCCAAACGGAATCCATTGGAACTGATAAAGTCGTCTGCAGGATTCAAAAGCCATGTAAGGTTTATCTTTATGGTCTATAGCTACTTGATGGTATGCATTCCTTTAGTCTAACATTCTAAATATTCTGTATTTGGCGATCTTGATTATTATCTCGTCAATACAGTGTATATGGTATGCAACCAGGAGGGTGTACCCATTTATAGTTTGAGAGTAGTAGTCTATGATCATCCTTTTTTATTATTATCAGAGGATGTTATTAATAATTGTGCCCTCCATAGTGATCTGCTTTCTTCGATTATTCTATCTCTTAACATTTTTATTATTTCTGCTTGAATAAATGTTTTGACGTGAAGAGAATATTTTCAATATTTAGTGGCCACTGATTTACAGTTTTTGGTTAAGTTTTCGAAAAGAGAGGAGTATTGTACATTTATAGTGGTCAAGCCACATTGGTTCAACAGCGGTTTAGGGCTCCCAAAAGGGAGATTAATACTAGAATGCTGTTTGAGGAAATCATGGCCCTGTATGACATCGCAGCACAGATTTGGCATCACGAAAAACTTTGTGTTAGTGTAGTTAGTTTGATTCAACTCTTGGCCGGCCAAAATATATCCTCTAATCTAGGAAGATCGTGAAACGTTCACCACCTGACTATTACAATGTATGATTATAAATCTGTTTCTTTTTGCAATATCAGTCGCAATAGGATTTGAACCAGGTGAAAAAAAACTAGACCGAGAAACCTTAGAGAAATGTCCCTTCCTGCACTTGTGGCATTTAGTTTCCCTGGCTGGACAACATGACCTGAACTGTAGTGTGAGACCACAAAAATAACATTTTCATCTGACTGTAGTACTAGCAGTGTATTCAGTGTCTTCCAGAGAAATAAGATTTTGAACTGGCGGAGGGCAGAGGCAGAAATGAGGAAGTCTGTCGTAGAGAACTTTCTTTTTTTTTCCTCCCCATTTGGGTCGTTTGAACCAGGGGACTAGTAAGAGTGTGAGTACTTAGTACAGCCTCTGCAATACTTGTTTGCAGGTATGAACAAGATTGCTTTTCTACCATCTCCAAGGTAAGTGCCTGCTTGTGAGCAGTAGCTAAATGTAGTTGTTTATTTTCCAACAATCTTTAACGGATATAGTTCGATTCTAATCCATTTATAAAGGAGTCTCTGATGAATTTGTCCTTTGCCTGATCTTCTATCATCGCTTAAAAAACTTTTAAGCGCTGAAGATACTGTTTTAATCCCTCCTCGGGAGATTGGCACGTAGTTGCTAATACATACCTTGCAAAGATTATGTTTCATTTCTTCACAAAAATTCCACCCAAAACGTCCATGGCACTCTGGTAAGTTTTGCAGTGAGAAATATTGGTATATACGAATATGGTGCATTAGCAGGTTAAGTCTATCTGTATCAGTAATAGGGGTGGATGAACTGTTTCCAGTGCTAGAAAGAATCCTTTGGATAATCGTTTCTAATATTGCCAGACATCAGTAGAAGACGGGTCTGTAGAGTTCAGGTTGAGACGTTCCAGTTTAAGGTATTTATCCATAATTACGATCAATAAATTGTAATGAAAACTCGGAGTTTAGTTCGGTTTAATGAGCCTTTATTGAACGTAATTAAAGAGACTTGATGTTTTGGCTAAGACAATGTGAATTATTTATACAAATCTTAAGACAGGGGAGATAATCAGGTTGTCTTACCATACCTTGCATGTACAGTTATCGTATTGACCTTGTGTAGAAAACTAAACTATCTCCATGTAGATAATTTAACCAAATTGTCTTTATGTTATTCAGGTCATTAGACCAGGGGGGATCTGTTACAAACTTGAAATGTTTGTTACTAGGAAGATGCTCTTCACACACCATATATTATGAAAATTTTAACTTGTACGTAACTTGATACAGATAAATAAAAATTTTGCAACAGGTTGTAGTCAGTATTTACATTAGTCGGACTATTGTCCTCATCTTTGTCGCTATATTTGTCACGTTTCGGCAAGGACACATGGTACAGTGGATAAAGTCGTTGGTTAGATCCAGTGACAGACCCAAAGAGTGTGAGTTCAATACCCGGTTCAGGCAGTGGAGAACTTTCAGAGGGAAAATTACCAGGAGATAACTGATAACTGACATCCATCAAACATGGCTTGTGGAACTAGAACAGTCTACCCCAGTGATCGAAATAAAGGGTTCGGTTCGAAATTCCAACCACCTGAAGAAGGCCGGAGCATACAACGGCCGAAACGTTGTGACAAATATAGCGACAAAGATGAGGACAATAGTCCGACTAATGTAAATACTGTACATAATACCTCATCTCAGAAATATAGACAGACTCAGGTTGTAGTCAGTCAACAAAAAAATGCCAGTTCATCGACACAAGCAACTCCTTTTACTCAAAGAGAGGAGCCCTGACAAAAATTCATTAACTAGTTTTTCTATGTTAATATGCTTGTATTTTCCCTTGAAAAATGTGAATAATAGACATGTGTCTGATATGGAGAAAGTTCCCCATACTGGACAATTGCCCATTTGAAATAATAATACTGTTTATGATCAAAAGATGCATCCACAAAAAATTACATTTTTATATCCAAAAACGTATGCATTTTAACATACAAAATGTTTGTTGTAATAATGTATATGAATTGCAGTTTCATATTTTATCACAATTATTGGAAGGTTATTCACTATATTTTGACTATGACAAATTACTAACACTACTATAGATTTTTGAGAAATTTAATCTAACTGTATGTGTACAAAACTATGGTTCATCATAAGCCATTATGTGTGCAGTCAACTGTTTCTCTGGTCTATTTACATCATGTCTCATAGATAATACATTTTTACTCCTGGCAAAAGAAAAGAAAGAGTGACAGTTTTCTAGGTTGCACAGATGTTTATACTGTTTATTAATATAACTACTTATACTGACAATCATAAATTCAGCATTTCAAGAATGCACTGGAAAAAACACTAAAGACAATAGATTTTTGCTACTAAAATGTAATTTCAGTAGAAAATTTTCATTTAAAATTAATATAATCTAGTCACAACACTGTTGTGCTATGGCAGCACAGAAAGTCATATATATAATTGTGCAATATCCCTTGCAAAACTGCAAGTCTAAGTTGCATCTGTTGAAAATAAAATAAACAAGTAATTGATATAACTATAGTAGAAATTAAAAAGATATTTTAGACAGGTTGTTTATGCTTCACCCAAAAAGGACCAGCTTCCAATTAAAAGAATATTTATAAAAAGTAATCAATAACACACCTAGAGATTATTGACAACACAAACTTTCATAACCTCTGTACTAGAACTTCTGAAATTTGTTGAGTGTTTTTTAACACATCATATTTGAAAACTGATGGATATCCACTTCTAGGGGATGTTATAATAAGCATTTAGCTGCAAAAGGAAATGAATAATGAGGATTAAGTTTTTGATCAATATCTGTTTAATATATAGAGTGTCTTACAGAGTTGTCAGAAAATCGGTGAAATGTCAATTTCAGTTGCTGATCATCAGTATGGCGATCAGGTGTAAGGGTAGCATTGGGAGTTGACCTATTTCTTGTGTTGTTTTGACCAAGGTCACAGGATATGATCATTCACATGTGTTGATTGCTTGGGATCATGGTGGTGGGTCAATTTGTAGTAAGGTGGATTGGTTATCAATGTGATAAGGGAGCTGGTAGGTCTGTTTTATGAAACAGGGTCACGGTGGTGACTGCAAAGAGAATGCTTGTAGTGAGTTGGGTATGCTGAGCTGACTAGGTTGGTGTAGCTGGTTGGCCAATGTTCTACGAAACGGTGGTAGCCCAAGTGGATTGCATGCTTGTGAAGTCAGAGTCCCTTACTTGCAGAGTTGGAGTTGCTGTAGTGAGTCAGGTTTACAGAGGTGATGGTGTTGGCAATGAGGAAGGCTTGTAATTGGTTGGTGTTGAAGTTAAGATATTATCATTCACAATGGTTGGCGCCTTGGGCCTGGCAGTGTCAAGGTTGGGTAGCCAGTTGCTGTACTGAGTGTGATGAAATAAAAAGAAAAACGGCCACCAGCGAGTAAATTCGAGCTCTCCCAACTGGTAATCCAACCTCTAGTCGTTCCGTCTCAAAATCGCACAAACAGACTTTTCCAGCCGCCAACCGGGAACGTCACTCCAAGCTTCTGTCGAACTGGGAAAAACTAGGTGCTTTTATATTTGTCCATATACCCATAATCCCTTGCGTCTTCATGCGATCCCATAATTCATTCCGTCTCTGTCCCATAATGCATTGCATATTCATTGCATAAAAAGGCGATGCAAGTCTCCCATTATTCTTTTACGTTATCTGGCCGAGGACGGATTACGGCAGAGCGGTAAGTGCTTTCTTTTTTTTCTCCTTCATTTCAACTGCAGTAGCCCCACATGCTAAGCAAGTACGGGCTCTTTTTGGGCGGGGAAAAGGCAAGTCGGAACCAGTTGTGCTCGTCCCAGGTTCTGCCTCATCATGTCTGCCACAGTATGTTGAGATGTCCTTATAGTATATATATGCAATTGAAGTTTCTATAAAGTTATTGAGAGAAGAATTCTATATCTGTTGGTTTTATAGAATTATTAGCTATGCTTGTGTGTAGTCAAAAAAACTTGGGAAATTGTATGCTGTGTACTATTCTGTGTTGTGTTCAATGGGACATGAGATTTACTAGTGACCAGAAGCACCTCGCCCGGAGAAATGATACATGTCCTGTTGGTAAATGAGAAAGATGGGTAAGATTTTAACACTTTTTCTTATATATTGCTTGGTAATGCCATCTAACAGTCATTAATAGAAGTTCTTTGGCAGACAATGGGGGTAATCCCACATCTTGGATCAGCACATGAGAAGCAGTTAAAACCTTGTGTAAAACCTTATTCATCTTTAAATATATTCTTTGCTCTCTTCTTTTTTCAGTAAAACATAGATAAAAGGTTGTTATAGAGCACCGGTGTCAATGTTAATAAATTTTTTATGATCTTGGTAATAATTTCGTATAGTAATGTTATTAAATTTGAATACATATAGAATATATTTTCATATATTCTATTTTCTTACATGTTTTCCTATCATTTTTCCTAAAAATAAACCGAATATTGCAATCCATTAATTTATATTTACTAATATTATTATGATGGAGTAATGGATAGTGGCTCAGATTGAGGAATCAGAGAGCCGAGTTCAAATTCCAGTCGAATCCATTACATTCACTTACATGCTAATACCCTTGGGAATCCTCTTCTTCTCCCCCCAGCTATGGGTAAATAGCAGGACAGACTGGGTTTTTTAACCTTGGATGGCAACTGGTCTAACGCAAAAAGAAATGGCAACCTACTGCAGGAAAAAATCTCCATTGTCTTTCGATACACGATTACCTAAGTATGTATCACACATGGGACATAATTGAATATTACTATCAACAGTTATTTTTGTGCTAACACAAAGAACAAAGAAGTAACTTACACTGTTACCTACATATAGAAAATAATATATAACTAGCCAAATTTCTGTCTTACAAACATTTCTCTTAATAATAATTTAAAAATAATTCAGCAAATAATATTATTTTATTTATAGTAACTGGATTTTTGGCGATTACCTAACTCGGTTTCCATCTTTTGATAATGTGCATCTGAAAAATGGTGCTTTTATTATGGTTGCATTGTTTCTCAGCCTTTTGGCTGTTCTTATCAGCTTAATCTGATTCTCTTTCTCTCTCACTTCTTTCTTTCATTTTCTTACTGAAACCAAGTAGTGTCTTTTCTGCTCTTTCCACACAATCAAAATGGAATAGTCTATTATTTATGATTATTGACAGGGTGTAATGGCCATGAAAAGTAATGAAGAGAGAGACAAACAAAATTATAATAGGATTCTATATAAGTACATAGAACAATAGGTGAATTATCATGAAAAAAGATGATCAGACCAACTCAAATAATGATTAAATATGAACAATGAAATGAAAAGCCAAACAAAAGAAACAGAAATGAGGCTAACTTTTAATTGCTTTGTGTTTGCTTTCATTGACAAAGAGATCAAAAAGTATTTGTGAATTGTATTTTCAATGTTTCTTCTACATATTTTTTTCTTGTTATTTAAACCACAACAATACAAATACAAATCTTACCTGGATATAGATTTATTTTTCAGCTTTGTTTTTTTAAATATTAATCATAAAGACATTTACATTCTTTATTAAATCTTTATAGACTGAAAAGCTATAAAACTAGACAAATTGTGCAAATTAATAAAGCAAGAAGACTGCAATGATGAAGATTTTTTTTTATTAACAATTTCCTAATAACAATTTTATTTTGATTAGCAAAATGAAAAAGAATACAGTACACCTTTGATTAACTTATACTGGATGAAAACTGTACCAGGTGATATGAACTAGTTATAATGCATATATCACTACAGCTGTTATCAGGATGCAAACACAAAAGAGGACTGTAAATGATTTTATCTCAGTCTTAAATGTGTAGTATTTTTTATAACCAGCAGTGATGTCTCTGAAAGTTACCACCCACATGAATAAATAGGAATAAAATAATAAATAAAAAAAATGAAAACTTTGGGGTCAAGTTACACTTTACCTGATGTTGAAGATTTCCATTCATAAGCTTATATAAACAGTTGGGATTGAAGGTAGTTCAGAATTGCCCATTGTTGGTGACAGGCTGTTTGTTGAGGTAGTTTTGGATCACGCCTTACTAGGTGAATGTTGTTCATCAAGAATGAATTCTGAAGCCATGTGTTGTGATGTAGAAATGGACAGTGGAGTGGTAGGAGACATTAAGAGTTCTTGCTGATTGAAGAGAAAAGCTGATCTGTTAGATTGGCATGACAGAAGTTGTCCCAAGTGTCACCTACCTACTCACCCAAACTATGCCCATGAATCCTTAAAATAAACAACTGAATATATGGGAAACAAGATTCATGTTTTTCATTCTTTACATGGTGTTTATTTTCACCTCTCATTTCCTTGTGAGCATGCAGTGAAATTTTCCCTGTGCACAAGAATAGAGATACGACAGCTGTTCAGAACTGAAAGAATGTTTCCATTGTATGTTTGCACAACAACAACTTCTTGATAGAAGTATATAATCCTTGCAAATAAAACATGAAATCAATTTTACATTGTAATTATGTATTTTGTCAATCAGGAAACAGTCAATCTAATCCATTGATTACTTGTTGTATCCTAGGGAAGGTTACTGAATAAAATAATCACACAAAGGTTGGTAATGAATGATAATACTTAGGACATGAATAATACATATAAGATTTGCCAGCAGTGCACAGAAGTAGTAGTCAACTGCTAAAAGTAAGTCAAGTGAATTCCACAATGAATTTCAAACTGCAGACCAACATACAGTATTTACTACTGTATTTATGTGAATGGGGACATACCCCATTATCATCTGTAGGTATGCTACAATACTTATATAAACTCAGAGGTTTACAAAAAAAATCAGCAGCCAGAAAATAACAGGAGGCAACACCTTTTAAAAATTGGTTACTCAAATGTCATGGAGCTTGTTCATTTAGCTATGTAATGCTGAGTTAATATTCTTCTATAAGAGCATTAACATGTTTGCATGTTCCCAACAACATAGTAAGTTTAATTTATTATTTTTTCAATGTTTTCAATTTATTTACAGAGATTTTCATATTCATACAAAAACATTTGTGAGACTATAAATATACTACATACTAATGATGCCTTATATCTTTTTTTTACAATGCCATCAGTTTATATTAATTAATATTCATTGTCAAGTCAGTTTTCTTGATGAAGTCTTAGAGAAAATAAAAACGAAAAGGACATACTTAACATCAGAAAGAGACAGTTGAAACTTCTATGACACCTAATGAGGAAAGAAGGCATGGAAAATTTTGATACTCACAGGTCATACAGAAGGCAAGAGTGATAGAGGAAAACAATGCATAGCCTACCTAGCAAGCTTGAGTAAATGGATGGCAGAACAGTGTTTAGGAGAGATAGCAAAAAGACAAAAGACCTACAAAGGACAGGAAATTGTGGTGAGTCATGATTGCCAACGTCCTGAAGAGACATGGCACATACAGGAAGAAGAAATATAGATATATTTATATCCTTGGTTGTAAAGTCTATCTTTAGATACTGCATGATTTGACTTAGTAGAAATCATAGTATAGTCTACTATATATATATATGGCAAAACAGATAAGGCCATCTTTACACAAATGGGAGTTTTATATCCCAATACATTCTTTACATAAAATGCCTTCCAAAAATACTCAAATTTTATATAGCTTCATTCACAGTGATGTTATATAGAGTAATGCCACACTTATGTTTACTTGATTAGAAAAAATATAAAAGAAACAAGTCAATAAACATTCAAAATATAACAGGTATAGAATATCCAAAGTTGATCTCTCTCTCTCTCTCTCTCTCACCCCCCCCATAAACTCCCCTCTGGATCATACTAGGTGTTGCTGCTGTGGCTTCTGTATCATGTAGATATATACAAGTTGGAGTAGCCAGTGCCATATCCAGCTGGTTTCGAATTCAGTATTATCTTTCTCCTTATGCTAAAGAACCCAGTCTGTCCTACTATTAATCCATAGTTAGGGGAGAAGAAATGGATTAATACCTTTCCCAAGGGGATTTGTATGGAGGAGAACAAGACAAACTTGGCTGGAATTTGAATTTGGCTTGCTTATTTCTAGTTCTGAGTTGCTAACTGTTACATTACCTGCACATCCTATAAAAAGTTAATATCTCAACAAAAAAGCAAAATTTAAAAAGTCAATATGAAAAATGGTGCCTCTAATTTCAAGTTAGAAATGGCATACATTTTTAAAAAGAAAAAAAAGAAAGTAGTATAAATGTCTGACATTATGTAAAGATATTCAGGTGCCAAAAAAAAATCAAAGAAAAATCTGGGGAAGAAGAAAAGTTGTTAACAACAAACAATAAGATTCCTTTTACAAAGAAAATTACTGTAGCAAGAAACCATAGTTACTGGTATTACTTTTTAAACAACTGTTATGATTCATGATGATGATAATATTTCATCATTCTAGAAATCAAGATCTAAAATTTTATCACTATAAAAACAACCTTTCCACAACAATCAGTGTAGCAGTAGCAGTAGTAAAAAAAACAACACAGACATATCTTCTTCCCTCCATGAAAATCCAGAGTTGACGGTTTCAAAAGCTTCCCTTAACCATGAAATTCACAGAAGAATTATAAACAAATAAGCCCAAACTTTAAAAGAAACAAAAAGACACAAATACCCATGAGAACATTTAACACACAAAACCAATATTGTATTTAACATTATGAAAAGAAAAATACACATTCTTGTCATTAATTTCAACATATGTCTCAGAGTCTTATTGTTGTATGTTTTATTCATTTTATTTTCAGTATGAAAAAAGAGAAAAGAATCCTCTATTAACTACTAATAGATATAACACATGGTAACTTACATTAACACAACTCAATATCGACCATGTTACACAACTTTGAAATGATGAGTATGTAATACAATCAAAGTGTGAGAATAACAAATCAGTTTCTGGGCTTTATTCACTACCAGTTATGTACAGTTTTTAATGTTATAATACCAGGCTCTATACTTTTTCTATCAGGTGGATGTGCAGGTGTTGGAGCCTTGATAAAAAAATATCTGTTATATTAAGCGTTTGGTAGCGAGAGAAAGAAATAGCAAGGATTAAATTTTGTTGGTAGGTCATACAGAGATGTTGAAGGATGTGTGGAATGTCCATTTCAGTGGCCAGTTGTCAAGATAGTGGTCAGGAGTAAGGACAGCACCACAAGTTGACCTAATTCTTGTGTGTGTTTGGTGTATGGTGGGATATGGTTGGTGACTGTGTTGGTTGATCGAGGTCATGGTGGAGGGTAGTATATCATACAGATATATTGAAGCTAGGTGAGATATCAGTTTCAATGGGCAATCATCAGGATAACAATTGGGACATAAGCGTAGTACCAGGAGTTGACCTATTTCTTGTGCTGGTCTTGCCAAGATCACAGGATATGGTCAGTACACATTTGGTTGATCAATTTCCTGGTGTTGGGTCGTTTTGGTGGTTTCATTACTTAACCATTAAAAAAAAATATATTAATTAATTTTATTTCAATTATATTACTCTAAATCTCCTCTACTCTTTCGTGTCTGCAAGGTGTGCTCCTTAATTTTTTTCTTCAAGAATTAGGTCACATGACCCTTCTGACATGTACATGTACAATTCCTGAAAAAGAATTAACATAGACAATAAAATTCTGAACATTTTTTTCACGCTTCACAAACATTTTTTTTTCAAACAAAAAAGAATACTGGACAATCCTTTGTCCATTCTTGGTCACTAGCTTCTGTGTTAACACCTCAGACAACAATCAGAATACAAATCACTCCAACAATGAACTTTGACCTCACCAATGTCACCTCTATCCAGGTCAGCAGCTATCACTTCTGCAATCCAATATTCCTGGTAGGAAGAAAATTCTTTGCCTCTTCACTTGAGAGTACATGAAATTTACATACAATTCACAGAAAAAAATACTGGTCCAAAAATCACACAATACATTCCAGAAGCCCCATGCCACAGTGTCAACCAATTCCATAAGAGAGCCATATCCTTGCCACCTAAATTTGACACTTTAAATATACTATGAACCATGTTTATTTCCTACTCACAGTGACACAGCACACACGGTCCATTATCACCCTATTTATTCAACCACAGCCAATTAATTAATTTGTTATTTGTATGTTACCAGATTTACAAATCTTCACAGATTTTACCACCATTAATTTTATATAATCACTATTATTAACCATCTGCCTTTATGTGCCAAAATTCAACTCACACCATTTCAATTCCTTCTCTGGCTGGCCCCATGGGGAAAACAACCACACCCACTCCGTTCCTCCTAACTAATCCATTACTGGCTTTACCGTGGTTACAAGGCTTTTATTCCCTTAGTCATCTACTGTGACCAAGCATCCCCCAAGCCACCTGACCAATTCCTTTTTGGTTGTCAGTGCCATCCATAGGCCCTGTGAGTATCTTAGGGTATATCCATTCTATTCTGGATATTTCATAGCATACAGCTCCCGTTCTACCCAAACATTGTCCAGTTTTCCTATCAACATAGCCAGGTGTGACAATTCCCCCCCAGGACACAGACACTAACACATTTAGAAGTCCAAAACTATGCAGGCCGAAGCTACTTATTCCCCCAATTAATTAATTAACTTAATTTTGCCACAAAAAATTAACTCACAAAATTCACCAATTAACAACTTAATTCTTCAATCAATGAAGGCAAAAGGACACACAAACAGCTCTTAAAATAAAAAAGAATTCCACAGTTTCAAAAATGAACAAAACAATCATTTGTCAGTTAATTACAATAACAAAATAATTCTAAACTTAAAACATTTGAATGCATTTAAAACCACACAAAAATTTTCAACTCATTAACAGTACACAGAAATCACAGTGGGAATGCCGCCAGTCTTCCTTTTCCAAAACAATTTTACATTGCATTCACATACGTGAATTCAGGCCTCCAGGTGGCCAACAGACATACAAACATAAAAGCATGCTAATCAAAATCAACAATAGATTTTTGAACATGGTTCTAAACTTTTGCAAAAAGACAGACCAAAACAACAAAAGATGTTGTGTGTGAGCAGTAAAACATAGTAATATCATCATACTTACAGTTAGTTTTTTTTTCTGTCCTTATGTCTAGATTACTTTTGACTTTTTTTTTTTCATATTCCCATTGTTGAGTCCTCAGTCTGAAAATCCTCTTCAAACTTTTCCACGTTGTGTTGTAACCCATTCTGCATCCACCCCCATGCTGAGAGGTCCTTCATAAAAGAACTTCAACACAGGGAATTTTAACTTAGCTAGTTTATTAAAGTTGACATATACATCTTCTAACTATCCAGTGAGGTTGCTCTCTCTCTCTCTCTCTCTCTCTCTTCACTGGAGAGCAGTTCCAAGCACAAAAGGAAACACGTCTACATTGTTTGATGTGTAACAATGAACTCACTGAAAACCTTTTCTCTATCTATCGTTCTCACACTCATTCAGCCAATCAAAATGAACTTGCTTGTTTTATCTTCCATTTGATCCCAAAGTCAACCTCAGGAAGTCCGAGCAGAGATATCATTTCCCTAAAAATAATAGTCTGCTAAACTGTTATTTAACACATGTAGCTGGGAGGAGTCATGGTTGAGATGTTTTTGAGTCAAAGCTGGATAGCGGAGGTGGGTTGTCAAGTCTAGACCCCATATAAAATGGGGTCAGGTAGCTGTTTCCATAGACAAGAATCTACCCTTCAGCATAGCCTCATCTGGGAATCCTTTCTGCCTGTGGGCAGAGAGTTTGAACAGCACAGCTGGAGACGAATCTCCAACTGCAGACCAACATACAGTATTTACTACTGTATTTATGCGAATGGGGACATACCCATTATCGTCCATAGGTATACTACAACAATATTTTTATTTTATTTATTTATTTTTTTTTTTAAGCTTTTTGTAATCATCTAAAATTCAAAGAAGAGCAAAGAAATTTGTAAAAAATCTGTTACTTCACGGTGATAAATTGTAATTTGGTAGTTGTTTCATGTTGAAAAGATAAAATTTAGCCTTATCTTTAGTCACATTACATATATACTATAAATAAAATAACTCATAGATCATCGGTGTATGATGCTGGTTTCTTCAAAGTATTTCTTGGAGCATTGGATGCTATTTGGTAGACCATATCTACTGGGTGCAGTAGATACATTTACCTATTATATTTATCATATAATAAAAGGCTTTAGGTTTAGGTTAATGAAAGTTTACAAGTTGATTGTAATATATATTGACATATATTTACAATTCAAAATAACCACCTTTTACTTTCACCATAGCCCTTAATCTCTTTTCAACTGAAGTGCATAACTTCTTCACCACCTCTTCACTCAAATTGTACCACAATGTCATAACAACTTCTTCATAACAACATTGCTCTCCAATATAGGCTATATCGCAAAGTCCATAGGATTAATGTCAGGGCTTGATAGAGGACACATTGAATTGTCAAAACATCCATGGAAATGTCTCTTGCACCAGTTCTGTGTCAAATTGACCATATGTGTGAAGTTTCATTGGGACTGAAGATATAGCAACTAACAAATGTGGCTAACAACCAGGGTAACATATCTTTCTACAAGATTTGCTGGAAAACTCATTTTCACTCCTTCTTCAATGAACACTAAGAGTGATCTTGAACCATCAAAAGCAACAGCAGCCCAAACCATGACACCAGTTGGTTTCTGCTACTTGGAACATGTTCTGACACCTTCAGGAATGTTTCCTAGTGAAGCTGCATTAACCCTATTGTTTAGGTAGATGACATCAGCTTCTACAGTGAAAACCTTCTCATCTGACCAAACAAAAAATTTGTCTGTGGCATGCTGCATCTCCTCCAACACTGTCTTCTCCCAGAAAGCTCCTTCTGCTTGGAGGCACTTGAGAGCAGTTGTTGCCATTGAATTTTGCATGGTTTAGCCCTAAATCCTCTTTCACAATCCCCCCTAGCAATCTATCCGAAATATCTAGCTCTTTTGCCATCTTCCTCATGCTTCTTCATGGATTTCTCTTTACCCTATTCTTGGCAGCTTCAATGACTCTCCTGTTGTGAACTGGACAGTTTCTTCATGGAATTGGTTTTGGTGAGTTTTTTTTGCTCCTTTTGAAACTTTTTCAACACATTAAAAACATTTTTTTTTTAAAACATTCAACTGTTTTATTACCTCACAATACCAGCCAGTTTCAATCACATTTCACTTGAGTACCCTATTTGATTAAACTGTAAACAATAAAACAGAAGAATTTTATGAAACCTTATGCAAAATTTGGAACTATTTTTATGAATAGGCATGTTTCAATTCATGCTTAAATAATGGGTGAATTTTTATGTTTAAATAATTGGTAAATATTTATGCCATACACGAAACTTAACACGTAATATACAACAGGTTAAACTAGATTACAATGAAGCAGTGAGTAATAAGCATTAACTTGATTCAGGAATAGATAAATATTGGTCATTTATAGTCTATAAGTATTTACTTAAGGCAGGTAAATATTAGTTGTTTATATTTGAGTTTGTAAGCATTTGCTCAGTTCAGGGATAGGTAAATAGTCATCATTTGTATTTAAGTCTTTAAAATCCGTGCAATTCTTTCATATGGTTATGTGGCTTTTATAATCTTGCTGGCTTTAGGACAGTAAAACCTAGGTTTATTTTCAGTGCAAGTCTTACACAAGTTGGTAATTTCTTTCACATCCTCTACTGAGTAGGGAAGATTTTTGATCTTCATCATATAGAATGTGAGGGCAGTTGATGCCTTGTAGCTAGTAAGTGTCTAGAGACCATTTAATTTTTCTTTTTTATGTAGATCCTTCCTTCATAGGAAAATGTGTCTATGAAATACTCGTAAAATTTTGTTCTGCTAAATTTATACTCTTGCCTGCTCATAGACCTGCTGTAATGTTAAGTTGCTGTTTTTGAGTATTCTTTGTCATATATCTCTGAACCATAGCCCTTTTATGAAGGTATCTCATATTAATTCAGCTTGGTATTGTTCTACTGATACTAAAGAAAATGAAAAGTCCTTACTTAATTTATTAAGGCTTCAATGGATTCTGAGGACAGTTGACGTCTTGTAGCCAGTAAGTGTCTGGAGACCATTTCATTTTTCTTTTTTATGTAGGTCCTGTCCAGTATAGTTAATGCCTCTTCATAGGAAAATGCATCCGTTAAATACTTGTAAACTCATGCTGAGATATATTTGGTGATATAGTACAGCTTATTAGAACTTTGGTTACAGTACATACTTAAGAGGTTTATGAGTTATTCTTCAAAGATGATATTCCAGTTTGGCATCAGATGTGTTGAGGTCAATAGTAAGTTTCTCTCGACAGAGTAAATTAGCCATTATCAAAATGGTAAACAATGGAAAGTTAGTTAATTTGTAGTAAAATTGTTTGAGACAATAAGAATTAGCTTAGCAGTAAGCTTTAATTAAATCTGCATAGCAGCAGAGTTCTCCTGACTATATGTGTTCAGGACAGATCCATTAATGGGGGAAAATGGATCATACCACAGTCATATTTAATTAACTGTTTATAAATGATTGATTACCCACTAATAAACAAATAATATACAATAATAAAGTTTATGAATTTAGAGTTTACAAATAACACTTAAGTATGAGATGCTCTAATCACCACCAAGTTGGTTAAAAGCATCTCACCACACAGGGTCTTCTTTCAGACAAATAATATGGCTTTCACATCTCTAAGTCAACTGCTGATGTGTTTATGGTTATTGCTGAAAATGTCTATCAAGCTTGAGATAAGAATGATGAAATTTGGTGCTATACTACTTTAATCAAGATTTCCTTCTGATTTGCAAATGCATTTCACTAGACATGTCAGCCAGATGTGAGCAATGAGAAAGCAAAATCCAAAATAAAAAAGCTTTTAAGCAAGAGGCTCTGAGCAGCACATCTGGTCCACAAAAAAATTCCTGCTAAAATACAATAGCTAATCACAAATGTTGCCACCAAAAATAAAAAGGGTGAGCCTGGGTGTCTGCACTTGTTAAACTACAGCTATAAAAATGCACACTTTGCCAACAAGTAGTTTGACTCATCCCCTCAACTTCATCACATTGCTGTCAACCCATCCACACACCTCACTGGTGTTGATTTCAACCCTGAAGATAGATGGATCAACCTCAACAATGACACCCCACTCATGCTACCACAGGGCTTCATTAATCTACTCCAAGCTTCTCTCCTGACACCAATTGTAACCTCAGTCAACCAACCCAACAAATCCATCAACTCCCGGTCTTACCACCAACACCCTTACACCTAATTACTTCCCTTACCAATAGCATCTAAAGAACCACATATCAACAATTTTGTCACCTTTCAGATTATGTACATATTCTGAAAATTGATCAATACATGCTGCTGAAATTTTAATCCTTGTTTCTTCTTTCCTTTGCAACTATACATTTATTATAACAACTGGTATAGATGGGCTGGTGGCCATGTGATGAGGTCAAGTTGTTGAACTGAACTGCCTGTTGTCAGTGAGACAAACATTTTTATATATGTGGTTTGACAGGTGCCAGCTCCCAGGTTAGTCCTTATTTTTTGGGTTGGCAACATTTGTGATTGACTATTGTATTGTAAATATTTGCAGGGGCTTTTTTTGTGAGATGGATCAGATGCTCAGAGACCCTGTGCAGAAGACAAGTTTCTTATTTGGGATTTGCTTTCTTAATGCTCACATGAAGTCGATATATCTAGTGGAATGTATTTGTGAATCAGAAAAAGATCTTAATTAAATAGTATAACATTGAGCTGTTGCTTTGGATATCTCAAAGGTGTTTGACAGGGTTTGGCATGCTGGTCTTCTTCACAAATTGAAAGTTAAGGTATTTCTTGACAAATTTTTGATCTGATTCAATCTTTCTTATCAAATCATGAAATGAAAGGTATATTAAATGGACACACTTCTAGATATTTTTGCATTAATTCAGGATTTCCCAGTTATATGCTATTGTAGTGGAAAGTTTGGTGGTTAATATTTATTTAATGATGTTGACAGCCCAAATCAATCCATACAGATTTTACTCTACGAATATGTTAAGCAAAATGCAAAAACAACATGAGAAAACAACAAGAAACATTCATGATAAAAGACAAAAGGCAAATATTTGAATAACAAGTAATTTTCAATATATTTTTATAATTAAAATATGTTATAAAATATAGTGGATTTTTTTAGGAGAAATCTTGTTAGTTTAATTTATGTTGAACTCAAGTTTGGTGAAAGATTAAATTTTGTTAATGAGTTCTGATTTGAAAGGATGTTTGTTAGAATCTGTTATTGAAGATTCTGTAAATTAACTGCAAGAATAAAATTTACATTTAAGAGTTTACTGTTCATGTGTGGTGGCACGGAGCAAGCGAAGGACCGGATATTAACCCTCAGAGGTTTAGACAGCAAATGACCAATACTGGTCTCTGCGCACCCGGCTCCACGCAGAATTTCCGGTGGAAAACTAAAAAGAAATAAAAAGAATGATAAACAATTTTCCACCAATTAAACAGCTCCGCGCCATACCCAACAGTTTGTTTCAGCAGACTGACTCTGATCCGAAGGGCACACATAAATAGAGCGATAAATTCACTTCTAAGACAGAAAGCTTTGAAGTACCGTCAGTGAATGTCGCTACGCTTTTCTCACCCGTGAAACCCGATGCCTTCAGCCTTCCTTCACCAACGGAGATATCAAAGGACTCCTACCAACCCATTGACCTCACCTTTCATCTCCTGTGACCAGCACGTCATGAACTTAAGTATTAACAAAAGACACTTATATTCTTTTAATAATCGGATTTCTCTTCTATGAATGAACATTTTGTAACGGACTTTGTGCGTGTAAATCAAGAAACATTGTACTATTCATTGATGTTGCATTTAAATACAAAGTGTTTTTGATATACCCTTCTCTTTCGTATGTTATTTTGTTTATGTTATGGTGACCTCAATTTGATCGCTTGTTGAACCTTTAGGCCAAACTAGCTGCTGTCCCGAAGGACTGCTACTATTTATCTACCTTCTGATACAAGCAACAATTAACAACGAGAACTCTACACCCCATCACCATAAGTGGTGACGGCCGACGTGATTTTAACACATAAATATACACGCACGCACAAAAAAAAAAAAAAAAAAAAAAATTGAACTGTCACAAAATTAGAATTTTTATTCAACACAAACCAAAAACATGGCAGATGACGCTGAAGAAACTACAATTAATCAAAACCAACCAATCCAAGCTGTTGCGATAAAACCACCAAACTTCATTGAATCAAACGTAATAGCTTGGTTTGCGATAATGGAGGCGCAATTTAATATTGCAAATATAAGACAGACCAGTCAAAAATTTTTTAACACTTTGGCAGCTCTCCCTGTGGACGTAGTAGGAAATATACAGCCAACTATACTGCAATCAAAAGATTACGACGCACTAAGAGAAGCAGTGACGGGCGCTTACGAGAAAACAAAACCAGAGATGCTGGACAAATTAATGTCGTCATCGACTGTAACAGGTCGTCCCTCAGTATACCTGAATGAACTTATGTCATTAGCAAGCCGAATTGACGTAGGGGACGATATCGTACGTCACAAATTTATTCAAGCCCTACCTCACTCCATTAAACCAGTGGTAGCGGCACAAGTCGATTTAGACACAGATCGCCTTGGAAGAATGGCGGATGACTTACTATTATATTTTAACAAACAAGACACCGCACATATTCGACAGATTTCGGGGAAGCAAAGGGATGAACAGCAAAATAAAAATGAAACTAAAAGGATACATAGCTGTTCCCACAGTGAAAATAAATTCCCTACCAGTGTTCGCCCTTTTAACAAGGACCAAAAACCTCTAATTTGCCGAGCGCATTTATACTTTGCGGAACGTGCAAAATTTTGTAAGCCGTGGTGCAGATGGCCAAATAAACGGAATGTTCAAATGCAACCCAACTCTCGCCCAAATTCACCAGTTCCTCGTGAGATTTCGGAAAACTAACTAGGCGAGAGGTGTTAGCTTCCATTTCCTCGCCGCTTCTCATTGTAGCCGCACGGTTAGGAGCTCAAAGTTTAAATTTTATTGTGGATACAGGAGCTGCCGTATCTATACATCCGAAGAGATATTTAAGTGGAGCTGTAACATACCCAACCAATATCTCTTTAGTGTCTGCCAACGG
Source organism: Acanthosepion esculentum (assembly GCA_964036315.1). Classification (NCBI taxonomy): domain Eukaryota; kingdom Metazoa; phylum Mollusca; class Cephalopoda; order Sepiida; family Sepiidae; genus Acanthosepion; species Acanthosepion esculentum. Next base: position 99,370,082 of record OZ038481.1, read on the forward strand.
TCAAAAGATTGAATGCTCAGGACAAGCAGTACTGAATCTAACACTACGGAACCTCAGACGAGAATTTACCTGGACATTTATAATAGCCGAAACTGCTCAGCCACTCCTAGGATACGATTTCCTAAACCATTTCGGGCTAATGGTGGACTGCACAAACAATAAGCTGATTGATAAAATGACTAATAGACAATCCGATGCACATCCATCGTCTATTATCATGAATATAGATTTAGTACCGAATAAAGATGCTAACAAAATGGTACGAGCAATTCTGGAGAAATACCCAAACTTAATTTCTCCTCATCGCGACACGAATGCAACAAAACCAAAGATATTCCATAGAATAGAAACTGGTAGCAACCCTCCTACTTTCTCCAGAGCCAGACAATTATCAGCTCAGAGATGTGAAATTGCAAAAGAGGAATTCAAGAAACTCCTAAAGGCAGGAATAATTTCCCCTTCAAACTCTGAATGGAGTTCAGCCTTACATATGGTACCGAAGTCAGACGGCACATATAGACCTGTTGGCGATTACAGACATTTAAATACCATAACAAAAGCCGATCGATATCAAGTCCCAAATATAAATTCCTTGTTTTCGAAGCTTCATAATAAGAAGTTCTTTTCAAAGATAGACCTGTCGTCTGCTTATCATCAGATACCTGTACATCCGGAGGATGTTTGCAAGACAGCCATCTCTACCCCTTTTGGGTTATTTGAATATAACTATATGCCTTTCGGACTGCGGAACGCATCATGTACTTTTCAGAGAATGATGGACAACATCTTTCGTGATACTGATTATACCTTTGTATATATCGACGATATCCTTATATTCTCAGAAGATGAAGAAACTCATTCCAAGCATATCGACCTAGTACTACAAAAACTGAGTGAGTACGATTTTAAAATTTGTCTCTCCAAATGCATATTTAGTGCTAATGAATTAGACTTTTTAGGATTTCATATTTCTGCTAGTGGTCTCAAACCCAGTGCTAAAAAGTTGAATGAATTAAGTGAATTTCCTCAACCAAACGATTCCAAATCACTACGCCGATTCATCGGAATGGCAAATTTTTACAGAAAACTTGTGCCAAATTTCAGCGATATCATACTACCTCTCACGGAAAAAATACGTTTAAACCAAAATTCCAAGTCATTAACCCTAACAAAGGAAGAAATTGAATCTTTCGAAAATATGAAAAAGTCTTTATCAAATGTAACTGTTTTGGCTTTCCCCAGCTCGAAAGCTAACAACTATCAACTTGTAACAGACAGTTCGAATTATGCGGTGGGTGCAGCACTTCATCAAATGATTGATAATCAACCCATCCCCATAGGTTTCTTTTCAAAGAAATTATCCCAAACCCAACAAAAATATTCTACTTTTGACAGAGAACTACTAGCTGCCTATCTAGCAGTACTCCATTTTAAACATTTAATAGAAGGCAGAAATGTAATGTTACTGACGGATCACAAACCACTTTGCAGTGCTTTTAAAAGCCAGTCTTCCTTAAAATCAGATAGACAACAGCGTCACCTCTGTTTTATCAGCGAATATGTAAATGACATTTCACATATAAGAGGTTCACAAAATATAGTAGCTGATTGTTTATCACGACCTGTCAACGCGATCACTATTGATATATGTGACTTACAAGAAATAATGAAGCATCAAGCTACTGACAATGAAATTCAGGCATTCAAAGATCAACTGAAACCATACACAATAAATCAAAATGAAACCATATTATGTGACACGACATTACCTTTTCCACGACCTTTTGTGACTGAAAAGCTCAGAAAATCGGTATTTGACAGTCTGCATAATCTATCACATCCAGGAATAACATCTTCAAGAAAAATAATAAAATCCAGATACTATTGGCCGAAGATGGACAAGTCAATAAAAACCTGGTGCACAGAATGCCAGCACTGCCAACAAGCAAAAATAATAAAACACACAAAGAGCAAAGTAAATCCATTTGAATTACCTTCCAGTCGTTTTGAAACGGTGCATGTGGATATTGTCGGTCCCTTACTACCAGTAAAGAACCAAACTGACCCTTATTTTTCACCATATCGATATTTATTAACATGCATTGATAGAAATACGAGATGGATAGAAGCATGCCCAATAACAGAAATTACGGCAAAATCAATATCAACGGCTTTTGTCAATCTGTGGATCTCCCGATTCGGGGTTCCTCTTCATGTCGTTACGGACAGAGGAAGCCAATTTGAATCCGAATTATTCTCAGAACTATCAAAAATAATAGGCTTCCACAGATTACGAACAACGGCGTACCATCCGCAAACGAATGGATTAGTTGAGCGAGCACACAGAACTTTAAAAACGGCTATTATAGCCAGGAAAGAATCGTGGTTGTCAGCTCTTCCTATCGTCCTTTTGGGAATGAGGATAACACCTAACGAATCAAACTATTCTTCATTTACTGCAGTAACAGGGAGTCATGCACAAGTCCCCCGATTGTTAATTGACTCTGTCAAGAACGAGAATAGTGAAATGACAAACTCGCACGTTAAAATTCTAGCCGACGAGATGCAAAAATTTGACATGGACAAATTATCCAGGGGACACCTGCATACAATACCTAATTCTTACATTCCAAAAGATTTACAAACATGTAAAAGTATCTGGCTAAGAACAGACAGAGTAAGAAAGCCATTGGAAGCTCCATACACAGGTCCATTCCAAGTATTAAGTCGTCATGAAAAATATTTTACTATTAAAAGATCGGATGACGTACATAGCAATGTTTCAATAGATAGACTAAAACCTGCATATATTTCTGAAAATATAAAATCAAAAGATTCCATTGGATCAAGACCGGATTTGGATAACTCCCTATCTTGTTCCGAAGAAACTAATGATAACAAACCAGAAACTAGAACGAAGTCCGGTAGAACGGTTAAATGGAAGAAAGAAAACACATATTTTTATTACTAAAAAAAAAAAAAAAAAACAAAAAAAAACAAAAAAACAACAACAACAACTCCGTTTACTGGGGCGAAAGTTATGTGGTGGCACGGAGCAAGCGAAGGACCGGATATTAACCCTCAGAGGTTTAGACAGCAAATGACCAATACTGGTCTCTGCGCACCCGGCTCCACGCAGAATTTCCGGTGGAAAACTAAAAAGAAATAAAAAGAATGATAAACAATTTTCCACCAATTAAACAGCTCCGCGCCATACCCAACAGTTTGTTTCAGCAGACTGACTCTGATCCGAAGGGCACACATAAATAGAGCGATAAATTCACTTCTAAGACAGAAAGCTTTGAAGTACCGTCAGTGAATGTCGCTACGCTTTTCTCACCCGTGAAACCCGATGCCTTCAGCCTTCCTTCACCAACGGAGATATCAAAGGACTCCTACCAACCCATTGACCTCACCTTTCATCTCCTGTGACCAGCACGTCATGAACTTAAGTATTAACAAAAGACACTTATATTCTTTTAATAATCGGATTTCTCTTCTATGAATGAACATTTTGTAACGGACTTTGTGCGTGTAAATCAAGAAACATTGTACTATTCATTGATGTTGCATTTAAATACAAAGTGTTTTTGATATACCCTTCTCTTTCGTATGTTATTTTGTTTATGTTATGGTGACCTCAATTTGATCGCTTGTTGAACCTTTAGGCCAAACTAGCTGCTGTCCCGAAGGACTGCTACTATTTATCTACCTTCTGATACAAGCAACAATTAACAACGAGAACTCTACACCCCATCACCATACATGTAAGTAGTAAATGTTTGTACAGTTGAATGTAATTTTGTGATCAAAGAAGTTATCTACCTTTGATTGCTTTGTGTAATACAATGTTCTCGAATGTTGAGAAATAAAGTTGATTTGTTAGCAGGAATTTGTTTAACTTCTGCGTAAGGAATTTGGTGAGTGAATGGGAATAGAGTTCACTGGTGAGTTTTGGTGAGTGAGTGTGAATATTGTTAAGTTTGTATAATGTTTGTATGAAGAAAAACTTAAGATTGTGTGCCGTGAAGTTTAGTTGCAATTCGTTTGATGTCACAATGCTCACTGGAAAGTATGACTGAATTTCTGTTTTTATTTGCTTTAGGTGGCTCACAGAGACTTGGCATTAACTTGGATTTCTGTCACAAGCTGTAAAAATTAGTTATGTGTGGGTGGATAATCATGCCTACTTGTATATTTATTAACCATTGAGGGCTCAAGATTTTTTTGAAAGTGTATAAAGTTGAAAGTGTTCTGTGATCCACTTTTTGCACAGATTTAACCAAACTATTTTTGGGTATTGGAATAATGTAGAATTTGGGTTCTACACTATCAGTTTCTTCTCTCATACTTCTCATTTGTGTTAATCTCTTTCGGTCTCTTGCTTTCCAATCAACTTTGATTTTCAAAAATTTAAATGCAATGTCAATCTTTATCTTTTGTCTTCTTAATTTCTGTTTTATTGTTCTCTCTCCCTAATTGATTTTTTCTTTTTTGTTATTCTTTCAAACTCAGTAACCCCTAAGTGGTTTTATTACCTTGTTTAGGGTGAAATGATTGAAAAAAATGGTTTATTAAATTAACTAGAAAAAATTTTTTTCACAAGATTAAGAAATTTTTAACATGACCTGAATAACAAAACAATAGCGAAAACGAGGCTTGTTTCGAGTACATTTTTAAAAATGAATAATTCTCTGAATTACATCACATTCTTATTGAAATAATACATATTTGATTTAAATACATATTTTTCTATTATAACTTTAAGTTATCTATTTAGAAAATATTTACGAAACAATTACTTTCTTTAATTGTAGCACTTTGCAATATTTCAATATGGCTACCATTGTCCATTTTTAAAATTATCGTATATTTTTAGTGCTTTAGTTCCATCTTTATTTCTGAACTAAATAGACCATGCCTCGTCGCAGCCGATCTCGTTCTCCTCGTAAAGGTAATTCGATTTTATATATTTTTTCATTTGAATTCCAATTTTTTTCTCGGTCCAATTAAGTAAGAAGCCCTTTCAAAAATCATTTGGACAGATTTTGGAAAATAAGGCAAGCCGAAAATTTTTCAGCATTACCTAGTAAACAAGTCATTTTTTTTTTTTATTTATGAAAATTTGAAGTTGTAAATTCTCTAAATATATTTGTTTATAATGCTGGTAATAGTCGCTATAAAACAAGAAATTAAACTGAAGCTACAGTGGTGTTTTTAAAGGATTGTATTGTGATTTATTTCTAGTTCACGATTTTTATGAAATTTAAAAACTAAAAAACAATATAAAATTGTTTGAATTTAATTTAACATAAAATAAATGAATAAAAGTAAAACAAAAAATCATAAAGAAATAAAACAAACGCTAGTTAAAATTAAAAACAACAGTTAAAAAACACTTAAAAAGAAGCTGCAAAAGCAAAACAAACAAAAAAAATGTGAATTCAAACTCTTTTACTTTTTTTTACGTTTATTGAATTTGGTGGTGGGGGTTGGTTATTATTTTTTAATTTCTATGTCTTCAATTTGAGCGCTTGATTCAGGCATAAAAATCGTTTAAGTTACAAAACAATTATTCATGGTTCCCAAGAATATGTCGTGCAACTTCAAGGGTTAGGTGTTTTTTAAGGTTAACTTTTTTTATTTTCAATTTTAAAATATAAAAAATGCTTTATTTTTATTATTTAATTTGTTCTTTTAATTTGTCATTGCTATTCGAAACGGAAAAAGGTTCTATTGTATTATTTAATTTGTTTTTGTTATAAATAAAACTACACTTACCAAAAAAAAAAAATTACATTTCTTTACAGTAGTGCGTAGTGATTTTCTGCAAGGAAAGTCTGTAAAAGAAGTAAATAGGCCCAAATTTATGATTACACTAACAAAGTAGTCAGCAGTGAATCAGTGAACATTATGGCAGTAATGGGGGACGAATGACCAACAAGAAGTTCGATTTTTAATTGTCGATAACTCCAAAACGGTAGGTTTCTTCATAAATATAATTATTAATTCAAGTAAATTTGCCTGGAAATATGACAATTTTGGAAAAATTTAAGGGATTTTTAGCACTCAGGAAATAAAACCAAAATTTACCCAGGAGAAATACTAATTTGGAATTGTTGATGATAATTGACAATGTTTCTTTTAAAATTCAAATAATGGTGCTTTGTTTGAATTTAGTATTCCTGGTATCTTTTTTCTTTTCTTTTTTAATTTATAGAAAATGTGCCAGGAACTGTTTGTTTTTTTCCCATAGTACTGCTAATAAATAAAGAAAACTTCAAGTAATTTGATGCATATCAAAAATGTTTCTAGAGGAAATAATTGTTAGGAGTAGGATTAATAAATTTTTGACAATTATGAAATTACTAAACAATCGGTACTTCCCTTAATCACCCCGCAAAAGAAGCAATACCTAAGTTTACTTTATGTATTTTAAAAGATGAAAAATCTTTCTTGAAGCTTTAATTTTAGTCTTAATTTCAAGCTAATAAATTGAATTTAGTATTTCCAATAAATAAAATACTTTTTTATGCTATTATTTCAAACTGAATTTAAAAATTGAGTGTAATCATCTGTTTCTTCTCAATACTATGTGAACACTTTTTTTTTTAATATAATATTTTAAGTAAATTTATGAAAATATTTTAAGCAATCTAATTATTTTATTGAATTTTAGGTACTTTGGCTTTATAAGCCATACTTATGAAGATACTTGTTGGGAAAATATTAGAAAATTACCAATATTTTTTAAAATTATTATAGCTACCTTTTATTGTCTGATGATATTCTTGTATACGAACATCTGTATTTACAAAAATCAACACATTTATCTACACACAAATAATTCAAAATTGTTAAAATACTGATGGTCGTTGAATTGTAGTGAGCTTTTCCATTTATAATTAGTAACTACAGTTTTAATTTGATAACAAAATAATTTGACTGCTAAAAATACAAAATTTTAAGTTTTTATAAATTATTCTAATTAAAATTTATAACTGTTCTAAAATTTATTATTCCTCAAACAAATTATTTTTTAAGACAATAGTGTCCATAATGTATTTTATTCAATTAAAAACTTTACCAATGAAAAAAACATTTTACTTTTATTGAAATGTTTAAAAACTTATTTAATTAATTTCTGAATAAGTCCTGAAAGTTTCATTAAAATCTGACAATTATCTGATTTTTGCAAGAATTTCCAAATTAATGTGTTATTCACTACAAAAAAAGAAATGCTCAAATTTATCATACAACTTTAAGGTCTTGTGTGAATGCCAAAAATACATATTTACAAAAAAATCCCAAGGTTTTAAAAAGAATTTTAAAAAAAAATTCTTTTTACATAAAAAAAAACCTTTGATCTTTCCCTCTAATAATGATAACAATTTTGATTTTGATGATAAAATTTTGTTTTTATTTATTTTTGGAGGTACATAAACAGTAAACATCACTAAATCTAAGCCAATGCTCATTGACAATCATCAAATAAATTATCAAATCTATTTGTAAAATGTTCCTAACACTGGCCCACAATGGAGTATTCTTAATTTATTTCATTTGTTTTTCCATGTAATTCTCTTTAATAATTGTTACAGCAAGCTTGTATACAAAAATCTACTGAGAACTCTTTGCCTATGTTGCTATCAGTATTCTGATTTGGGGATAGATTTTTAATTTAAAAAAGTCTTTTTGGAGATTAAAAAAAAAAAGATTTGATGAATTACGTTTGTTATTCAAATTTAATGCAATCTGCTTAGATGCAAGTCATTACTAACCAAATTAGTTTTTTCTTTTATCCACAACACCTTTTTCTGTTATTCATAAAACTTTATTAATTCAATGATAATTACGATAATTCTGAAGATTCATTATCATTCCTAAAGTTAAGACTATAAAACTCCCGGTCAGCTTCTGCTACCTTCTTTTTTTTTACCTTTGCACTTTTATATGCAATTTAATTTATATTAAAAAAAAAGTGCTTCTACTTTATTACAATAGCCAGCAATTTCTTTTTCACACAGCTCTAGAAAACAACAAAAAAAACAGTTTTATTTGTTTATGATAAGATCATAACTATATTAGAGGAGTGTGTATTATGAGTTATAATTGCCTGACTGATTTTGCACTGTGCCAACGTTTGTTTATACTCAATAGCAAAGCAATAATGTTTTCCTCAAAGTGTGTGCCTCATTGTGATAACCATAGATCTGCTTTGATTGGTCAGTAAGCAAGAACTGTCATTCCTATGCATATTAATCTGTATCACAATTGCTATACAAATTTGTCAACAGCACTGTCTGATAATCAGCGACATTTCATCAGACAGAATCCTATTGAAAGATAAATGTAGTTGCACCACGTGCACATTACCAAGAGTCTCTTACTCTGTTAGTCCTTCTACAGAATGTTTTATAAAATAATTTATAGGTAAATAGAATACATAAAGTTACTTAATTTCATATCCATGTGTACAGAATCTATACACTGTCCTTTTTTCTGGATGTCTTATAAAAACCTCTAAGATAACATGGACAAAAGGCTATAAACTAAGGAAGAAGTTGCTGACAATATTAAATTTTCCTGAACTTTTGATGTAATGTTTTTTTTTTAATATAATTGATAATAAATCATAAATAGTCCAGTCACAACTTAGCAAAAGAACTACAGAATGTTGTTTCTATTCCATCAAGACCAAATTAGTGAAATGACTCTACATCTTTTTTTTATGCTTACAAGAATGAAATATTTTCATTAACAAATATATATAATAATACCTTTCAAACACACTATTAAGTACTGATTTCATAATCAAATGTACTACATTAAGGCCAAATCCTAATCTTATAAGACAATACCTCTTCCTCTTAAACATAACTCTCAAAATGGTCACAATGTCTTAAGAACATTTATTTGAGGGTATGATTTTCCATTGTCAATGATGGATATGGTTTTACCTTGTTGTTGCCATTCCTTTAATTTGTTTGTGAAGATATCAACATATCCCTTCAGATCTATAGTCCATTACAAGACACATTTTTTTCCTGCATGACAGCCATTAGAGGTATCAAACTGATGGGAAGGGAGGAAGTGTTATTTACTCCTTTAAGTTCATTAGTAACCAGCCCTTGTTGACACACATGGGGATCTTACATTTTTTTACTTTTATTTATTTATTTATTTTTTTTTTTTACTAGTAATATTCACCCAATACAGGGCCCAGGAGCCACTCAAGGTAGAAGGTTACTGTGTGAACTTAAATTCGTGTAGCAAAGAACAAGTATTAGGAGTATAGAACTGAAACAGACTTTAAAATGAACTGGAAACCCAATCTTAAACAGGAAACAAGGGATAAACTTTTACTCAACCGAGGAGGAGCATGAACCAGATGATAGGTGAAACTATCTACTCCTGTTGGTGGAAAAAAAAAAAATTAATTCATATTCTTTAACCTGTATGTATATGGGATACTCTGAAACATTATTCTGGAGCTTTTCAGACTCCCTGAACATTTTTTTCTTACTTGTTGGCTACACATGAAGATATTTCTTCCTTATTAAAATACTGTACTTAATTGATTCATTTAGACCAGGAGTCGTCAAACTGTGTCAGTTAGGAGTTTCAGAGAGTCAATGATGGTGAAGGTGTTGAATAAGGGTTGGTGTGCAGATGACACCGAGCTAAATTTTAGTTAGTGTACATGTATGTTGTATTCTCCAGTGCAGATGAAAGAAAGGCACTGAGCTCGATGATCAACAGAATGAAAAGCTTTAGTTGCATCTTTCCAAGTAACTTTTAAATTATTTTGATGACTTGTTTAATGCTACTTTGAGCATTACTTGCTCTTTTTTAATTGTTCCAAGTTGATTTTCTGATAACAATCCCCCTTTTTTCAACTTCTAACTGTAAAATAGAGTTTACGATTATGAAAGTCATTTGGCCTGATTGGTATGATTGCATCAGGTATGATGCAATATTAGGGTATTTAATTTAATTAGTTAGTGCAGTTGTACATAAACTCAGCAGTTTCTTGGGTTTTCTGTTGGTGTTGCTTCCAACAGTTTCTATAGTGGTCATGTAGCTGCTGCAGTTAAATCCAGTATTCCCATTTCAGCCTTCAATATTGCACTGACTCAAACTAACAGTTGGTCATCATTTATAGAATCCATTCATGAAGATGTGCAAAGAAGCTAAAAGCTGCTTCAATTTTTTCCCTTATATATATAAACTATATACCAGTTTATCTTTTTCATTCATTCAAACACATTTGCAATGTAACTCTTGAATTAGAGTATCAATTTCAACTCAAAATGCATCTTTCAAAGTAGCAAAGCTGATTTAATAAAAGAAAAAATAATCTTTTAACAAATAACTCATAGGGAGCAAAGAAATCTAAAATTCTAATGCTCTTCTTTCATAAAAGTTCAGTGTTGATAAATAGTTCAATCACAATTTTTCCTGAATAAAAGAGCACAAACAAGTCATACCAAAGCTGTTTTTCTCTGGTTATGTATCAAGAGTTGTCATATTGAAATGCCTTACCAATCTTTGTGAGGTGGCAAGGTATTATCAACAAAATTCTATTGCCATATTTCCTTATATAACATTAAGTAAATGGTTGGACACATCATCTACAGTGATAAAGCTCTGATAATAAGAATCTCACATAATCTGTATTTGAACAGTGATACAATAATTTGCAGCATATCAAATGATGAAAATTGGATCACCCCCACCCCGACATTTTCAAAGTTTTCATTTGTACCAAATGTAAGCCAATAATAGATCCTGAAGTGTTCAAGGTAGGTTGTTTTTTGTTTTTTGAAGCAAAAAAAAATTGATATGAATAAAATATGATAGGATAATGACTCTTATTTAGAATTAGTAGAGAGTTTCAGTTTTTAATAACTGAATAAACTTGTGTGTAAATGTATCAAATATTTTATTAAGAATTTAGTTATTTGCATCTGGCTTTGCCACAATAATTGGAAATCAATTATTCTCCCTCTCTAATAAATGGTAACAATATTGCTACAAAACCTCACTTAACAATTTTGTTTCAATTTTTTATATCTGTAAACTGCATGAAGAATCCTCTAGTGTCTCATATGAGAAAACATTTCAAAATTAATCTCTATTTCGATCCTGATAAAAATTGTGATAAATATTCTGAAAAACTTGATCTATACTCTGATAAATTAGCATTAGAAAGTAAGATATGGAAAGTTATGCAAAGTGATAGAACAAAAACTGTTTATTACAGAAAAAAAGAACAAAATTGTAAATGCAGATGTAAAATAACATTATCAACTTAATATTGACACAGAGTATTAAGATATCTACAGAATTTTAATTACTTCTGTGCATCTATAACAACAGGACTTCACTGGTGCACAATGTTTGCTGCTGTGTCAAAACTGTCTCCTGTGGAGTTATTGAATTGCCTGATTCTTTGGTTACTCAAAATAAGGAAAGTTAGAAATGTAAGCTTAATGTCCAAGTTTAACTTGATGTTATTTATTTTATTTTTTAGTAAAGTCATTGTTTAAATGATTATAATTTAAAACTTGGATTTCAGAATTTGGTGTAATAAATGATATGCATTGTATTATATTCAACTGTGTGGCTTGACCTCATGATGTTAAATATAGTCCAATGAAAGCTGGGCATTGAATCAGACCATGTGAATTGACTTACAGGGAGAATGCTGAAAAGTTTTTAGCTTTACTCACTCCCCAGAATGACCAAACACTAAAAATATTTCTTTAAAATACTTTTTCAGCAACCTCTCATGAATTTTTTTTTATCATGACTACATGTAAAAGTGATGCAGTAATCATGTTATTGATTCAAGTAGTTAACATTCATACAATCAGCTGGTAATTGGGGTTGGGTGCAGTGCCAGAAGAAATGGGAGCATGAGATTTCACTTGGGTCTTATCACCTTTTTCTGGAATAGATGCTAAAATAATTTGACTGAAGAAGAAACCTTGCCATTCAATTTCATATTCTCTCTGAGAAAAACTTACAATAAAGGGTGAAGTCAACAACCAAAATATAAATATGTTCAAGTTGTAATTTTCACAGTTCAATTACTAAGACAATGATCTCCAACCTACAAAAGAAAATGAAATGGTTTTATCAATTGACGCTGTTTCAAAAATGTTTTTATTACATCGGTGTGCTTTTCAAACTATTACTACAATATATAATATAATACATTGGTATTCATTCATGGTTTTAGTTGTTATCATTTGGCAATTATGCAGTATAAAAACTCAAGACAGTAATTAGAATAATACGTGTTGTCGTATTTTGTCATTTTTATAAACAATGATGTACAAAATAATTCAAGTTTGATTCTTATCTCCATTGCAACTGACAATAATACATTTCTGATAACTGATTCTTGATTTTAAAGTAGCCTAAATATTTTTCTTTTTCTGTTTCTCTCCTCAGATCGAGAAAGGCGGCGTGATCGTGAAAGAGACAGAAAGCGTAAGTTCTAATTTTTCTTTACTGCTAAAATGTATTTTCTCTTTATAAAAAGGGTGGCAGCCCTGGTTCAAAGTTATACAACATTATTGGATATAATAGGGTGGTTCTATTGATTCCATGTTTTATTGTGTGAGAATGCTTAATGATGATTTGAAAAAGGAAATAATAAGAGTCGATAAGGAAAGAAGGAATGGATTAAAAATAATAATTAGAATTCATAAAATTTAAAGTAGAATTCATTAAGATTTAGTCGGACTAAATCTTCTCCAACCCACGTATTTGCCTCTGGGGCAGTATGACAAAGATTTATGGTCTTCTAAAATTTCCAAAATTCTAGTGAAGAATTCTTGATTTGTTTATACAAAATACTCATTTGTTACCAAAATTCAGTCTTGGGATTCATTTGACTGCATTCTAAAAAGATTCATGTGTTACTGAACAAAAAAGATCATATGAGTACCTTATTGGAAAATATGCAATAAATCAATGTTGGGGATTAGCAAATTACCTTATGCAAATGCAGCTGAGAAACAGAATGTGCAGAGCATGAAGAGGTTCATTCTTAAATTTCCATCTCACTGCTTCTGCCTCTAACACAAGTCCAAGTAGACAAAAATACAATGCAACAATCAAAGTGCCTTATATTGTTACAAACTACTGCTAGAAAACTTTCCTGACAAATCATTAACCAGGCTACATAGAAAGATTAATAATTTCTTAATGTACTTTCAAATTCCTTTATTTTTATTGAGAATGCCAAGATTATTGTGTTTTTGGTAGTACTGGGACCAGCCTGATGACAAAAGTTGTTTATATTTTGTTTCTGTTGACATTAATAATATAGTCTTAATTTTTATGAAAATCCTGATAACACTAAGTAATTTTCTTTTTTATTACAGATCGTCGAAGAAGCCGTTCAAGATCACGATCCAGGTCACCACCACGGTACAGATCACGATCTAGATCACCACGCTATAGGTCAAGGTCCAGGTCACCAAGAAATAGATACCGATCAAGATCAAGATCTCCAGGACGTAGAAGGTTTGAATAATTAAGACTATTCAAATGTGATTTAAATTTTCAGGTATATCTGATGATCTACACAAGTGCATCAATAAGTCCATATAATCAGAAAAAGAAGCATTTATTTTTCAACATAATAATCTTTGTCAATGCACTTGATTCTGTGCTGAATTTTCATCACATGGAATGAACATATCAAAGTCCAGCTTGTAATTATGTCAAGATTTGGGCTTATTGACTAAATCTCATGTTGGTGAGCTGCAACATCATTGTCCTACTACTTTTTACTTTTACATATTCTAATGTGTATAAAAATAGAACTTTAGTAACATGCATTTCAAATGGTTTTAGGTGTCCTGCTAAATCTGTTTGAATAATGTTGTATAAGTTCTGCTTGAACTGTATATCTGAGATAGTAGAAGATTTGAAAATCTGCTATCAACAGTCATAACATTGAACTTAATTTTATATAAAGAATGAATGATGAATTCACCAGTTCACTGTACCAAAATATAAGTGCTCAGAATGCTATAAACAAGTCTTGGTACAAAACAAATATAATATCTCAGTATAGTATTCCAATTATCTTTTTTTTTTTTAGTCTACCATCATATAACAAAGATGGTTAGGACTATGGGCATCAAATTTTACATGGTTACTAAAAGAATGGTTTTTGCATATTAGTTTTTGAAAATTCTAAAACTTAAATCTTTAGGGTGGGTGGGGAGTGGGTCAACTTATGATAAAAGTATAATGCTAAACTGGGCCCTTACTTTTGTATTCAACAGGTTAGCTCAATTGAGTTTTCACCTTTTTGTTTAACCATATAAAGAAAACATCTAGCTGAAAATTTCTTTGTCAGAATCCAAAGCTATGACTTTGTTTTTGTTTTTTGAAAGAAATACAAGAATCAACAAGATGGCAGTAATTGTTTGTTTGATTATTAATGATGAATAACCAGAAGTGACTAATTCCACATACATTCTTACATTCTGCTTTCACATGGTAGTAATGTTGATAAATCTGAACAAGCAATATAAATTTTAACTTCTATCTCAATTCAATGAAAAGTAGGGAACAACCAAAGATTAACTGAAACTCATTTTCAACTTACCACCATTATTTTTCTCTGTAAACTTGTGCTTGTTTAATGTTAAATTCTACAATATCTAGATTTAAATCCTTTTATTGAATCTTTAAAAATGTTGGGGGCAGTATGAATGGCCATCTTATAGTCTTTATTAATTAAATGTGAGATCCAGTTAGTTTTTCTTAGTTGAAAAGAAATTAAAATTTATTTTATTAAATTGTTTTTTTGGACAAATTTCTCTCAACAAAATCTTCATTTTCTTTTCAGAGAAAGGAGAAACAAGTAAGTGAACTTTTTTTATTAATCGAAGTAAATGGTAATATTTTGCAACTTGTATAAACAAATTTAATTTTTCAAAATAATTTTAATGAAATTTTCTAAACATTTTGGTAATGTAAAATACTGAAATTATGCATTTTTGATTTAATTCCACATTAATTATAGTCTTCTAAATAAAATTGATTTGTTATTCTGCATTGTTATTAAAACAAAGAATAGTTTAATGTATTTCAAATCTTATGCAAAACTTTGAAAATCATTGTTTTAATATCACAGAAGTTCTATAAAATTTACCTTTTTTTTTTCTTTTTTCTTTTTTAAGTTATTTATTCTGGTTGTTTTTGGCTTTTGACTTCTGTAACATGAATTTAAATACACATGGAAATTATTGGATACATTTACCACTACAAACATAATTCATAGATAGTGTGTGTAAACAAAACTTGCAAAATTGCTGTGACCTTCAAAATTTCCTTATGTTTTATAAAAAAGAAATATATGATTATTAATCAAATAGGATATTAATAAAACTCCTAGAAAATATCAAAATTAATAATTTATTCAATGTGGCTTCTATTATTTCCAATTACAGCCTCAACACGACTTTGAAAAGCTGCGCAACTCTTAATCACAGTTTTTGGACAACTTGGCACACTTCTTTTTGAGGGTATTGATATTGGGGTTGGAAGTCTTGTTGATGTCTGTTCCAAAATACCCAACACAGGGTTATCTAGTGGGATAAGAGTAGACTGGAGGACCACCACAAGTTGACAGCTAGAAATCAGTAGAAATTCTGCACTTTGGCTATATGACTGGGAACACCATCCTTTGAATCATGATAGAACATGCTTCCTTGTATTAGGCTTCTGCACCTACCTTTCTTTTCCAAACTCATAGAAGTGGGGCATCTTTTTTCTATTGGAGGCAATGACCTGGGCTGGATATTTGGTCCTGAAGGTGACCTTCACATCAAATGTTGACTCTAAGCTACCAGTCATTTTGGCAATTCACAACATCCATGGTGAAGATTTTATTATTAGTGCCTATATTAATAGTGGACTCATGACTCTTAAGGAACCTCTTCTTGTGATTTTTCAGCGTCCTAGCATTCATGAACCCTATGAGTAGGTATGTTGGCATCATGGTGTATGATTTAAAGTACATGATGTTATGCATGGATGTTGTGCCTTTTGCAATTCTGGTCTTCAGGACATTAATGACAATCTTATTCCAGTTCTTGTTTACCTTTTCCTTAACTTTGTCGGCAGTATTCAAGGATGCACAAACAATATTGGGGATACTTTTAGGGTTGATTTTTGCACACAGTCTGATGCTCTTTGCCATTTGTCCTTCTGTGAGGCCATTTTCCACAATATTCCTGAAAAATAGGTGTGTATTAATAGCTAACTGTATACACTTCTAATTCTGTATTTGTTTTATCATTTGGTGGGAAATATTACTTTAAATTGCACTGCAAGTTTTGCTTCCCACACTGTAAATATGTAGATAATTTCTGTATTTTATAACTTGATTCTAAATCCAAATAATAAAATTGCTTACATGTGAATGTTTATGAAATTCAGACAGCATAGATATATTCTTAAATGAAACTATTTCTCTTATTTCAGCCCAGTACGTGATTCAAGAACTGATGATGATGGAGAAGTTCGGTTTATCATGGAAGAGAAAGCAATTGATAGTGAGTTTCTTTTTCCTATAAAGAAAAATATCTTGCGCATAATCCTCTTAAGATTATATAGTGTTAAATATTTTTCTCAAATGTGTATAGTGCAGTGATTATTGGTGCAGAAAATGGGATTAGCATGGCAAGTTCAAATTCCATACACAAAGGTATGAATCCATCACTTCTCTCCAGAGCTTGAGGTTAATAGTAAAATAGATTGGGCTCTCTAGCCTTGCTTGATGACTTGTCTTGGAGAGGAACAATTCTGAATTCAAAACCAGTTGGGCAGCTTTACTCCTTAAAAAAACAAGAAACTACTTGCAACAGAAAACCATTGCTGCAACATCTAGCATGGTGAGGGTGTGGCCCTATACCCCAACAAGATCACATACAAATGAAACAATAGGGTGCAGGTGAAATAACAGTTGCCAAATAAAACACTTGAAAAAAATTCCAAATAAAATTGGCAAAGTTCAAATTCTGGTGGAGATATTATTGGATGTAACAAAGAATCAAGTAGCAACCTACCTTGTCAGCAAAAAGTGGACACATGTTGCATCTAATTGTTTTTTTTTTTTTTTTTTTTTTTTGTTGTTAAATGCCATATTAGCAGAAGTGAATGCACACACAGCATTTCAGATTTACAACTGTATGCAAATCACTTTACATAATAACCAAAAAAAACAACTGACATTGAGAGATGGAAATTTGGGGTTTGATACTGATGACACAGAAATGTGAGAACTGGAAGCTACTGGACACATTTACAAGCCACAAGTTCATTAAAGACCATCAGTCAGTTAAAATGACTAACAGCAAATTTAACCTGAAGTTAATCTTGAGGTTTGACGGGTCAGCATCTTGTCTGGCTATAGCTGAATGGATCAAAACAAGTGGAGCTTTTGTGCCGCTAAACAGATTGAGCAATTTCTCTCTCTTCAACTAATGATCTGTTTTCTACAGCTTATCAACCCTTTGCAGGTTATTTAAAGCCAGAAAATATTTTTAGATTGTAAGAATTTATTTACCTAGTTTTTTTATTTTTTAGTAATAATGATAATTTAGTGATACAACTCTTACTAATTAACTCATAGTTGAGGGGGAGAAAAGGTGGATTCATACTTTTCCCAAGGGTATTTGCACATAAGTGAATATAGCAAACATAATGGAAATTGGAACTCTACTCTCCAATTAACAATTCCAAGCCATTATCTATTACACTACCCACACATCCAATCTTACAGCACCTGGTATTTCCAAGCAGTCATCCATCAGGTACTGACTTAGCTTGGTGTTGCTTAACTTCAGTGGTTGTATGGGAACCAGTGTTTCAACATGATGTGGTCATAAGCCATCTGATGGAGTGGAGCATTTGCCATGCAGCAGTTGAACAGACTAGAAATCCAACACAAATCAGATAATTAAAAAAAAATGCATCATGTTCCCCCTTTTGCAACTGATTCACTTGTGGCACACAAACAATTAGTGACATAGTGCCTGTAGTCAGGCAAATCCATTGATGTATACCCTGCAGAATTGTGGAAATTAAAAATGATTGAAAGTATGCCTAAACCTGGACTGGTGTGCATATTCATAGCGGGGCTTCTGGGCCATTTTTTTTTACCTCAGTCTTGGATGGTTGAATTAAAAACTGCTAGCTCTAATGCAGATCATCATGA
Organism: Acanthosepion esculentum; assembly: GCA_964036315.1. Lineage (NCBI taxonomy): Eukaryota > Metazoa > Mollusca > Cephalopoda > Sepiida > Sepiidae > Acanthosepion > Acanthosepion esculentum. The sequence continues at coordinate 99,388,338 of OZ038481.1, forward strand.
AATACAAACCAGCATTGGAGAGTGCAGTTGTAGCAGCTATACAACTTAGTACAGACATGCACCCTGCAATATCACTGGTTATAAATACCAGGATCCAAATCATATAACAAGTGATTGTTTGGGCTAACAAAATAGATAGGGAATGCATATATACTGCTACTGTACAACAGACCTGGCCACGTGTCTTGGAAAAGAAGCAGGCAACAAGTCATTGGTGCTGGTCTCTGTGTGAATGGGACACTATTTGTTAAAATCCACAGACAGACAACCTCTACCACGTTCCTGTTCTTTAACAGAACTTATACTGCCAAATGTATCATCTTGTACATTCATTTCACACAGATCATCATGAAACACAAACCTCTATTATTAGTGTGTGCAAGGTGTGAATGGGACACTATTTGTTAAAATCCCCATCAACAAGACACCACACTCAGCTCCCTTTGACTTGGGTTGATCTCATTGTGCTGGTCATGAATGAAGAAAAATAAGCAATAAGAAATTTAGCCTGTTGTGGATTCAGTAATCAAAATTCATACTGGAACCAGGAACTCAACTGAGGTCAATGCCCTGGTAGTATAAGAAAAGCTGCTAGGCTTTGACCTGCTGCTCGGGATCATTGCCATAAAGGCACTGGGTGTCATCCACAAATTGGAGCTGTGAAGTTTGAAGAAGGAACACTTGTTTGTGCAGCATTTTATATTGATGAACGTCTTCTGCACAGAATTCAATTGGTAGCACTGCAAGGGAGATAAGACATTGGTCAAACTGCAGAACTGTATCAGAGTATCTTGTGTCCTTCAGTTGCAATTCCTATGGCCATGCCAGATGGTGATATTCAACAGGAAAAGATAATGCCTTGCAAGATTGGGCTTTGGAGAGAATGCAGCAATGCAAATAATGTCAATCATTGGTCTCATGCTATTTCAAAAACCGGCAGCCATGAAAGTGACATCAGCATACATTGATGATCTTTGCATCAACAAAGATTTCATGCTGACAATGTACATCAAAACTAAGTGGATTCTGTTTGGCATGACATGAAAGGACTGACATTGGCTGGAGGACAGTGCCCCTTTTGTTAGGCTTGACATAGAAATGGGGAAACATGTTTCCAGACAATTATGCAAAGAAACACTTTTTTCCTCAGTGTAGTGAAACTTCCAATGGACCTTCCAGTGTGTGCATGGCTTTGCAGGGCAACCAGCATAAAGAAACAAAGTGTAAATGCGACAGCAAAAGGTGAGAGGACTGACATTTTCAAATAAAGAATGGTGGAGACCATGGCAAGAGTGAAACAAGATGATCCTGCCTGGACAAGTGTGAAATGAATGTACAAGATACATTTGGCAGTATAAGTTCTTTTAAAGAACAGGAATGTGGTAGAGGTTGTCTGTCTGTGGATGAGACATTAACACATCAGGCCAAAACTTGACCAACAGATTAACCAGAATACCAGAGAAATGGTTTGACTTATTGAAGAAAGTGGTTGAACCTCTATTATTGGTGTATATCACTCCCAGGTGTGAGATGCATCCAAAGGAAAATTTGCCCTATCACACTAAAGACCATTAAAATTGACAATTAGAACATGTAATAGATCCAGGATGTGATAGAGATTGGTATAAACATAACCCATGACAATGACCATCAACTAACACTTATTCTTATTAAGTGTGGTCTCTCATGTTTCTCAATGTGGTGACTGCTGTCTTGACAAAACTCATCTAGCATTATGTACCAGCTGGAGTCAGTGTTCTACAAGCAAGATCTACCACTTGGGCTCCTCACAGATTACAATACCATATTCTGCAGCAGGGAGTTCAGGACCTTTGCAGAAGGATGGGGCATGCAACTGTATTTCTAATGTGCCCATATCCCTCCAGGAAATGGATTAGTAGAAATGTCATAGAAGCTTAAAAGGTATTATGGCCAAAATCTAAGAAGCTGTATACATGACTCCAAAAGATGATACCACCTCTAACTGTACCTGCAAATGAGATCCACTCATTGCAAGGTTCAGCTGAAGGGGATCAATAAAAGGCCAACACCATAACTCAATACAGACTGCAAGGTGAGGGACTTTGTCTGGGTAAAATCTCTACAAAGTTGGTGATTGTCATCTAATATTGAATCTTGGTTAATGCTATGTAAAAGATTTTCACTCTTTCCTTGAGTCAAACATACCAGCAGGTGTTATCATCTGTAAACCATCTTTGAGTGGGGAAATTGTGATAAGCCAGACAACCTGCAAGAACTGGACAACTCAACTGGAGATGAAGCAAAAGCAAGAACCTCTTCTGTTCCATATGGAGAAGTACCCCACAAATAATTCTGTCCTAGTATGATAAAGAGCTCAGAAGCATGTAGTAAAGAATTGGGTAGCAACCTACCTTGTCAGCAAGAAAAAGAAAGAAAGCAGCTGTATGTTTGTATTGTTTTCTGGGTGCCATATTGGCAGAATTGAACACAAGCTGATTTGCTTTTGCTGGCCTGCTTTGGGGGATTTTAACAATTTGACAACTCAAGAATGAGGATTAGAAATTACCAAATGCCTTTACAAGCAAGGTAAATACAGAAAAAAAGGAGTGCAAGTAACTTAACATTTAACAGCACAGTAAATGCAATTAGAAAACAAATTTAATTTCTGGCTATGAGTAAAATAGCAAAGTAGACTGGGATCTCTAACCTTGTTTGGCAACCAGTCTAGAAGGCCAACTCTAAATTCAGAATGAGGATTGGGATTCACTAATCCTTCCTAAGCTATAGACAAAAATACCAAAGAGTGGAGCTTTCAATCCCAGCCTATAAAATATCTTTGCTAGAATAATTGTCAAGCATATTGAAAGACAGAATTCAGGAAACAAAACAATTTATGCTATGTGTTCATTTTCCTTATACTTTTGTAATCATTGACTCCTGGTATTAGTTTATTCTGTGATCAAAAGAACTAATATTTCTAAACTAATCTGTCTTCTTTTCCTCCCACAGCCTCTCAGTTGGTTGACAAAACAGATGAAGAAAAAGAAATGTATAAAGTTATGGGATTTCTTTCATTTGATACAACCAAGGTTAGTCAACTTTTAAAATATTAAACTTTTTTTTCAATTTTTTTAATTTTATTGAATTAGCAAGAGTCCCAATTGTTATTTTGTATCAGTATCATGTCTAATATATATGTATAGATTGAAAAAACTTTAGCCAGGAGAAATATGGGAAAAGTACAATAAAAAAGAACATGTTCAGGAAGACAGGAGATGATGATTGGTGTTGCATTGAAATTTTTTAAAAGATTGTAGATGGCAGGAAATCCTAGAATCTGAAGGGAGTTACACAAGTAAGAAACCATCAGAATGGTACAAACAGTTGCATCTAGATAGTTCAATAATAAAACTGTGAGAGCTGTTGCTGTCATATTGTCTATATGTGGTAGAGCACTACACTCTATCTAAAGGGTCAGCCTAGCACTTAAATAGTAAACCAGGGAGATACATTTGAAGATTGACTCCCTATATGTGTGTATGACTTTACTCACTATTTTGAGAAAGTTATTAACATATCCAACATTATTTTGGTGTTCAAATTTCCTTTGTTAGGAGAGTACTGAAAAGTTCTTGGTTCAATCAAGAAGACCTTCCAAAGAAATTCTGTTTAATCAAATTTAGGGAAGTGGGATGGGCTGATAACTTTTTAGTGCCCCTCTTATTTTTGCTGTCCATCATCACATTTTGATCAATCCATTCTCCAACCCTCTTTGGACATTTTCTTCTGTGTGTAAGAAAAAAAAACTTTAACTCCTAGAACACCCATCAAAAAATTGCCCATTATTATATATTCACCTGACTAGTCTACTTTTACAGCAACAAGTGTCCAGGTGACTACACCCTTAAAACAAAGAAAACCACAATGTTGAATTCCCTATTAGTTCAACAGATTAATATATGCTGCTTCCTTTAGCTTTTTAATTTCCTAACAATGCTCTCTGTATCAGTTGTCTGGACTTTATCCCAGATAAAGGGCAATGTGTATCCTCCACTTGCAGATATTTTATAAACAGATAAAATTTGTATCTGTTTAAGGAATATGAAATACAGATTAGTTGAAAGTATCCTCAAACTTTCTGCTAACATTTTTACTTGGTCATGTTTTGAAAGTCCATTTCTAACAAGTGTTATATTTTTAAGTTGCATAAAACTGGAATCTGGTCTTTTCGCATTAATGTTTTCATACAAAATTCTTTTGATAAACAATGATGTGGAGGTTCTCATGAACATTGTTTAAAGTTGTTATAACTCAGTCTACATGTAAATAATTAAATTTTATCGTCCTTCTCTTTGAACAATAATGAGGACAATAGACACGTGTAAATAACTCCTCATTCCAGAAATTCAATCAGAATTTAATGTTTTCATATATACAAATTTCTTTATGTAATACAGTATACGATGCATATTAAAATAAAAAATACTTTGTATTTTTTCCTTTCTTAAACATTTTCAAGTTACTTGCTTTTTGAGAATTTTGAAGGAATACATTTCCAGCATTTCTTCTAAAAGTTTTATTTCAAGTTACCTTTTGAGATCAGGATAAATGAAAATTAGCAAAACCTTTGAGGAATCAATGAATTTTAAATATTAGCTTCTTAAATAAATAGAAAATACATGAAACATTTCTGGTGAATTTTTTTTATTATTATTTTATCAGGAAAAACATGTAATTGGAAATCAGGTCTATGTAGCAAATGTTGTTCATAAGAGGAAATACAGGTTGGTAGACTTCCTTTTTGTTATTCTCTCTCAATAATTGTCATATGTTAGCAAATGCTTTACAAAATCTTTTTTCTTCTTTTTTTAAAGCAAAGAATTGCTGTTCACTACAACTTGTCTTAACTCCTTTTGATGATTAGTCTTCCATTTTTAACATCAGCACATTAAACATTGTGTATACATTTAAGAATTTTTACCTGACTTTATATACATACATACATACATACATACATACACTTGTTCCTTATATGATATAACTAACTATGTATATTAGAATGAGAAAGAATACCAAAAAAAAATTATTTAAACTTTCATTGTCTTGCTCTTTACTCTTAAAAAAAAAACTACTCGAACATTGGCTTCTAATTTACAAATTTTAATATTGAGGCTGGCTTATTGTATGTGCTTAAAGCTTTCAGTGTTAAGCTAGGATCATTTGTAAAAATGTTTTCACTATAAGCCCTGTGGGATATTTACAAAGCTTAGATTAATTAAAGTTGCTGTGATTTTTATATTTTATCAAGCTTGATCCTGTGATGAGAATCAGGTCAGTAAATGTAACTTGTTATTTATGTATATAAGCCAGCCCAGAATTTTCATTTGGTTACCCACAACAATTATGTATTGAAATTGGTTTGTTTATATATATATATATATAATTTTTTTTGCTACTATTCTTACAGATCATAATTGTTAGATTTTATAAATGAGAAAATTAATTTATGGATGGGATTTTTATGTATAATCATTTCTTTTATTTTTCAGACAATATATGAATAGACGTGGTGGCTTCAACAGACCTTTGGATTTCATTGCCTGAATATTAACTTGTCTCCTATGTAGAAAACTTCACAACTAATTCATCATTATCACCTCAATAAAACAGTAGGCCATTGCCTTCATTTGAATACACAATTTGACCTTTTTTTTCTCTTGTGTATATATTTCAGTAATATGTTCTATAACAAATATTTATTGATAATGTAGCCTAACCTCTACTCTCTAGTAAATGAGGCATTCCGGAGACTCCTTACTTAATGCCGATAACAGAATATTTCATTAGTAAATAGGGCAGAGCAGGCTGCTAATATTTAAGGTAAGTGTAAACTAGTATGTTAAGAATACTAGATACTGTATAGAAGGAAAAAATATTAAATCCATGAGACAAAACTTTGTCAAGATTACTGTTTAGGCACCCAGCAATATGAAGAAAGTATATTGTTCCTTGTAAATTCTAATCTAACCCTTATTCAAAAACTTTCATATTAATAATTTAAAGTTTTGAAGTTTTATTATATAAAATATACATATAAGACTTCATTTATTTGTAAAGCTACTATAAAATGAGTAATTCTACTCTTCCAATTAAGCAATCATCATTTTCATTGCCAAATCACCCAAGTTTAAAAATTTTTTTTTTTTTCAAAAACTTTTTGGGGTAAATTTAAAAAAAAATAAAATAGAATATTTCAAACAAAATTTCCATTTTATTTATTTATCTTTTAATTTTTTTTTTTTTTTTTTTTTTTAATATAAAATCTGGTTCTGGGCTGAAAAGAGATTAACTGTCTACTCAACTGAGTAAATTTACAGTACAAGAGCAAACTTTTAACAATTTATTCAGTTTATGTGGCATCCATTGATCAAGCCTTTATTTTTATTTTTTTTCCAATTTGGCACAACTGTTGTCTTGTATGTGTCTGCTTCAATTCTGGAATGACTGCATTCATCCTCATCTTAAAGCTCTCTTCTCCATTACAAAACATTCATTGGCAGTCTCCTGTCCCAATGCTTGGTTGATTACTAAAAACAATTTCCAATGTTTTATTTTAACTTTTTCTCTTTAGGATGGGGGTCAGTCATGACTCTCCACAACTTTGTCATTTATAGCTCTTAGTAAAGTTTATCTTTTTGCTATCTCTCCTAATCCCTGTTGTTAACCATTTACATAAGCTCATTAGGAAGATGCTTTCTCTCATTATCTGCCTGAGACATTTCAATTGTCTCTTTCTGATTCTAAATATAAGTGTACTTCTGTTTCCATTTTCCCTAAAACATTTTACGGTATTATCAGCATCCTTCTGTAGAATCACTTTTCTGTTGCTTCAAGTCTCTTTGAGGAAATTGTTTATCATTTACTGCTATATAGAAAGACAGATATTAAATAACAGTTAAGTACTTTTTTTTTTTTTTTATTCTAATACGATTTTTCCTGTCTCTTAATACTTTGCTTAGCGTTTGGAAGGTATTTTTGTTGCATTTTCCATCCTCTATTAGAACAGTCCCCCAGACATTTGAACTCGGAAAAATGAAATTCATGAAATGGTTTTCATATTTGCTTTGAAAGTGAAGACAAAATCATTAGCATTAATCAATAGTGAAGTTAATGCTTTAAAATTGGATTTTTTATGGAAAGTTTATTTCAAAATAAGCATTAAAATTTCAAATATTTTTGCATCAACATACATATTGCTGTGAGATCATATTTACGCCAAGTACCACCTTTGCATTGTAATGTACAATTTTTTTTTTTATTTATATAAGCAACTTTTGGCTCAATTTTTAAGTGACTGTCAAGGAAAAAAATAAAATTAAACAATTACTAAATACATTTTTATACTGTATTCAATAATTCTACCAGTTTAGTTACATTGAAATGTCTTTATTATATTTGAGCTTAAAAATTTTAAGCAATTTCAGAGCCAATTCTTGTGTCAAGCATTAAGCAACCTGACTACTGGTTGCTTATAAATTTTGGTGGTGTTGAACAGTACCCCGTCTTCAGAAGGACAACTTCTCAATGCACATGTACAAGAAGAGTGAGGGATAGAAACTACACATGCACTGAAACAATAAGGCAAACACAATAGATAGAAAAATCTTGCATTTATTTGTTGAGAGATTGAGACACTCCTATTTTTAACAATAGTGCTGGAGTAAATGCATGGCTGATAAGCTTAGCCCCAAGAGCCTGTGGTACTGTCTCTTAGTATCTTCTGCCATTTCTGGGCCAGTATGCTTAAATATCATTCTCAGTTGTCCTGTTAGTGTTTGTTTATTTTTATTCAACATCAAAGGCCACAACTCTTAATTTAATTTCCCTCTGATTAGAGAGTACTTAGGCTCCATCAAACTCTTTAACTTGTTAAATGCCTCTTAATGTAAGCGTTCTCTGATATGAGTACATTTTAGGAAACATTTGACTTTCAAAAGTTAATGAAACAATGTTTGGTAGATCAAACTTAGTTATCGCAAACAAGAGAACACAATTTTAATTTCATTAGTAAAGGAGCAGAGATATTCACATCTAGTTTTGATTACAACTTATCAATCCCAATTACATATTTGTTACATACTATTCATAAAAACTGGAAGTTTGGAGAACCATTTCTAACCTTAGTCTTAAAACCAGATATCCGTTGATTCAAATCTGCTCATTCTAATGTAATTTCCTTGAGAGAGAATCAGTCTGCAAAATTCATATTTTCCTGTTGAGATTTTATAAAGTTAGACTTGCATTAAAAATCTTTCTATCAAAGTTGCAAATTTAAAGAAAAGAAAGGAAACTTTTCTACAAGAAAATCTACCACAACACATTCGAAGCAGAGGAGGGCCTGTACAAAGATGACTATTTCTTTAATATGTATATTTGGCGGAGGATATATGACAAAGTGTAAAAGGTTTCTTGTGATGTGTTTCATGCGTTAGGGCTTGATCAGACTAAATTTGTTATGTTGGTGCAAGTGCACAAACAAGGGATGCTGGGTATTTTTTTTTTTATCTGGCTGATTTCATTTAGGTTCTTTTTTGGCTAGATTTAAAAAAAAAAAAAAAAAAAAATTTAAAAAAATTCACACCAACACAACAATTTTGGTCCGACGAAGTCATAAAGGACGAAACACATCACAAAACTTTTCCACTTTACCAGACATTTTTCATCAATATTGTTCCTTATATATATATATATATATATATATACGAATGTAATGAGAACGAAAATATAAAATTCTCACGTTCACAGCATTAATTCAAAAGAGCGTGCAATACCAATAGTAGAGCAATAATTATTTATTATAATTTTTTCATATACACAAAAACAATTTACTCACAACAGATGCTGGTGCATTTAGTTGCACTTCGACTGGTGAGAACCAAAATGGTAATGAACAATTTTGTTTGTAAGCAGGCCGCATGTGGAAAGGGGGGGGGGGTACATTTTAACTTACACATCCATAACCCTAAATGTTTAAAATTATAACTCACCTCCTTTGATATACTTTCTACCAATCTTATATGATTCTTAAAATGTTTTTTGCACATATATAATATTGTATCAGATAAATTGATTTACATCCATACTTATTCTACAGTCTGACAATAGGTCCAAATTTGCTTATAAAAGTTATATTAATATCTCATACTTTTATATACCTTTCTACTTATATCTTAAATTCTGAACCAAAACTTATTGTTTTTAAAAATACAAAAAAAAAAAAAATACAAATAACTTCTGTATTTAACATACCAAGAAAAAAATTTCCACCTCTTAATTTATTAATTTACAAAATACATTTATTGATTACAAAATGAGTAGCAATAATTCCAGTCTGAATATATGCAATTCAGCTCTGGCTTCGTTTTAAAATTACCAAAAATATTTATAATTACCACTATAACCATCGTTTTGAAATTATCCCGACTTCCTCTTTTATCATCTTACTCTCCCTTATTCTCACCTTTCCTCCCCGACCTCTAACTCTGTGAAGGTGTTGACCGTTGTTGTCGATTAAAAAAAATAAAAAGAATTTTTGGTCGAGACATCACTTTAACACTTCGACAATCCTTCAACAAACTGATATCAACAAACACTATTGTTTCACTCTGTCAGCCTTTTGCCTTTCATATTTTTTCTTTAACCCATAGCTGTTGGGAGAAGAGATGAATTTATACATTTCCCAAATTGTAAATGCCTTCTACATCAATAACTAAATTTCATCTACATAGGCATTGACTTACTGGAGAACATTCTTCAAATATCACTGGTTATACTTCCTACTCTTGATTCTATAAGTCATTTTGAACCTTTTTGAATCATTACGTTATAGTTTGTTACCAAATTGTAGAAGCAGACATGATACAAATTGTTTAATATTAGAAATATATTTGAAAAACATAGCTGTAAGCAATGCAATAAAATTCATTTTTAGATAAAAAGCTCCATGAATGCAGCTTTGAATTTAGTTCAAATATCAGTTTCTTTTTCAACTAAAATTTTATTCAGTTCGCTACTGGTGGGATTTGAACTTTATATATTTGCAAGATTCAATAAAATCACTTATTTGAATTAATAATGTCTAGTTGTCATAAAAGAGTAGTAGTAGTAGTTTATTTTTCTAATGATCAGGAATTTTTAAAAAAATTTAATTACTAAATAAATTATTTCCACACAACTGGTTTCTCAAGTTCTTATGCTAAAAAATAAACAAATTTATAGTCAAGAACAAATCCTCTATATGTATTATTAAATTAGAATATACATCTTATTCTAAAATAAAAGAAATACTATTTTAGTATAGGGTTTCTCTGCCAAGTAAATCATTCAAAATTCTGATTTGGGCTCAGTTACCAACCCCTAATGCCAATGGAAAATAAATAACTATTTCAGCCATGATGCATGTCATCACAACCATATTTTCTCTATTCATAAAAATAAATTTCTTTAAATATCACCAAGAAATTTGAACTTGCTACAAGATTCATCTTATATTCTGAATATTAAGTAATTTATATGAATCTCTTAAATGATTTTCAAATTTATAAGTCAGAATAAATTTTAACATTGCTTCATATTCTATATTCTGCCTGCCACTCACCTCTTCTCTAAACAATTCAAAAAGGAAATAGACAAATATGTACAGAACAAGAAAGTTTGTGAAATAGTGTTAAGAATTACTTGACTGAGATGCTGAAGTTCTGCTATTTGGCTTTTAATTTCAAAGCAAAGAATATTTTATTTTTAGAAAATTGGCTACAATAGGTTTATTTATGAAAAAAGATTTAATTTATTTCCCTCAATTTTAACTTTTTTCAAATTAACATCACAAATTGAATCAACAAAATATCCTATAGAAACTTTTCATAAGTACAAAGGATGAATACTTCTGACTGTTAATTTTTTTCGGCAGGTTGGACAATTGGAGTTGAGGCACTGGTTGGCACATTTTTTACAAAATACATGACCACAAGTTGTAGACACTAATGTTTGTCCTTTCTTTTTTATCTGGAAAAGAAAAGAAAAAATAGGTTAATTGAGAAATAAAATAATTGTAGAAATATGGAGATATAAAAATTAAATAGGTACATATAGCTGCTGATATATGACCCCTACACACACACAACAAAAATATTAGTGTATCCAACAGATATCCTGACTAGGGGAGTGTTTCCTGAAATACATAAATTGATGTTTATAGCTCTTGTTGAAGTTACAGTTGGTTTTATTCCAACAATATCTTTGTATGAGGGGAAATCAAAAATTAATGCAATCTGTTTTATAAGAAATAAGGAACATACTCAAACCTATTGTACATCAAGATACAGCTATACATTATAGGTTCACATCCATACCTCTCAACATAGTGATGACCTAACTTAGCACCCTCAGACTTCCATCTCTTTGGTCCAATGAAAGAGGTATTGAGTGGCAAACATTCTGGTGGTGGTGAAAACTTGTAAGTAATTGGCTACATCAGCAGCCAGCTGAGTTTTACAAAGTTGAGATACAGAGTCTCATCTGTAACAGGAACACACCCATTGAAAGAGGTGGTGACTGTTGAGAAATAGGGATGTGAACCTATGATGTATAGTTGTGTTTCATTGTGTTCCTTATTTCTTATATAATAAAACAAATTGCATTACTTTTTGATTCACCCTCGTAAATCATACATCTTAAATGTTGGCAAAAAAACAAAAAACTCTAAAAGTGAATCAAAATTTCTTGAAAAAGGCCAATTCAGCCAACAGGATTCTATCTTGGACAATATTTTGTTTCTTGTTAAGGAGGTATTCAGGATAAAGTTAAATTACTAGAAATGTTTTTTTTTTAAATCCAATAATTTAAACGTTAGCTGACTGAAGACAAAAAAAAAGAAATGAAGGTGAGATTTTTGCACTGAATTTGCTAAAGCAAGCAAAGAAAATGAATTAAATCGGAAATAAAACACCTTCAAAGTAATTCAGCTTTTCCAAGATTCCAATTAAAATCCTACTCTTTAATTTAAACCACTTGAATTTAATTGATTTTAAAACTTAAACAAGAGCAATAATAAAGTGACATTTTAAAATAAGCACCGTCTTACCTCTCTATATGTTTCTAAGCATAAAGGACACAATTGGTTGTCAATAGAAGAACCATCTCTGTAATTTATTCTAAAATTACAAGCAAAATAATTAGTCAAAACAAATTTAGTATGAATGTCACAAGTAAATAATGATAAAATCTAATAACTTCAGATTTTGTAGGTCACAAATGTTACAAATACTAGACTGCTTATAAAAGACCAATTTATTTTGGTATGAACAAGAATTTTCATATTCTAAGAAAATTATGTTGCAACAAGACTTATTATTATTAAAATCCTGAACTTGTCTCACTGAGCTAAGTCTTAAAGTACCTTTTTTTTATAATGTCATTTTAAAAAGAAAAATCATTCTAAGTAAATAGCTCTGAGTGCCCTTTACAATCTTCCAGGGAATCAATATTTTTTTTTTAAACTAAGAGAATTCTGTAAAGACCAAATAACTGGTAATCTCATGGTGAAAGATTTGGTGAATAAGGTATACAGGTTAAAAAAAAAAAAAATCTCCAGCCAAGTTGTAACAATTCTTACCCAGAAAGATTTGCAAACCACTTTTGACACATTCAATCATTCACAACACCTTTTCTATAAACTAAACTAATATTTTTTAGTTGCATTTTTAACGCATTTAAAATAAAAAGCCTAATAAACAAAAAATTAGGCTTATTTTCTTTCAACTTCGATGTTAGAATCAATGAACAAATATGCCAATTTTGATCAAATCTTTACAAACAGGCATGGTTTTATAATACATCAAAAGCATGCATTTTGAGTGAAAAATGAAACACTTAATGCCATTCAAAAACAAAAAAAAGTAACTTTTGGATTAAATGGGAAGATATCTTTCACCACTTTGAATCATAATGAAGAATTGGTAAATTTGAGGTACATGGATTTCAACATGTTAAGATTATCTAGAAATTTACCTGGTAGCAAAAAGGATTCAGTTAAGAATACAAAAAATAAATTTGTTAACTTGGCACTTGTAATAATTGTTTCTGAACAATCTTTGGGGCCATTGGATTATGAAATAGAGCTTTTGGATGAAGACAGCATAATTTTAAGAGATATATGCAATGCTGGCATGTGTTTTACTATCAAAACATATTCTAACAATACAAATGGAGTTCTGCATATTAAAAACAATGTTCAGATGTGTCATGAATTCTACCATAAAGCAAAAGTCTCACAAAAACAGATAATGACAAAATACACTGGAATACAAACAGAGATTGTCAACTTTCAGACACAAAGCTTTTATCATTGTCTAGGCTGAAGTAAAACAAAGTCAATTAAACTGTCTTGTTCTTCACACTGAACTCTTTCATATATTTTTCTTTGTTTTCACTGTAAGCTCACAATTGATAAAAAGCAGGAACATTTAAAACAAATTAATGAAAATTTCCACAAACTTTTCAGATTTCAAGGCCAGCTCAAATCTTCTCCCTTCTCTGGAATTTATTCTTCATGATCAGATGGAATATCATTTTCTGCTTATGTTCATTGTCCAAAGTGAAAATGATTAAAGGTTTTAAATTCTGATTTACTCACGTTGAAGCAGACTGTTGAGAACTGGGTTGTTGAAAATTCTCTTCATTAGATGCAAACTGAAAAAACAAATTCAATTCCTTGTTCGACTGTTTAAGAAAAAGTGAGAGTGCTAGAGAGAGAGTGAGAAAAAGAAAAAGCCAAAGAGAGAGAAAGAAAAAAAAATGAGAAAAAAACGAGAGAGAAAGAAAAGGCCAGAAAGAGCAAAAGAAAAAAGCCAGAGAGAGAGAGAGAGAAAGAAAAAGCCAGAGAGAGAGAGAGAGAAAGAAAAAGCCAAAGAGAGAGAGAGAGAAAGAAAAAGCCAGAGAGTGAGAGAGAGAAAGAAAAAGCCAGAGAGTGAGAGAGAGAGAAAAAGAAAAAGCCAGAGAGTGAGAGAGAGAGAAAAAGCCAGAGAGTGAGAGAAAAAGAAAAAGCCAGAGAGTGAGAGATAGAAAAAGATTACATTTTAAGGATAAATTTTCTTTTGTAGCAATGTAAAAATCTTTAAAGAGCCCTAACTGGAAATAGTTTCCAAAAATGTCTCAATATGTATGATGATCAACTAAAGTTGAATATTTAGCATTTGCTTTAGAGATAAGTAATGATTAAGATTTACAATTATTTATATATGGACTATTGTCTTCATATTTCTTCTTGTATTGCAACATGTCAGCCATTGTACCCTCCAGCCATCATCAAATACTTGCCAACCTGGGTAACCTTCAGGGAACTTTGAACTGTACTCTTTATTTAACCCACAGTGGTAGAGTGTTCTTGTTCCACCACACTTGACAAAGGATATCTCATCTTGTTCTTATTTAGTACTGCTTAGTTATTGTTTGCCCTGTTTCCATTGAGTCTGAGTCTGCACTGCTTGACCCAGGGATTGAACTCATAATTACTATATCACCAAATTCAAAAACCACTGCTTTAATCCATGGGACAATAATCTAGTGTAGACACCTCCATTGAATTTTTTATACGTAAAGTTTAAAATGAATTTTTAAAAATGAAAAAGCATTCTTGAAGTTTTCATTTTAGCTATAATTGAAAGCTAAATGATTAAATTTACTATTTCCAGTCAGCAAAATACTCTGCTATATTTCGCATAGAAATTATATTGATTGAAATCTCATTTTTTTGGTCACTTTCACAAACTCTGCCATTTTTGACACATTTGTAAACAAAAGTTAATTCTCGGTTTTAAAAATCTTCCAAAAATAAAATATACTTTTCTGAAATTTTATTTGAGGAATATTAACTGATTTAAGGTATAATTAATCTGATTTGAAAAAAATATTTATTTTAAGTTTAAAATAACAGAGAAATGGATTTTTAAAACAAACAGTAGCAGTGATTACCTACTTATCCCTATTGCTGAGACTTTATCTATTAAAACATAATTTAAGAAAATGACAGGTGAGAGCCTTTTTTATATAATTTTTAAGTACTCAGTAATCTTAAAAATGTTGGAAAATATTCTCTGTAATCTAATTTTAGGAATGTTGAATTTAAATGTACTATAGTTATCACTCCTATTTTCTGATTATGTCATGTATGGTTGACCATACTTTCAAACAGGGGCAAATTACATAATATTTTCTATACAAAAAAATTGACATTTTTAATAAACAACTTTTATTGAGCTTTACAATTTTTGATTTGTAAATATAGTTTTCACTTAATAACAATGTCACCTAACTGGATTGAAGTAATGCAGAATTTTAAAAGATTTATAATATTATAAATTATAATAATTAAAATTAAAACAATTAAAACAATTCTTGTAAAAATTCATCAAAAAAATTTTCTTAAGACAAGTGTCCTTAAATTTTATTTATAAAAGCAATTAAAAGCTTTTCTAATTAAATAATTAGTTTTATTGCATTTTTTTATTTTAAGATTCAGAGCAGATTTTCAGGAAATGAATAATAGTTTGAAAAAAAAAAAAAAAATTATGATTTACAATATCCAAGGAGTTCTGCTTTTAACTAATAAAACAATTTAATATCTCAAAATTTCAGGTAATTAAGTAAGTGGGGATAACATATGTAAAAAAACACCAAAAAAAAAAAAACAAAAAAAAAAAACCCTTCTTTTTGACAAGAATTTTAAAAAAATAAATAAATAAAAATAATAATATGTCCTGAAAGATTTATTAAAATCTGACAATTATTTGATTTTTGCAAGAATGTGTTTTTCACCAGAAAAAAGTGCAAAAACACTAATCATAAAATGTCAACTGTTGGCATAAAAAAAATTTTTTTACCCAAAATTTTGAACATGCTAGAATGGTTTAAAAAAATGAAATAAAATAATAAAAATTACTTTGATCTTTCCTCTTAATAATAAACATTCTGACAATAAAACATTGTTTTTATTAGGTTTGGGGCTTTTTTTCATCATGCTATGCCGTTTTTCAGTGAGCAAGTGGAGATACCTTATCTAGTGGATTAAATATGGTGTTCAATTTGACATTCATTGATGGTTATTTGAACTCACAAACACCTGAAGAAGCCCTGGAAGGCATAACAGCTGAAATGTGATAAAAACAAAGAGGAAGACACATTAGCCTGGTTGTAAATGATGTAAATTATTTTTTTAAAATATGAACACTTTCATTCACACGAATGATGACATAGTAAAATCTGCCAATAGAGAGAGAGAGAGAGAGAGAGGGAGGGAGGGAGAAAAAAAAAAAATCAGTTAGTGTCAACTGATAAGATTTTGGTATTTATTATTGTTGCCCACTGACTTTACTATAACTCTTCTGCTTCATTTAAAAAAAAAAAAAAAAAAAAATGTTTCTATCAATATGGTGAAAATTGATGATTAAACACCAAATTTAGCAATTTTTGGCCCAAAGTTTGATTTACCAAGTTTCAGCACTCAATCATTATTTTGTGTATGGAAAATTACAAAGAAAGGGATTGTTGTTTGTCAGAAAGTAAGGTAAGCATTATTGATAGGATATGCCTAATTTTAATGTTGCCTAATAAAGAACACTTATACTTAACATCAGAAAGAGAGTTGAAATTTCTAGGGCACATAATAAGGAAAGAGGACATGGAAAATTTGATACTCACAGGACAGATTGAAGGCAAGAGGGACAAGAAGAAAACAATGCATAACGTCCCTAGTGAGCTTGAGTAAATGGATGGCAGAACAGGGCTTACAAGAGATAATAAAAAGACAAAATTTATTAAGAACAACAAAGGACAGAAAATTGTGGAGAGCCATGATCACCAATGTCCTGAAGGAACATGGCACACAGAAGAAATATATTAACATATAAACTTTCTTTGAGGTAAAAGAGATTTTAGAACCAGCTAAGATTTATATATTATCTACTTTGCATTCATATTTTCATTTGTCTTTGTTTGAATTACACTTATAACCAACAGGAAAATAAAAATACAAAGTTATTTTTTTTTCTTCACCTCACCTCACTATTTGCAGATTGTTCGGACGTTCTCAAATTTCTTTCAGATTCTAAGGAGATAAAGAAAAACATTTTGAAGGACTTTTTCAAAAAGCAAAATTTTTTTAAAATTTCAGTTTGTTGGGAATTTTTTTTCCCCCCTTTTAGATAAAACCGACTTAAAATTTCAGTCTTGATAAATTCAATCTTATTTACAAATTTTCCTTTTTTTATTTTAACATTCATTTAATATAAAATGAAATATTCTCACCATTTATACTTGCATTTTCCAAGTTCTAAAAGAGAAAGAATTATTGTTAAATTTAAACAAGTTAAATATTTATTTAAAAAAGAAAAAAAAAGAAAGTGTAATCAAATGTAAAAGAAAAAGATTTTCTATGTTGAAACACTGAACATATCATATATTGTTTTATTATTGAATATATTTGTCAGACTCATCTTCATTACTTTTTTTTGAAAAGAGGTTTTGATTACATATTCTCTAGTTTTCCTCAAGTATTTAGTGTGAGGAAACCCCCAAGAACAATGCTGAGTAACAACCTAAATGAGAGTCATAAAGCCTTCTTTTTATTAATTGCTTAAAGATCATAACAAAATGTAATAGGATTAAGTTCAAACAGTAATAGCTATGATCTAAGATAAGGCTCTGATTGGTTGTTTGGTGGAAGGTAAACAGGATATGCAAGGTTTTTTTAGTGAGTTCATTGGCCAGAGATAAATTAGCCAGAAGCTATAATGAACAAGAAAAGGAAATTGAAATGACAAAACACAAAAATAAAAACTATTTGAACAGCAACTCCAGAATCAGGATTAATCAAATATTTCAATTAGGATCCATGAAAGGTTGCTGTATTTATTGAGCCATCAGTGGTTTTACTGCTAGTCACCTGATCCAGCAAAAGGAACCATAAACAGCGGAAGAGCTAAGAAAGTACATGGTGTATGAATATGCTATTCATCCAAGGCCTCAGTTTTTCATCCATGTGTTTTTGTACACTTTGTCATCAGTCTTGTATTTTAAACAACTTGCTTATCTGACAAAGAAATAATGGCAATCTTTAACATTCATGCCCACAAAAAAAAAAAAAAAAAAGTCAAAAAGATGGTTTTTCCCTTGACACCACTATTATTTTAACTAGCTTCACTCCTTGACAATGTTTATTAAAAAAAAAAAAAAAAAAAAAAAAAACAATAATTAGGATTGTAATAAAGCCTAAACATATGAAAGTGAGTTTATACATTTTCTTTGTTCTTGAGAATTGACAACAAAAATAACAAACACTACTTATTAGATTGTTTATTGAAGTGATTGGCAAAACTTCGAATTAATTGCCAATTGACTCGTACTTTATAAAAGATTTTCTTTATAGTGGGTCCACATATTTTAATTAGTAAATCTCTATAAATTTATGAATAAAAAATTGTTTTCATATTTATTTCTTTATAATTTGTTAATGATAAATATTGCATTACATTAGTTTTAATACAATTGTATTAATTTTTAGAATGTTGTAAATATAAAATTGTTCTTGTAAATAAGCAATCTAATAAAGTGTTTAATTTTTTTTTTGTAAATTCTAAAGAACAACAAAAATGTATAAATTCACTTTCATCATGTGTTTAGGTATTATTACAATTCTAATCATCACTTTTTAAAACAATAAACATATCCAAAGAGTGAAGGTAGTTAAAATAATAACAGTGTCAAAAAAAAAAAAAAAAAAAAAAAAAGCTCTTTTGATACCCTTTTTTGTGTGTGCAAAATTTAAAGGGTGTTGAAATAATGATCAAATAATTTTTCTTTTTTATACACATTTGCCAAGGATTGAGTCAGTTTCCGCCATGTGAGTGTTTCTCATTTGAAAACACTTTTGTTTCAGACATAATTGAATCCCTCAGAAAAATTCAAGAATTTCTTAAATACTTTAACTATCATAAAACGAAGCTACCATAACTCTTTTCCTCAATCAGACTTCTTAGTACCAAGAAAGAAGTTGATATATTGGTGACAGCCACCTACTGTCTTGGTGATTAGTCATGGTTCATATCTAATAAAGTTCAGAGGTAGTCACCCCACTTTGGAATTGACACTGAATATAGAGTATTACTGCCCAGTTCTCACTTTCCAATATGTAGATGATTAATTTTTTTCCATCCCTACAATCTCTTTACCCCATAGATGAAGCATTGATATCCTACCACTAATCCATCACTACTTTCATGGTAAATGTTCAGACAAACTATATTTCTTAGTTCTGCCAGCTCAGACCCACCATAACACAGACATAGGGTCAATTCATCCACATTCTCTTTATATCCCATTTGCAAGGAGGAATTTAAACTAAAAATTTCTTCCTCAGAACTGTTACTTTGTGGTACATCCTCCTGAGAATGCTTCACTGCAATCTTAACATCTTCAAGTCTAAGATCAACTGTTATTTATCCTACATAACCTCATAATATATATTTCTTGCTTCCTCCCTTTACAACAAACTCATTCAGTAATCCTCTACCTTGATATAAAAAAAGAGAAAAGACATTCATTTTGAATTCCTTGGAATGTTTTTTTTATTATAAGTAAATGGATTGATTTGTTTTTGTTTTACAGCTTATCAACCTTTTACTGGTTATTTAAAGCCAGAAAATAATTTTAGATTGTAAGAAAGTTTTGGAAATAATAATGATTTACTTATACAAATCCTATTTAATTATTCTATACCTGGGGAAAGAAGAGGTGGATTCATACCTTTTCCCCAAGGGTATTTGCATGTAAGTGAATACAATCACCAAGACTGAAATTGAAACTCAGCTCTCCAATTTCCAATTCAGAGTTGTTATCCATTATACCACCTGCACATTCAAGCTTACAGCACTTGGTATTCCTATCTAGGTACTGACCAGGCTTAATGTTGCTTAACTTTAGTGATCCTACAAGAACCAGTATTTCAACATGATATGGACTTAAGCTTATTAGAAAAAGAAATGTACGAGTATTGTAATACTCAGTGTTTAAAACTTGCTTTATAGTTCGGACATTTTACTTTTTTTTTTGTCTTTCATGTCAACACCACAGTTCTAAACAGATTAACCTTTTACCTGTACACATTCATTTCTAATATTTCTTGTTCTCAGAGCTCACTTTATCTCAAATACATAAATATTTGGTTTCACATCATGGAAAACTTACACATTACTTATAAAAAATGACAGAATTATTTACATATGAATCAGTATTTCTACCTAGGATCAGAGTAACTGCATACTCTGTCAATGATCAGTATAGTATCTGTGAGCGCTACCTAAGATCAGTGTTACTTTTCAGCCCTCAGTATAGTATCTGTGCACTCTAATATTTGCAAAATGCTGTTCAAGTAACAGAATGCTGGCATAGTGGATATGTTACTTGCCTGCTTACATTCATGTCATTGAATCAGTGCAGCATTTACTAGTTAATTTTATTCATGTTTGCTTTAGCATGACAGAAGGTTTAGACTGAGGACAAAAAAAAAACAATGTACAGAAAAAGTGACATTGTTCATTATAAGATAGAGATAATATAGAATTGGTGAGGATGTGATGAATAATTCTTATTCTAATATAAAATAAAATTGGCACTACTTAAATAGAGTGGTCCACTCATAGAAATAAGTAAACATTTTCCGAGGAATAATTTTTGTAGATTAGCATTCTTTAGGTCTTCCTCAAGCCACAACATTTGCCAGGATTTTAAAATATTGATATATTTTTTATCAATTTAAAAGGTTTGACATCAAAATGGTGTCAAATCAATCCCTGGCTTTTACAGAGTTATCTGCATTTGGGTTTTATTTACAAATGTCATGCCTGGAAAATGGGCTTATGTCATTTTTTTTAAAAAATATTTTTGTTAATTTATGTAAATTTTTTGTTCTTTAATTAAAAATGTGTCACAACTTTTTAAAAGTCAACATCTGTTTGTTCTTAAAAAATCTTTTTCTAAGAAAATAAAAAATAAGTAATTTGCCAAACAATTGCATATTTAAAATATTTTAAAATAAAACAAAATACATCCATTTCTTTATTCAAATGAAATCTTTTTGCAAAATAAAAAAGTCTGTTTTCATACGTAGATATCAATGACATAAGCACAATTTCAAACTTGACATTTGTAATTGAACAGCTAAATCAAAGATTGTTTTTACACTTTATATTATAAACAGGACCCCCTTCAAAAATGATAAATCAAATTTCTTCAATTCTGACAAATGTTGTAGCTTAAGAAATTTAAGAAATATTTGAAGAATGCTAATCTATAAAAATTATTTCCCCAAAAAGTTTCCTTATTTTTTTTTGTAAGTGGACCACTCTACTTAAGTAGTTCCACTAAGTTTATATTTCAGTGACCAAAATTTAAAAGAAAATTTTGTAGTATATGGTGCTACTGAAATTTCAAGAAATCTGAACAAAAACTTTTGCCTCTACCCTTTTTGTACCTGTGTGTAAAAAGCTGGCAAGAGATTATTTCAAAGGGGACAGTGAAAAACTATATTAAAGTTAGTAATTTTTTCTGTAGTTAAATCCCTCAGTATTTTGGGAAGTATATTATATTCTTTTGTCTTTAACCCTGGATGGGTGTTTTAATCTGGCAGAGCCCATCCCTCTTCAAGTTAGATCACAGCCAATGTCCTCTATTTAGGTGGTTCACCTTGGTCGTAAAAAGACATGTCTGTTGTTGTTCATCTGAGGAATTATTCCACACTGGCCAACAACCTGTGTTGAGGAGGTCCTTTGCCCAGTGGTGACATGTTAACACCACCCCCTCACATAAGTTTAGGCTGCCAGCTGAAGCAGTTTACTGAAGCATGGCACTGTGGAGCCATGATATGAGAGATTTAGGAGATGGCTGAGGACCAGTGATGCCTGTCCAATCAGAGCCCTCATATATGTGTAACAAATAAAATTAAAAAAAAAAAAAAAAAAAAAAAAATTAATTTTTGGACAGGCTCAACATGAAGCTAAATTTTTAATATGCATTTAAAAACTACTTACACAAATAAAAGGACTTGCTGATCTAGATATCCGATGAGGCCTTGAATTATTTGATCTTCTTCTTTGCCTTGGATATCTGCGACTTGCTGAAAACCAGAAAATGAAATTTCATTAAATACAAAAATTTAAAGATTCACACCTTCATAGTAGTAAGCAATTAAAAGATTGACTGTAAAAAAAGTACTTCTGCTTATCTATTGACACAGGATTCAAGAAAGATAAAGTCTTACACTAATTTATCCTTCTATCCTCTACCCAGCGTTTTTTTTTTTTTTTTTTTAATGAATTTCAAAACACACTTGATCTGTTCAAATAAAATTATCCTGCAACCATGCAGATCCTCAGAGTACAATGATAGGTTTTCCTTTTAATCAATGTTATACAAAAAAATTTTTTTGATTTCTTTCAAAGTTAAAAAGTCAACATTGCCTATTGTAACAGAAAGTTCTAAGAGAAAAACTAGTCCAACAAAAAGAAAAAAAATTATAAATGCAGAAACATACAGACCAGATTTTTATCACACTCAACTGACATAAATATAAGTTTTATTTCAACAGAACATACTTCATTACATTGTTACTCATGTAATTTTCCTGTTTATTTTGTTATATAAAATTAAATTCTTTATATTAAAAAGAATTGCTTAAAAAGGATATATATATATATATATAAGAAAAATAATAAGTCTATTATTATTAAACAAAATGATTGCTGCAATTTTTCCAATATTTTACAACAGTTAAAGAGGGTTATTTATGAAAATAAAAGTGTTTAAGAATAATTCAATAGATGTTTTTCTTTTTCAAATTATGTTTAAAAATTACATACAAGTATGAAAAATATTTTAAAACTTAAATGTCCTAGCCATGAAAAATTACTCCCATATCTTCACTGTATTGTCAGGTTATTTTTATATAATTGGGCTCAGTACTCCCAGATAAAACAAGAACAAATAAACACTTGTGTTCTCTCTCTCTCTTATTTGGATAATGAATAATGCATATGAAAATTGTTGACAGGAATTATGTACATACATACAATATCATCCCATTATAATGTAATTATCAAGATCTAGAAAGTGCTATCACAAAAAAAAAAAAAAAAAATCAGAGTCAGTTGTATTCAGTGTTCGCAGTTAATATTCAAATTCATCTAACTTTAAGTTAACACCTGATTACATTATAAGAATGTACATTTACCAAAAAAACTTTGAAATCAGAGAAAAGAACAGAAAAATTGATATTTAAAAGTTTATATATATATATATATATATATATATATGTGTGTGTGTAACCCGGATATAAGAGAGTTGTCAGGACTGGAGAATAAGTCTCTTATATCCGGGTTTGGTCTATTTTATATACATTAACACAGGCTCTAATTTGGGACCAGAGAAAATCTCTCTTATATCCGGGTTACTATATATATATATATATATATATATATATATATACACACACAAACATATGACACTATTATGTAATCATTGACCCATTGCTTTATATCCAAATTCACATAAAACAGAGTTGGATTACACTTGCACAATACTATTAGTACAATTAAAAATTTAATAGTATGATCTTGGTTTATTATTTCTAGAAAGATAACTTACATAGTCATTTAAACTAATGGATACAACCATATACAGAATAGAATATGTTGATAAAAATAAGATTTAGTGGATTTACAAGAAAGTGTTCACAGTGTGCTTTCAAAATGGAATCCATACTACCAATGCTTTTACATTTGTTTTGTTAATCATTCACCTTTTTTTCATCTCTTTAAAAAAATAATGCTGTTAGATTTTTTTTTAGAACTTTTCTGCTGCCCTAAAAAAGAAAATAATTCCCAATATATACCATATTTAGTGGCATGTTAAGATAGCATTCGTTCTTTTCATTCAAAAAGCCTGAAAACAGTAAAGTTAGATAATAAAAGTTATATTTTAAGTTTTTTTATCTCTCCTATTAAATATTATACCTCATGGTAACTGAATGTATCTCTTCTATATAATCAAAAATAGAAAATTATTTCTCTTTGGCCATTAATACAAATTTCTCCTTGGAGATTCCCTCGTACCTTCCCACCAAATAGAAGACCAATAGAGCCTAACAGTGGAGAAAACAGATTTTAGTAACAACATACAATTAACCACAATTGGTAAGAAGAAAGTTTACATTTCAAGACTAGAGGCTTAACTGGATACAGGATGGGGTGTAAGAAAGAACAAAATAGATTTCAGTCACTGAATTTATTGAATATTGTTGTCATATCTGGTCATGTATGCTAGCTATATATCAAACAATTCTGAACAGGCACATTTGTTTGTTCAACACCCACAGAGACCACCTGTGATTTATACTACAACTATGCTGAGTGAACTAGAGTTACAGTTTCTGGGGGAAAGTGCATTTTCTGGTATGAATCACTTTCCCTCTGCTATGACATGGCTTCCCTCTGCCTTTTTTATAAATATTTTCATGGCAATTGTTCTAATGAGCTTACCTCCTTGGGACCTTGACTGCATGAATTTAAACATGCTACTAGATTGGTAACTAGGTCTCACCATTTTACTGTCAAAATAGCCAGATTAACCACAAGTTATATTCTAATAGTTTCTTCTCTCACATTTCTTGCCTGTGGAACTCTTCTGGTCTATTGCTTCCCTGCCACATACAATCTTCAAAAATTTAAATGCAATGTCAATTGCCATCTTCTGTCTTCCTTAAACCTGTTCTTTCATTGTCCTTTTCCTCATTTCCTCTCATTAAATTTTTCTAATTCTCTTTCACTCTCAGTAACCCCTGGCATCTTAGGGTGTTTGGAGCGAAATGACTAAAAAAGAAAGAATCTTGTTATTAACTTACTTTGATGTCTCCTAGGACTATCTATAACCTGCAAAACAAATTTTGACATAAATTAGAAAATTGCAATTTCAAACATTTATGGTATTCTCAAAATAACTTTATACATTATTTTCTAACAAAATAATAGATCATTTTAGTTTAATGATTAGAAATATTGTGATATATGGTATAAGAAATTTAAGCTGCTTTAGTGCGCATTGACTGCATTTCAGAGAAAAAGCTGCTTTGGGCTCTTGCTTAATTTTTGTATTTCGAAATATTTTTAGTACATTTCGATATGTGAGAAAACAGCTGTGTCTGTATTTCATCCAAAATCAATAAAAGGGCTTCCCTCTAAATTCCAAGAAGTGTATTTGGAGTCTACCTGCAGGTTATTTAAGGGGGGCTTGGATTTAAATTTTGGAGTCGACAAACAGTTGCTGCAGGAACCCAGGTTGCCCTGGTCCAAAAAGAAATGCAGAAGAAAATTTGACAACCACCAGACAAGAATTGAAAGGTACATCAAAGTCGCTCACACAACAAGGAAAAGTTTTCAGCTAGTGTGCTTGTTTTATTCTATGCTGTTACCACAAACATTGCTTCAGAAATTGTATCAATTCTTTGAAGACTATTCAGAGAAATATTTTCTCCTTTCTTCATTTTATGCAGTTTTTTTTCTGAGGATTTTATGCAGCATTATAATTTTTATTGTAAAAAAAAAAAAAAAAAGAAAAAAGGTATATTTCATTTTCAGTGATAATTTATATACATGTTATTGGCCATCATTTGGAACACAATGCACTTAATTTGTGCAATTCATTAATTTTTTGTGTGTTAATAAATTTATTGTCCGTTTTTTTTAAACTTGGCTCATGTTGTCTGTTTTTGTTATGTGCCCATATAAATTAAATGTTACCTTAAACATTTAATTGAATTATTTTTTTTTTTTAGTAGGGCTTTCTTATCAAATAAAAAATCCTATAATGGAACAATAAAACTGTGCACACCCAATTAAGCAAGTTTTATAAAAATATGAATGAGAAAACATTATTTGTTAGAGGTTTTCTTTCAATGGTACTTACAATAACAGAGAGATCACTAACTGTAGTTAGATCAACAACTTCATCCGTTTCACTTGTTAGATCTAATGTTCCATCTGAAAAATTACAACAAAAAATTAACATAAGTGATATAAATTAAAAAATTTAATTTTCAATCCAGAAGAACTTGAAAGACAAGAGAAAAACCTATCCAAGAAGAAACGCTTGTAAAGTGGCTATCTCTCTAGAAAGAATGCTGAGAATAATTTCTCATTTCAATGGCATGAGTAAAAGACAGAAGTGAAGAGGAAAAAGAATTTGAGAGATAATCAGTTGCAGACACTTGCTCAGGCACATTTGTTTGTTCAACACCCACAGAGTTCACTTGTGTTTTATACTACAATTATGCTGAGTGAACCAGAGTTACAGTTTCTGAGGGAAAGTGCATCTTCTGGTGTGATGAACAATGCCAGTAGGCTCAAAACATTGGTTACAATGCTTGACAGATATATAGATAGATATATACATACATACATATGTACATACATGTTGATTGCCCCCATCAATGACTTTGAAGGTGGCTCTTCACACCAGCAGCTGATTTGCAAGGCCTATAGCACAGATGACATATGCTCCAGAGTCTTCACAGGGTTAAGTGGATGTTGCTATGATAGGTCATCCTTGTGCACCACTATATGCCTCTTCAATCCAGATGTCAATTAACATACTTCCCTGCAGATCACACATGCAGTATCACCAGATCACATACATACATACACACACAATTATTTGAGGTGTATTTCCAATTAAATGCAGGTTATCGTCAATTTTTGAATACAATGCTCAATATCCTGTGAACAGAGCCACATATTAAAAAAAAAAAAAATTTATTAAAAAAATGTAATATTCATTCTATATATATATGTCACACATTATGAAATGGACAAAGTCCGACAATTATATACAAGACATTTTTTTATGTTTATACATTCTTTTTATAGATACAAATATTTAAGTAAATGCTCTGTTTTATAATAAACCGTATTAACAACATTTACTGGCATGAATGTCCAAGAAATTTTCATAGAAAATATGCATCCTCCGACAGGAATCGAATCTGTATCCTATACGGAACCGTCATATAGCCTGATGTGCCTTAACCGATTGGGCCACAGAAGAGTGTTCGGTTAACAAGGTCAATTTTACTGCATGTCAAGCTATATGACGGTTTATTAAAGTTTTTATGAAAGATATATATCCAAGAACAGATAGTAAATAGTAAAACGTTGCTGAGAGTTATAATGGACAGGAAGTAGTGGAGAGCTATTCTCACCAACAATTTGGACTCAAAACTGGCACTGAAGAATTATCTATCAAACAAAAAAAAATTCACCAAAATCAGATGAAAACTGTGGAAATGCATAAACAACATCTGATCACATACATTTCGAGAATTATAGATATAGATACCTTAAAGAAACTAGATTAAATTATTTAAATTAATGGTATAATTTTTTTCTAAGCCATGCAGAGGAAAATATTATGAATTAACTCAATATCGATGAAAAAATTTTGTAATTTGCATATCTGAAATCAACACTAGCAGGAGTCTAGATATGCAAATTGGTCTACAGTTAAGAGTTTTTGTTGTAGTTTACCTCACCAACCAAAACAGCCATGAATTATATGCATTCTCTGTTGAAAATGGTTGATAGACCACAACCTTGTTTCTATTTCAGCAGCTTATGTAAATTTTTATTTGACCAATTATGAGCATCTCAGGCATATACAACTGCTTTTGTGAGGTCAGAGCAAAAAAATTGATTGTTTAGCTGCTCATGTGCAATGTAGTAGTGTGAAACTAAGGCTGTGAGGTGGTTAAACATTAATTCTAAGCAGAAAAAGAGTTAAGCCCAAAATGAAATATAAACTAGAAGATAGAGAGACATATTCTCTGATAGTGTGGAAGTGAAGAAAGGGCCATCTGGTTTGCCTCACCCCTACAAATTGGAATGATGCACCAAGAGTTTACTTTTTTTAATCTATTGAAAATATGGCATGCAGGTAAAGCAAATTGGGAAATAATTTTTATCTATCACTTAAAAGATTAAAATGAGAACGGTTTGTGTTTTTTCGCTGAGCAAGTGGGTCCAGAAAATGAGTTAGAGAATTCAAATTAATGAGGAGAATAAACCATGCCCTTTCTCCTATGCACTGTAAAAATTAGATTGTTACAAAGACAGTTATGAGAAGTGGGCAGAGTTAGAATACCAAGGAAGAAGGGGTAGAAATCAGTATGTAGTGTGGAGTAGTGTTGCAAGATGTGAAGTAAAGCAGGTTGGAATTAAGGGAAGAGTAATCCCTGTGACTACTCCCAAGGAAAGTGGGAATTAATAAAAATTGTGAAATTACTGAATCCCCAGAACCCTTCGACCCCATGCCAGTTTTAGGCTGAGGTGCACATAAGCAGATGACTTTGGGCAGCTCAGAGACTTTGGGCTGAAATCTCACATTGAGTACCTCTGAAATCCATCTCAGCTGCCAACCAGATTCCTGATTCCAAAACTTCAAACCCAGCCCTCCAGACAAGGCCCAGTGTCACTATAGAGATTAATGCAGGAAGGGTTTCATTTTGTAGTACCAAGAGCTATATAAACCAATTGAAGATTAACCCCACAAATCTCTCATTTTATTTTTCATTGTGAAGATATTTTTTTCCTTAATATAACACCTGCCATGGCTTGAACCAGCACTGCGAGACTACAACCTTCAATTTCCCACTGCTCTGAGATCAAGAACACAGCATGAGCAGAGTTGGTGTGGAGTAAAGCAGCCAGTGACCAACAACAAGCTTGCACCAGTGCAGAGTTAGCCCTGTGGTTAAAACATCATTCTAAGACCCTGAGGACCAGACCACTAAACATGGTTACACCACCGTATGTAGGTGACGACAAAAGGTGTTATAGTAGTTGATTCTTCTGAGACCTGTGAGTTTTGGCTTTGCAACATTTGGAACTTGCATATATCTTTTTGCTATCTGTGATTTATCTCGATATACATTGACAAATTCTAAGCCTCATACATAACTGGATTGAATGCAAAAACTTTAAAAATTACAAAAATTGTAACTATTTCTTTCTGAAGAGAGCTTAAACAGGTGAATCAAATTAAGAAAGAAAAAGGCATTCTACTTAGAAGTTCTGATTCACTGTCAGATGATAACAGAATACAGTCTTCACTGAGCTGGGCAATTCTTTGACGACTGGAATGTCTTTGTCCCTGAAAAGGCAATGGTTTATAATTTTAATAACAAAAAAAAAAAAAAAAAAAAAATACAAAATTCAACAATAAACACAGAAAAGGAAATGCTTTAAAATAAAAGAAACCGTTTTTATTTATGAGACTTCATTTCTGAACAATGAATTTAAACTGTTTAATTAAAAAAAAAAAAAAAAAAGAGCTTTTTTAAATTAAGATTTTTAGTTGTCATAAGTGTTGGCATATATGCAGTGATTATAGAGAGTGGAACATTAACTTTTATATACACTTTCTTTTCATGTCTTGTTGGTTGTCAGACATAAGTTTAAGATAATTGAATGGCATTAAGATGGCGATTTCTTCTTGGCTCTTCCTGCATTCATAGTCTATGTATTTTTCCTATTGCACATACTGATGTCAATACATATAGTAGATAAGCAAGAGTTTTATAGTTTATATTTTTCTCAGAAATATAATGCAATATTTGAATCCCTTGCATGTAGCTGACTTGGTCTTGCATTGGTACAACTGAGTATTTAAATAAGTCAGACCAGATTTTTCGAATTTCCATTAACCTTTATCACTCTGTATGTGACTTCATTTGCTGTACAAATAAGTTTACCCTGTCACTGAAGGTCACTGATCCCTGAAGAATAGCGAGTTTGAATTTCATAGTTGTGTTTTCATATTCTGCTATGGCAACAGAAAACAACTTGAGTGAGATTAACAATAAGGATACTTCAATTGAGAGTTCTTGAAAAAGAATGCCAGTGGGACGTAATATTAATAATGCAGAGTGCTAAATGTTAAGGATAGAAGGGGAGAAAGGAAAGTTCTATAAAGACTACAACAACACTGAAATATCCATGTGTATTATTATACAATTATATTTTGTGTTTACTATAAAGATAAAGAACAAAATCCCCTCTATGACAGGATGACTGTTACAAAGCAAGGACACTGAAAAATATCAAGAGGAGAATCATGACAAGAGATTACTTCAAGGTCAGACAGATTTTACTTTGATCAGGTGAGTAGGGGGGGGGAGACAGAGCTATTCCTCACCTTTGTACAGTAGCAAACTCTTTCAGATATTCTTTGCAGAATCATAGGAGGAAGAGGAGTAAAAAACATACTTAGATGCTATCAGTTGTGAGATGCTGACTATGTCATTGCCAGTAATTTCACCATTTACAGTTGATTTAGTTTCTATGTCAAACTGTAGTTATTTAAGAAGATAAAAAATTTAACCATAAAAAATTATCAGCAAAATATACCAGAAGAGAAAAAGTACTGACCAATAGCAATCAGCAAAATCTGAAATTGGCACAGAAAGTGGACCCGGCAAGCAGAATTCAAATTCTAGGCTGGTGTGTTGCCTCCGAGAAAGAAATCTCTTCTCCTCCCAGATATGAGTTAAATAGCAAGGTAGACTGGTCTCTCTAGCTTTGGGTGGCAACCAGTCTAGGTGAAAGAAAATTCTAAACTATGGAGAAAGCAGTGGGAAACTACTCCACTATCTTTCCCAAGAATGTTTGGCAATTCACATAGAATAAAGAATGATCTGTGAAGACACATGATTGTTCCATCCTAAATGAACATGATATTTAAATGATGATAATAATGATAATCTATTTAATTTCTCATTACATCAAACTGATGCCAAAAAGGCATGGATCAAATCAAGTGTGCAGACTCTCAACAGATGATAAAAGGTAAATATGACTCAATTACTTGTGAAGTGTGATATCATAGTCATGTCAGAAAGTAACCAAGGAACATTATGAATTGCATTGCAGCAGAGATATCTTTGTAATAAGAGCAACTGTTTGGATCGTAAAAACTTGTATAACTCTGGGAAAGAAATATGGGCAGTTTGAAAAGTCAGTTAGCCAAACATCAATTGTTACACAAGAGATCAAAGATGGTTATTTTTATAGAAAACATCAATGAAACATTAGCAAACATTATTGACATGAAGGTAGAGAAGAATGAAAGGTTCTGTTGATCAGCAAATACTAAAAAAAACAACAAAAATCAGCAGGAGAGACAAGATTTTGTATATAGAGAAAGAAGGCAAATAATCATATTTGAAATGAATGAACCAAACAGTGAAAATAGTGAAGAAAAGTGCATAACATTCAAAATCAAGAGAAATAATAGAGTCCAACTGAACAAAGTCAACATTAACATCCAGGGAGCTTGGAGATGAAGGAAAAAGGTTAACAGAAAACAGCAATGCTACTAGAAAACAATTGAAACCAAGGTTAGGTAGGTTGAAAAAAAAAGAAAAAGGAAACAAGGTATTTGATAAATTAAAAGAACTGAGAGAAACTAAAGTTTCAATCATAAATACATTGTCCATAGGTATAGACAAATTAAAGAAAGAAAGAAGAATGAAATCGTTGATAGAGGAGCTCAAAAGGGAGGCAGGCAAAGGATGAAAAGCAACTTAATTATAATCAAGTGGTATGTAAAAGGAATTTCCGAGACCAAAAAGAGATTATAGAGGGATTAGGAATGTTGACCCTTCTAAGGGTGGAGTTGGCACAAGGGCTGTAGCAGACCCCTGAGACCACCATGTCCCAGTAAGTAGAGAATAATATAATAATATCTCAACTGACATCACTGTTTTTAGCCATGGAAATTTTTGGTTTTTAGCGTTCTAAGTGCAAATGTAGACACATTACCAAACAAACTGAATCAATTACTAAAGTGCTGATTGAGAAATGTGATATTACCGCACTGCAGGAAATATGATCAAAAACGGCTGGTGAAGTTAATGATGTCGAGAGATTATAGAGGACCCAAGATATGGAATTTTTGTACCAGATGGTGACAGGAAGTGAAGAGTGGTCTTAGATGTGATTGATAGATGCTATGAAAACAGACCTTAAAAACAGCATTTGATGAGTTTGGTGCATTACAGCCTGCAAAAACAATACAAAAACATATGTTGTACAACTTGTACCACAATCCAAATTTTAAGGCTCTAGACTGATGAATAAGCTAATAATGAGATGTAGTCATTTAGTCATGTGTGGTAATCTCAATCTATAGCAAATTAGAGTAAAAATACCATAGAATGTGAATCTAATCATGCTATTATCAAGAGAATTGAGTCCATTGTCATATTTCTAATTCAAGTAGGTGCATCTGCTCACTGAAGTGGTGTTATAAAATGGAAAAAGAAATAACTGTTAATATCATACAAATGGCACTTTTTGCCAGAATCACCATGTATTGCTCATCTTTGATATTTATGTGAACAGGATCTAAATATCAAACAGTACTGAAGTGTCACACGATAATTAGAGAGACAACTATAAAGCAATGTGTGAGGAAATATCAGTGTGATAGATGAGGAAGCTGAGAGTGTCATGTTGGCCGTATTTTGTGTACATGGTAAATAATTACATACCTGACTTTCATTATTATCTGCATAAGAGATAACAATGGATGGAGATAAAGACAGAGAAATCTGTGAAAGAGAAACACAGAACAGATACCAAAAGAATAGAATAGAAACAGGAGAATAGTATGTATGGGCTCTGAAAATGTCTGAAAATTACGTACAAAATACAAAGAAAACCTTCCAGAATGACTTGGCAATAAGTATAAAAAAATTAAACCCAACAGCTACCGGTCATATGTGAAGAAGTAAAACCACATCACAAACAAGTATAGCAACCCTAGAGATGCCTGAAAGCAAAAGTGGAAACCTTGAAAAAGTTTTTCACTAATTTTTTCACTCAAGAGGACAAGTCTTATCCCTGAGCTAGCAGAAATGGCCTTTTCACACATCCTTACAGATACTGTAATATTAGTAGACAAAGTTAAAGAGGTGCCATCACTGAAGCCAAATAAAGCCATTCCTGGGTCCTGTAAGAGACAGCAGATGTTGCTGTACTACTACTGCACATCATATTCAAGCAGTCTATAAATGAAGGAGTACTTTCTACTGCATTAAAGAGACCTGATATAGTTCCACTGTTTAAAAAAGGTCAGTAGCAAGATTGTGGAAGCTATCAACCAGTGAGTTTAACTTGTTTTTTTATAGAGAAGATTGTCAAAGCTGTACTAGTGACCCAGATGGAGGACAACATATTTTATAGTAAATGCCAGCATAAGTTAAAAAATGGGTAGGTTATGTGCCTTGAGGTCTTAAAGCACTGGCATATTATGCTAGATGAGGGTATACCCCTTTTTCTATATCTACCTTGACTTGAATAAAGCCTTTAAGTGTTCCAGATTTCTCAAAATGTTGCATGCCTGTTGTATTAGGAAGAAAGTTCATATGTGGATACAAAGTTAAGTGGTAGAATTCAGAGAGTATGTGTGGATAGTATCAAATCAGGATGGAGTTCCTTCACTAGTCATATTCCTTTGCCTAATCTTAGATTTAATCTTTGTTAATGACGTGCCAAAATCAAGGAGTTCAGCAACGAAGCTATTTGCTGACAACACCAAGATTACAGAAAAGTAGATAACTGGGAAGATGTTGAAACGTTTCAAAAATATTTTGAAACCACTAGACAAGTGGTCTAAAACTTAGCAACTCCCATTCAATTAATCAAAATGAGAAGTAATATAGATATAACATTTTTTTATAAAGATTACATTAAGGATACTACTATTGGGGAAATTGAATAGGAAAGAAATCTTTAGAATTGTATTAATACCACCCCTGAAATTTGCCCGCTATGTAAGAAAGACAAAGTCCAAAGCCAACTCAGTAGTTGATATCAAAAAAATGTTTCAGATTATTGATTAGCAAAAGTGTCCTCTTTTTGAACAAAGCCATGGTTTGTCCCCATCTGAAATATGGCTCACCCGTGTGGTTATCAATGTCTATAATCTTGTCTATTATGAACACATATAGCATTTGCAATTGCTATATCATTTAGTAGAACAGATATTCATCAAGATTTTAGACATAAATGGCATTGACAATTTGGATGTGAATGATTTCTTACAGTTAGGTACAAATCCATCCAACCACCCACAAGAAGATTAGTGATAAATAACTTGTCATAAGCTATACAAAGAAAAGGTTTTCCGTTAAAAAAAAATAAATAAATACATTGTGTTTTTTTAATATTGTTTTTATGTAGAACTGGCAGTCTCCATGGTACCAGCAATTAAAAAAAAACATGCTGGGAATTCGTGTCTACAACAGTTTTAAATCTCAAACTGTATCATCAGAGAATATTTCTTTTGTTTGATATATACACCAGTGTTTGTCAACATAAGCAGTAACACCACCTATTGTCAACTATCAAAGAGGTAATAAGCGTCCAGGAGCTTTAACAGCAGAAAGATGAGTTAACCCTTTGAATTCTAATTGGAATAGAGCCACTATACCTTTTTTTTTACCTATATTTACATTTTTGACGCAATGCATTTGGATGGAAATGTAATAAAGCAAAAAGACTTGCAAACCAAAGTCCAGCTGCTTCTATAGTCGGGCCTGGTGACTGCTGTTTAGCCAAATGAAACAGTTTACTACTTCCAATTATTAATGCAACAAAACGTAAACACGTGGCATTAAATTCTACTCCATTTACCATTGCAATTTTAGGAGGGGTGTCAGTCCGTGTAAATATCTGAAAAGTGGGTACTAAAGAAGAAAAAGCTAAAGAACTATTGATAAACAAACTCGCATTTTTGAGTTTGCAACCGAGAAAGTAACGGTGTGTAACTATTCTGGTGACTTTTTAAATGTAGATCTTTTTTATTTTTGTTAAACACGTGTTCTTAAAAAAAAAAACCCAAAAAACTAAGTGTTAAAAAAAAACAGCATAGCATGATGAAAAAAGGCCCCAAACTCAATAAAAACAAAGTTTTGTCATCAAAATGTTTAAAAGGAAAGACCAAAGTAATTTTTTTATTATTTCTTTTAAATTTTTTACTCATTTCTAGCAAGTTCGAAATTTTGGTTAAAAATCTTGTCTTTTTTTTTTAACAACAGCGGCGAATAGACATTTCATGTGACATAAGAAAATCAAAATACGTAGTGAGCAGTAAAATATAGGTGGCCACTAATTACATTACACCACACAATATCACAAATACAGTTAACTTTATTAGTCTTTTTTAAAAAGAAT
Source organism: Acanthosepion esculentum (assembly GCA_964036315.1). Taxonomy (NCBI): domain Eukaryota; kingdom Metazoa; phylum Mollusca; class Cephalopoda; order Sepiida; family Sepiidae; genus Acanthosepion; species Acanthosepion esculentum. Next base: position 99,423,710 of record OZ038481.1, read on the forward strand.
TGAATAAAAAAAAATTTAATCACTTTTTTCCCCCTTAAAATGTCAAGAATGTCAATTTAAAACCAATCTATGTTGATTTCAATTTCAAAAAATTAAATTAGGATTGATTAATCAAACAAAAAAACTAAAGTACATACGCAAATATTCTGACAGTGATACATATAAAATTAACATTTGTTGTACATTGAAATTGTAAAATTTATATCATGATTATTATTTTTTTAACAACAAAAAAAGTTTTTAAAATTAAGAAATAATAAATTGTGATCATTACAATGCACAAGATAACTTCACCACCCGACAAAAAGAAATTTTCATTTTAATAATGATTTTTATTTTAAATGTTTTATTTAATTTGTTTTTGTTTAAAGTTTTGTTATAAATAAAACTACACTTATAAAAAAAAATGTTTTACGATAATGCGTAGTGATTTCAAAAGAAGAGATATAGCTGTAAAAGTAAACAGGCCAAAATTTATGATTACACCAACAAAGTATTCAGCAGTGAATGAATGAACATTATGGCAGTAATGGGGGATGAATGACCAACAAATCCGATTTTTAATTGTCGATAACTCCAAAACGGTATGTTTCTTCATAAATATAATTGTTAATTCGAGTTCATCAACTAAATTTGCACGGAAATATGACAATTTTTGAAAAATTTAAGGGATTTTTAGCGCTCGGGAAATAAAACCAAAATTTACCAATAAATAATAATTTAAAAAAATATTTTGAAAGTTTTTGTTTTGTCATTCATAACAGAAAAAAATTCTAAGGTTTTTTAGAGTAGTTTTGTAAAATAACTGTTTTTATTTTGCTTTGACTTTTTAAAAAGTTCGGGAATTTTTTTTCACTAATTTTTTAAACAGACAAACTAAACATCATTAAAATGCGCTTGGATACAATAAACATAGCTTAATAAAATCCTTTTTAATTACAGATGGGCAATTTAAATAAACTTTGCTTAAAAAAAAAGAAAAAAAAAAAAAGGAGCAAATCAAAAACTGAAGGAAGACATAAACTTTAAATTTTAAAGTTATCGTCGCGAAGACTAATTGAGCTTCTTTTCACCCCCACTGAATAAAAATTTACATATTACGTGATTTGAAAACAAAATAACAAATTTATTAAAAATAAAATAAAATAAAATGACAGTTTTTCTTTCTTTTTTGAAAGCTAAAAAGATCAAGATTGTAACTTACGTCCATCTTGCACAGCATCCACATAAAATAACTGACGTCTGTTTAAGCCAACACCGGTTGACACTTGATTTAAATGGCCCTTTATTTTATCAACAGGAAGTAATTTAAATGAAACACTTTCAAAGCAGAGAATAAACGTTTTTATTCAAAATGTAACATTTTTTTTAAATAAATGAAAAAATAATAACAGGTATACATTTTTTATTATTCTTATTGATACATATGATTTATAAAGTAAATAACATGTTTTTACAGTTTCTGATAACTTGAAAAAATACCTGTCCTAATTATTTTTTTTAATTTAAATTACACTAAAGTAATTGAAAGCGTTTTTTCACTCCGAGTAGATTTTTAAAAATTTGCATAACTTCATCTACCATCCACTTCAAAGTATTCTTTGGTCTTTTTTCTTCTTGAAAATGTGCCGGTTTTACTTTTATATTCCTAAAAAAAAAAAGAAAGAATAGAGAAACGATAACAGAACCGTAAACATTTTTTTTCACGAGGTACAAAAATTGAATTGTAATCTTCACTGTTGCCAGATTTAATGATCTTTTACTGAATTTATTTTTTTTAAATAATTTTTTATTTGATTTCTCCACTCACATTTTTAAATGTTTTACTTAATTTTCTACCCTCTTTAATAATCCATTCCATCAGGGTTTATTTTGGGTGTTAGATGACTCAAGGTAGATAACTCTGGTTTCTTACTATACTAAGAACTTTTAAAATCCATTGTGTTTATCCTTATATAATATCTAAATAAACTAACATTTACTTAGATTTTGTATACAAGCATAAAATAAACAGAATTCTATATCTATTCAGCCAAATAGAAATGTTTTTCGTTAATTCTATAGATATATAAAGAGATCTTTAGTTATATATTGTCAGGAGGCTTGCATTTACTGTGAACTAATACTCATGTGAAAGGCATTAGTTACCTGTCTGTATGAGTCAGTAAATAGCAGGGCAGACTAAGCTCTCCTGTCTTAGTAAGGAAACCAGTCTAGAAGAAGAAAAAAAAGTTTGGAGAAGGCAACAAGAAAACACTACACTATCATTCACAAGAAATTATACCAATTCATGGAGACCCACAAAGAGGTATAGTGTTTCTTTAAATTCTAAAGCGAACTGCAAAAGTGGGACACCCAATAAAGACTAATGATGTATACTGGGAAGATCAAAACCATAACATATCTTTTACACCAGATGTCAACTATAGATTGTCCAGATTCCTTATAGAATTTAGGCAATCCTCTTATAGAAATATACATTATACAGGGTGAGGCAAAAGTTACGCATCATAGAGATAATTTATTAAAACTATAATTACTCATGAAAATTTATTTACCAGTTATTTAATTGATATATGTGCTGTTCAAAATGTCCTCCTTCTTTTTCAAAACACATTTCAACTTTGTGCCTGCATGACTCATTAACACGTCAAAGTGCTTCCTCTGTCATTTTACAACATTCATATTTAATTCTTTCTTTAAGTTCCTCAATATTTCTTGGGTGTGTCTGATAAACATTTGATTTCAAATAGCCCCACAGAAAAAAATCCAAGGGTGTGAGGTCTAGTGACCTGAGTGGCCACTCAACAGGACCTCTTCAACCTATTCATTAACCCCTATGGTACACGACTTTTGCCTCACCCTGTATATTGCAAGTTTACTCAGATTAATGTCCTTATTTTGGGTGTTATGACCATAATGTTTCATCTATTGTACACTTTCTTCAGGTATCTGTTATAGTAATCTTCTGGAAATTTTTAAATAAACACTTTATCCAATCACTTGCTTGCTTCTTCAAATGAACTAGAATATATGACTTTTACACTGCAGGTAGTGCAACAAAGCTGTTAAATTTTTTAGTCTTCAGCTTTATGTTCTCTCTTTCATAATTAAATGTACTCATTCTGTGTAAATCATTGTATAATAATGTCATTTCCTCATCTCAAAAGTTCACACAAAAATTAATATATGTTCCTAATAAAGTTATATTGCAGAAGATAAATTTGGTAAAGTTTAACATATGTATCACTCCAGTAAATAGCTAACCCTTGCTGATATGCTCCATCTCTACAAGAGTCAGATCAGACTAAGAAGTATTGCTGCTGGAGCTGCCCAATCCTCACTGTCAGCCTTGACAGAGCTCAAAACTCATTACACGGCCTTGTGAGGGATGAATTATTTTCTATTCTGCAACCTTTATCCCAAAGTCTCTCACTACTCTATCATTATTACTATGGCAAATGTTCAAACAAATTACATTCCTTAGTCCCACCAGTTCAGACCTTCACAGCTAAGACATGCCATGCAATGTTCACAGTGGCAAATGATCCTCATTGCCTTTGTGCTCTTTTGGTAAGAAGTTGTCGGAGTTAGCTCCTCCTCAGTTTTTTAATCCTTCAACAGGGGTCTCTCTCCTCTGGCTATAAATACTGGCTGACCCTTCGTCTCTCTCTCTCTCTTTTTCGACTTAGGCCTTGGGCTGCCACGGCACGTGGAGATGAGGTAAAAATCTCTCTTTTCAACTAACACTAATATGTGACCTCTCACAGATACAGCGTTTCCCAAATTCCGGGAACGCGCTAAGAACAATACACGTATGTACGAACACTTACAACACACACACATAATTTCTCCATACAAACTCTATGTAACAGTCCATGTTTTTGTTATTAATATATATTTGTTTACCCATGTATATCGGTCTTGTTTGTTTTCTTTGTCTTCTTTGGACTTAATTAAAGTCTGACATTCCCATGTAGCTGGACCGGCCAGCAGGAAATTTTAACCTTCTGATATCTCTTCACATCTTCACCCCCACAGTCCGCTACAAAGTTCACTCAAACAGCTTTGTCTCTAAAATTGTTACTTTGTAGAACAGACTCCTTAGAGGATGTACCACTGTCCATTACAATCTGAACCTATTCAAGTCCAGGGTCAATTGATATCTATTTACATATCCTCAATATATGCATTTCTTACTTCCTCCTTCCCTCCTCTCTTACAACAAGCTCACTCAATAACCTTCTACTTTGAGTGGTTGTTAGGCTTTGAATTAGGCAAACTAATGTGTAAAAAACATACCAGCAAAAATATTGGTGTGTCAAAAGGACATTTTTTTCAATTAATACTGCTATTACTCTATACTCTCACACCAATTTTTGCAGTGATGCATTTTTTTTTCTCTAGAATTGACAACAAAAGAATTAAATACTATTTCTTTTATTAGTTTATTTGCAAGAATAATTTACAAGTTTATAAAAATATGTGAACCATCTCCAATGTTATATTTATTGTTTACCATATTAAAAAGAAATAATTATGAAGATAAATATTTTTATTCATAAATTTATAAAAATGTTTGTAAATAAGAGAACAAGAAAATTTAAATAAACACATAACGACAAATAAATTTAAATTTATTTACTACGAGTAAAATACTACTAAGATTTTAGTAAAATATTAGTGAAATACTACAAGTAAAATACTACTATATTTATTTACTATGAGTAACTGTAATTATAAATGTTAAATATAAAGAATTAAGACTACAACACTTCAGTATACGGAGAGACACTTTATTTATCAGTCCTCGTTCCCCAATAACATAAACAAGTATGGCCGTCGCTTCACGTCCGGTCCCAGCAAGTACCCTTTTCCCACGAGAGTATCAAGGGAGGTAACTTCCATGATTTAACAATAAATTTTGTAATAATGCATTTTTCTGAGCATTTCTTTCATTTGCTCTCACCACATAAATAGATTGAAAGCATCTGGATTTATGCTTTTTTTTCTCAAGAATTAACAACAAAAATGTTAAACACTATTTATTTATTAGACTTTTCTTTTTTTAACCCCTTCACTCCAAGCAAGGCAGGAGTGTCACTAGCACACAAGGGGTTACAGAGAGTGGGAGCAAGAGTAAAGAGGCGTAAAAGAGGAAAGGAAGAAGAGAAGGACGGAGAATAGATCAAGGTATCTGGAGATGTTGATTGACATTGCATTTGAATAGTTGGAGATGATAGCTATCAGGGAAACAAGTAAGATGAAGGGAGTTCCACAGACAGGAAGTGTGAGACATGAAACTATTGGAGTAGAAGAAACAGCTACATTTAACCATTTCAACTTTGAATGGGTGGGACTGAGATGCCAACCTAGTAGCACGTTTAAATTCATGCAGTTTGGGAACTAGTGAAAGTAGCTCGTCAGAGCAGTTATCATGAAAATATTTGTAGAAAAGACAGAGGGAAGCAACGGCATATCTGTGAGAGAGTGACTGTAAACAAGGTGCTGGATCAGGGCCAATCGCATTACATAGCTGTCTATGGATTTTGTCGAGGACCTTAAGACAAACAGCAGCTCCAGACCATATATGGCAGTAGTATTCCATGCAAGGGCAAATGGTTGATTTATAGATCTTAAGGATGGACTCGGGTGAGAAAAACTTTCTGGCGTGACACAGAGAACCAACTTTCCTTGCAGTAGATTAGCATTGTGAAGAGACAACAAATTCTCTTCTGAAGAGCCAATATGCTGCTTATTCATATCATAAAACAAAATGATGATGGTATGATTAGCTGTTTCCATACAGGAAACATTCAGCATTAAGCATTAACTGAACAGTTAGTGTTACTACCCGGTCAAATTTATAAAATCTTTCTCTTCAAACAGTTTTCAGGAAAATAGATTAAAAGAATTTTGGCAGAGAATAGAGAATGTCAAATCACTTATCCTGAGTATTATGAATGACAAACAAAAAAACATTAGACTGAGAAATGTGAAAGACATTTACATTTATTAAATGGCATAAAGGCAAGATAACAAGTCCTAATTACAATTCTGTTGCGTTCATAAAAAGAATTATTATTATCAACAAAATATTCATTTATCTCTATTCATTCAACTGTTGAATTGAGAAGGAAAATTTCTTACAGATATTGCTGGGTTTCTGGTTAGTTTACTTCTAGACAATAGTTCAGTTTACAAATTGAGATTCAAAATTTAAATAAATCTCAAATTTTCTTAATAAGTTCAAATAATTGTGATAATCTTTCTTAAATAACTATAGAAAGATAACTGCATATCTCTCTAAATTTGAAGAATCTTCTTTCTGCTTCTTCCTTTCCTTATTCTATTTCTTTCTTTTCATTGTCGTTAACTTAGTTTTTCTTGATTCAGTTAACTAAATTCATATATATTCACCTGTAAAGTTTATGTTTTCCAATCCTTTGCACCAACCAGAAAGTTATATTCAGTGATATTTATCATCATTGATTTAAAATTGGGCAGCTGACATCTAAGGGCGATAACTCTATTATGGCGCGACGACTACACAAGTCAGGTGACCATTATTTACATCCACCATGTTGGTTGGATGTCAGCTGCCTACAAAGTAGTGAGTGGCTCATTTGTTCAGAGGGATTTGTCTTATCAATGAAGTCAAGCAATAGTCAAGTGGAAGAAAAAAATGCTCATGTATTTCTGCTTTTGATAGAGCCCAGTAGGCACCAATTAATAATCACCAAAATAAGTTAAACAAAAAGTTTATTAACTGAAGTACGTAAAAATGGCGACTCAGACTAGCCCAAGGGAGGTGATGTGACGTGTCAAACAAAACAAAAATAAGAACAGTTTTTCTTTTACAATTTTAATTGCTAGTTAGCTAGTCAGATTTTTAAAAATAATGTCTGAACGTTATCTTTCTCAATGTAATTGTTGTCTGTTACAAAGTTGTAGTATTAGCGGTTGTTATGGCTGTGTGCTGTCACGGTGAGAAAGGTTTGTACTAAAAAACAAAAAAAAACAAAGCCGCCCTCGGCAAAATGTGGGTGAGGATTGTGTTACTAATAATTTATATTGCCGTCCTATTTGTTATTGCCCGGCTCTTGGAGGCTTTCGCTTGGTATGATGCAGGTCTTCTGGCACACCGTCTACTCGACCCGATGACGTTGTCGGTGAAGAAATTGAAGGCTCTCTTAGAACAAAGAGGTGTCGGCTATGCTGGACTTGTAGAGAAGAAAGAACTTACTGGACTGGTGGAAGCTACAGGTGAGTTAATAATCCACTGACGTCATTCATTTATAATTAAAAAACAAAACCCAACACCGCAATAATACCCAATCCAACTTTACGTTTGTATATGTTATGCTTCTTACCGAACCAATAAATTATAGCATTTATTTAAACTAAAATAAAAATATTCGTTTAAACTTCTCAAACGTCTGGACAACCACTTGGCTTATTTCATCCACACTTTTTATGTTTATTTGCAAAACTAAATATTTTCAAAGTTTAATAACTGTCCACAATGCATTTTTTTTTATTCACGATTTACATTTAACGTTAATTGTTATTTTTAATAATTGTGTGCAGTGCCCACTCACGATTTTTTTCTGACGATAAGTTCTTTATGGTTTTTATTTAATTTTAATTCAACAATGTAAATATAAATGTTAATTTGGCAACATTAATATATTTTCAGTCGTTTAACACAAAGTTTATGTATCTCCTAAATGACAGTAACAAAGATGTTCCTGTGATGTGGAACCAAATAGTCAATGAATTTCAACTAGCCATCTGTTGAAAAAAAAGTTACAAACAAGATTCCTAATAAAAGTTTATATATAGAAAAAGAGTTTATATAACTTAAGTTTAGCTTTTTCTCATCTTTTTTTATCAAGATTTAAATTAGCTTCTAGGAAGCTGATAAAAAAATTGTATTTTCAAAACTTTGACAAAAACAAAAGTTGTGCCTAATAATGTTATATTGTGTAAACAACAGTGCCAAAAAAAAACAATGAATTATTTTTAAATAGAATCATTTATTTCAATCTGACTATGGTCTATTGTTTGTTTGTTTTTTGTGTGGCGTATTTTAATCCTCAAACAACTTAATAAAAACTCCGTGAACTCGTCTAGAAATTTCTTCTTAGCTCAACAAAACGGTAACGCTGTTGTCAGTGAAAGACAGGTTCCCAATGATAAAGGATACGATAAACTTTATCCGGTATCGCCACTAAATTTTCTTTACTTTTATTTTACTCTAGGTACTGATACGATTTCAATTCAAATATCGCCGAAGGTTTTTTTTCCGATCCATGCTGCTTGACCATAAAGATTGGAATGAAAAACAACAGAAATAAGATGAAAGAGAAAGTCTAGTTCCAGTATTTTAAATTGGAACTCGAGATTTTTTTCTTATTGACATTACTAAAATCTTTGTAAAAGCCATTCCAATAAAATAAAATGGCTTTTACAAAGCTTGTGAGTTTTGTTGAATCTGTTTTAAATTAAATTCATTTAAAACAGGTTCAAATCTTAAACTTTTTTAAAAAAGTTTGTAGATCAAAAATTATAAAAGTATCATACTTCACCCGTCTGTATTTTTATTGTTGCTAATAAAAATAAAATCAGTTGACGTAGACATGAATAACGAAGAAGTATTTTTGGAGGGTTGCTTTAAAATAAATAAATCTGTTCTAGTTAAATTATGTTTACTGTCTGCACAGTCTCTCTTAAATTATATTCAAAGTTGCCAAATGATTATGATGCCAACCAAAAGTTTGAGAAAGAAATTTAACCACAAGAAATATTGCTTACCGTAACAATGAAATTTCCTTTTTGAAATTTTTACACCCTATCTTATAAAACTTTTAAAGGTAGTATTTTGTTTGTTTGAATTAATAACCTAATAAGTTAGGTGCTATATAGTTTTGTAAACCCCACCCCAACTCAAAACAGATATTTACTTACCAGCATTAAAATTTGCATTATGACATTTAAATTGTAAGTCTGGAAACTTATGTTTTCAATCAAGAAAATCAACATCCATAAAGTTGTTTTTAATACAAATTGAAGAACCAATAATGTTGAACAGGACGTAATTCTGTGGTAGTTTAATGCCAAAAACAATACAATTTCCAGTTTTTGAATCTTTGATTTCACATACTCTGCAAAGTAATCATCCATCATATCACGATTTGCTGGTCCATGCATTGCTTTGGTTTTCGATTTGCATCTTTGCCACGTAGTGTCCCACGAATTTTGGTTGGTGGAGGTGCAAAAGTATAACAATGCTACGTGACAATGAAATGATTTATTGAGATTCACATTCTCATTTTGTTTTCTCGTTTCTTTGCAAATATGACTCCTTAAGAGAGAAATGTAATTACTCACTAAATAAGATTCTAGGTTTTGTATAGTGAGAGATGGAAAATTGTGGATTATAATAAAAAAGAAAAGACATTGCTTCAGCATTATATTTCAAGATCATACATGTCTGTCTGTCCTGATTTTTTTTTTTTTTTTTAAACTTTAAAAACTTTTTTTTTTTTTTTCTAAATTTTACTAGTAACTCCTTTTATACTATATATACTCTTGTAGAATTATTACTATATCGTAATGACATTTTTACCTCTTTGAATATCTAGTTTGGTTCATTTCCATGGAAACTGAATGCAATGTTTTTTTAAGATTAAGCATTTTCACTATTAATTTTTTTAATTAATTTTACTCTATTATTGTTGCTTTCTAGATGAATCACTTGCACCGGTATTATTATTATTAAATAGTATGTATTACTATCAACAGATTATCCACTTGCCCTACTATCAGTGCTGTTGAAGTCTGTCATCATTGGAACTAAATTCACCCATTTACACCACATGAAGTCTCTCAACAGTCAAGAATGATTTGCAAAGAGCCCCTGGCCATTCATAAGTCTATGTCTGGTTATCATTAAATTTTGATTATTGCTGAAAAAATTTAAAAGGAAATTTTAAAGCCTGGCACTGCTACATGGAAGCCATCATGCTGATTCAATAGCATATACCTCTCATTGGTATTATTAAATTTGATTGTAAACAAATGCATGTGTTTAGCCAAACTAATCAGGTCTATCTGTTTAGAAATGATTAACTGTTACATTTGAAGCCAGTTCACAGTATTTGCCCCAAAACAAAGACTAAAATTTATAGCATTTATATAAAATATAAGTTTTAAGGAATTGTGTTATATGACAATTCAAAAAAGCCAATTGGTCATTGTATATTCTTCAGACCTGTCACCTTCAAACTGTTACTTATTTTGCTTCATGCAATGCTAAATATAAAGTTTCTGACTAAACCTACAAAGGCATTTATGAATGACCACCTCATCTTTATTCAACTGAAAACTGATTTGGCAGTTAATATTGTTTAAAAATGAAAATTGTTTAAAGGTAAAAGTCTTTAAAATGATGTTTACTAAATGTCATTATTAGGTTGATAAAAATTTCCCAACACTATTTTACTTTTTATTTCTTTTGCATAATGTTAAAGATAATTCAGAAGTATGCTCAGTTATTTACTGCATATTCATTGTTTACAATCCTTAGGGAATTTTCTGAAGCTAGGAAAACTTAATAAATATTGGTTAGTATCTAAACATCTGTCTCTCTCTTTTTGCTCAACTTGGGAAAAGCCATTACAAATGTGATGCAGCAAATGATTATAGAGCAGAGATGGGAATATAAGTTCTTGGCCTAACCAAAAAAATCAAGTCAGATTTTGGGAATTGTGTCAAACCAAGAATTTTTCAGCATCCTCTTATATAATATCTTCACTTGTCATTCAGACGATCACTTTTTCACTGCATGCAAAATGTCTTGTTCAGTCAGCAGCTCATAAAAAGTTCATGTCAAAAATTCCTTGGAGAATTGATTGAATCTAAATTAGCATCATACTTTTATGCCAGAAAATATAATTTATGTAAAGAGTAGCATAAAAACAGAAAACCAGGGAAAATACTTTGATCACTCAACAATAATTCTCTTCCCTGATCTTCTCTGTAATGATCAACTTGATGAAAAACTTTTTTTTTTTTAAACGCTATTTCATTATATAAAAATGAGTATAATTTATTCGAAAGAAAATGTTCATTTTGAAACAACGCAAAGCATGCAGTCAATGATTGTGTAGTGGGTAGCTGTTCTTTGTGCATAATTAAAGCCTTTATCACATTACATAACAGATGAGAAAAATAAGTGCATAACAGAATTCTTTTTACTTTTAACAGCTTTATTCAGAAAATTTGCATCTTCAGCTTTGACAGTATTGTAAGAATGTTAGAAATACAAATCAGATTGTTTTTGTTTTTTTAAAGAATCATTAATAGACTTACCGGATTTGTAATGATTTTTTTTTCTTTTAGGTGTTGTCACTGATGATGAAGTGTCTGATGTTGGAGAAGGAGAAGAGTCATTGCCTGATGTAACTAATTTTATATCTGGTTATGATTTTTATGAACAAGTGGAAGATACTAAAGACAGTGTGTGGCTTGTGCAAGTCATCACAAGTGCTAACAATGCCTCCTTCATCAGCAATGCAAGCTGGAAGTCTGTTCGAAAGAAAGTAGCAAAATTTGGAGTCCGAGCTGGAGTCATGGATTGTTCTTTGGATTGGAAGTAAGATTGTTATGTTTGCTTTGTACCTATGATACTTATAACTGTACTTGTTACAAACAAGTTTCTTTTTTCCTCATTTTCATTTAACTAGATAGAACTATTTTGAAGTTTTATTAACAAAGGAAAGGGAAGCATTACATTTTAGTACATACAACTAAGTTAAAGTGTTCTTATCCAGCATGTTTGATTCAAAATAAAAGTTAAACATTTTCTGCACATTCTTAGTTATTTGATGTCCAAATTGTTTTCAATTAATACTATTAAAATTTTAATTTACTGAAGTATAAAGTATACTGTAACTATAATTATATAAATCCTCATCCTTAAGTGCCATGTCCCTTCAGGATGTAGTCAATCGTTGCTCTCCACATCATCCTTTTCTATAATATCTGTAAACTGTGCCTTGCTATATTAAGATAGTGGAGTGGTTTCTTGTTGCCTTCCACACAGTGTTGACATTCTACTAAATTGCTGTAACGTTGAGCAAACTGAATCAAACTCTACAAATCGGATAACTTTAAGATCTATTTAAAAATACCGATCCAAATAACATCATAAATTTCATTAAAGAAATTTTGCTCTAAAATATAGAGGAAAAAAAACTGTTTACTAAATCTGCTTACCTACATTGTTTTGTAAACTATTTTGGAAGGAAAAATTATTACCAGTAAAACATTTGACTCGACAAAAATCTCTTTTTATAAAATATGTCAAAGAAAACTGATCTGCAAAATGATTCCTTACAAAGAATACATACTCTATTCATACGAACCTATCAGAAAAATCTTGTTGGCATTAAATAACCCTTCAAGGTTGATATGCCATTAAACTAATCTATACAGTGTTGAATTCAAAGCTATCCTCCTCTTAAAACATCTTGGCATACCAGGCTACCCTGCTATTTTACCTATAACTTGGAAATTTAAAAATGTTTATAATCATGTAAATAAGAACTTCAAAAAAGAAAACTTTAAAATTAATTTTTTTTCTTCTCTCTCAGATTATGCCGGAAGAAGGGCTGGTATTCTTCACAAGTCATCTTATCTCTTCCTGAAAATTTCCAAACTAAAGCCAACGTTGTGATGCATGTCTATAGTGGACCAGCCAAACCAAATATCATGTTTAAATGGGTAAAAGAAAAACTGAATCGCAAAATTCAGCGTATTGCAGACTACAGTGAACTGAAGAGAGAATGGTTATCTTTTCACAAGAAATATGAGATCAGAGTTGTCTTGTTCACAGAACTCACATCAATTCCTCTAATATTTTCTGCTCTTAGTGTAAAGTTTCCTGGTCGTGTTCGTTTTGGAACAATGAATTCCAAAACTGGTCCTGGAAAGGAAACTTTGGCTCGTCTCAATTTGAAATCTCCTGCTTATTTTGTGATAGCTCCTGGTAAAACACTAGTGTATGGGTCACGTCCAGGGGAATTGTTGACATTTCGCTCAATGGAAAGTTTTTTGAAATCCCTCTATCCTGAAGTGAATGACTTTTTTATTCTTAGTCTCATCATTACAAACTTGATGGGGTGGTTTGAATTTTTCTTATCCCAAGGAGGCTTATTACGCAGACTGGCACGTCTAATCTGGTGTATCATAAAGTACAACATTGTGATCATTATCCTGTGGCAACCATTGCTTGCACTGTTCCAATTATCATATTTTGAGATTCTGCTTGAATGGGGCCTCTTGGCTCTACACTTCCTCAGTGGTTCATTTGTGGGTTGCATTATGCGCAAAGATCTCCTTTTTTACAGCAACAGCCGGCTGCTCTTGGCAGGAACGTTTTTACTCTATTCTACAGTTGTTGGCTACATTCAGTATAAACGCAAAGGTGGAATCATTGATGAAGATGAAATGGACTGGTTCAACTTCACTCAATTGCAGAGTCTCAATCCATTGCTGAATCCATCTTTCCAAATTGTTCATCCAGGAGGTCTGTATGCTATGTACCTGTTGGAAGGTAGCGATACGTACATCTTGGATAATAATGACTTCCTTGCACATTTCCCTGATCTGGTAACAGAAATGCAGACCATAGTCTCTAGTGACTATATTAAACATCTCCCTCGATGGAAATATGGAATGCTGCAAGCTCCTGCTGACTCTTCAAATGGAACTTGTTGCCATGATTCTGTGACAAAAAATAAAGTCCATGAAATGGACCATCTATTTCCCTGTGGACCACCTGATTATGATGCTCCAGACAATCCTGTAATTCAGATGATGGATGGAAACTACCGCTGTGATTGTGTGCAAAGAAACCCTTCCTCCTCATCCTTATTCTCTTGCCCCACAGGTTCAGCCTCTAGCCAACATCCCTGTCCATATGCTTCCACTTCGGAAGTTCTTTACACAGAAGCATGTTGTCAGCTCCAAAATAAACACTCATCTCCATTAAAAACTGACCAACCTGAAACTGAATTCCAAACCTCATGTATGGAGAAAGCAAATACTGACGATGATGACTGTAAAAGTGTTAAGATGATGCCTGATGGCTTCTTGGAGGCAAGCCAGTGTGTGATATGCCTTGAGAATTTTACAATAGGTGCCGAGATTTGTGGCCTTCCTTGTGCACATTGTTTTCATGAACACTGTATACTTCCATGGCTGTACAGAGTTAGTCATGCCTGTCCTATGTGTCGATGGCTTTCTTACAAACCTAAACCCTCTAACCAAATGTTATCTTCTCTTGCTCTGTCTTCATCTACTGACTAAGAAAAAAGTGAGAAAGTATTTTTTATTTATTTATTTTTTTCTTTAAAAAAAAGAAAAATCTTTAATTAGGTTTAACTCTGCTTGAAGTGTCAGGTTTCGCTTTCCAGAATTTTCAAGGATTGCTGAAGTTCCTGCTGAATAGCTCCTGCAAATCTTTTACAGAACCTTCCTCCTTTATGAATAACAGATTAGAATAAATTGCATCAAAGATAACTTTCTTTTTTTTTTTTTTTTTTAAATTTACATATTTATAAATATATGGAAATATTTCTAAATCTTGGTGATTAATTCATTTCCCCCTCCCCATTTCAAACTATAATAAACAAAATTTCTTTAGTCACGAACTTGATTTTCTAAAAACATTCTAATTTCTTTATCTAATTTGTGATAAATTTCATTAGGATCATCTTGTATGCATGTTTTGATATTTTTATGAATGAGTGAATAAATGCTCAATTTGTCGCCCACATCACCAATCTGACCTACAATGATTGTTCCACTTAACATTGGGTTATGTTACCGTCCCAAAAATAGCTCTATAGACTTCTCGTGTTATTTATATGCTCTTAAATTTGGCTTCTTTAAAAAAAAAAAAAAATTCTTGCAGACAAGCAAATCTTTGAATTTTACTTATTTTTTTTTTTGTAAAAAGTTTCAATGTTTTATTCTATCTACCCCACTTTGTGGAGCCAATCCTCCACTGAAGAAACCCCCCCCCCCCAGATAGCATTTAAGTGAGGTTGAAAAAATTTGCTTGACTTATAAGGAAGAGCTAGATGTAAATATTCTTGTCTTTATTTTCTACTTTGATTGATGCTTCATGAAATTGTTGCTACTGAGCAGTTCACATGTGTTAAATCAGATTCAGAATTTTAATATTAGCCATGGATTGAACAAGACCTAGGAAACAAATGCTGAAATTTTCTCTCTATCCATAACAATTACTGGTACAAGAACAATTTCAAATGTTTTGATTGAAAGTCACTCCGTAAAAAAGAACTTGATAGGGATGGGCCTAGTAAACATGTTTTACTAGATAACTTTAATATAAAGAATAGTAGTTTCCTAAGCCGTCTTTAATCTAAGAAATACTTAATTTGAATGCATGAACAAAATTCAAAATTGGATACAAATTAATTTTATGATACTCAAACTTAAGATGTACTATAACTCCAAATCTATTCAGAGTAAGAAGGGACTAGTAAAAGTAAATTTAAACACTACTTGCTTTCCATTTCATGTGTGGATAAGTCAAACCTATTGTATTCTTTCAATTGAATCCAATATTTAGCACAGTATCTGCTTAATTCCTGTTTTGGTGGTATTGCAATAGCAATTGATAATATTATTTTTCTAGATGTGTATTGTTAATAGATTTTTAACTCAAACATTCACAAGTATGAAAGTTATTTTGTAATTAAATTGAAACCAATTCAACCAATCACTATAATAATCTACAAGCTAGAGTTTTTTTTTTTTTTAACTAGCATATTTCTAGACATCTACAATATTTTTTTTCTTTCCTGCTCAAGAAATCTTCAAATAAAAGATTACAAAGTTTAGAGTTTAGGGATTAAGTAGATTTTACTAGCCTCTCATTACTTACTGAATTTCCATCCATCAAAGAATTTGAATTTATGATTTATACTACTGCTTTACCTTAGTTTTAAAGGTGCAGTTGAGATCTATTTAGCAATCAGTTCACACTTTAAAGCCTATGTTACCCCACTTCCTTTAATTAGCAAGTGCATCCATGACCAATTGAATTTCATTTTGAGAAACAAGCTAAAAAAAAAAAAGGTGGAGACATTTTGGGCCTGACTGGTTGTAGAGGTAATAGCTACAATTTGAAATGGCAGTTCTTCAAGGTAGGTAAACCGTCTCTATTCATAATATAAAATTATATATTAAAAAAAATAATCTTGGTATATAGATTGTTATTTTGAGGCTAATGTGAGAGTAAAGTTGCAAAATATTTTATATTACGATTAATGACAAGGAGGAGAAAAAATACAGACAAACGTTTCCAAGATCAGTTTTATTTTGTTATGGCTGAGGAAAGGAGAAAGATAAAGTACAAATTGAATTCACTTTAATGTTGACTTATTTATCTGGTATACAAGTAGATCACAATAAATAAAAAGATAAAGGCATTTGAAATATTTTATTTCTACATCAAACACCTCAGATTGACAATGAGAATCTCAAATTCTGATTGCAAAAGTTTCATTTCAGTGGTAAAATTAAATTATCCCTGAACAATGAATAAACCAAGCACATCTTTAAACTTTCCAGAAATCAGAAAATTGCAAACCCCCTTGACTTGAGGCAGGGTCCAATTGGTGATTGCTATTGCAGAGGAATTTGTTTAAATTTATGGAAGTATTATTTTCTTTGAAATCTGCTTAATTTGTTTACATTAGAAAACCAAACAAAACTTAATTGTTATGCAAGACAAAGAATAACTATGTTTAATTCAGTTAATGTTGCAATATAATTAAACATAGGTAAGCTTAACATTTTTGTTTAATAAATTCAGTCAAATTTTAAAACTAACAAAACTTATTCTACATACTACAAAAATGTTACTAAAGCAGACAATATAAATGTAAGTGTTGAATGTATAAGTTTTTTTTTTTTAAGTTGAAGTGACTGCATTTCAAGACATTTTAAAATATATCTTATTTTAGTGGGGAGGAAAAAAAATCCTGATAAAGACTTAGAGAAACAATTTGAAATAATTATAAATCTTTCAGTAGATATTCAAAGCCACTGCTAGAGAACATTTGAACAGAACTTTTCTTCAGCTGAGCACACATTTCTCAGAGTTTAGCATCATCAGTTCTACCAATCAGTAAGGAAATTTCCCCAGGAATGCAACAGAAACAAGGAATTCAAAGGCTGTTTTCATTGTAACTTTATTTCTACTGAAAAGCCTACCAAACCCTTTTGCTGGCTGTCCAATAAACTTCCCCCCTTTATCCCCCCCATCCTCAGAAAAAAAAAAAAAGTGAACAGCTCAATAGTGCTTGTTTTCTGCAAAAAGAAAAAAAATACAAAAAACATACTGTGGTGAGGAGTTATGAATTAATTAAAATCACTTCTTGCCATCTTTCTTATCAGTATCTTTTTTATGGTCATCAGGTTTGGTGAGAGAAGTCATGGCATTTCGAATAGCCTCACTTTGTGGATCCACACCAGGAAGATTTTCCAACACACTTTGCACAAATGCTGCATCATTCATCACTTCAGAGTAATCATCTTCTTCAGTCTGAATAAACAAATAGATAAACAGGACTGTATAAGAAATACTAACCACAGAAACAAGTCAAACCTTTCAGTAAAATATATTTCCAAAAGAAAACCAAAGATCAAAATGTCAGCTTTAATCCATTAATGTCCAAATATACCAAAAATGGAACAGCATGCATTAATAGGATAAATAGGAAATTCTATTGACATTAAAGAGAAAGTAATAATAGCTAAAGATTTGAATGCAATTAACTGAGATGGTCTTTTTGAGCTTGGCCAAAATAATTTTACATCTGAGAAAGTGCAAGATTTAAAAACAAAAAAAAAATTTTTTTTTTTGTCATTTAGTTATATTTTTTCCTGGTTAAAAACTTTTCAGCATCTCTATAATTTTCAATCACGAGACAATTTGTAATCAATATTAAAAGTTAAATGCTAATGCAGGAATTATATAGCTTGATTTTTAACACAATTATAGTTACATTTTAAAGTAAAATTTGGTAACTTAAACTACTTAAAAATGAAAATATCAAAGTAAATCTCTTAGCAACTATTTAAATAAATCAGCTCTTGAAAAGAATTGACTAAAATCTTTGTATTTTGTAACATTGCTTGTTTCAACCTGACAGGAAATTTTTCCCATTTCAACTTATGTAGTGAATAATAGAATGAATAATCTTTATTTCTATATAAAATTCATCAATTTCATTCAAAAATTTACAGCAATTTAAATTTGCTTATTTAATGATGGTACAACTAATAAACTTGCATTTTGTGTGGACTGATAACATTATTTTAAATTCAAAGAAAAAAATACCCTATTTTATTAAATGAACATAAAATATGTAAATACTAAAAATAATTTTGTTTGAAAAATTTCTATCAAACCACCTGAATGTTTTCAAACAGTTCAATGACAACAGGTGTCAAGAACTTTTGCACAATTAATAGACAACTTCATTTATGCATTTGGCCTCTTTCTTTCAATTTTTAAAGCAAAATGTTTATTCTAAAGCCAATAGAAATTCCAAAAATTGTTATAGTTAAGCTCATAAAAAGAGAGAAAAATTACTTTTGTACATTATTTTATTATTAACCTTGGAATATAGTGCATCTCATTATGATCCACTTAACATTTTGAAGTTTTTAGAAAACTAATGAAGGGATTCAAAAAAGTATTTTCATTAGATCTGCAGAATATTTTACATCTATAAATTTTAGAAAAAAAAAAAAAATTATATAAACATTTGTACAAAATTACTCCAGGTTCTGAAATTAGTTTGAAAAGTTGTTTATTGATGTTGTGAGTTGCTGTATTCTATATGAAACATACTGCATATGGTCCAGAATAGCATTTATTTTTGATCTGGTTATGGTCATAATTTTTTCTCAGATATTCATCAATTTTCTTCACAGAATTTTACTGGGCAAAGTCATCCATAAACAATAATCTTTAATATATTTAGTTTCTTCTAAAAAAAAAATTCAATGGAGGCCTGAACTGTCATCTTCACAACATTTGTAACTTGCAATGGCCTCACCACTTTACCACCTATAACACCCTATCCCAATCACATCACTTCTGCGTTGCTGATATCACAACCCATGAGTGGTTTCCACAGGTAGCCACTAAACCTTCACTCCATCCATCTGGCCCATTGGAGAGTGCGGGGAGAAAACAGTCTTTCATGTATTCTGTTTGCCAATTTCATTCAATTTTCTTTACGAACACTTTTAAAAGGAGGCCCATTGATCAATCTCACATGTTTTACTACTTTATTTAGGACCCAACATTTTGTGCTTTTTGGTATTTCCTTACTGACTGTTGCAATGTATATAAATTTAATAGCTTCATAAAGAGAATCTTTTCTTTTCTTTTTTACCACTCTTTATAGAACACATTAACATGGCTTTATCATACTTGCACTGGAGTCATACTAGATCTTCAATGATTTTCACTGTTCAGTGGTACCTGCTGATTATTTTTCTACATTTTCTAGCATGTTTTACCATTTACAAGTCTGAAATTAAATATTTCTTTTTATCCATCAAATCAGCCTTATGACTATTTTAAAGATTCAAATTCACAATGATGCGACTATTAATTTGAGACTTTAAAATTAAGATTTCATACAAATGGCTACTATTGGTTCACATCTATACAAAAAAGTTTTCATCCTAACTGCATAGATGTCATCTTCATTAAGCAAATAGACCTTTAGATTTCAATATTTATTTTAGATATATCGGTAACAGATGAAGTGGTTAATAAGATGAGATGCACTGCATAAGTAAAAATTCCTGTATTTAATATGGTCATTTTATTTGGATATAAACAAATATTTAATAAATTTGACAAGGCTTAGAGAAAAAAAATCTTCATAAAAATTTGGAAAGTCTAAAATATGAGTGACAAGCATGTGAGTGAGGAAAATATTGAGATAGAAAACATTTTTAAATGCACAGATTATAATTAAACATTAATGTTAGAATATTTTAGATGAGAAATTATTATCTGCCTTTCTATTCAGACGAATGTTCTTATTTTAGTTGCTGAGTATAACAGCCAAGATGAGAATATTAATCCGAATGGAAAATAAAAAACAATTTACCTTGCAGAAACTATTTTGTAGGACATCAAACAGAACTTAAAAATATATCAAGATATATTAAATTTTTATTAGCAAGGAGTTACTGGAAAATTGACCTACAATCACCAACTTGTAGACTCATTTTGTATTGCAAATCCAACAAATGGTCCATAATCATAAACATATTTATGCTATGTTATACAAAAAAATTAATATTAGAAATGAAATGTCACCTTCTTTTCAGATTCTGTTTCCATTGGTGATGGAGCATCAGCCTCAACCATTCCTACAAAAATCAAGAAAATTCAAGTTCAAACCACAAAAGTTGGCAAATAATAAAAAATGTTTACAAATGTTGGATTTATTACTTTGTGCATGTGTCTCTAATGTTCCAAGAGAAGGTTAGTGACTGTCATTTTTATGGTGCACAGTGGCAATGGCATATAGAATTAATGCTAGGAGAAAGGAGATAAAGAGAACATGGGTGAACATTTGGGTAGCAGACAAGCCCAAATAAGAGGAAAGAGGCAGCATCCCTTATAAGTTGTCACAGAGTGGGTTCCAAAGTAGCTTGAAATCCACACATATGGAAAGTCACATTATGGTGGTCACACAATGATCAATCTTTTCTATCTTGACAAGCTTTTTTTTCACAGTACATATTCAGGTTTTAAAATAAGCAGTTCCACGTAGACATAGTGTCTAATAATAGTGTGAAGTTTGAATTTTCATTTCAGTACAGGAAAAATGTTTTTGCCTACCATACTTTTGTTCAGATATTCTATATACACAGGCATTATACTTTTTCAGTATAAACAATACATCTTGCAATAGACGTACCCCAGTGATTCTCTGATAAGAGATAAAGACTTTTGATCCACACTAACAACTGACAAGTACCACTACCAAAAATCTAACATTGGTTACAGGCATTGCTAGTGTCATAACTCCACAAGTAACACTTCAATTTGCTGTGAAATTTTTATAAACATAAAATTACAGAAATGTCAAATAGTCTCACAATGAAGTAGATACCTAACAACTTAAATATATTTGGTAGTACATTCAGTATATTGAATGAGATAGATTAAAAATAAAGTTTTTATATTTTATATGCTGTAGACTTACACATGAACATTCTAATTAGAATTTAAAATGTATATATTCATTAGGTCAGACAAGCAACATTTATTAGCTTATTAATATATAAACTCTGTAAGACAAACAAAATGGTTGATGGAACTTCCTATATTTTTTTAATTATTTCACCCCAAGCAAGGGAATAAAGATAGTAAGGAAAAAAAACAGTATTAAGGAGAGAGAACAATGAAAGAACAGGAAACACATAAGATAAAGATTGACAGTGCATTTCAATTTTTTAAAGGTCAAAGTTGACTGGGAAGCTGGAAGATAGTTCCACAAACAAGAAGTGTGAGAAAAGAAACTGTTAGCATAGAACTCAGAGTTACATCTAGCCATTTCAACTGTAAAATGACAAGATCTTGCTGCCAATCTAGTACTGTACTTAAATTCATAAAGTCTAAGTATTATAGAGGAAAGTTCATCAGAATAATTACCATGAAAGTATTTATAGAAAAGACACAGGGAAGGTACATTAAAGCAGTGAGAAAGTGACTGAATCCAAGATGCCAGGTCAGGACCAATAATATTGCAGGTTCTTTGGATTTCATTAAGAATCTCTAAATATATAGGAGGAACACTAGACCAGATGTGGTAGCAATATTCAACACAAGGATGAATGGTAGACTTATAAATATGTAAGACATTCTGTCAAGAAAAATTGTCTAGCATGACACAGTGAACCAACTTTCCTCATAGCAGAACTAGCAACTGATTTAACAATCTTACCACTTCATGTCAGTGGATAATGTTAGTCTGAGAGGGTGCAATAAGTCATTCTCCTGTAGGTTAGCATCAGTCATGCTAATGGAAGGTAAAAAGAGTTCTCACAGATGATTAAAAGAGAGAAGTTTTGTTTTGGAGATGTTAAAATTAACAAGTCATTCCTTGCCCCAGTTAACAAACAGGCTGTAGGCCATTTTTTAGATCAGCTGCCAATTTAATCTTATTGAACTGATCAAACTTGCTATTAAAACATGACTAAACAGTTGTGTCATCAGCATAGATACTGAATTGATAATTGATGGCATCAGGAAGGTCATTGAAGAAGATTATGAACAATGGCAGTCCAAGGATAGAGCCCTGGAGGATACCTGCATTAATGCAAAAAGATTAGAAGAGTGGCCAGTCAAGAAAACTTACATTTTTATGATTCATCCAGAAATACTATATCCTTTCAACTTGTGAAGAAGACCAGTATACCAAACCCTATCAAATGCCATTGAGATATCCAAAACAACAGCCAGGGCTTCACCATTCTTATCTAAAGCTTGATAGATTCTTTCAACAATAATCGTTAATACACCAACAGTTGACCTAGAGAAGTGAAAGTCATATTGCTTATCTGAAAGAAGGCCCAGTGCTGTGAGGTGCATAACCAATTCAGAGTTGATTAGAGCCTCTAGTACTTTGCCAAAAAGAGGTAGAGGTTAATAGGCTGATAGAAGGATCAGACATTTTGCCTGAGTTTAAGAACTCTATGGAACTACAGATGATGATTTCCAACAAACAGGAAAGCAAGAAGCAGCAAGGCATTTAGTGTAGAATTTAGAGAGAAAGGCAACCAATTCAGGAGCACATTTCTTAAGGTCTATTGCAAGGATACCATCAAGTTCACATGCTTTGTGAGGATCTAGTTTAGAGATAATAGCAAAAACCATGGATGGAGTTACATGTATATCACTCAATAGAGACTCAGTTCTAAGTGGAAAGTCAGGCAAAGGTATTCCAGATGAGTCAAGAGTGGAATTTGTAGAGAATTTACAAGCAAAAAATTCTGCTTTATTAGCAGATATTAACATCTCTTAATATCTGAAGAAAGGAGGAATAGAAGACTTACTTTTATTTGACATACTATTACAGAACTGCCAGTAGACACAACCAAACTTGTTAGAGGCTATACGGTGCTTCATTCTATCAGTAAAACAAAGACTTAGCCTCTTTACAATTACAAGCAGACACGAATTGGTATCTGTTGTGATTCGAATTATCACACTGATACACCTGAAAAAAGTGATTCCTGTGGGCTTTAGCAGCTGAACAGGCTAGTGAGAAACAAGAAGATTGTGGCATCACCTGGTATTTGCAAGAAGGTACAAAAAGCTTCAACACCAGCTTTAACTCAAGAAGAAACCTTTGTGGCACATTTCTCAATATGAAGTTTAAAAATATAAATCCAAGGGGCGTCTTGAATAAAGTCACAAAATGAATCCCAATCATTACATTGATAACTGGAAGAAGTCTTGTGATTCATAGGTTCCTTTCTAATAGACAACTCAAAAGAAATATCAACAGATACTACAGCATGATCTGAATTGCCAACAGGACAGAGTTGTGATGCTCAAGAAGAGCTATGAAAGGAGGTAAGAAACAAGAAGAATGTTGATTTATTCAGGAAATCTACTATTTGACTGACAGACTGAGCAATGGAAAAATTGGAATTCCGAATACTGGCAACATCAGTAACATGAGAATGTTTAAGCCACTTGACCTGATGAGCATTAACATCACCAAACACAAAGATTATTGCATATTAATGTAGAGAGAGAGCCATTTGTATATTGTCCTTAATTTTGTTTAACATATTAGTCCTGAGAAGAAGGAGAGCAATAAAGAGATAGGGTGCAATAACAAAAGTCAAGAGCACATGAAAGAATCATCTGGGAACTCAAGAAACAATTCCCTAGCAACTGGGAGATTTTCCCAAATATAAACATAAGGCCATGTATGTATATATATATATATATATATATATATATATATCTCCTAGAATCTTTTCAACAAAGAATTCATTGGTAACAATAGAATTTAAATTAGTTTTCTTTTAAGACTTTCTACAAATATCTTTCTAACTGTATTCATAGGAAAATGTTAAAAGATTTGCTGATGACTTATGTTTTTGATTGTGACTATTTAAACAAAGAAAATGCAAAAGATTTATACCTGGCTGCAATGACATCTGCATTGCATAGGCAACTTGTTCTTCTTCAGTCATTGCTGCAATGTCAGGTACATTAGCAGGCGAATCAATGACCATATCACTGACACTTTGTGCTGAAACTGTAGACCCAGCAAAACCTGAAGCACCTCCAACCATATTTTCACTTCCCATCACTGATTGCTTAATAGCATGCTCCAGTAATGCTTCTTCTGTGGTCGCTATGTAAGAAGAGAAAACAATAAGATACAATATTATAAAGTTTCAAAATATTTGAGGGAAAAATATTATTAGCTTGTAAAAATGTTACCAATTATTACAATATCAAAAACTTTAAATCCATAAAAATTAAATTAAATTTTTATAAAAAATACAAAATGTTGAATGTACATTTAGGAATAATTTTATTTTTATTGTAAATTATTTACAATATCACAGCACTTGAAAATTAAAAGGAAACATAAAAAAACAAGTAAAACATGTATGAATATCTGCTGTAATGAAAATTGAGATTTTTCATATGGTTGCATTTTGAATCTATAAATTAAATTTATGAATGCGTATAGAAAAGATGAAGACATTTCAGTACCCATTCATAAATGACCAAGAAGGAATTAAACAAAAAAAAAAAAAGTTTGTTCATTTGGTCAAATTTTGGGAAGTTGGGTTGTTGGGTTTTACAGCATGTCAATCGCAGATGAGTTATTTTATGCCAGATCCATTTATTTTTATTATTTATTTATTATCAAAGTTGAGTTGTGTTTCAAGATTGTATTGTATTTCAAAATAGTGTTGTATTTAAATAGATTGTAAAGATAATCTGATTTTTATTTTCTTTGAATTTTATAATTTATTGTATAGTCCTACCACTTTCAAGTCCATGATGTTTCTGATTTATACTTTTTCAAACAGTTCCTTGCCTTGAAGTATCTTTTCCTGATATGAGCCATGCTTCTACATTCTTCCAGGATATGTTTTACTGTCAGGATAGATCTGCATGTACACTTTAGTTGTTCTTCACGTTTAAGTATGTAAGAATGTGTTAGTCGTGTGTGTCCTATGTACAGTTGACTCAGAACAACTTCCTCCTCTATTTGGTTTATTTTATTGTTTATTGTCCATTTTCCCAAAATGGGTTTTATTTTAAATAGTTTATTTTCTTTGTATTTCCCATAATTGCTGCCATTTCTTTTTTATGTATTTGTTTATTTTGGGTTTCATGTCTGTATAGGGTATTTTGAATTTCTTATTGGTCATTTCTAAGGATGACTTAGCTGCTGAGTCAGCTCTGTTGCTTCCTTTAATTCCAATGTGACTGGGTATCTAGCAGAAATTTATGGGTTTTTTGTTTTTTTCCAAGGTGTTGACCCATTTAACAGTTTTATGACTAATGGATTTTCTCATTTTTTCTTTTAAGGAAACTAAAACCAATAAAGAGTCCAAGAATATGATAAATTTTTGGTTGTCGTTCTCAGATATGATATTTAGTGTCATGTCTATGGCACCAGCCACCACAGTGAAAATAGATGCCTCGTAAAGTAATCGTTTTTTGATAACAGTTTTGTCAAATACTGCTGCACTACCTGTTCTTTGTGTATTTTTAGAGCCATCAGTAAAAACGCTTAAGTGATTTGGGAGTTTTTCTCTAATCCTGGAGAATTTTTCAAGATCGGTAATGGGATGAGTTTTGCTTTGGAAAGTTCACTTATAGGTTCATTATTATATTTGTTTTTTTAATAGCCCATGGATGAATCTTTGTTTTGTCTCATATCTTTTTTCCAAGGGGATCTTTGATTCCTCAATCATTTGATCCATTTGAAG
The DNA here is from genome assembly GCA_964036315.1 of Acanthosepion esculentum. Classification (NCBI taxonomy): domain Eukaryota; kingdom Metazoa; phylum Mollusca; class Cephalopoda; order Sepiida; family Sepiidae; genus Acanthosepion; species Acanthosepion esculentum. Next base: position 99,449,828 of record OZ038481.1, read on the forward strand.
TCCAAAGGACTTTATTTTATTTTCATCCTGGTTAAATAGTTGTTTGGATTTTGGATCCATTGTAGTCATATGCAGGGTTGAGATGACAAGATTTTTAGGTTTTTGATGTGGGGGTATAAAGGATAGCTTTTTGTCATAAGTTACTAGTTTTAGCACCGGGTCATTGTGTAGCTTATGTTGTTGGCAAAATGGACACATTTTGTTTTTGTTTTTAAAGATTTTAAAACCATTTGATGTTGTCCATTTGTCTATTTTGTTTGTGCATTATTGCAATGGTCTCTCCATAGAGTGCATATATTTTGAGCAGTAACATATAAAATCATTTACAAATAGTGAGTGGTCAACCCCAGGATTGAGGCAGTTTGTTATGTCATTTATTTTTATGCTGAACAACATTACTGACAGGATACTTCCCTGTGACATACCTTTTTTGGATAAGGTGGATCCTATGCATAATTTGAAAGTTCTTTCTGCTAAGAAATTTTTAATAAACACTGGCAATCTGCCTTTCAGATCAAGTTTGTGAATATCCTTCATAATTCCGTGCTTCCAGGTAGTGTCATATGCCTAAGAATATAGGCCAAAAAAGACAGTGGTTAGATGTTCTTTTTTAATGTTAGCTTCTCTTATAAAGGTTTCCAATCTCATCAGCTAATCTACTGTACTCATTTTATTCTGAAGCCATATTGGAATTTTGTTATCTTTTTTTTTTTTTTTTCAGAAAACCGGTCAATCTCCTATTAATCATTCGTTCCATCATTTTGCAAAGGCAACTGGTTAGCAATTTTTGTGGGTCTGAATGATCTTTTCCCAGTTTTATCATTGGGATAATTGTTGTTTGCTTCCAAGTTCTTGGAAATTCTTCATTTATCCAGATTTTATTGAATATATGTAATAGGTTCTCTAGGGTATCTTGTGGGAGGTGCTTGATGAATTTGTAGTGTATCCCATCAGGGCCCTCAGCTGTGTTATGGAATATTTCAATGGATTCCTGATTTCTGTCATAGTAAGAGGTTTGTTGTAATGTTCAAGGTTATTTGATGAGAAGGTGAGTTTAAGCTCTTCCCCCTCCTCCCCCTGTTTGATATTTTAGAATCTCTGCCTTGGAGTTTTCTGAGTAGGTTTCAGCTAGTAAATTGGCTATTTCTACCTTGCTAGTTATTTTATCATTGCCTATCTCTAAATGCTTTATTGAGGGGGGGGGGGGTCCCCCTGATATTTTTCTTACCATTTCCTAATTTTATTTTTTGTTTTTGAATAAGACTTGGTTGCTTACGTATTTTTTCCAACACTCTCTTTGCTTCTTTAATTGACCTGCGAGCCCATGCTCTGAGGTGTTTGAACTCAATTAGATGTGTGTGGTGAGCATACTGCTGAATTTTCACAGAACTGCTTGCTGAAGTGCGATTGTTTCCTGGCAATCTTTATCAAATCATGGCTTGTTTTGTCTATTCTTCATTTGTCCTTTCAGTATGCATCCCGCCACTATGATGTTAAAGTGATTCTCATCATTTTTTGTCTTTGATTAGCCGTTTTTTACATTTACTTTCGTATTTCTACCAATCTGCTCTCTTTAGCTTCCAATGTGCAGCCTTCCTCATTTGGTGCTGTTTTAGTCTGAAATAGTGAAAGTTCAGTAAAGTTTGGCTTTATTCCACGAATATTGGATTACTTTGCACTTCATTATGTGTTTTGGGTGTTATCTCTTTCCTTTGATTTGTTTCTTGTGGTGTTTTAATTGCCTTCCACTCCTTCAAGTAATATGAATTTGTCTTTAGTTTCTATCAGGACATTTTGTTTAGAGGATTCTTTTTGTTGTGCTGTCTTGTGCGACTTTGCTGCATGTTGCTCTGGGATTCTTCCTTAAGAACAACTATGTTTTTTTAGTTATCAATTTTCATATATTCTATACTTTCTATATTGTTCGTTTTCCTTGTTTGTGAACTTTATCATTTAGGTACTTTTCATTTTTTTTTTCTGATTATCTTTATGTGGGGTGTCTTGTTTGTTTTTTGGATTTCGATTTTGTTATGTATTGAGGTTTGATTGATTTTTTTTGTTGTCAGTTTTCTGTTTGGGTAATTTTTTATTTGAGAAGTTTGAATGTTTTGTAGTTGGGAAGTACTTACTGGTGAATTTTGTGTTGGATTTACATTGTGGTTAGTTTTGATTCAGTGGTTGGTGTTGTTTCTGAGTTTACAATTGGTTTTAATGTTTTTTAATTTTTGAATTAAGTATGTTAGTTCTTGTTTTTCATTTAATTTGTTTAATATTAGATTTTCATGGGTATAGCTTGATGTTGCTTGGGTAATTTTTGCATATGAGGGTGTATTGAAGTTTGTTTTGACACTTTTCCTTCCTTCTGAGAAAGGTATTTTTTGGTATGTTTAATTTTAAAAATGTCTTCTTTTTTTTTATCCATGTTTTGCAATTCCTGGAAGTTGCCCTATGTTTTCATTTACAATTAGGGCATGTGATCTTCTACATTGATTCTTACCATGTCCATATCTTTGGCAATTGAAACATTGCAATGGTTTTGGAATATATGTTTCTACTTTTGAAAGTGTATATCCAATTTTTATTTCATGTGGTAGTTCTGGTGCATCAAAAGTAATGATATATGTATTGGTGTCTATAATTCTATCATTTTTTTAATAGATATTCTTTTTATATCTACAATATTCTGTTTTTTGATACAATTATTGTTCTCAATTTCCTCCAGTGTACACAGTGAGAATTCGGTGCTTCTCTTTACACCTTTGTAAGAATTTTAAAATTTGTGTGGGTAGACCTTTACCTTTATATCATGGAATTTCATCATCCTTAGTAAAGTTTCAGCGTCATGGTTTTCTTTTACTTCTATTGGTAGTGTATTATTTCTATTTTTTTTTTTTTTTTATTAACTGTTTTTGGAGTTATCCAAGATGCTAAGATTTTTTTTCTATTCCAAAAGGTGACAACTTTGTAATAAGCTTGTCTTCTGTTGGTTCTATTTATCTATGAATTTAAAAAATTTTTTTTCTTTGATTGATTTTCTGTGTCTGTATCAAGGTGTGGTCTCTTGGGTTTTTTGTGCTCATATTTTGTTTATTATTATTATTCATCAGCCATGCTCCCCATCCACCTTGGAGCTCCATGTGGGGAAGATGATGAGAGGGGGAAATCCTATTCACCTCATTCCTCCAGGGATACATGACTGGTATACTCAAATGTGAGATGGGTTCCAAGCACCTGTTATATCTGGGATTGTCCACCCAAGTATCGTCCTCAGAAGTTGAAACAGCCATGTCAGATTCCTTTGTTCCCAGTCTGATTGGCCCTACAGCCATTGCTTACTAAATCAGTTTAATGTTTGATATGGTAAATGTGAGCATGTTTTGTTTGTCATGACTTAGGGCCAAAGTGGTGTGTTAGAGTTTAGAAGTATATGTATAGCCCAACTCCCAAAGCCCTCAACCACCAGGATCCTGTTCTCAAGCATTATGGGTTGCCACCTATGGTAAACAGGTGGGCCCCCTTGTAGAGATGCAGTCAGCATATTATGAATCCCTGCAGACAGCTCAGTCAGGAAATTGTTTGAGCCAAGAACTCTTTAGTTACCTTTGTGCAACTTGGCAATAATGGTGAGGCAAAAAGACTAATTTTATCTCAACAATGATTCTCCAAATAACTCACCTGTCGTCTCAGCAGATGGCATCTCAGCATCTTGGGTGGGTGCATTTGCAGCTTTTCTTGCTTCATCTTCTTGTCGAGCTCTTTCTTCTTCCATTGAAACTCTCAGAGCCTGAAAAAGCATAAAACATTAATTTTTTTGACTACTTTAATTACACTATGTCAAATTTTATGATGCAAATCAAATACTTCACAATGAAATTACTATGAACCAATTGATTTTCAGGATATATTTTATATGAGTAATACATCATTTGAGTTTCAGCTTTTAACTATCCTTCTTAAAAAAATATTGAAAACTTGTTTTGGAGGTGTCAGGTTTCACTCAATGATTTTGTTTTCTACTGTATAAACAGGATTGATTCCACAGAATCTCAATCCTGATGTCACTACACCATATATAAATGGATGGGTGGCTGTGGGATGATTTTTTATATTAATGTGGGAATTATTTCTGTCTTTGACATTCCTGGTCATTCCTTCATTGTGACACCCATTTAATATCATAGCATCTAGTGGAGTCCTATATCTAATAAGACTGAAAGCATCTCATTAAGCCATGATTTTCTATTTGCTACTTCACTGGAAATCAAGTGGTGCAAAATCACTTGTCAGAAATAATGACTAACACTAGAATATGATTAAAGTAATTTTACTTCTTGGTGAACAGACAGAACTAATAAAAAGAACATTAAGACTTTAGGCAATTTTGGGCAGCCTTTTTGTGAGAGATTTTTTAAAATCTTTGCGTGTGTGTTCTTTGACTATATTTACATAGGACAATAATGATTAAAAGGGTGTTCTCGCAATCCTAGAATCTCAATATTACTTAAAGCATTCCACATCTTTTAATTCTAAAAAGCTGTTTGCTACCACCGATGGCTTGTACTGCAATTTTGACTGCAACTCTTGGTGGTTTTAGACCATAACTTTCTGTGACTGCTACAAATAAGTGGGCCCATTTTCTTGGTTCAGTCTTTAGTTCACTGGCTCTCCCTACCATTGATATAGATGGAGGGAACTCCTTTTCATGTTCTGCTTTTTGTATCACTAATATGGATGATCAGAACCTTTTTTCTCTCTACTGCTGTTGTCAGCAACTGCTAGTTTAAAGAATCAAGCATCACTTTTAACACCACACGTGTGATACAAAATTCCTATTGTTATGAGTCCAAATTTCTGCTTTCTTCCAACTACTTGAACACATATTGTATTCTTAAGATAAAAAAAGGGTGAAAGCCAATAACACAATCTAGCTTGGAGAGGAGTAGTGACACTATTCTCTACTTTTACTTTTTTCCAACCATATTTGGATTAACACATCCCAATTTCATGATATATTTATTAGCACACTATGGGAGGTGGAATGAAAAATGAATACATTTCCTGTTAAATGATAGGGATAAATATATTGAATTTCCAAGTTTTGGCAGACACATTCCAATGTGATAAATGTTTGATCCTTAAGGGTTACCCAAAAGTTTACTGTTATCAATATAAACAAAGTCTTGGTTTCAAGCCATTCTGGCACTCTCTAATCTTCATTTTATGGTACTAATTGATATTTTTTTAACTGTTTGATCATTGATCTATGCTTTAATTAGCATTTTTTTAATCTGTTAGTTCAACCCTTTCACCGCCAGAAGTTACTGTTTGCAATTTTCATACACCAATAAAACTTCAACCTTTTTACAACTGTTTCAACTTTAACATTACAGGAAACAGTTTTTATTGTGTCTCCAGGCTCTTATTTGCCTGAATAATGTTTCCTATTATCATATATAATTCTTTTAATAACAGACCACATTAATATCTTGAAAGGCTGTGGGCCATTCCCATAATTTGGTGTCTTCGGAAAGGTGGACAATAGTCAGCATTGAAGAATTTGAAGGAACATTATTTTGCATAAAAGTACTCTTTAGCTTAAAGATTTTTGGTTGCAACTTGTACCACTTAAAAAAAAAAATTTTCTACTTAGAATAAGCCTTGATAACATCAACTCTGAAGAGACCTGCCTAAAATACTAGCTCAAAGCATTACTCCATCTACCTGCTGTTGTTTAATTAGTTTATTATTTCCAGAAAGGTCCCAACCTCTAGGCCAGCCATCAGATCTACCCAATATCGATCTATATTCATGACTAGATAAGCAAACAAAATGTTAAGTTAAACAAAGTCCTACTAAAACTGACTCAAATAGAGGCAAAGATATACCAAAGCCAACTCTGGATCTTCATTTGGATCAACTCCAAACTCATAGCCAACAGCATTCAATCCTGGTGCTGATCCATCTTCTCCTACAACAACAGGAGAAGACGACAAAGCTTCAGATAATACAGGTCCGGGCGGAACAGTGACAAGATGAGAGCTAGAAAATAGAAAAATAACAGATTTCAAAGAGGAGAATCTTATTAAGAAAGAGTAAATAAATGTAACTTACAACTTTTTGCTTGAAGCAGGTAATCTTTCTGTTTTACTTCAACTGTATTTACTAAATAATAACTATTAAGGGTTTTTAACAAAATTTTAATCTGTTTTTAATTCAATGATGTTTATTGAAAAGATCAATATTCAGTCATAAAACTAAGCTCCTTTCTCAAATATGTACATGCAGCTTTTTAATGATTTCAACAAATATGCTAAAATTCTATTTAAATTAGGAATGTTGTTTTATAGTACTGTAAATATAATTTGAACTGTACAAAGCAGATGTTAAGCTTCTTGAGGTTTTTTTTTTTTTTCAAAATAAATAACTGAAATTTTAGAAGAACCAAATATTTCAGGTTCCACTAGAGGAACACAAAGCTCAAGAGCCATTTAAGGTACATAGTGAACAGAATTGTTTTATGGATGTAAGAAGTATAGATTATACAGTTATATAGGATAGATAACAGTTTAACCAAGATTTAGGTTAAAATTGTAATGGTTGGGGAAGGATCCTCTTGGAAGCACAAAGCAGTGGCTCTTGGGAAGAAGCTGTTCAAAGAGAATGAGGATGGTTCATCCATGTACATGGCATGTATTGTATATACAAGTTCCAACTGAGGTTTAGGGTGAATTCGAGTTTCAATAGATGCTCAAAACAAGGAACATTTTTAGAGAACAACCTGTCATTCCAACTGGTGAGAATTTAGGGTCTTCTCGCTGATGATGAAAATTTACTAGTTTCATTTTTGGAGTATTAAAAGATACAAACCAGCCCCCCTCCTCCATTGGGCTATTAGAGCTAGAACAGAGGAGAGATCAGCTGCCAGGCTCTCGTCATCTAGAGTTTTGGAGGTGCACCCATATACCGTGATATCATCTGCATAGATATTTACTAATGACTTGAGAATGTTCTTTGGTAAATCATTAATATAAAGCAGAAAGGTAGGTAGGACCAAGTAGTGAGCCATATGAGATGCCTGCATTAATGTCACATTTCAGAAACCTGACCTAATTAATGATTGCAAGGACTCTTCTAAAGTCCATAGCTGGAGAGTTTGTGTAGAAAGCCCCTGTGCTATCTCTTTAAAAAGGCCTTTGAGATATCTAAAAGGATCACTATAATGATGGATTTATTATCAAATACCTCACTGATTCTCTGTTTTATGACAGAACATCAGCAGTGGACCTAAAAGAGTGAATTGGTTGCTTCTGTTGATATGATCAAAAACCTTCTTGTTGATCATAGCCTCAAAGAGCTTGATGATGACACTAAGGAGGCTGATATCGATATCAATATTGAGACAGGGACGCACACTTTCCCACATTCTTGAAGACAGCTGACACCTTCCATAGACTTGGGAAACATTTCTCCTTCAGGCAGCTAATGAACAACTTTACCAAGATTGGGCTATGGTTCTTAAAAACCACCACTAGGATTTTATCCAGACCAGTAGCCTTCATAAAGTTTGATGAGTTTGGAAACTTCCTGTGTCATGAGATATCAAAAAATTGTGGTCTGAGGGAAGTTGTGTAGGAGATGTCCCTTGTTATCTAATTTAGAGTTAAGGGCAAAGTTAGCTTAGCCATATCCGATGAGGATGAGATAACCTCCGGGCCATTTATAATAGTAGGCACTGGCAGTTTGCTTCTATTGAGAATTTTGTTTGAAATTTTCCAGAACTTAAGGGAACCAGGTATTAAGATATATCAATATATTGTTCTTTATAAACACTTACAAACTAGCACACTAGATAGTTAGAGAAAAATATTTTGGCATCAGTACATCTAATATTTAAAATGTAAATACCCCACCAAAAAAAACAAAAAAACAATGTACCATTTGGTCACTCACCTTGTACCATCTTTTCCATTAATAGTGTTAATGAGGACAGTCAGTTTCTCTGTGTTTAAAGCCTGCCAGCAATAAAGCAATATAAACAAAAGGTGTTAATCATGCAAGTCAATCAGTCAAAAAAGTTTGTATGAATCGAAGACAAAATTTACCAAGTTTATATTTTTTTAAATCAAGAATCAGTTACACACAGCTTCATGGTTCAAAAACATTTTACTTTGATGTATCTATGATAACCAGTTTTAAATTAATGATTAGGAACTCTTTGAAAATACCATCAATTATATTATAGATAAAACTGTAATTAAACAAAACCTTATACAGCATATTATGGCAATTTTAGATATGCAATTCATTTGGTAGGGGAGTACAATAAAAGTAGTGTAATTTTATAAACTTCAGAAAAATTTTGATTTCAAAAAATATTAAGTCCTCAAAATGCTAAATCTAATTGATTTAGCATTTTGAGGACTCAATATTTTTTTGACAGGCAGTGAAATTAATTCTTTATCATTTAAGTTGTTTATTTTTTTTTTAATTCATGGTTATAGAAAAGATAGATTTACCAGAAAAGATATAGATTATATAAAATGTATTCTGTATAGAATTTATTAAAAATGAATGAATGAAATTATTTGTATTCTACAAAATTCAATGATAATTTGTTAAGGAGAAACACCAATAAAAATAATTATAGATATTATCACAAATAAAATTTTCAAAGTATAATAGCTGATTCAGAGTAACAAACTTTAATGCACAATCAGTAAAAAGCAACAACTCACATCATGAAAGCAGAGTTTTTGATACGTAATCACTTAATGTTGCAATTTCATTAGGACATCAATTACAAAATTCCAGCATGAAATTAGGGTTTTTAAAAAGGATACAAAACTTTATGTTTACTACATTATTTACACCCATTTTGCCAGATTCATAAACTAATGAAATATATTAACAAATTAGAAGGAACCATGAGTTAATAAGTAAATTTATTTATGGTAAAAAGGTAATTCCATGATAAGATGACACTTACCTCTTCTCCAAAATTAACTACATCAACATTCACTTTTTCCTTTTTTAATTTTTTACCAATTTTCACCAACTTGCAAAGAAAAATATTAAACATAAAAATAAATCATAATATTAAGCAAAACAGAAAATTTTAAATACTATTTTACTAGAAATCAAATTATCTTAAGATACAGACATTTCTATATATATATATATATATATATATATATATATATATATATATATATATATATATGCAAATTATTATATTATATATGCACAGTACTTATTGGAAAGCATTCAATATCAGAGATAGAGCTAACATATATAGTTGGATTGATGTGAGTTTGTAACCCTGGGTTTCACGCTTTTGTGATCATCAGACAAACTCTTTTGTCTGACGATCACAAAAGCATGAAACCCAGGGTCACAAACTCACATCAATCCAACTCTGTGTGTGTGTGTGTGTGTGTGTGTGTGTGTGTGTGTGGTTCCCTCTGATCTGAAGTTTAAGTTGCACATTACCAACCCCAAAAAATAAACAATTCATACTCTGAAACCCAACAATGACAAGCGCCTCAACAAGCTATGCAGCAGAGAATGGCTTCAGCCAAACAGACTGAAACTCCCCAGGCGAAAGTAACCTTGAAATAACTTCTGCCAAAATTAGGAGCCTTCTATCCAGGCCTTATGAAAAGAAAAGAAATTTTCAAAATTTACTTCAGATATTCAAGAACAGGCGCAACAGCACTATAGTGTCATCCCAGGAACAAGGAACGACTTTGTGAGGTATCAGCAGGACATATTCCACAGTACCAATTAAATTGCAACTTTCAATATGTCAATGAGAATTCTTCAGTTAGGGATTATAATGTTATCATTTATGCAAGTAACAATAGTCATTACTAGTCAGGAGCACAGAAATAGAGACCTTGTCATTCATCAAAGAGAGAAAAGCAAAGACAAACTATGCATATGATGTGTACTACATCCTCTCCTCTATACAAGAGATAATCTTGGAAGCAACCCTAAACAAGATCAACACTTTCTGTGACACATTAGTTCATGGTCTTGCTGGAAGATGATTCACACTGGATGCTTCTCTTGAGAAAACCTTAGTATCTTACATTTTTAATGCCATCATATTGCATAACTATAGCCTCTCCTCTCCACACTTTGGGAGAATCACCAGGAAAACTTCTCTGAAAAACATTCTCTATGGACATCAGCAACATCAACAGCACATTCAAGTTGAGTTCAATGATGAGATCTTCAATGAAGCACTGATTTCCACTTATCTTGATAGCAAGATCAAAGACAGACCATACCACAGGCACTTCAGAGAGAGGTTAGCTACAATATACCCAAGCTGCAAATTTTTGTTTAGTACAATCTACCAAAACTTATTGAATAAAATGAAGCATATGTCATCACAGTGAAAAGTGACAAAAAGTAGGCTCTATTTCCTCAATGTACTTGGTGGCACTGAAAAGACATTATCAATACTCTCCTTGCAAACGTGTATTAAAATAGGCATATTGCGCTGGCAATAGCCTCTTTTGGAACAGTTGTCACTTTTGCCAGGTGGTGGAACAGCTCATTCTACCTTCAAATTGTCCTTGAATCTTTCAAATACAAAGACTTTCAAGTGTAACATTTGAAAAAGAATTGCAATGGTTAAAGTACCCAGGAAATGTTTTCCCATGATCTGGGGTCCATGTCCATAAAGCTACCTTTGAGGTTGCTGATAAAACACTTCAAGACATGAGGAAACAAATCTGTCATGGGTAGTGATTGTTGCCATAGCAGAGAATTTTTGACAAATATTATCCTAGCTAATGAGGTGTTACATCATCTTACTTTTATTAACCTCATTTTCAGAAGCTACAGCTCTCAAAAACAAGTGCAAGTGGATTATAATTCAAGTTATTTCTTCAAACTTCTTATTCTGTGTGATGAAAAAGTTAACTCTAGATGCAAGTGGCCAAATTGGCATGAAAAATATCGGAATGGTAGTGAAATCCACAAAGTCTGCATTTTCCGAAATGGCTACAGAAACTATTAGTGATTCTGTAAGCAAGACATTCATGCTCCAAATAATGATGCAATTAAAGAAATAAGTCAAATCTGTTGCAATAGGTTCATAGTGATTCAGCTGTACATGTCATATTTTCAAACACCTCACAGGCTATTCACAACATAAGTGAGTTCTTGGGAGGCCCATCATACTTATCAGAAATCTCAGTCCTCCAAAATTGTGTAGTTGAACTCACCTATCAATTTAGCTTTGCCCACATGCCATTGAGATATTTATTCTAACTGGGGTAGGCAAGAAAGAGGATGTGTCCATTCCTAATGAAGGAAAGATCAACTTTCCTATGATTATTGCTAGCCTCAACCCGACTTCTATATGCTTTATCCAGGTTCTATATTGGTTGTTCTAGAGTAAGATCCCCAAAACCTTTTATGCTGACACCCAGTGAGGGAAGTATTGATGTTGTGTACTTAGAAGCAATGTCAAACTAAGGAGCTACAGTATTTGTTTTGCTTTGTGCATCATGTTTCTGTAAAAGTTACCATGTCATGTGTAAATAGTGCAAATAATCGTTTTTTCATTTTATGTGCTTTGTAGGAAATATATCAAAAGAACATTCTTTTTTGTATTTTTTTTTTTGTTATATTTAAGTTATATTCTTCTCTGAACAATGCCAGGTATCTCTGCAAATATTGATATGATAATTCTATTTTATTATTAATTGTTGTTAATCTCCTACTGTCCTTAATTGATAAACTAAATTTTCTATGCATTTAGAAAAAAAACAAATTAATAATCAGAAATTTAAAAGGAAACATTAACAAATGAATCAATATCACAATTTTTACTGGATTATTTTTCAAACTGAAAAGAATTTACCTCTTTTTCATCATCTTCAATTGGACTTCCCACAAATATCACAATTCTCATTTTGTGATTCCTGCCTTGGCGATGCTTCAGAGCCAACTACAAAATGCACAAACTGTACTAATCAGAATTTTAAAAAAATATTCATTCACTAAAATATAATTTTTGCATGTTACTTCAAATCAATAATTTAAAAAATCTTTTTTTAAATTGTAAAAAAAAAACAACAAAAAACACTATCAACAAATGATTTAAATTAATGTAAATTTCCTAATTTACAAAATGTAACAAACATCAAGAGTTAATAGTTTAACTGAATAATTAATCTATAATTGTGAAAAGAAATGTTTGACTTACATGAGCAACTCTGATGGCAGTTCCAAATTTGATGTAACCATTTGGTTGAACTTGATGTAATTTAGATAATATCCTACCAACATCTGTTGTAAGAGTGACAAGGACTTTAACACTGATTAGAAAAAGAAGAAAAAAAATAAACAAACAAATGAAAGTTAAATTCAAAAAAAAAAAAAAAAAAAAAAAAAATATGTTAACCTTTAGCATTCTACATTATTCACAAGTATTATTCCTCCTTCCTATCTGAATTTCTGGAATGAAGAGTTATATTTACATGGCAAACCCTTGTCCTCATCTTTTTTTTTTATTATTATGACATTTCAACCTCTGGCTTTCATCAGATGCTCGTTGATCTGGATAAACTTTAGTGAATTTTGAAGATTGTTCTTCTGGACAATAGCCTAGGCTATTGTCCCAAAGAACAATCTACCCTTGTAGATTAAATAGAAGTTCAAAATTCACTAAAGTTTATTCAGATCCACAAGGAAGTAACTGCTACCTCTTCTCAAGACAAATCGTCTGAAAAGAGATCAGTCACACTTGAGTTAAACTCTGAATTGTCTGTCTGTAAGGCGTTGTTAAACACACTTCATTCAATTTTAATCACATTCTCATCATTATTCAGATATGTGATTGTGTTTACTCACCTTGCCCAAAACAAGACAACATTCCTTCACATAGTGTGGTATCTTGTTGCCCAATATTGAGTGCAAACTGTTCATCTCTTAATCTTCACACGAGAAATTTGGCCATAAATAAGCAATGTGGGGCCTTTATCCTGACAAGATCTTTCACCTCAGATGTTACATACTTCTTCACAAGTTCAACTTGAGATACCCTTTATCCTGGCATGGAAGGTGCATATAATGTTGGCAGGTGCAGTTGGAGTTGAAATGTCATCCTTTGGTGTTACACTGTACCAATACACAGCATCCATTATAGAACATTATTTTCTGGTTGCAATTCTTTTGATACTCCAATGGTATCTTTTCACTATGCCATTCCCTGATGGTACATGTATACAACAAAATCAAAAGTTGGACACCCCCACTCATCCACAAACTTCTTAAACATTCTACTGCAATAACATTTGCAGTCTTGCTAAAATGCTTGTCACCAGATTGAAAAAGGAGCAGAACTGCAATCTATGAGTGATGGGCAATGTTTACCGCCACAATGACAGACAGACAGACACACAGTCATACTTCCAACTACCACACTGTTACTGGGTCTATACATTGGCATGCTTCACATTCAGTAACCACTTCCAAAATTAACAAAAACCACTGATTGAAAACCACTGTCCACCAAACTATGTGCTTGATTTCACTGACACAGAACCATTCATATCTTGCTTAGAGAGGAGAATGATACTGACATCATACTGATCCTGGTCTCCTTTTCCTGGCATCCTGAAGAAATGTAGCCTACTTTAGAGTATCAGCATCATCACACTGAGTACTGCTCATGTACAAGTGTGACTTGATACAAGCAGTCTCCTGCAAACTGATTAAAGTTAGACCATCTGTAGCAGGTGACATTGCTAGGCTGATTGCCAATAGAGATTGTTTCAGTTCTAAAGGGTGCTTATTGGGCAGCTACAAGAACTGGTTCTCTACGTACCATTTCATTTTTCATTATACTCTGGAAACTAACCAGTAGTAGGTTGACAATCATCAAATTCATTGGACGAAGAATGAAGGAGCTGATTTTGGATATAGTATCACAAACTTCTGCAACTCTGCAAGGTATGCATCCACATACTTGTCTCATCACAAATTTCATGTTAAAAACTGTTCATAGGCAAAGAACAAGCTTGTTATGAAAGTCGTTTGTATCTTTTATTTGTTTGACACTGGGTTTATCATCTCCACTTAGCTGGTGATAAACAGCAAATGCTCCACCTGTCAAACATTACAAATGAACTCACTGAAGTCTTACCTTCTCAATCCATTAATTTAAAGATTGGCCAATTACCAAGCTATCAAATTTGAGATTAAAATGTTTGCCATTTTTTTTTTTTTTTTTTACATTGCTAAAATTGCTTGAAGAAGAAAAAATAAATAAATAAAACTGTCACAACTTGGTAAGGGGAGTAAGTGTCTAATAACAATGACAATGCAGTTTAGTCTGGTGACTATTGTCTGCAGAAGCAACACTCATGTTTTTTTTATTAATACATACACAATATGGCAGACATGGTACTTCCATGTCTGAACAATAGCTGAAACAGTGCTTCTGTTTCCTTAGTTCCCGGTTACAACATTCCTCCCCAATTACTCAAAATTTAATTAAACAATATTATTGTCATAAACTGTTACTTAGGTGGGAATGTTCATGGGTGTTTTAAAAGAACACTGAGAAGGAGACAAGGTACCAGGGGCAAGAATTATTTCATTTCCTGTCATAGTTACATCATCATCATCTTCCATGTCTGAGTCCTCTGTAATTCTATCATCTAGAAATTCCTTGTCAGCAAGTTCCCTCATTAAGAGTCGGGCACTGCATCACTTTCCTGTGGTGACTAGTTTTTATGCTTGTGTGCAGCTGCTTGAACTCACTTTCAACCTTACTCCTGTTTCCTTGCATTTCTGAAAATGTATCCTGATGCTGATTTTCCCCTATCAGTCTGTGTAGGGTACAAGATGCTGATTGTCCCACCCCAAAGCATGTGTCCGAGTTCTTGGTTGTTTGGCTCTTTCAGACACATATCCAGTTCAGTCAAAATATTCATACACGTCTTTTCCATGCACACCCATCCTCCAGCCATACTAGAAAAGTCAGTAGGACAAGTTGTTCCTCTAGAACGTCAAACATTAACAGCATTTCCCAAATAGAATCTGTTTTCATTCTATCGACATTTTAGTGTTGTCCATTTTACTGTTGATAAATCAGGTCAAGCTAAGATCTGGGCTGTTAACCCATTACCAACATGGCTGGCAACTGACAAGTTGTTGTTTGTGGAAAGAGATGGTAGTGAGCCAGGACACGCAGTAGTCGAGTTTCGAGATCATCGGTAACCTTTTTAACCCACACTTGGTTTGTACAACACATTCAGATAGTTCATTTGATGATGGGTGATATGGCAAACATCGAACATACTTAATGCCATTCAAGGTGCAAAATTTGGAAAATTCTTCACCAATAAAACTGCAGGCATTATTCACATGAGGGTTCCCATGCATGGCAAATGTGCACCACAACATTCATTCTGTTAATGCTACTGATGGTGATGAAACGACGACATGTGCATCTATATACTTTCTATGAGCATCCAGAATCACAAGAATCCACTTGCCATTGATGAAGTCTGCATAATCTATATACACTCAAAACCATGACCTTCCTGGCCGTTCCCATGAGCGTAATGTGCTCATTTGAGACACATTAGCCTTATCCTAGCACAGAACACAACTTCATATACACAGTTCAATGTCTGAATCCAAATAAGGCCACCAGGTATGAGCAAGGGACTTTGTGCATGAAATACCTGGGTGACCAGGTAATTCTTTAAGCAAGGTATCTTGACACTTTGTGGGGATAGCCACTCATGATCCCCATAAAACACAACACAGTTCTACTGTTAACTACTTCTTCCTGTTTGTGTACAGTCAAAAATCCTGAGATTCATTGTACGGCCATTCTTGTATGATCCACTTACATACTTGAGATAACATGGGATCCTTGGATGCATACAAAGCAACAGTTTTCACTGTGACACGAGTTGAATCAAAAGCTGTTATAGAGAGTACGACTCCCTACAGACAAGCTAATGGTGTAAAATAGTCCTCCATCAGCAGTCAACTTAGCCCATCTGCATTGGCAATCTTTGAACCAAGTTCGAATACAAGCTGATAGTGGTAGTTTGAGTGTACCAATGCCCAATGCTGTACTCTAGCACTTACTGTGTATGATATCATTCGGTCCTCTTAAAATCCCAAGCAAGTAATGTGTGTAACCTCCTGGACTAAATATATTTATGGAATTTGCTCACTCCAAAAGTTACTGCTAATCCTTCATGTTCTTTCTGTGCATAATTTTGTTCTGCTTTTGATAATGTTCTCGAGGCAAAGTAAATTGTTTTTTCCCTCCTATCTGCCACAATATCTGACAAAACTGCCCTGATACCAACTGGGGATGCATCCACAGTCAATATAAATTTAAATTAAGGGATATAATGAACTAAAACATCAGCTGACATTAAATAAACTTTTCCAGTGTTCAAATGCAAATTTTTCAGTTATTCCCCCATTTCCAGGAGGCTCCTTTTTGTAATAAAGCATACAGTGTAGCTAGAACAGTGCTGATATTATTTAATACCAGCAGTAATAATTAATAAAAGCTAAATGGGTAGTTCAGATATATTTTTTCAGTGTTCTTTGGTTAGCATTAACCTTATCCTGTGTTGGATGAATTCTTTTGGAATCAAACCCGTGACCCAGATAAACTACTGATGACTTTCTGGACTCACATTTCTCACTTGTAAGGTAGAGGCCCACATCTTGCAGTCTTTTTAATGTTACATGCAGATTTTGGTTATATTCTCTTCCATATTTTTGCCCAAGATTAAAATGTTGTCTATATAAGCAGCAGTCATTGCTATAACTTGAAATAACTGATCTATAGTGCATTGGAAAATATCCAATCTCGTAAAATAATGTTTGTCTGAGACTTTAGAATACAAGTCATCTATATTTAGAATAGGGTACTTGTATATCTGTAAGGGAGGGTTTACTGTCAGTTTAAAAATAGCCACAAATCCTAATTTAACCATTTTTCTTTAACACTGGAATGATTCAGAAAATGTAACTGGTTTGATAACAGTATTAACCATGTGATCCAGTTCAGCCTCAACCTTTTTTCTGAGTGTTAACAGTCCTGGCTGAGCTTTCATGAAACAAGGCGTACTGTTAGGTTTGATATGCAGCTTTGCTGTTGCATCTTTTAAAGTGCCCAAACCGGATTTAAAAAGCTCAGAAAATTTTTGCTCCCCATAATTTGGTTACAGATAGCCGATCCCATTCAAGAATATTGGGTCCAGATCTGAGTACAACCAACCTTCTTAAATTATAGGTTTTTCCCTGGTGTTTCACAGCCACGTTGGCAACTCCACTAAGTTCAATGACATGACCAGAATAAGTATGCAATTTTTACATTAAACCCTTTTTAGAAATCACTGCATTAGGTAGTTTCTTGAATTGCTCCTTGCTTAACAGAAATGAACACCCAGTGTCAATTTCCATTTCACAACTGATTCTAACTAACTCAAATTTACATGTATCAGGTTCAAGTGCATTCAAAATAAACCTATATAATGATATATCTGGTGCGTTTCGTTCTTGCATGTAGTAAGACTGCTTTGCTTGTTGTTTGTTTTTACATTATCTTGAAAAATGATGTTCGTTTTTACAATTAAAACAAGTTTTGCCCCATGCTGGACACTGTACACACATTTTGTGCCATTCTCCCCCACATACAAAACAAACTTTTCCCCCTTTTGAAATTTCGTAGAACTCCGAGTCACCATAGACATTTTGTATATGTTCTTCATACTTCTATTATTAATGTTTGCCATATCAGTAACAGCCTAAGCCACTTTAAAAGCATTTCCAATTACCCTCATATTTACCACGGCAAGACTTGTTTCACTGCCACTGCATGTGAACTGAATTGACTTCTCCAAGGTCAGTGCTCTCTTTTAATACTGAAATATACTATCAATATTCAAATATATGCCTTGGATAAAAGGAGATTTTTTCTCTCTTTCAAATGCTAAACCATAAACAGCCTATCTTGGTGTTTCTTTTTAATTTGTCTGCTAAGTCATGCCCACAGTTTCAATCACAGATAAAAAAAAAAAAAGAAAGAAAGAATAAAGCAGTTGTGTGAGTACAAAGAATTACCAAACAAATAAAAGTAGCAATACCTAACTTAGTTTTAAAGTTCCACAATTATGAAAAATTTCAGCTAGATAAAATACTAAATTTATGTTGCAAAAATACTGAACAAGAGGATAATATTTGATTTCTAATTATAGCTACAATGTCGATCAGGTACCAATCATTTAATATCAGAAAATGAAAGAAATAACATGTAAGCTTGACTAGTTAAAAATAAAAAACATTACTTACTCAGACATAACTAAAAGGCCCACATTATTTTCAGGATTTGATCGTGTTTTTGACAAGCACACTATATTGACAGCATCTTGCTGGGCATGGAGTCGGGTGGGTGTGAAGTCTCCATTTCTCATGAAGTCACTGTTATCCACACTTAAAAAAAAAAATAAATAAAAAATAAATCAAAACCTTTATGTTCATTTATTTACAATCACAATTTTAATTTCATTATGACTCAGTTAAAAGAAGAAAAACAAGGTTTTTTATATTTGCTTAAAAATGCAGTAAAAATTGTTAAAAATAGTTTTTATTTTTAAATGCTATAAAAATGTCAAGCTTCAAATAAAATTAAAAAAAAAAAAAACATTTTCATATTAAACAACCCCATATAATGTTCATGCAAATAGTAATATCTTCAAAGTTTATTCAATCATTTTTTTTTGCTTGTGTGTATATTGAGAAAATTTTTTGAAAAAGGTGGGTTTTACTTATTTGAGTGAAAATTATAGGATATAAACTGCACATTTGATGCTGTTTTCTTTACATGTTTAATCTAGGAAATGTACAGAAGCTTGGCAATGGATTAATGAAATTTATCACCAGAAATGGTTTGCAAAGTTTTAAAAACAATCTTGAGCTCAAAAACAAATAACATGATGGAAGACCTCAGAATCTGAAAATGATGAATTGGAAAAAACTTTTGAAAGAGGAGTAAGCACAATATACGAACATACAGGAAATGAAAGCATGACATTTTGAAAATAATAATGGTCAATATTTAAGCATTTGTCTTTTTCTTTTTGTGCAACACAATAAAAAAGTTATTTTTCAATAAGATAATAATAAAAAAAATAATAAAAAATTATTTATATATATATATATATATATATACACATACATACATACATACATACATACATATATATATATATATATATATATA
Source organism: Acanthosepion esculentum (assembly GCA_964036315.1). NCBI lineage: Eukaryota > Metazoa > Mollusca > Cephalopoda > Sepiida > Sepiidae > Acanthosepion > Acanthosepion esculentum. The sequence goes on from OZ038481.1 coordinate 99,469,113, forward strand.
TATATATTAGAAGCTAAAATGAAGCTAAATGGAATCTATGGGGTGAGGTGAGTTTAGTGGAATTTAAAAATAATTCTTTCTTATAAACTGGAGAAACTAATAGTGCACAATTATAAAGTTTGTATGACATGGGACAAAAATTTTTTTAAAAAAAACAACCTTTTTCTGGGTAAAGAAGTTGGCCAGTGCTTTTTTTCTGCAAGACAACAATCATCTGTCTGTTGCAAAAGCAATGCAGTAAATGATTAAAGATCTAGGGTGGAAAGTTTTTCACATATGGCACATTCTCTAGACCTATCACTTGTTTCATTCAATTCAACACTTTCTCTGGTCGATGGTTCCAAAAAGCTCAAGATATAAAAAAAAAAAAAAAAAAAAAAAATCTTCAAAAGGGATTCATTGAATCAAAACATTGTTTTATAATAAAATACAAAATTTACCAGAAAAACACTATAAAGTTGCTGAAAGTCAGGAAAAATATTTTTATGACCAAATAATGAGGCTATGAATTTATATGAAAAGATTTTAATATATAATGGAAATCTTTACATCAATCTAATACCATAAAGTTCAAAACAAGAGGATATTTATATTGAAACAAGCTTTTAAGTACTCTACCTTTTCTTTCTATATATCTCATTATTACAACATAGATGTTGAATTCAGTAAGTTAGGAAGATAAGAATTTTTCTAATTTACAAAACATTTAGTTGAAAAATTTCAATTGCTTTGAGATTAAAATGAGAAATCAGTTTTTTAATACTCTTATCAACATTAAGTGCAGCTATGTCAGGTAAGACTTTTTTCAGTCACATTACAATATTATATCTTATTTTCCCAATAAATATATTTTCTTTATCTAAATTTCACAATTAATTCATCAACCTTTATTTTGAACTTGCGAAACACACAATTAATGTACATAGAAATTTGCTCAAACTGATCAAAAAATAATACCAGTTATAAACATGTCAAATATATATGCCAAGTGCTTTGGCCAAAAGTTAACAGCATGGACAGTTATAGTAATACTGCTTAATATATATATATATGAGAGAGAGAGTCATTAGGTATAACTGGATGCTAATAATATCTTCATTTGGTTGATTCTTAGTATGCAGAAAGGAATTGCATGAATAATTCCTGCAGTATAACAGTGAATATAAGACAAAAGACTACAATAAAATACTGTCAATGTTATTTGTTCAATTTTTCTGGCCACTTCCCCAAATAAATTATAAAACTTCTAATAGAGTCATGTGTCTTAAAATTACCTCTCTAATCATGCAACTGTACATTTACTTGTCAGATCATTTAGGTTAAACACAATATAACAATAATATCAGCTAAATATGTTGTATTATGAATATCTGTTAGTAGTAAATCTATTGTTTGTTTCAAGATGTTTGGCAAGCAGATGTATTGAAAGAGACCCCTGTGGGTACAGTTAATATCCATAACCTTAGCAAAATCATACTTCTTATTTAACCTGGCAAATAGATCTTCAGGACACTGGCAAGTTTTCCAGAACATCACTGAAACTATTTGAAAACTCTACAGATATTAGCATTTCTTAATAAGAATTGATACAACACATGAAGTAATTCACTGGTTGAATGATATATATATTTTTTATGCACACATTCAATTGATTAATCAACAACTGATATTGCTACAGGTTGTTTCACTTGAAATGCAGGCTTTGAATCAAGACACAATCCAAGTGTAGCTGGCATTTTCATATAGTTGCCTTATCCATCAGTAAAATAAGAGATGTATAGAAGTTTCAACTTGTTGACTTGCTGGAGTTGTACTTCTTTAGAAATAAGAGAAGCTTACTGTGGATTTGTGTTTAACTGCAAACAGAATATTTTTCTATTAAAAGGCAGGCCATCTATTCCATCCAAAGTCAAAATCAGAAGAGTAACATATCAAGTTAGTAGTATCCAGGTATCTCTGAACATTCTGACAGTACAACTTGCCTGCAAGAATATCTATATTTAATTCCATCATGAAATAAATGTAGTGTCAGATGTGGTATCCAAGTGAAGATAAACTGAGACAAGATTTGTACCAACTGAAACATATTTTCTCTTAAAAGGTAATCTTGAAGGTGCTTTAGATTGCAGAGCCATTAATTTGGATTGGTCTCTTGACTTGTTTTGTGTGCTACTGTAGATGACAGTTTCTATGGCATTCTTTTATTTTGTTTTTATGAATTCTTGTCTGTCATGTTGGCACATATGAAAATGAAATTTAGGGTGGTATGAAAAGGCTATCAAATCTTTGCTGAATCATAGTTTAAATATCCACAAACACAGTACCCAACACAATTTTAGAAATATGTATGATTGCAATATGAAGATTAAGCATTTGAAATGACCCTTCTGCTAAAAAGACAATTACTTGCCAAAGATAAAACCCAAGATCTTGATGGGTTCCCCAAAATTAATTTCCCCCAAACATGCCTGGGGAGGATATCATTTATATCTCATGTTCCATTATAGTGAACATGTATACAAACAATCAGACCTTCCAAGGATCCATAAAATGCCTTTATACCTTTTAAATCATACATGTGACATTTGAGTAATGAAATTCAGCAGTGGAATTGACTAATATCTGTAGAAGGTTGTTGTGGACTCCCTAAGTTAATTGTTGTGGTTTAAAATCATCATACTTTGAATTGGTATCTTTATTAGTCTTTATTAAGCACTCTCAAACTGCTGCTTCTGTTGTAATTACTTAAACAATACCACCACAGCAAGTAACTTGTTGTCAGATGATGTGCTTTTGTTAGAGTCGGCTTGCTCATTAATTGATGCTGTGTCTTCATAGCCAAACATTGTTTTAGCTTTGTTGAAAAATGTATTGATGACAGTTAAATAATTTGTTCAGCAACACTGTTCCCAAGCATATAGCAATGCCTCTACAAAAATGACTTTAAAAAGAACATGGTTGCCTCACAAGGACCAAAAACACAGTATATATAGTTGCATACATGAATTATCCAATCATTACAAACGATTATCAAGCAACATATGACTTTTCATTGTAATCGAATAATACTGTTTATAAGTGTTAAACCTTTAAGAGAAATGATGTTCCTGAATACAATACTTCACATAAGAAAAAAAAAATGAACTGTAGACATTTATAGAATTTAGTGTATAATGTGCTTGTTTTCAATCATTTCTCATGAAAAAAAATTTAAAACTTTTCCATCACAAATAACAGTTATACCTCTGTATTTAAAGACACGAAAATAACAAAAAAAACTGAAGCAGTAGAAAGTTGAATGTCAGCTAGTTGTATATGTAGATACATTAGATGCCAGAATTATTTAGATTTTAAAGTTAATGATCTCTGCATCTTTAGCATTTCTCTGGAGGTATAATTATAACCAATGTTTGTTTGTACTTCATTCCCTCCCCTTATACAGTGATTTTTCAAGCATAGCTTAGATGTGGCACAAGGCCGAAAGTATGGGGCACCCGGCGAGGATCAAACTCGCTATTCAGTCGTAGTTGTTCTAGCGAGACAAGCTTGTTAACCATTACACTGCCTTGAGGTGCCCCCCTTATATATATAGATATGATCCCATCAATAAGAATACTATTTAGTCTGGAGAAATCTTTTTGAAGTGTGACACAGGATTTTTTTCATTTTATCATTCAATTATCAACATCTCTAATTCTATGACCCAATATTTTTTAAAAAGCTCAATAAAATATTTGCAATGGAAGAAAACAAATAATTTCTTCTGATATTGGTTGTAATCTCAATAAATCCTTACCAAAACCCATTCTAATTAACTTTCATATTCAGTCTGTTTGATCACTTCACTCAATATAACTAACAAAAAGCACTGAATAGAGATTTCTTTTTTTTTGCAACTCCCAACCTTACTTTTAGTAAATATGCACATATTGAATAACAGATTGAAAATAAACTGTATCGACTAGCAACCAGTGAGCTTATTGAATGGCAACCAATTTGGGTTAATATATTTATTGTCCAAAAATAAATAAATAAATAAAAAATAAATAAATAAAATAAAAAACTGAGATTAGCTTCAACATAAAAATTCAGTACTGAGGAAAAGAGTATCATAAATTATTCAAGTCAATAACATTTGATCAAAAATTAAGTTATAAAATAGGTACCTCCAAAGAAATGCAATTAAAACAAAATGTATAAACTATCACTCACCTAAGAAAGGATTAAATTTTATTCATTAGAAGTTAATAAAATTTGCACTGTATAGTTGTAAAAAAGTGATACATTTTGCGTATTATTAAAATAAATCAAATCCTAAATGTATATCACAAAATCATTTAGTAATGAACAGTTTCTGTCTTAAAAAGTAAGGAATTAAAAAAATTATACTTTTCTTTTTAAAAACTTAAAAGAAAACCAAGAAAACACATACATGCCGTTATAAATTTTTAAAAAATACAGGTGAATTAAGATACACATACAAAAAAAAAAAAAATGGGGAAATGTACATGTTATTGTACATTAGAAAATATGAAAATTAATTGAACATTGAAGTTTTAAAAAGGCTTTAGCTAGACTCTAGAGAAACATATTTTCAGTCACAAACTATAAATATTGAAACAAAAATAAAATAATCGATTTACTCCCCTGGAAAGAAACAAAAGATTTAGAAATCAAGGTGAAATTTGAAAAAAATGAAAAGAAAATGAAATGCAAATTAACAGAAATATAAATGATTATAAATGTGATTTATGATAAATAGACGAAAATAAATAAATAAAATAATGAATCTCCACTAAAGAGAAAATTTAAAAATCTAAAATTTATCAATACCTTTTCATTTCAACTCCAATTTTACAAAACTATCCATGAAGAATTGAAAATCCAACTACATCATTTATTTAACTCATAATTCAGGGCGTAATTGTATATAAAAACACTTTATAACTGAGTGAACAAACAAAAAAAAGGGAGTCGTTTTTAAAAAAAAAGTGGAGGGGGGAATTAGATGAAGTTTTTGCAGCGTCACTCGCACTGCTACGACGACAAAATGCCGGTTCAATCTGAATATAAACTGCTATTAAGACATGAACCAATATAAAATATTTTGTACAAATGGTTTAAAAAAACGTATTACAAAACAGAATGAACGAGAAATTGTAACTATTAAATAAATTTGATGCTTACCACACCATAGTACTTTCGATCACCATCTTGCCAAATTTCCTTGACACAGATTCGGACTGAATACGGATTCAGTGATAATTCATGGATACTAATTAAAGTAACAGAGTCGTAGAAATTCAGATTTTTATAAATATTACTTAAATAAAAAATACTAATGAAATTTTTAAACAATTTTTAGTTTATTTATTATCCCACTAAAAATCATTTCTCTTTTAGAAATGAATTAATGCGATACTACAAATCAAGGACATATTTCCGGTATGTAAACCCGGCAAAATTTTTCAAAACTTGTTACAGCTTTGTTTTGATGTGACGCAAACATTCTTAATAGTTTGACTTATGAATTATGATTTTAAAACATTTTCAATATCTAAAGCTATGAAACTGTATTTATTTTACTTGTTTGTTTTGTTGTTTTTTTGCAAGCTCTGTTTTGTTTTCAATATCAAATAGGTTAGCGGCCAAAAGATGCGTAAAAAATATAAACAAACAAGACGAGCAAAAGACTCCGCTTGTCTCATTTTTATAATAGTACATACAGTATACGTTTTACGGAAAAAAGTGAATTTTTTTTATTAGGCTATCGTTGTTTTGATCCGTATTATTTCTTTTTTTTTTTTTTAATGCCATGTCCTTTCGGTGATCACGACTCTCCATATTTTTCTTTTTTTTTTAATTATCCGGGAATTGATGCATTCTTAAGATAAGAAAATTGATTTACGTTACCTTCTCCACCGTCTGGAATTCATAGTTTTCCTTCTCTTTGCCTGGCTACCACACATGGCTAGAGAGAACTAAGTTAACCAACAGGTAGCAAAAAGGAAATGGATTCCATACCTTTCCAGGGCGCTTTTGTGTGAAAGTGAATGGAACAGACTAGCCCGGAATTTAAACTCAGCTTCTTACCGATTTCACTTTTCCAAGCGATATTCATTACATTGCCCACACATCCTTTTTAGTTTTAAAATTTAGTATATTTTTTGGTTTTTGTTAACTTAAAAAGGTAAAGCAAAAGTGGTCAGAGTTATGTGTATCTGTGTATAAAAAAGTAAGTGAATACAAAAAGGATCTTATACACAACAATTTATCAAGTGCATTATGCATAGCAATAAAATAAATTCAACCGCAACATAGATCTAAATGAAATGTCACACTGAAAAGAGAAAGTGACTTAGAAAATTCTCGAGAGTGCCGTTGTTGAATCTTATCAATATATAAATCTGCGACCAAGATTTTTTAAAAATATCTCCATTCTTGAAAGAATTACTTATTCTAAGCCAAAAAAAATGTTAAAAAAATTAAAAGAAAGCAGTTAAAATCATGACCTCCTATTATTTAAAAATAATACATAAATTTATCCCATACTAACACAAATTAAATAATAATTGCATAAGAAAAAAATTCTACATCATTTATTACTCACTTTTGTTTATTAGAGATTAAATGACATCACTTTTAGCATCCTCCATAATTTACCTAGACTTTTTCTTTTGATCTGATGAATATTTATGAGCATCACTTAAACTGAAAACTTTTGAAAAACTTAACATTTTTACTTTTGTTTATAAAAACTTGTTGCAAAATAGAATTGTCACATTGATAAGTCTGTGAGAGGTCAAAATGTGTCAGCTAAGTTTTCCTTTTGTCTTTATTTTTATGTATATATAGGTAAAATGTGTATGTATAATGATCTGTAAATAAATATATATATATATATTATATATATATATATATTATATATATATATTATATATATATTGTATATATATATATATTATATATATATATATTATATATATATATTGTATATAATGCTCTGTAAATTTACATTGAGCACTATTGTGTAAAAATAAAAATATCTATAAGAACACCGGATTTTATATCTTACTGTTCTTTCTTTTTATTTATTTATATATATATATATATATATATATATATAAAACATATATATATTTAAAGCATAAATAATATATATATATATATTAAAAACAGTAAAATCGACCTTGCTAACCAAAACGCTCCTCTGTGGCTAAATCAAGAAAAGCACGTCAGGCTATATGACGGTTCCATATAGGATTCAGGTCCGATTCCTGTTGGAGGATGCATATTTTCTATGAAAATTTCTCGGACATTCAGGCCAGTAAATGTTGTTAATACTGTTTATTATAAACAGAGCATTTACTTAAATATTTGTATCTATAAAAAGAACATATAAACAAAAAAAAATGTCTTAAAATATATATATATATATATATATATATATGTAAAATGTGTATGTATATAAATATATATAAGCAATTTTTATATATATTATTTATATATTATATATGTGCGGTACTTATTGGAAAGCCCTCAATATCAGTGATGGAGCTAACATATTTAGTTACATCAATCCAACTATATATATATATATATATGATGCACAGATAGTGTAATGGTTACAGGCATGGAAAATGAAATTGCTAAGCCAATTCTGTTTTTGTTCATTTTGCACTAATACCCTTGGAAAAGTCATGAATCTCCCTCCAGCTATAGGTTAAATAGCAGGGCAGACTGAGCTCTCTTGCCTTGGGTGGCAGCTAATCCAAAAGAAGGAAAACTGAATTTGAACCTAAGTAGGGCAGTTTAGAAACTGTGGCATATTACACCATTTTTTTTGTTAGCAGTGTTGTTAAAACTGTGTAATGATGTGGAGATTTGGTTGTTGATACACATCAAATCTACAGAGTCATTATTACTTAAATTTTAGCAGCTGCTACCGTGCCAACCCAATAATAATGTGTCCTGACACACTTGTAGAATGAGTAAAACTATGAGGTGCACTTTAAATTTTAATAAGGAAAAATTAGTCATGAAATTTGAATACAAGAAAATAATAAAGAAGTCTCCTGAAATAAGCATTTATTTTTAAGACATTACATTGTATATTTAAGAATGCATGTGGAAAACCTGTGCGTGATGTACTTTGGCAATTTTTTAGTGTTAGGCCTTATATGTGATAAATGTTAGGCTTTATATGTGAAGATTAGTGGTACAGTTTTCATTTAAAGAGATTTATGAAGAATCTATTTTTTTAGAGAGGGCAATAATGATTGATTTAAATCCCTCAAAGAAGGCAAAAGGGAAAGGATTATCCACTCCTTAAAGAATTTAACATCCAGTTTAAAATATCAAATGACAAAGACCTGATTTAGATATGGAAGCCATGTGCTTGGTGTTAGTTATATGATGGCAGAACAAAGAAACAACAAAGTTTTATAGAAATAAATAAATGTATTAATGTAAAACACAAAATATGATAAATCGGTGTAAATGTCTCATTGAAAGGAGTTGTAAAAGGCGATTTAATGCGCCGACAGCTTTTGTTGAGCTGTCTTTTGGAGATGGGAGGTCACTTTCTGATAAAGTCTGGTGAACCTGGGCCAAGATGCTGTCCAACAGATAATTTTCTTAAGACAATAGTATTCATATCTTATTCATAAAAGCAATTAAAAGCTTTTCTAATTAAATAATGTCTTACTTTTATTGCATATTTTATTTTGTGATTTAAAGTAGATTTTTGGTAACTTGAGGTCCAGTTTTACAAAAAAAATTTAAATTCTGCAAGGACTTCTACTTATAACTAATATAAACATTAATCCCTACAAAAATGAATTTCTCAAAATTTATAAAATTAAGTAAGTGGGAGATAACATGTAAAAAAAGTATTTTTACCAAGATTTTCTAAAAAGAAATGTTTCTAAAATAATTCATTTGTGAATAAGTCCTGAAAATTTAATCTGACACTTATTTTATTTTTGCAAAACTTTTCTTAATCAATGTTTTTCCCCACAAAAATACACTAAAATTTCCTATGCTAATTTATGGTCACCCACTGACATGAGAAAAAATAATTTTAACCAAAATTTTGAAGGTTCTAAAATGGATTAAAAACATAATTTAATAATCAAAAAATCTTTTGTCTTAATAATAACATAAAGATTTTGACAATAAAGCTTTGTTTTTATTCAGTTTTTATTCAGTTTCTTTTCATCATGTATACTCATTTTTAGTTAATCTTTGGAGGTACATTTTTATATATATATATATATATATATATATATATGAATAAAAAGACGAGGATAAACTATTCTTAGCTGATGCATTTTGTACTCTGAAGGACTTTATCAATAAACTTTAACTTTATAGGATTTATTTTGTTGCACATGTTTATATGCAAAAGCAAGGATTTCATTAGCTTATCAAGGCTTTTAAATTTGAGAATGTTCATGAATATTCATCAGGAGGTTGAAAGGTCATTCAAATCATGTGGAGGATACAAAGTGCCATGTTTTTTTTGTTTTTTTAATAAATATTGTATTTGTGGTCATATATGTTGGCTTGGGAAATTATAATTCTTTCAGGAAAGGTGAGATGAGAAAAAAGCCAGGGTGTAGATTTATATTTTGATAAGATTCAATAGTGTCACTCTTGAGAATTTTCTTTCAGAATAAATTACTTACTCTTCTGATAAGTATTGCATTTTTTAGATCAAATTTATGGCTGAATTTATTTCTGTGTATCACTAGTGTATTTAATAAATTGTTATGTATAAGGTCCCTTTTGTGTTTTTTAATTTTTGCATGTTTCCCCAATGTATTATGAGGAACAGTTTTGGCAATTTATTTTATATATGCCTACTAAATTATTATTGTTATGGGTGTTTTTAGTTCTGATCATATTCATAATGGTTTTAGAAGAGGTTGTGATTATTTGGATGTTGTTTAGATGGAATAATTTGTTTTGGATAGTGGATGTTATGGAGTTGGTAGGTAGTGTTATGTATCTGTTTTTGTCTAGTTTATTGTTGTAGATAATGTTGTTATCTTTGTTATGATCATGTATTTTAAATGCCTTCCTCTTTGTATTGTGGATAAAATGATAAGGATATTGGAGGTTTTGAATGTGTTTTCTATGTATGTTTCTTTGGGTAGGTATTGAGGGCTGCAGATTCTTAATGCTCTTAGGTAGAAATGTATAATTATATCAGATTTAATCTTAGAATGGTGGGAATAAAAGTTGACCAGGTTATTCTTGTTGATAGTTTTTCTGTAAACATCAAATTTGAGTTATTGTTTCTATGTAATATGATATCTAGAAAGAGAATAGTGTAGTTGGCTTCAGGTTCAAAGGTGAAGTCTATTGTGGGTTCTGTGGTATTAAGTTTGTTGACAAGATCTGGTAAAATAGTGTTTTGTGGACATAATAGAAGGGAGTCATTTATGTATCTGAAATAAGAAATTTCAGATACATAGATGACTCCCCTATAATATATCCGCAAAACACTATTTTGTGGTAGAATGTTTTTAAAAGGGTCATTTTCCAGAAATTCATAAAATAGACAAGCTAGAACACCACTTAGAGGAGATGCCATTGACAAGCCAAATTTTTGTCTATAGAAGTTGTTACCAAAAGTGAAGAAACATTGGTGATTAGTTGGCACATTTTATGTGTAGGAATAGGTAATTTTATTTCTGTTTTCGTAAATTAGTAATTCTTTCAGGAAAAGTGAGATTGGAAGAAAGCTGGGGTGTAGATTTATATTTTGATAAGATTCAATAGTGTCACTTTTGAGAATTTGTACATTTTATTCTAGTTGTGTGTTTTTAGTAAATTTAAGCATTTCTCTATAGGGACATTTGTGTATAAAAATTTTATGTCTAAACTCACCATGTATTTGTTTTTGATGCCTATTTTTTTAATTTGTCTGAATTTTTTATGTGTAAGGAACTAATTGTGCCAAGGAGTGGGTTAAGATTTTGCTTAGTGTGCTGGCTAGTTTATATGGAGTGCCACCTATCCCTGATGTGATAGGTCTCATTGGTATTTCCAGTTTGTGTGTTTTTGGTAGTCCATATAGTGTGTGTGTTTTTGAGTGGTGTTCAATGAGTTTTAGCCAGGAGTTGTCTTCATTTTTTAGTAATTTTTTGATATAACTTATAAATTTTTTGTGTCTCTTTTGTGACTTTGTTTTTGTTTATTTTTTCATAGATGTCATCATTGATGAGGTCACATTGGCTAAGAATAGTTTTTCTCTTGACTTTTTATTCACTTTTTCCTTTTACACATACACTCTATCTGAAAATAATCTACACACACACACACACACACACACATATATATATATATAAAAGCAGGCAGCAAAAATTTACTAAATTTGACTTCCAAGGTTTGATTTTTTAGTAAATTTCTCTAATTGCCATATGAGTTGCAAAGCTGAATCAAGTTTTTTGCAGGCTAATTTCTTCATAAACTTGATCCCGCTTTATGGCAACTCATACACTGACTTAAAAAATTCACTAAAAATTTAACAGACCTTATCAGTTGCATTTAATAAAACATATATATATAGCATCAAGGTCATCGAACTCTATGGAGATGACGGTGTCATTCTCCTCCATAAAATTAGCTCATGAAAGATAGACTGATTGAGAAAGGAATTGATAAAAAAATTTTAAAGATCATAAACTAAATATTACCACCAATGCTAAAGTGATCAACTTGATGTAACCTTAGACCTGAATAATGGTTATTATAAACCATGCACAAGGGACCTATATAAACATAGATACATTAGTAAAGAATCAAGTCACCACCATAAAATTCTAGATAATTTACATAAATCAGTCCAAGTTAGATTATCCACCAACTCCAGGAATAATGAAATATTTGATAAGTCTAAAATTTAATATATACAGACTTTAGAACTAAGTCATCATAAAGTAAATTTAGAGATAAGGTAAAAATAAGCAGAAATGCCATAAACAAACACATTATATGGTTTAATCCACCCTCTAACCATAATGTCATAACTAATATAGGAAGAATTTTTCTAAATTTAATTCATAAACACTTTAACTATTCACCAACACTAAAAAAGATTTTTAACAAAAAACAATGTTAAGATCATCAATAGCTGCATTAATAACATAGACACATCCATCTCTCATCATAACAACATTATATTAAACAAATATATTTCCAACAAAGACAATGTAAATTCTTCTAAAAGTAAATGCAACTGCCAAAAAAATATGATCTGTCCCATAAACGGTTAATGTATAACTGACAATGTGACCGATAATATTATATACTGAGTGAACATACATTCTGGTAATGATGTTAAATTTTATTTTGGCTCCATAGAAAATCCTTAGAAATTTCATTTTTACCATCATCAAATGACCTTAAGTAATTTAAAATGCAAAAACAACACTGCTCTCTCCAAATATTTCTGGCAGTTAAAGAATGAGGGCATCTCATCATGACTCAACTGGGAAATTATATCTAGATCTAAGACTTATAATTGTAAAAGGAAATAAAATCAATTTATGTTTAGTTGAAAAACTAGTTATCTTAAAACACTTAAATAACCCTAGCTTATTAAACAAGAGAAATGAATTGATGGTTACATGTAGGCATAAAAGTAAATATCTGCTTAAATACATTGATCCAGATTGATTTTTAAATCTTTAATTTAAATTACTGTTTATTTTTAATGTAAATTGCTATTTATTTATTTTGAATATAAATTTATGTTTTTTGTTTAAATAAGAACAAGTAATCTCCCTCTAATTAAAATTTTTTCTTAAAAATTAAAAAAAAATTAAAATATGAATAATCACCACTCAAAAATATAATTTTTTAATTCTTTTTTTTAAATATAAATTGCATTTATTTTAATTGCCAAATACAATTTTAAAATTAAAAAACTGTAATCCCAGCATAATATATAATTGTATAATGGTCAGGTCACACCTGAAGATTGTGTTGTGCATGAAACTCAGAGTTGTGCTAGTGGTGAGGGATAATATGTATATTTATTAATATATACTTAATAGCTCTGTTATATTACATTGAGCACTGTTTTATTAACACCAATACTATATGTGCAATATATTTTAATTGTATATATATATATGTGTGTGTGTGTACCCATACATTCTTGGCTTGGGTTCATGAACAAAAATCTAAAAAGGAAATTGTTCATTACTGCAAGCTTAGAGGTGGATGGCCAATCCAATTTTGGACAAGCAGATCTGTCCACAATGACTGCAATGAAAGGTGTGGCCCAGGGTTGATGTTGTGATGACCATTGACTTGGTTTTTGAGACTCTTGTTCATCAGGCCTGGAAAATAGATAGCTCCTCAACTGACACTGAGTCACCAGGTCTTCTGGATTTCAGATATATATATATATATATATAACAAATACATATTTTTGTTCATATTTGGCGAGACCCAGAATTTTTTACATTTTACTAATGGAATGTAAATTTGAGCCTAGCAGACACTTTATTTTTGTTTTTTAAATTTACATTGCTTATTGATAACTATGGCACAATATGAGAGCAATAAAAAGCAATTGAAATTAACAAGATGAAAAAATATGATTAAAAAATTACTTTTGTTAACTTATTCAAATCTAAAAATCAGCATCTTTTGTAGATAATGGATTTTTCTCAACGTTTTATCCTGAGAGACTGATTTGTACAAATTACAAATAAACAATTGTTGGAAATTAAAAAATTTAATTTAGACTGAATTTAATGAACTGATTAAAGACTAAATTGAATGATTTAAGTTGAATTAAGACAATTTAATAAATTTAGATAACTGAATTGTGCAATTTGAGACTGAATTTAATCAGTTATTTCAAAATGATTTGAATGATGGCACACTTAATAATTTCAGATTAAATTTAACAAACTGAACAGAATGATTTGAAATTTAATGAATTGATTGCAAACTTGAATTAAATCATTTGAAACTGAATTAAATAGTTTAGAAACTGAATTGAATGGTTTCAATTTGAATTTAGAATATATTTCAGACTAAATCGAATTATTTACAACAGAATTTAATGAATTAATTGCAAACAAATTTACTTTTTAAACTTAATGAATTCATTTAAAAGTAAATTGTGTGATTTAAGATAGAATTTAATGTATTTATTTAAAACTAGATTGAGTGATTTGAAACATAATGGATTGATTTAATACTGAATTTGATGACTGAATTAGTTCAAACTGATTTGAATAATTGAATAGTGAATAGAATGAAATGAATGCAGATTGAATTGGTGAATTGATGTTATATTGGTTTGAATGATTTAATACTGAGTTTAATGAATTAATTACAGATTGAATTGAATCATTCCCAAAATTAATAGAATGATTTGAGAATAGATTTAATATGATTCAGACTGAAGAGAATAATTCTCAAATTGAACTTGATTATTTGAAACTGACTTTAATGACTTGGTTTCAAACTGGAATGATTATAGATTAAATTTAATAAATTATTTGCAAACTATTGAATAGTTTGAGAATAAACTTATTTGATTTCAAATTGTTTTGAATGATTTAAGGCTGAATTTAATGATTCCTAAAATAAATAGGATTTAATGTATTTCTAGATGAAAGGAATAGAACAAAAGCTAATTATTGTTAAATGATTTTTTCTTCTTTATCTTATTCAGTGAATATTCATTTTTTTTTCAGGTGGAGACCTTTGCTTTAAAAGAAATGGCTATATTGGGATGCGGGTATAATGGTTTCTCTCAATTATCACCAAATTCTGCCAAATTTTCTGAATGGAAAGTGAAAGAATTTAAATCTATACAACTTGACTTAAAGCCCCAAGAAAAGATTCTGCAATGTGCTCTCTCTTGGTCTCAAATTGCTTTTTCTACAGGTAACCAAAAGATTTCAGTTTACTGGATGAAATGTTCTGTTCAGTGCCTTCTAAAGAATTTAATAATAAAGATCTTTTTTAATCAGATTTTATTAATAAGCCCTAAAATGTTTGAAAAGTTAACTCTTCCAGTCAAGCACTTGCAAGTATAGCTCAGTTGCAAAGCAGTGGTTTGTAAACAACGATTTTAGAGATTCAATTCTCAGTGCTGAGTCTATTGAAGCATGTTACCATAAGCAATAACAGTACTACTTAAGTCAGTGGTTCCCAAACAGTGTGGCACACCTCATAAGGGCAGTGGAATGATTGAAAAACAATCAAATACTGAGAAACAGTTTCAAAAAATTCATATGCCAAAAATAAATATTATTTCAAAATATTATTATAGATTACTTGTAATAGCATGTGTAAGTCCCAGTATAAATGGTTATAAATAATTATTGACTGATTTTATCATTGTGATATTTTTGCATTATATCAAGTATTAAGAATATATTAACTAGGATCTGCAAATTGGAGGAGAGAGTTATCAATGGTCATGTTCTGACTTCCAATCCGTGGTTATCTCCCTTTAATCCTCTCTGATTTTATTTTTATATGTACTTTTTATCACATAAAATTTGGTGAGGTGCAAGTAAATTTTCATTCCCAAAATGCAGCCCAGAGAAAAAAAGGTTGGAAACCACTGACAAGTAGACAAGTCTACTCATAAAAAATAGGGAAAATTTTAAAAAAATAATTTTTGCAGATTAACATTTATTAGAACTCCCACAAGATGGGACATTTGTCAGAATTGAAAAATATAGATTTTTATCATTTTAGAATGGGAGTCCTGCTCATAATATCGATACAGTGTATTGATTCCTGATATTTTATAAAAAAAACAAACTTTTTTTGTTTTTTTACAAAAGGATTTCTTTTAAATAAAATAGAAATGTATATATACATTTTTAATTAAAGAACAAAAAATTGCATAAATTAATAAATGTATATAATTTTTTTCTTCATTTAAGATAAATAATTATTGCCTCCCAATGTTTGTGCCTGAGTTGCCAAAAAATCCTCTTCCAAAAAGTTAAAGAGAAAGTTTTAAAATTTCAGAAAATTAAATAGAAAAGTATATGCAGATATTCAAACTTGACATCAGTAAATAACAACTCAATCCAGATAACTGTAAAAAGTCAGAAAACAATTTTATACTGTATTTATATTATGAATAGGATGTACACTCTTCTAAGTCAAAAAAAGATTATGTTTATTCTGACTAATCTTGTGGCTTGAGGAAGTTCAAATGAATGCTAATTTTCAAAAATTATGCCCTGATAGATTTTCCCTATTTTTACAAATGGACTAGTCTGGATAAGTAGTGCTGCAATAGCAAAGGCTGCTCTTCACTATGAATCAATTTCATAATTATTAAAACATTTCTGTTTACAAGAAATATATAGCATATCTTTTAATAACAGACTTATTTCATAAGTTATGTCTTTTGTCTTTGTAGTTGAAAAATATATAAAAAATTTTGAATTAAAAGGTTTCAGTTTGAATTTCTGGGAGGAATTATTCAGTATATAATAATTAAAAATGTTCAAAGAAACAACTGATGCTATTTTTTCACACTATTCCAGAATCCCAAAATTTTATTTTAGCAGAAGTATTTTTACTGCAAATATCCTTTTGCCAAAAATCTGGAAATTTTAGCAATTGAACTTGATGACATATAAGACACCTTTCCATTTCAGCCAGGAATATTTAAAAAAAATTGTATATCAAATGTTAGTCCATGCTCCCTATTTGGCCTAGTTCAAGACAAGTTTCTTTTTGTATATGAATTTATTACAATATATGAAATTCTACTTGGGGAAAAAGTGAGTCTTACATGTAATCAAAGTGACTAAATTTAAAAGGTTGAAATTACCATTCAATAAATGTCAGTCAGTCATCCAACCCAACCACATTCAAAAAGCAATTTAACATAAGCAGTTACTGTTCATTTACTCTTTTGCATGTCTTCAAGGAACTGACTTATCATCCAAGCATCTTTATTTGCTCAAGTCAGTTTTAGTTAAACTTAACCTCCTTCAAAAGCAGCTAAATGAAACCTCTGCAGAGTCAAGCTGACACAGAGGAGAATATGACCAAGAATTGTGTGTATTTGATCCTTTGTAGTTGTGGTAAAGAATACAAAGGTGAAACCAGATCTAAAAGTAAAACTGGAGGAATGTCATAAAGTTATAATTAGGAGTAAATCAATGAAAGTATAGTTGATCATGTGTGAAGGGAAAGGGTGGTCACCAACTCTGTGGAATTAAGTAAAAATACAAGACCAAGAAGAAAACTGGAATATCAGATGTCAAAATGAATCCGTATATTCTCTAGGCTATGATGGACTACTCAGTAAGCCTTGCATAGAAATAAACACAAGATGGTAGCCATTAATAAATAAAGAAAGAGAAACAATAGAGGGATCCAAGTTCTGTAACAAAATTACTGTATTCATATGTGTGAAGGTGTATAAAAAGTTTCACTGCTTATTAATAACTAAGTAAAAAATTTAATCTTCCCCATGAAAGCCAATTGAATTTAAATTATCCCATTGTAGAGGGCATGATAGCTATGATTTTTTTCATCAGCCCTGATGTAGCAACACCTCTAACTATAGAAATGTGAATAAACACAAACATGGATTTATAGAACAAAGAATAACAACTATTTATTAGGTAGGACACTGGAACTGTGGAAAAGAAAAAGATGAGTGTCTGTTTCTTGTGGGAACAGTAAGTACCAATCATAAATCACACATGCAAGCTTTTTGGGAGCATATTTGGTTTTAGTATGCAAAGCTTGTACTCATAAATAAATCCAATTATCAATCAGCGGAGCATTAGTTCTCATGTCAAATTCCTTGTCCAGGAGTAGTGAGTGGAATTTTACAATGCCAATGTGGATGCTTCTCCTCTTTCGCTATACTGCTACCTGTTTAAATGCAGATTCTCCTTTGCTTATATTCATTGAGATAGGTTCAGCTTGAACACAATTTTTGATTCTCAATCTTTTGTTTGATTGGCTAACATTGAATCCATTTGCTGGTATGTTATTTTACTGAAACTACATCCATGTGTTGTTTACATTACAGCATCTAAATGTCTAAGTTAAGTAATGCTTTAATCCTGGTTACATTCATCTGTGCATGGGAAAATATCTTTTAGGTGTTGGAGGTGCAACACCATGACCTTTTATCATGCTGGTCTTTACTGGTATTTCTTGAGGCAATGAGTTCCAAGTAACATTTAAAAAAATTGTCCTAGGGTATCCATTTAGAGCTGGAAGTGCCCAAATGTACCTATATGCTTCACATAGTTACAGTCAGGGAGCACCTGAGTGCACTCACAATTGGATATCACTGTATTTTAATACATTTTTTTAAGACCCAACACATGATCAATTAATGATGCCAGAAATCTACATCTATTTGGAAATCTATAATTTTGCAAAAGTTGTAGATTTCTAAAACCATATCTCATAACCATTAAAACAAAGGAGGCTAAATTTAGTAACATTTGAAAGAGAAATCAATTTTTCGCATTATATCCACTAACACAAAACATTATAAAATTATTGACAAAAATACACATTATGAAGCTGTGGATGTAACTCATATTCCTTCTGGAACAATAAAGCAAACACATTGCATAGAAAAATATCTCTTATTCATTGTGTAAGCCAAAAAATATCCCTTATTAAAGGATAATATGGCAAACAGAAGACACATCAATTACAACTTTATCTTTAGATGAATGTTTAAGCAGTCTCAAGCCTGGTCAATGATGGAGGACCACTTTAGAATTCAAGATACTGTAAGCACACTTGTATAATCCAAAATATGTTTTGGCTTTATATATATATATATATATATATATATATATATATATATATATATATATATATATAATGGTAGTGTTCCTCTCTGTGGGAATTTCATCTGGGCTAATCTGCCTAAATAAACAACAATTTCTTTTCTTTTTCCCATTGACTGGAGGTCAATATGGGAAGATACACTGCAGCATTATCATTCTATTCAATATTTTACTTTGTAAAAGATATTTTTTTCAGCCATTATAAAATAAAATGGATCAAGAGTTAAAATGATCCATTTTGATTATAGAAGTGACATTTCTGATTGTTCTCAAATATTTCATCACTTATTTTCTTAGTTAGACTATATAATTTGTTTTCTTTTGTAAACTTGAAATTAAGTAGACAGCTATGTAGATATATCAATGCAGGCAGATTTTTATTCTGTATTTTCAAAGTTTCTTTTATTAATATAAATCAATCTTTACTCTTAAAGAAATTACTATTTAATCAGCTGATATATTTTCATGAAGGGTGTAGTTTTATACAACTTCAAAAATGGCTATGTAAATGTTGAAAGAAAACTGAATCAAGTTTAAAAATAAATTCACTGCAACTGTTTTTTGATTTTGTTTTTTACATATATCCCATATTGTAAGCCTGTGTAGTTTACAACTGATTTGAAAAAAGAAAAGATCATTTTCTTTGATTATTATTCAACTTATTATAATTTGTTTTAGGAAAATATTTGCCAAAGACACAAAAGATCATTACTGATTTCATCATAAATTCCTTCAATATTTGAAATATGTAGAAATGCTTTATTATCAAAATCTCAATGTTGAAGTTTGGTCACAGATATACATTGAAATGAAATTGGAAACAATTCTTCAATTGGTAATATTAACTGTTTTCTTATGTAACATGCTATAATAGTAGATTTCACTTAAGCAGAACATTTGTGACGAGGAATAGCTGCTTAATAGGACCAATTGTACAAGAGCAGAATTAACCCTTTAGCATTTACTGTAAATATCAGCTCTCAAAGTCTCATTGATTGTGGTCAAAGTTTTACTGTTTGTTTGACTTCTTATGTTATTTGTGATTATGTTATTGTATATTATAGCAGAGTATACATGGGGTAGGTTACAGTGGGTTGAACGTTGGGAGCCGATATCTACAGCGTATGTTTAGGTGGATTGAATGCCAAAGAGTTAAACATGTAATATTTTGTCCTGTTTTTATGTAAATCCATTTAAAAGGAATGTTAACTTGTAGGAACCAACATTTGTGGTCCTGATAGTTTCTGCTGTATATAATTCCCAAAGTTTAATAAATAGTTATAATTGTTCTTTATATGATTTAATTTGAATAAAATTAAATCTCATTTGCTTCATAAACCTGTTATTGCCTTTTTTATATATTATATAAAGGTATTTTTTAAAGTGACTGTTGGTTTGAAAATATTGCTTTTTTTTTCTTTCTTTTTGTTTTCAGATCAAAACAGAGTAATTATTTGTGGTTTCAACAATAGTCAGTTGACTATGGCTGAGTGTCAAGTATCTGCATTGTCATTAGCCATTGACTCATTCCAGTTACTAATAGCCACAAAAGAACAGGATATACACCAATGGAAAAAAAATGTTTGTCAACAAGTAATTTGGAAAGATGTGACAGAAAAATGTAAAATTACACAAATTCAAGCTGGTGAAATGAACTGCGTTGGCATAAGAGGTAGAGAGTTAACTTTATTATTACTTAAAGCTACATGAGAAATGCAAAATTTCTTTATTGTTATTAGTTTCAGATTAAAAAATATATTTTTTATATTTCTAAACTTTGAATAAATTACAAAGATAGAAACTATAAATTTGATTATCATTATCAACATAACAAATTCTGAGAAATTCATTTAATTGGAATATAATAGAAAGCCATGCATGCAAAATGGAATGAAAAAATACAGTCTGAATTCAAGTTCAAATCATTCAATAAAACTTGAAATCAATTTGTTAAATTCAGACTCAAAACATTCCATTCAATCTAAAGTCAATTCACTAATTTCAGTGTAAGATCATTCAATTCATTCTGAAGCCAATTAGTTAAAATCAAGCCCAAAGCATTCAGTTCAGTCCAAAAAGAATTCAATTCAGCATAAATGCATTAAATTTAATTTCAAATTGAACGATTTGAGATTAAATTTAATGAATTGATGCTGAATTGAATTCATTTTGGACTGAACTGAATGATTTCAGTTTGATCTCAAATCGTTCAATTTGAAATTCATTTATGCAATTCAGTCTCAAATCATTCAATTCAGCTTGAAATCAATTTGTTCAAATATTTTAAAATCAGTTCATTAAATTCAGTCTCAAATCATGCAATTCACTCTGAAATTGATTCATTAAGGCTGAAATCGTTCAATTTTAGACAGACTTACTTAATGACAGCCTAATGTGTTTGTGAGTTTGTAGACAAAGGCTTACTCAGTAGTTGCTGGTTAATCTCTTCTATTGTGTG
The DNA here is from genome assembly GCA_964036315.1 of Acanthosepion esculentum. Taxonomy (NCBI): domain Eukaryota; kingdom Metazoa; phylum Mollusca; class Cephalopoda; order Sepiida; family Sepiidae; genus Acanthosepion; species Acanthosepion esculentum. The sequence continues at coordinate 99,490,410 of OZ038481.1, forward strand.
CATAGACAAGGCCATAGTTGGCAGCTGCTGGTTTTCATTTCTTCCATTGCATGCGTGTGTGTGAGTAAACACACATATATCAAACTGGCCTCAAAAATTGTTTTGAGCCCTGAGAAGCAATATGCTTCTATTTTCATATCCATAAGAGAGATCCAAAATCTAATTTCACATAGAGGTGTGAACTTTTGGAATACAAAGTTTTCATTAGTTAGAAAATTAATCTCGCACTGGGTTGTAAAAGTTTTTTTCTTGAATTTACAGGATTGGTGAAAGTAGTTATCATTGTTATTTTCTAAATGGTTAAAAAATAATACATGTTAGTTTCTACAAATACATCAACAAATATTTGGGCCATATTTGTTGTTTCTCAAACAAACCTTCTGATTTATTTATGTGTTGAAAAATATATATAGGATTTATTTCCCATAAGATCCTTGTTTATAAACACATATTTACATATTTGTGTCTGAAAGGAATATTTGTTTGAATAAAAATATATTGCTTGCCCTTTTTGATTCCATTCTATTATAAATGATTTCATTGCATTCAGCTTACTTAATAAATAATTTTGTTGATTTGAATAGTACACTGTTGTATATCAATTATTTTTATCTTGTTTTAAATTTCCATTTTTAATTAGTACATAGCAGTAAGTACTTCTAACAGTAAAAGGGAAAGTACTTGCTTATTTTATTCTAATTCTGATTGTCCCTCCCTTAGTTAGCAAACACATTATGTCCTGCTAATATGTCACAAATAATGAACTATTCTGTTTTGATCATTTTGGAAAACAGAAAAAATATATCATATTTGGTTTCAATGAGAAAAAGAAAGAAGGGAAAATAGAAGTGTTTAACCTCTCCTGCCAATACCTCATAAATAATGAACTATTACATTTTAATTGTGTGGAATGATAGAATATCAGCGATGCTACTTGGTTTCAGTGAGAAAATGAAAAAGAAAGAAAGAAAAAAAGAAAGGTAGAAGTGTTTAATGACTATTTCAGTAAAATGGAAAAAGTTGTCAATTTCAAATCTTTTTCATTTGTACTTCTTTACTTCTTTAACTAATGACCAGCATTCATATTTATGATTGCTATTACAATATTTTGTTAAAGTTGTTAAGCTCAAATATTTAACAATGTGATAGGGGAATTTCTACAGATATTTTATTGTTGTAGAACTCACTCTGAGCTTATTCAATAATTAACTTTAGAATTAAAATTCATCAGAAATTCAAATAGGAAAACCATGAAATTTTCTAGTATGCAATAATGTTTCCTTTCAAAAATTTACCCAGCAAACACAAATCTTTCATGATTCATATTGTTTTTCTTAATGAGTTAAATTGAAATGCATTTAGATATTTTATTCACTTCTTGTCACTTTTAGTAACCCTTACCAATTATTTTCCTCATTAGCCAACTTTGTTTTTTTGAACATGGATTGTGCCTTCCCAAAACCTCAGTAAAATTACTGTTATTGTTTATTACAGAAATGTACATCACTTGGTAGCTACATTAATAACTCTTTCAATTTCTGGCCATCTCTAACCATACTCATATACATTATATAAATTAAATTTTAGATTAGAAGTAATAGATTAAATCTTTATATCATTTTTTTCTTCAGAAGATGGATTTCCTGTTGAAATTAACCAATCACAAACAGATGAAGATGTATTTTTTGCATGTCGACCTTTTCCATGCAAAACAAAAATAAAAAGTGTTGCTTGTGGTGTTGAACATGTTCTGATGCTGTCTGAGTTTGGATCTGTTCTCTCCTATGGGATTGGGAGGTACGAATGCTTTGTGCTTAAATATTTTACTTTGTATAAAAAAAGTCAAATTGTTATTAGAGAATATTTTTTGAAATTTTATAATATTAATGATTTGTATGGGATTCAAACCATTCTTCATTATTATCATTTCAACAATGCTAAGTACAATTAGCCTTTAATTCCTTTTAATCATTTCACCCCAAGTAAGGCAATAAAGCCACTAAGATGCAAGAGGTTACTGAAAGTGAAAATGTTATTGAAGGGAGAGGAGAATAAAAGAATAGGATTCAAGGAGACAGAAGATGACAACTGGCATTGTATTTAAATTTTTGAAGATCATAATTGACAGGAAAGCAAGAAGCCAGAAGAGAGTTCATTAAATAAATATAAGCAGAGAAATGAACTCCTTTGTCAATTGAATTTTTATATAATATGTATAAAAAAAAAATTATAACTGAAATGCTTATTTACAGTCAGACTATTTTCCTCATTTTTCTTGTTATTATCACATTTTGGCTATTATGTTCTCCAACCTTCTTCAGGTGTTTGTTGATTAAGATAACCTTAATGAAATATTGAACTGAACCCTTTTATTTAATCTATGGGGGTAGATTATCCATGGAATATCCCATCTTGTTCTTATTTAGTGCTGCTTAGTTATTGCTCACTTTTTTGCCACAGAATCTAAGTTTGCATTACCTGGTACTGCGATTGAACTCACAATTACTCTGTCATCAAATTCTCAAACTAATGCTTTAATCCACTAGGCTAATGTTCTGTGGGACAATCCCAAATCTAGAATTTGGAGTTTTAAGCTCAATGTTCTTCTATTCTGCCTGCTGCTGATGTGCTGCTGCTGACATGCTTGACTGCATTCCCCACAGCTTTTCTTTTCTTATTGCTGCTGTTTTGCTGTCATTTCTCTTTCTTTTCATGATTTTTGATATTCCTACTAGTGATATATTTATCTATAATTTCAGTGGGATGAATTACAATATGGTCTAAATTGGAACATTCTCAATTCATCACGGTTTGCTACTAAAGCAAATAAATTAGTTCCAATTTAAATGCTGATGAAAATAATTCTTAAAACTTTTAAGATTGCTTGAATTACTAACAACAGATAATTTTTTTCTTTTTAATTACTCTTGTATTGCTCAAATGTCTTAAAGGTTTTTGACAGCATTTAGAATCATTTACTCTATTGCTATTTTCATAGGAGATGTTAAGACAAACTACATTCTTTAGTTCCACCAGTCTAGACCCTCACAGTTAGCACTTATCATGCTATGAATACTAAGTTGGCACATCCTCATTTGCTTTGTAATCTATTAGTAATGAAGATGTTCCTCTCAGACAGCTTCTTTCCCTGAACTGTTGCAGTGTGGAACAGACTCCCAAGAGGATGCTTCTCTGATTTAAAGTAATCAATATAAAGCACTTGGTGTCAATGGGAGTATCCAGGGTTGTTGATAAATGCTTGGGGGTTCAAGGGTGGTATGACCAATAAATAAAACATAATGACTTATGACTAAAACTCACCAATTTCCAACCAAATATCAATCTAAATGAATCTTATCAAGAAAGAACAATAAAGGAAAAAAAGCAAAGAAATTTCTGCCCTTAAATAAAAAATAATAATTATTGATATGCTTGGGGGTTAAAGTTTGGGGATCTCTGCTTTAGAATATAGGCTGTCAGTATCTGGAATAGGATATTTGTCTATTTTTAAAACAGAGTTAATGGTCTGTTTATAATCACCACAAATCCAAACTAAGTCATTTTATTCCTCTCCAAATTTCTAGGATGAGGTGTTATCATAATTTACATTCAGACTATTGTCCTCATTTTTGTTGTTTTTATCACAATGTTTCAGCCATTATGCTCTTCGGACTTCATTAGGCATATACCAATCTGGGTAACCTACAGGAGATTCTGAAATTAACCTTTTATTTAATCTATTGTTCCACTGCCCATGTCTAGGGATATATCGTCTAGTTCTTATTTTTAGTACTGCTCAGTTATTGCTCACCAAGTCCAAGTACAGACTGCCTGGTCCAAGGATTGAACATACAATTACTATATCACCAAATTCCTGAATCTGCTGGGACAATTCTTTGTGGTAAACTTGAAGTCTTAAACCTAACCTGTTTGCTGATTAGTGCTGCTGCTGCCTGTTAGGTTTGACTGCTGCTGACTGTTGAATAATTTCTATTATTTGTCTTTCTTTCTTTATTAGTGGCTCCTCATAGCATAGCATATATGCTGATTCTTTCAGGTGTCTAACTCTCCAGTGTTCTTCCTTGTCCAAGACAGGTAGCAGCAGTAGTGATAGGCCTAGCATAGAAATAAATACAATATGGAAACCAGAAACCATACAGTCCAACTCAGTCTTTAATGTTCTCAGAAGTCTTATGGTACAGATTAAGCTGTCATAAAAAATGTGGGTTACTGTTTGGTTTGACATTTAACATCACACTTGTATTTTTCAAGGTACCCAATTCAGGCTCAAAAAGTTCTGGAAATTCATGCTGTAAGTCAGTTCACTTAATTTGGTAACATAAATTTGATGGAACAATTGACTACTTTTCAAACCAATCTCAATCAAGTAGATTTGTTCCTGTTTCTGATCAAGCCTGGTAAAACCAATACTTCCAAATCATACTAATTTTTTGTTTTTTTTTACTAATGGTCACCTAATACAAGGCTCAAGAGCCACCCAAGGTAGAAAGTTACTGAATGTAATGTGTGATATCAATATAAGAGTAGGAAATAAGTAGATTATGAGGATATGAAGGATAAGTAACACTTGACCCTTAACTTGAAGAGGTTAAGATTGTAGCATTCATGGAAGCATCCACATGGAAGTCTGTTCTACAAAGCAGAGGTTCTTGAGAAAAAGCTAAGTGGAGCTTCCGTCTTACAATTGAAATACTGAGCGAATGAGAGTGGTTTCACTCCTACAGATGCAGTATGGCAGATCTTAGTTATAAAAGTCTAAACTGGTGGAACTAAAAAATGTAGCTTATCCAAGCATTTGCCATGAAATAGTGACAGAGTAGGGACAGGCATATGACATCGCATCTCGAAAAGAGGCTGCAGGGTGGAAAATAAATCACCCCCCTCCATAAGGCCATATAAACAACTTAAATTTCATTAAGGCTGGAAAATGGGGATTCAAGTACTAATCCATTACTACATAAAGTTTCCTTAAAATTTTAGATCTTTTTGCCTAATCTACTTTACTGGCTAATGGTAATCTTCAGGGTTGGTAGATTTTAAATTTTAGGGAACCTTTCTCTAAAAAATTGTACACCATGCACTAATGGGTTAAATAGTTTCACCATCCTAGGTTAAAAGCAGTTAATTAAACAAAAGAAGGCATAAAATTTATTAATTATTAAATACAGATGGTGGCCCCAAACTTTAGCCCTATAGTGTATAAAATTTCAGCATACCAAAATCTGTTTTGTATAGTGCCAGAACAATTGTATCTTGATTTTCTTCATCCTGTCCCAGAAAAGCCAACTGCTTTATATGCAATAGAGCATCTGGCCTTTCTAATGACCTTTCTTACATTGTTTTGAAAAATATTTCTTCTTTTGACAGTTAAAACAAAATTTTCCACATACTGAACATTCCTCACATGCCTTATGCCATTTACCAAAATACAATTCCCAGGATTTCTGCATACTGTTGACAGTTTTGTGATTTGAAGAAGATATTTTATATACTTTGCCACTATTCACAATTTTAGTACAAGCAACATCAGGAAGTGGCTAAACCCATAACCTCAGCCACTTTGACCACAATATTTAATGACATGCCTTCAGACAATATTTTTTTGTATGCCGTCATTTTAAGCTACAAGCAAATTTTCCATTAGGTCTCTATTCAAAAATATTTAAAACTTTTAATCAGATGATTTAAATGTGCCCTAAAATTGCTGACAGACTCATTTGCCTCTTAAAGCTCTTGCTTTTGCAGCTGAAATTTACAAGTTTCATAGTGTTAACACTATAAATTTGGGAACTTTCAGCTGCTGTGAAGTGTTTCAGTTGAAAATCCTCCAAGAACAGTCTCCTAATAATTTTAAATGATTTCTCATTGGGTTTTGTGATGTACTCAAGAGTATTGTATATTTTTCCACTGACAGCCTGTGAAGAAGAGGCTATACCAAGTACGTACAATCTCGGGAGTAAGATATTTTCATAATCATCAAAAAGTGAAGAAAAATACTATTCCAAGTATATATGATGTCTACAATGACTTATTCATAATCATCGGAAAATGATGCTATACAAAGTGCCATTGGATTGATGTCTTTGTCTTTGTTATGATCTCAACATTTCGACTCTTGTGCAGTCTGGCCTTCTTCAGATGTCTGTTGATCTAGGTATCTTTCAGGGAATTTCAAACTGAACCCTTTATTCAATTTACAGGGCTGGGTTGTTCTCATTCTGCTGTCTATGTCTAGAGACAACCCACCTTAGTTAACCATTTAGCTATTGCTAGTCCTGTTTCCACTGAGTCAGATTATATCTGTATGACCTGGCCCAGAGATTGAACTCAATAATTATATCACCAAATTTACTAACCAATGCTTTAATCATGAAGGCCATTATATCTATCATCTTTACAATAATATTTATTAATAATCCTTAAAAATTTATTATCTTTACAATAAGATCTATTAATAATTCTTTAAAAGTGAAGATAGA
>OZ038481.1:99501909-99971909 GCA_964036315.1 Acanthosepion esculentum
TATAAGGCCATTTCCAAGGATCTCAGTAGCCCTATTTCAACAGTAAGCAATGTTATTAAGAGGTTTGCTAAGCATGAGACTCTCAAGAACCTCCCTGGATATAGGAATAAGAGGAAAACTGATGAGAGAAGTCTTTGAATGTTGGTGTGAACTGTGTAAAAAACATTACTCCTCATACAGTGCATATTAAACTAAGCTGGGCTTTATAAGAAAATGCCAAGGAAAACCCCATTACTTATTAAAGACATAAAAAGGAATGACTGAACTTTGCCAAAGTGTACTTGGACAAAATACTATCTTTCTGGAAAAATGTTCTGTGGACAGATGAAAGAAAAATAGAGTTTGCACACCAACAATATGTTTACAAACAGCAAAATCAAGCTGATAAGGAAAAGAACATCCTACCAACAGTTAAGCATGAAAGAAAACCCATAATGTTGTAGGGCTACTTTGCTGCATTTGGTACTAGAGGCCTTGACCATATCACAGGAATCAATCTGAGGAATTTTAGAGCAAAAATTGCTACCCAGTGTAAGAAAATTAGGTTTGAATTGAAGATTGTGGGTTCTCCAGCAAAGTAGTAACTCAAGGTACACACCCAAAAGCACAGAGGAATGGTTGAAAAGGAAAAAATAACTGCTTTATACTAGCCAGCAATCAGTTTTGATGAAAATCCCATTGAAAATCTCTGAAGTCAGCTGAAATGTCATCTGGGAAAAGAATCTTGCAAACATTCAAGAGCTTGAATAAATTAAACAAAAGGAAGAGTGGGAATTTTGTAAAGAATCTTGAGATATATAGTAGGAGCACCATACCAGATAGGGCAGCAATATTCAATGCATGGACAATGATAGATTTATAAACATGCAAGATGAATTCAAGCAAGAAAATTTGTCAGGCACAACACAGTGAATCCAGCAGCAGACCTAGCAGTTGATTCAATATAATCACTTCATGTCATTGGAAAACATGAGACCAAAAAGGCACAATGAGTTGCTCTCCTAGAGGTTAGTATCAGCCATGCTAGTGTAAAGTAAAAATTATTCTCTAAGGTGACTAAACAATAGCAGTTTTGTTTTGGAGGAGCTAACATTTTCAAGCCCCAGTTAACAACAGATTGAAGATCATTTTCAAGATCACGTGACAGTTTTACTTTATCAAACATATCACACCTAATATTAAGACAGGAGTAAATAGTTTTATCATCAGCATAGATACCGAGTTGGGAACTGATGGCTTTGGGAAGGTTGTTGAAGAAGATAAGAAACAAAGTACATGCAAGGATAAAGCCCTGGAGGACACCTGCATTAATGCAAAAAGAACCTAAAAGAGTGGCTGTTCAACATAACTTTCATTACACAATTTGTTAAGAAAGATTGAATCAAATCAAAAGTTTAGCAAGACAGCATAGGCCTTCAGCTTGTGAAGAAGACCAGCATGACAAACCCTTCATGATATCTAAAGCCACAGCCTGAGCTTCACTGTTCTTATCTAAAGTATTAGCTATTAGTAATATCAGTAGTAACTATTAGCAGATTGGCAGCTGACCTAGAAAAGTGAAAACCATATTGTTTGCCTGAAAGAATGCTGTGTAAAGTGAGATGCTTAACCAATTCAGAGCTGATTAGCGCCTTTTGTACATTGCCAAAAACTGATAAAAGACTAATAGGTTGATAATTCGAAGGATCAGATAGTTCACCTGAATTCTTCAAAGCAGGAATTACAGAAGAGGATTTCCAACAAGCTGGAAAGCAAGAAGCAGTAAGGCATTTGCTGTAGAGTTAGAGAAAACAAGAACCAATTCAGGAGCATATTTCTTTAAGACAATTGCAGGGATACCATCAAAAGTCTGTATGTCTTTTAAGGGTCATGGTAGAGGAAACCATGGACAGAGTTATATTATATCACACAGTAGAGACTTAGTTTTTTGTGGAAAATCAGGCAAAGATACTCCTGATGAGTTGAGAGTAGAACTGGAAGAGAATTTATGAGCACAGCATTGATAACAACACTTCAAACTAATTGAAGATTGGGGGGATTGAGGATTTACCTTTGTTTAACATGCTAATCTGGATATAAATAATGATAACTCCTCATCCCAGAAATTCAGACAGCAACAAATTATTTTGTTTCAATTATTTCAGTCATTTTCTTTTTCTTTAGGGCTTATTCAATCTTTATTAACTTTGTTTTAATGCAAACTTAATTTCTCTTTTATAGATTTTGGAGATATTTATACATGGGGTTGGAATGAAAGCGGCCAACTTGGTTTACCCTGTCCAAATTTTCCAGATGCCTGCTCAGTGTCTGCAAATAATAAATCAAGCGATATAGAGAGAAGGGACTCTGTATTAATTCAAGCATTACCTCATTTGGTATTTCTTCCAGGTGAGGAGAAAGGTGCCATTGTCATAAAAGTAGCCTGTGGTGCTCGTCATACAGCTATCCTCTCAGGTAAGGTTTTAGATAGAAAAGCATTTTCTTGGTATTAAAGTTCTAAAGGCAAAACATGTCATACAACAAATAATAAAATAATCAATAATAAATAGCTTAATAAAAAAAGTTAACGAACAACATTATAAAATAGCCACAAAACTGCATCCAGATCCACAACTATTTCCTCTCAATAGCCCCTGGAATAATTTTAAACATAAGAATTACTGCCCACCAATAACCGTTAGAATAATACAATACTTACCCATAATGCACCACTGACCAGCATATATAAATAATCGAGGCAAAACTCAAACACTAACAATTTAATTTAAGTATAAAACTGATTGTCACTGCTGGGCATTGACCTCAATATCCACTTTTTATATTTACATACTATCAAACCTAATTTTCTTATACTGCATAGCAAATCTATCACTGATATTTAGCATACTGTGAAACTATATTTTATTATTAAATATATATTTTTATCACTTTAAATGTTATTTTTAGTGGATACTCATATTTGAGTAGCTGCTCTGTTTATTTATTTTTGTCTACCCACCTAAATGTTTGTGAAATCCCATTAAAGAAAAATTTGCACTTTCCAGCAGGATTTGAACCTGCATCCCTCAGGACAGAGGAAGCTACATTAAAGCTGGTAGATGAAAATAAATAAATATTCTGTTTAATAAATAAATGGAATGCCTACTCAAATATGATTATCGACTAAAAATAACGTTTAAATTGATAAAAATCTGTCAGATTAATAAAAAATACATTCTAATATATATATATATATATATATATATATATATATGATAGGATAAAGAACAAATAATTAATTCAACATACTTCACTTTTATTAAAGTATCATCAGAGAATGAGAAAAAGGAAATTCTGGTATTTTTATGTTTTGGTGTTTCAAAAGGATGTGTTGTCTCTCCTTGAGTTCAGTATGCCATAATTTATACTAATGCTGCTTAACAAGTCAAATGCATATGAAGCTTTCTTAAACCATGAAAATTAAATAACACAAAAATAAAAATACCAGAATTTGTTTCTTCCCCCATATCTCATTCTCTGATGAAGCTTTAATAAAAGTGAAACATGTTAGATTAATAAACATTTCTTATTTGTTCTTTATCATTCTTTTGGATTCTGATCCATATTTGATATATATAATATATATAAAGAATCAATAGATTTTTTATCTGACATTATTTGCTAATACTCCAAATGTTATTTTGTGGATACCCATGTTTGAGTAGACATCCTGATTTTTTTAAACAGTGTGAATTATATCTACCAGCCTGAGACATAATTAATCAAATATGGTTTTCTCCTACAAAGGGAGAAAGCTGCAGAAAGTACCAATTGGAAAAGAGCAGTCCACAAAAAAGCAACATCCTTCAAAAAACACCAGAAGATAAATAGAAGAGATAAAGAGATCCCCCCCCCCAAAGCCAGAGCTCTCCATCCCCTGAATCCTGCTACCCTACTATGCAGTGACTGCAGACATCTCTTCAGATCCAATATAGGACTTATTTCACACAGAAGGAAATTCCAATGAGCACCCCAATACTCAGCAGCAAGTTCCGCCAACGATGACAACTTTGTTTATGTTTCAGATACAAAAAAAAGAACCAATATGGGCTTTTAATAAGATCTGAATGAAAATAATTTTCTAAAAAAGTCATAGATTTTTTTTTATTTATTAATCTGACAGAATCTGGTAGACAAAAATAAATAAATATAAATATACCGTTTAATAAATAAATAGAGCATCTGTTCAAATATGAATAAAAATAAACATTTAAAGTGATAAAAATCTGTCAGATGAATAAATAAAAAGTTCATTACTTCTGTAGAAAATTACTTTGTTTATGTTTGGACAGGAAACTGAGCAGATATGATAATTTCAATGAAATGATGAGAGGGATTTCACTTATAGGCACTGTTCAGATCTTGCTTGATTGGCAAAGCTTCTTTGTGGCCAAGCTGGCTAAGGTACGTCAGATGGATGCCAGAGAGTGCATATTTTTCTTCAATAAGATTTCTTGAATATTCAGACCAGTAAACAAAAAAAATAAATATATATATTGTTTAATAAATAAATGGAGCTTATACTCCATATGAGTATTCACTAAAAATAATATTTAAAGTGATATATATATATATATATATATATATATATATATATACACACACACAGTAGCGGCCATAATATAAGGAACGGAAACAACAAAGACATAAATATGTGTATTACTTAAAAAGTAATGCATGATTAGCAATGAAATTTTTACCGAATAAAGATTAGGGTGTAATGCATAAATATTATACAAAGTTACAAAAATTTACATAATAGTTTTTTTTTTTAAATAAAGATTAAATGGAACAAAGGAAATAAGCTATTCTGACATTAAAATCTTTCTTTTCATGCTTTGGTTTATTCAAAAGACCTATATATATATATATATATATATATATATATATATATATATATAGAGAGAGAGAGAGAGAGAGAGAGAGAGAGAGAGAGAGAGAGGTAACAATATGCCATAAAATTCATGATGAGTCTGTTTCTATAATAGAGGAAAACTATACAAATTGAAATCAGTAATAATTTCTAAAATAAACTGAAATTACTATTACGTGTATAAAACATGTAAAAGATGTTATCCAAATGTTCAGGAAATTTCTTTAAATATCAAGTTATCTAAAATTTCAAGATATATTACCAAATATTTCACACCTCTACTGGAATCACTTTACCAGGAATTTCCTTTTCAATAATTTTTTCCTTGTTTGAGGAATGCATTTTGCCCCTTAAATTCCTCATTTTTTTTTCAATATAGTCATTATTTTTCATTAACTTAAAAATTATTTTTATGTAATCAATGCCTAAAAATTCTGTATCTTCTTTTTTAGGAGACCACCATCTGCTAACATGTGGTTGGAATGCCTATGGTCAGTTAGGACATGGAGACCTTGTCAGTCGAGACTGTTTGACATATGTTAAGCAAAGCTGTCTGTCATCCTGTGAAGATTGCATAAAGGTATTGGATGTATTCTGTGGTGGATGGAATACTGTTGTTCTTACAGACATTTCTGGATTCTCATAGAACAATTGTCTGGAACTTGCTTTATGAATAAAACTTTGAAAAACAGAGAATAAAAAAGAATGTAAAAACAATAATTTCATTTTAAAAATACAAATTTCTGATTTATTTTTCTGAGTTTATTTTTTTTATTAAATTCTATGAACAACATTTTACAACTGTTTTATAAATTTAAATATATTATTGATTGAGTCTTCAGTTGCAAGTAATTTATTTTGAATTTTTGCTTTGTAAAGTTAAAATTTAACCATTTTCATGATTTCACTTGAAAATTAAAAGTACCCAAATTAAAAAAAATTATAAATTATAGTTTTATATGGTGGAGTAATGGATAGCGGTTCAAATTGAGGAATCGAAAAGCCAAATTTGAATTCCATTCGAATCCATTACATTCACTTATGTGCTAATACCCTTGGGGAAGGTATAAATCCTCTTCTTCTCCCCCAGCTATGGGTAAATAGCAAAACAGACCAGGTTCTATAGCCTTGGATGGCTACTGGTCTACCACAGAAAGAAATGGTAACCTACTGCAGGAAGAGAATCTGCCTCGTCAGTCATGTATCAAAAGATACATGATCGCCTAAGAGTGTATCATGCATGGCACATAACTGACTGAATTAATATTATATTTAGCATGAATATCTTATAAAGCAAACATCCTAAAAAATCTCCCCAAATCACCCTGAGTCTTAAATCTTAATGTTAGCAGTTATTGGTTTTGGACAAAAACCCAAACATCCCTGTTTGACAAACTACACTAATCTTTAGATGACTCCAGAATAAAAAAAAATTATTACAAATTCAAATAATTTTAAAATATGAAAACTGATATCACATTATAAATGAATCATCAGATGAATATATTAGGTTGTTCAGAAAATAATGTCTGATTTTAGAATAAACTTTTTAATTGTGTTCTAATATAGAATATTATTATAATAGGTGCACAAAAATATATTACCCATTTTTAATGATTAATATGTCCTCTTTGCTAATTTTATATTAATCTCTTTCCAAATTTAACTTAAAACATTATATAGACCTCATGTTAAACATGAAAAAAAGAAATGTGTTTACTTTTTTTTGCATGAGTTCAAGCTTGGTCCTAATACTTCTCAAACTGCTGCCAATATTAACAGAGCATAGACTGAAGGATTCACTTGTGATCAAACATGGTGCTGGTTTCTGAAGTTTCACAATAGGGATATGAGTCTTGAAGTTCAAAATGGTAGAGGACATCCATCTGCAATTAATAATCAAAATCTGAAAAGACTATTTAAACAAAACCCACATCAAATTGACAGAGAAATGTCTCCGACAATGGGTATCAGCATTTCAATAATATCAGACCATTTCAAGAAAATTGCCAAGGTGAAGAAACTCAATAAATGGGTTACACATAAACTCAATGAAAGTCAAAGAGTTTGACGTTTTTAAGTGTGTTCAATTCTGCATTGATCAAATAGTGACTTGTGATGAGAAATGGGTCCTTTATAACAATCGGAAATGATCAGCTCAACCCAAACACTTTCCAAAACTGAAATTGCACCAACAGAAGATTATGGTAACTGTCTGGTAGTCTGCCATTGGTGTTATTCCTTACAGCTTTCTAGAATCTTATCAGAGCATTACTGCTGAAGTTTGCTACCAGCAACTAGATGAAAATACAATCAGCACTGGTTTATCAATGAGGTTCAATTCTGCTTCATGACAATGCTCAGCCAGAAACTTATTGACTTGGAATACAAGACTTTGCCACATCCACCATATTCCCCTGATCTCTCACTCACTAACTACCGTTTTTCAAACATCTTGAGAATTCTTTAAGCCAAAGGACATTCTATTGCAAAGAAGATACAGAAACTGCAAAGATTTCTTGGCATCCAAACTCTTATAGTTTTATCATAAAGGCATAAATAACCTTGTAAGTCAATGGCAAAAATGTATATATGTTCAGGGTTCCTATTTTGACTGATTTAAACATTATTTATATACATTAATTCAGGAATAAAAGTTAATTCTAAAATCGGAATTTAGTTTAAAAAACCCTAATAACTTGTTTTTTGTTAAATATAGTTTACCAAATTATAAATGCATATTAATTCTACACTAGTACACATCATATAGCAGGAAATGCTATAAATTATTTTTCTAATTACTTTAAAATATTTTAGCCTAACAGGATACCAATCTACCATTATTGAAAATCAAAGAGCTAATCATTAGAGTAATGTTTCCCTCTTTATTAATTAAAAGAATTAATTTAAAAAACACATTCTTATTATGAAACTTTTACAAATCTGTATCATACTATGGACTTATTGATCTAACTATGTATATTAATAATATAATTATTTCTAACAATAAAATTCTAATATATTCTTTGGGTAGTTGTATGAAAACTACTTTCTCTGACACTGTAATATCACCTCTTCTACCTCTTCTGTTTGTGCATGTATAAAGAGATGGACGTTGAGTGATATTAGTTTATTTGCTTTAGTTTAATAAGATTGGATAGAGCAAGTTGTCAGTGATAAATCACTATTTTTCTACATAGTCACTACCAATGGGCATTCATTTTCAATGCATTTTATGAATTGTCAGCTGGGCATGGCCACCCAAAATGTGGCTTGTTAAACACATTGCTGTCACAACTACTGAAATGCTTTCTCTGCTGCCTAACTTACATTCATTGTTTGGTTTCCATAATCATTCAAGAAGTGTCAGTGGATGGAATTTTTTCACATGGAAGAGTTCAATAATAAACCTTTGTTTTCATATGTGCTTTTAGGTCAGATATCATTTTACCAGATTGCTAATTATAAGAAGGTAAACAAAATTATGGGTTATTGGTGGAAAAGCACAAACTTCACTACCATAACACCAACATCTGCCTGTGACATCCTAAACCAACATAATAAAACAGGAGGTATTACTTTCAGAGCAACTGTTGTATATTAGTTTAAACTGATTAAATGCAACAAAGGTTTTTAAAAAGTAATTTTAATATTTAAAAAAATTATTAATATATTTATTTTTAATAAAGTTTTTCACCATCACTGCTACTGTTTTCCAAGATTTTTTTTATAATCATTCCACCACAAGCAAGGCAATACTGCCACTAAGATGCAAGGAGTTACTGAGTGTTAAAGACTATGAAGAAAAAAATACTATTAAGAAGAGAGAACAATAAAAGAACAAGAATTAAGAAACAGAAGATAATGATTGATATTGCATCTAAATTTTTGACCAAAGTTGACTGGAAAACAAGAAGCTAGAAGAGAGTTCCACAAGTAAGAAGTGCAATAGAAGAAACTGTTAACATAGAACTTATGGTTACATCTAGCCATTTCAATTGTAAAATGATTAGCATTTGCCACCAATTTAGTACTGTACTTAAATTCATATGGTCTAGGTACCATCAGAAAAATTACCATGAAAGTATTTATAGAAGAGGCACAGAGAAGCTACATTACAGTAGTGGGAAAGTGACTGAAGCCAAGATGCCAGATCAGGACCAATAATTGCATCATGATGCTCTGTTTTATTGATTTTTATTTAACAACAAAAGTTGGCCTCCAGTTTCTTTACTGTTTGATGTCTTCACTTGACTAAATTTCCATGGAGTGTGTCTATATTTGATGTCTGTCTGTCCAAAAGGCTTCTCAAACTTTAAGCTGAAATAATCATTAGACTCAGCTTGGAACAAATTGACACTTTTTATCAATTGAATTTTAGATTGCAGTTTTGCTATCTACCCATGGATTCTTCTTCTTCTATGTGCCATGTCACTTCAGGATGTGGGTGATCATAGCTTTCCTCAATTTCCTGTCCTTTGTAGCTCTTAGTAAATTTTATCTTTTTGCTATCTCTCCTAATACCTGTTCTGCCAACTATTTGCACAAGCTTGTTAAGTAAGTGATGTGGTCCGTTCCTCTGTTCCTCTTGCCTTCAATATGTTCTGTGAGTATCAAATTTTCTAAGTCTTCTTTCCTCATTATCTGCCTTAGAAATTTCAACTATTTCTTTTGGGTGTTAATTATAAGTGTTCACTTTGTTTTTATTTTCTTTAAAACTCTGTTGCTGCTCATCCTTCTGTAGAACCATATTTCTGTTGTCTCAAGTGTCTTTTTTATCTGTCCAGCATTCCCTGCCATATAGGAGAATCAATATTACCTAAGAGTTCAGTACTCTTTTTGTTGTTTGTAATGAAAATTTACTGTTCCTTAATACTTTACTTAAGTTTTAAAAAGCATCTTTCACTATCCCAATGTGCCTTTGGATTTCAGTGTCATATTTTCTGTCTACTGTTATAACACTTCCTAGATATTTCAATTTTTGTACTTGCTTGATTTTGGCATTTCCAATTTGTAATTTCTATATTGTGCTCTTCTTTTTGCTGACAACCATGATGCAATGCATGAATACTCATCTTTGTATTTTGTTATGCTATTCATTTATATATATATATATATATATATATATATATATATATATATATATATATATATATATATATACCAGAAGGGATACTTGGCATTGCTCAGGGGAAAAATAACTTTAAAAATAAAGATATCAACACACAAAAAAATATATTAACATATTCCTTCTCAGATAATAAATCTAAAAGAATGATTACCTACACCTTTAAAAGTAGCTGTTATTTACACTTTATATTTGGACATTCAATCCATGTTGACAATGACTTAGTGGATTGAAGCATTGATTTTTAAATTTGTTGACATAATGATTGTGAGTTCAATCCCTAGTTTGGGCAGTGTGTACTTGCACTCGGTGGAAATGGACAGGCAATTACTGAGCAGTGCTAAATAAGAATAAGAACTAGACGATATCCCTAGTCTACTCCTATAAATTAAATAAAAGGTTCATTTCTGAATTCCCTGTAGGTTAACCACATTGATATACACTTGAGGAAGGCTAAAATGTTGTGATAACAACTATTGCAAACAATAGTCTGAATATAAATAGTGTAGATGATAACTCCTCATCCCAGAAAATTCAGACAGAAAAAATGTAGCTGTTACTGGAAAAAACACAATACACAAAACAAAAATGGTGTAGCCCTTTATGTTGACAGGCCTTTTGGGTACACAATATCAGAGCTTCCTCCATTGAATGCCATGACAAAAAGATTGTTTGGGGATCCAACTCTAGAAAAACAAACATTGAGTTGGCTAGAGAAAAAGCATCAAGAAGTCAGGTTGATGTTAGTGCTCTTGAGAGATTGTCCTTGTAGCTTGTTGATAGCTATGGCAAAGCTGAGCTTCATTGGGAATTAAAGTCCTTTGAATTATAAGGTAAGTCTGTTGGATTTATGGGAATGAACACATTCTCCCTTTTGCCTATGTCAGTTCAGATAGTTCCTTTGGTAACATAAGAGAAGCTGATTGACAACAAGGTTAATTATATTGCACAACTTTGACAGGGTTTGAGATTTAACCGAAACCTGTTGAGAGGAATGCTATGCAGCTCTGAGATGATGAAAACAATCAGATTTTGAAAGCCCTCTAAAATGTCCAGAACTGCACCTGTTGACTTGTACTCATGAACCTCTCAAGAATCTGTTGCAACGGGTTTTAAATTATTTCTTCAATTGCATCATTCTTTGGAGCAACAATGGCTCACTCATGGAGACACTAGTAGGCTTTTTTATGATTAAAACTGTTAAAGAAAATCAAGTTTAATCTCATAAAGTTTAGAATAATTGTCTGAAAACTTCAGTATCTTAGTTTTAGCAACATCTTAATTAAAAGAAAAAAGGTTCATTTAATTGTATTAACAGTTGCTTTTTATATATATTTTCACAGGATTACAAAATGTTATTACAGGGATAAAAGCAGATATATTAAAAATCAATTTATAACAAAAAAGAAACAATTCATAACAAAAAAGTGGGGGAAACAAAAAATATATATTACTGTAAAATGGTAATACCGAAATATAACAATGATTAAAAAATAGCTAAACTGGTTTATTAGTTTTCCCTCATCAGAGCAAAAATTATGCACAATATATGTGCAGAGTGACTAAAAAATATACAGCCCAGACAAATGTTTTATACAAAAATTATTATAACATTAAAGATTAATTATCTTTAAGCCCACTAACCACCATTTCTGCTTACAGAGAGATGGCTGGTAGAACTTAATGTACACTGATTCTAAGTTTCAAGTGGTAATCAGAATTAGGCCTACTCAGCACTGAGAATATGTTTGGGCTATAAGATTGGGTGCACTGTTGGTTTTTAATCAAATGTACAGCTATTGCTGAACTTATTCATTAGTATTAATACTTTTGAGGGAAATATCAACTATACTATACAGTGCAAGCTGTAAAAGTATAATGATATGTGAGACTGTAAAATATGACTGAACAACACGATATTTCCTATTGGAGTCAAATATTAAGCTTTTATTACCATGTCAATTTTGGCATACCTGAATAAACTCAGACTGACAACAACAAAAAGGAGGAAATATATTAAGAACCTGTAAAATTGTTCAGTGGCTGCACCTACATAGATCTGACACTCACACACTGTAACAGAAAATCAACAAAGCCTGGTAATATTGTGAGGTATTAAAAGAGCACTGGGTTAGTGATAATAATGTTTTAATCCTGAAACTATGCTTAAAACCTGGGTCTTCATCTGATGTGGGCATTTTTTTTTTAAACTGCTGCTGCTGTTGTTTTTATAATAGCTATATTAAATTACACACACACGATCATTTATACACGGGGATGAGTGAAAAAGTTCTCCATTCACAACATAATTTTGATGGTTGGTCAAGCTGAGAACATTTTAGCATATTTATTCTATTCCTATATATAGATTTATTATTTTAAATATTTAAAGGTCTTGAGTTAACCATTTTCTTTTAATTTTTAAACATTTTTATGGTCATGTATGTTGGCTTTGAAAAGGAGTATTTCTTTTAAGAAATGAGATATTTGAAAAAATCCATAGCATGAATTAACATTTTAGCAAGAATCAATAATTGCACTCTCAAGAAGGTTTTGTCTAAGTAAATTATTTTCTTTTAATAAGTATAGATAGTATTCTTCAGCTTGAAGTTGTGATTGAAATTATTTCTGTATATAACTAATGTACTGGATAAATTGTTATGTAAGCGATCCTTCTTGTGTTTTGAAATATTTTTTTTTAATTTCTGCAAGTTTCATGAATATGTTGAAAGAAATAGCTATGGCAGTTTATTTTATATATGCCTGCTTCAGAATTATTGCTATGGTCCTGATCATATCCATAATAGTTTTGGATGTGGTTTTAATTATTTTGATATTGTTAAGATTGGATATATTGTTTTGGATGATAGATGTTATAGAGTTGGTAGGTAATATTATATGCCTATTTTATCTGGTTTATTGTTGTTATTGTTGCTGTTGTTATTGTTATTTTCTTATCTGTTGTTGTAGACTTTGTATATTTTGGAGTATGCATTGTCCATCCACTTCAAGTTTTTCCAGTACTTTGTCTTGTATTATTATTTGTTTGGAAATCATTGTAATGATCACTAATTGGTTTTGTTCACAAAAGTCTATATTTAAAACCTGAAAATGAAAATATGTTTCCTATTTCTTAGGAAATCTCCTTGATTAGTATACAACCTGTTATCAGTGTCTGTTGACTTAATTGTTCCTTCAACAATACAATATTTTTCTTTATTTTATTGTAACTCTATCTCTTATTTTTAGAGTTAGTACATTTCTGGTACCATGGAATCTGTTAAAATTTAGTTGTAAAAAAGACACAAAAATAAAAATATCTTATATTTTTATATTTAAACAGCTTTTTTGCCTTTTTCTTTGATGTGGGCTGATTCAAATCTACAACATAATGTAAACATAAAAGTTTAGATTTTTTCTGTCCAATTTGAAAGAAAATAACATATCTTATTAAATTATGCAAGCATCAATTCTCAAAAAATATATTTTTTGAGCTTTATTGAATTGTTTTTGGCAAGATGCCAGATGGATTTTCTGCATGTTCACGCTTGATATTGTATAATTTTTTTTACTGAAATAATATTTTTTCAGGGATTTATTTTTATATAAATGTAAAAAGTTTGGGCGAACACTCCCTAAAGTAAAAAGTATACACACAATATCAAAAAGGGGGTGTGAAAAATACACCCCCACATTTTTTAATAAAATAACCTATTCAGTAAAATATTAATTCATCAATGAATACGTTCTGAAAATTTCATTTGAATCGGATAATTCCTTGATTTTTAGCAAATATTTTAAAACAGGGTGTGTCACTTTTTTATTTTCATTATGGAAAAAAAGGTATCCATTTTGGTGGTACTTTTAGTTTATTTGGATCATGCTCCAGCTAATCGGACAGCCAAAACGTTTTTTTGGAATTTTGTCAGGGTGATTTTAACATAAACAATCAACCAGAATCAGCGAGACCTTCCAATGTCAATGGAGATGCTTTGCTTCTCAACATGGAGAATAAATTGTAGATTTTAACAATAGATTGCTAAGAGTTTGAAAATCGATACCACAACTGCCTTTCTCTATTTGAAGAGACTTATGTTCGTTACCAAACTCAACATGTTGGGTGCCACATTCTCTGACATTAAAAAAACAAGATCAGTTGTGTTTCTGTGACAATTTCTTTGCTATCATGCCATGAAAATGGGTCATTCTTAGACAGAATTGTCATAGGCTTGTCATCCTTTATGTCTTTATTAGGATAATGTTCTATGCAAATGGAATGTGCAGGACCCATGACTAAAGTGGGTTTGCATCCAGTGAAAAAAGTGTTGCTGTTCACTTGGTGGAATTGCAAAGGGATAATTCATTTTGAGTTTCTTCTAGTCAGTGAAACAAAAACTGTAAAAGAAGTATTGCGATTAACTCACCAATCCCAATTCAGCTATTCAAGAAAAATGGCCAATTTTGGCAAATTGAAAAGGTGTCATTTTCCACCACAAAAATGCAAGATCACATGTTGCAAAACAGATCTCTCAGAAACTTAAAGAGTTGAAATGGGACACCCTCCAGCACTCAGCATATTCTCTTGACTTGGCTTCTTCAGATTTTCATTTGTTCCGGTCTCTACAAAACAATTTAAATGATAAAAAATGACTCTATAGAGTCAGTCAAAAACTACCTCACAAGCTTCTTCCAACAAAAAATATGAAGTTTCTATGAAAATAGCATCAACAAACATGTAGAACGATGGGAGACAGTTGTTAAAAACAATAATAGTGACTATGTACTTGACTAATAAATGTTTTTGTGAGTATTGTAGGGGAGTTGTGATGAGAACAAAATAATAATAACTCTCTTTATCCACTCCCTTCAAATTCAGGCGAGCTGAGGAAAAAGATGGAAAAAAATTCACAAGCCTGTGTGAAATTTTCTTTGGACCAATGAAAACTTTGGTTTCACAGAGGTTGACCAGTGAGCTGAGTAAAAGACGAAAACAACTTTGCAAGCCTATGTGAAATTTTCTTTGGACCAATGAAAACCTTGTTTTCACAGCAATTAGCTGCTGAGCCTAGAAAAAGAAAGAAAAGAAATAGCGAGCTTATGTGAAATCATTTTTATATAAAATAAGGAGAAAAATTAAATTAACAAGAGAAGAGTGTCTGAAGACATGTGAAAAGTTTCATTTCTGTTCATGCATCCAGCATTCAGATTTTTGCCAGTGTCAAATTACTTGCTAATTATATTATTAGCCTGAATGAAGCACTTGACACTTCAAAGAACTTTATTTCAACAATCCAGGAAAGCTAAGTATTTCAAACTATCTCTCTTCACCCACTTTTGAATGTATACAACTGTATAACCCTTATGTAAACAATAAACTCTCTTACTTTTTTTTAATATTATTTTATTTAATGAACATTTTGTCTTCATGACAATTCATTGAAACTAAATTTGTAATTTATTTTCCTGAAACAATCTACTGACACAACTTCAAGCATGTAAATTCGTAAATAAATTCCTTATCTTGTTTTATTAACAATTACCCGTGTGTTTCCTGTTTCTCCTTTTTATAAGTATTTTTGTATAATATAAATAACTAGCTGAATTACATTGCTGTGTGTCACACATTTTTTTGTAAGAAAATGATGATTGATTTGAAATCATTGTTATAATTTGTGGAGAAAAATTATGCATTTCAGTATTACTCAATGATCTTGCCAATGTATCCTTCATCTTCTGGCTTTCTCCTATATTTTGGATAGTTTTCATTCCCTTGTTCAAATTTAAATTAATTTAAATCAAAAGCGAAAAAATTTTCAGTGGGGTTTTGTGTAAAAACAGCTTGATCTGACCCCTTTGAAATGTATTTGATGCAATACTTGATTGAATGAATTGATGAGCAGATTTCACCATTGATATGACAGCTGAATTGTTGCAACAAATATGTATTGTAAGGCACTACCCACTGATTGGTGATTTCTTGCTCAACTTGATGTCCATATTGTCTCATTTTGATCTTGCTGATGTGACCTCCTCCTGGCTTTCTCCTTCTATATTTTGGATAGGTGTCATTCTCTTATTCAAATTTAAATATAATTTAAATCAAAGGAAAAAAAAATTTCATTTGGGGAGTTGTGCCCGCTAGACCCCGTTTAATCAAAAGGAAATATACTTATCCAAGTAAACTAGGAGTCATTCCCTTGTTCACATTTAAATTTAATTAAATTTAATTTATATCAAAGGGAAAATATTTTCAGTGCAGGAATTTGTGCTCCTCTGAGGACTCCGTTAGATCAAAATGAAATATACTTATCTAAGTACCCTGGGTAATGTAATTTCAGAATATATGTGGTTATGGGGGTCTATCTACAAAACCCTGGAGGAGTACGATAACAAACAGACAGACAGAGGCTACAACTTTATATATATAAGTTTACATATACAAAAATACTTGTAAAAAGGAGAAACAATAATACATGGCAATAACAAAATGAATATTATTTATTATCTGGTTGTTATGTGGTTTTGGAGAAATGAGAGATAGTAAAACTGAGCAAAATTGTGAGTTTTGGGTCAAATGTAGATCAAATATGGATCAGAATCCTACAGAAAGATAAGACAAATAATAAGCAAAGTGTATACAGTCTTTCTCATATGTTTTTTTATAGATGTGTGTAATGAGTGTCCAGATAATTTAGTTGGAAAAATACAAGAAGTGTCAAGGGGTTTCCTTACCTTGAATGTGCAACAAATTATTCTTGATGGCTGAATTTAATACAAATTGCTTAAACAAACATGCACAAATATATATATATATATATATATATATATATATATATATATATAGCATGTCTGTGTTTTTTCTAGAAATATTTTCATGGTAATTGTTCTGATGAGATTTCCTCTTTTGTACCTAGACTTTATAAATTTAAGCATACTACTAGATTGGCAGCAAGATCTAACCATTTTATAGTTAAAATGGCTAGATGTAATCATAAATTCTATACTAATAGTTTGTTCTCCTGCACTTCTCACCTGTGAAACACTATTCTAGCTTCATGCTTTCCATTCAACTTTGATCTACAAAAACTTAAATGCAATGTCAATCGTTATCTTCCGTTTTCTTAATTCCTGTTCTCTTATTGTTCTCTCTCCTTAATAATGTTTTCTTTTTCTCATATTCTTTCACACCCAGTAAGCCATTGTATCTTAGTGGCTTTATTCCCTTTCTTGGGATGAAATGGCTAAAAAAACAAAACTTTCTTTTTTAAGTTCTTAGATGAGAAGGTCAAAAAAGTTTTACCCAAGAAGAGATATAATTTCTCATGTACAATTCTAGACTATTCTTGAAAATAAATAAATAAACAGATTGAATTTATTTGCAATCTAAGGTAAATTAAAGACCAAAATTATAAGATGTAACATTGATATAAAACCAATTTCTACGAGTATATACAGCATATGATACATGCCAACAATCTTTAGGAGGTTTAGTTATTAGTCTCTGAAAAATATATCAATTTAGATACATGCACACGTAGTTATATTTAGATATATTTAAGCAACAAAAATTAACCAAAAATGTTTTTTAAATTCCACCAACAAGGTCTATCTGTTAAATTTTTTATTGTATTTTTCCAATTTTCAAATAAGGTGTTGTACATTGGAACCAAATTGTGGATAAACTGTACAAAGTTCATGTTTTTGTTCACTTACTTTTAACCATCTCAAGCATCATCAAAAATTGGGTATTTTCAGCATGGTAGATGAGATTGTGTTGGCTACATCCTGGTATTTTTTTAATGTTAGAATTCAAGTATATGCATATCATGTGTAAAACGGTTATATAGAGCTAGACCACACCAAAAAATGTATCAAATATTGATATGTATTAATTTTTTGTACACATATTAAATATTATATATATACATTAAAATACCATCTCCTGTGGTGAAAAATATTTTCTGCTGTGTTCTAGTTCTGTGTAACCATTTTACACATTACTTATACAATATATATATATATATATATATATATATATATATATATATATACTTGAATTCTAGCATTCCAAAAAGTGCTAGCATGCCAAAATCTTGTCTACCATGCTGACAACATCCAGTTCATGATTATAATTGAAATAGTCAAAATATTTTAACATAACCAAAATCAAAACATGAAGTTTGTATACAAAACATGAACTTATCCACAATGTTGATTCAGATGTACAATATATTGTAAAAGTGGCTAACTAGTTCAGTAAGATTAACCAAACTCCTCTGGGTACACCATAATACAGTTCACACTATAGACACATCTTCAATACAGCAATGATAAATAAGCTAGTCACATAAGTGAGTTTGAATCATATTGAGTGTTCTATGAATTTGTTTTTGTACCAAAGTTAATCTAATGACTGTCTCCACTACATACAGCTCTAAAATTAATGTCATTTTTTTTATATCTCTTTTTTTGCATCTACTAAGACAATCAGATGAAGAATTGTTAACCATTATTAATTTTTGTCTTAATTCTAGTTACTTTTTATCGCAGCTACTCATACTATCAGTTTACAAATATACATAATACAGATGATTATTAAATTCTTTATGCTTATTCCATATGTATAAGCATCTTGAGCTTAATAATGGCTGACAATCTAATGAAAAAAAATGATATAATTACACAGTATGAGTTTGACATATTTTTCAAGTTTGTATAAGATAAAATATTGATACTTCAATCTTGGTATTTGATTTGTTTAATCAAGTTTTGATTAATTTTATTCAGAATGCATGTGAATTGTGAAACATAAAAGAGTGTTGAAACAAACAGTTCTCATTGGAGGAGAATCTTCACTAAACAAGCTATAAAGTTCTTACTTATTCTGGTAGACTGAATTACAGCAAAGGAATTGGATATCCTCTGATTTACAAATCAATAATGGAATATATGAGGCCAAAAATGAAGTACTAAATGTGTTGTTAGAATAAAAAATACTTGTGTATGTTTTATTGCTGGTTTTCCAAATTTAATATTACCTATTGGCAATGGGCTTGTTAAATGGTCCCAAAAGCAGACCCCTTTAAAGCTCTAGACAAGCAATCTTCAGTGCTAAAATTTTCCCATTTGTGAGCTGAGGGGATGATGAAAACCTTTTAATAATAAACAGGCATGAAAAGAGAATAGCACTCTCCCTGCAACATAAATCTAATAAACAATGGCTATTTTGTTAGTTAAAATATATGTACTAAGGTTGACAGACAACAACAGACAAGGCTGACCACAGTCAGGATCAAAGAGTTATTTTAAACTTCGCAATCTTTTCATTAGCTGTATAGCATATGCTTTACTGGGGCTACATACAGTTTTGAATTCAGTGTTTTCCTTCTCCTAGACCGATTGCCATACAAGGCTGAAAAGCCTGGTCTGCTTTACTATTAAAGCTATAATTGGGAGGATTCATGGATTTATACCTTACCCAAGGGTATTTGCGCAAAAGTAAATGTAACAAAATTTGACTGGAATATGAACTCTGCTCTCCAATTTCTCATTCCAAACTGTTATCCATTGCACCACTTGCATATCCACAACTTCTATGGTTGAAGACAAATAATATTCAAATCAATGAAAATATCCTCATTTTTTATCAACTGCAACACAGTTATTCCATCTTTATTATAACTATTTTCAAAGTTTAGCTGTGGCTTACACATAACAATGGCCTAAGACTAGCTCAATACCAGATGATATTCTCTGTAAAACATTAGGAATTTTTGTAAGTATTTTAGGCTTATGGCCACATCATGTTGAAACACCGGTTCCTGTATGATCACTGAAGTCAAGCCTGGTCAGTACCTAAATGGGTGACCACTTGGGAATACCAGGTGCTTCAAACACATGCAAGTGGTGTAATGGATAATGGCTTGAAATTATTAATCAGAGAGCTGAGTTCCAATTTCCTTTTGAGTTATTATATTCACTTATGTGCATATACCCTTGGAAGAGATATGAATCCACATCCTCTCCCCCAGCTATTTGTTAATTAGTAAAACTTCTTTTGCTAAACCATTATTATTTTTTTTTAAAGAAAATTCTTACAATCTAAAAATAACCTGCAAAGGGCTGATAAGCCGTAGGAAACAAATCATTCAAACAATCAATGTAAGTATTTTATATACTTAAATTATAACAAAATTTGTTTTTTCATAAGTTTACAATCAAGGATACAGATTAATTTGGCTTGTTTTACAGCATATAAACCTTTTCCAGAATATTTAATGCTAAATACTATAATAGACAGGTAGTGTTTAAAAGGTAAACATAGGTCCAGTTTACATGAGAGTCAAAAAGGCAGACATAGGTTCAGTTTACATGTGGGTCAAAAAGTTAAATATAGGTTCAGTTTTCACAAAATTCAAAAAGGTATGCATACAGATTAAGTGGAAATGTAGGTAGCATACCAGTTAACAGTATGGAAAATTGAATCAGTGAGCTGAGTTCAAATCCTTTCTAAGACAGTTTGTGCTCACTTTGCACTGATGCACTTGGAAAAGTCCTAAGTTCATCTCCTCTACACCAGCAATCGGAAAGTTAGCAGGGTAAATTTAGCAAGCAGCCTAGGATAAGGACAACTCTGAATTCAAAATCACAGAGAATGTTAGGAATCCCATAAAATCCACTTGCTAGTGAGACCAGAGAATATTTGGGTGGTGCAACATTTAGCAACTCAGAAGAAATCACCAAGCCAAGTTCAAATTCCCGTTAAGTTCATTATATTCATTGTCATGCAAATACCCTTGAGAATGGTATGAAACTATCTCTTCTCCTTCATCTATGGGTTAAATAGTACAACAAAATAAGCTTTTTAGCCTTGGTTGGCAACAAGTCTAGGAGAACAGCTCTGAATTCAAAAATGGTTTGGGCTTGGAGCGAGCAACTCCAGCTCATGAAAAACCTATTTGCTATGGATATCACATCTAGTGAGTTGAGGCTGTGTCCATATAGCCTACAACTGGAATGTAAGAGACTTGAAAAAGAAACTGAGATAGAAAAGTAACAGTGTTGTTAGAGCCTCATGCTTTACAAGCAGTCTACAGGAATAGACCACAATACAGAAGTATTTTTCTAAGATTAATCATTCTGAAAATCTCAGGTTTGGTTAAGATCATTTTAAGCATCTCAGAATAAAATGGGTGTAAATTGTACATAGATATTACTGCTCTGAACAGCTGATAACTATAAATTAGATGTATGTAAAAGTTCCCAGATGTTTTTTTTAGTTTTAAAAAAGTTTTATACAAAAATAAGAAAAAAGAAAAGCGGTCACTAGGAACTTTTATGCAGATTTAATACTTTGGACTTGTAATGAGAAATTTTATTGTTGGTTTATCATGAGATTTTTTTTAGATTAATATTCACACATTTGTGAAGGAGGTGATGAAAATTTCTCTGCCTGACCCACTTCTCAAAATCAGTTTTCTGATATTTGGTCATTGAAATACTGATTTTGGGAAAAGGGTCAGATAGTTGCCCTATTTGTACCCCATTATATTAACAAATGAGTGTTTAACAGTATGAAGTCTGATCAAAATGTATCTGGTCTATTGCTATGCTAACAGAGCTAAAGTAGCCAAGCAGAAATTGACCTTAAACTCTCTCATGTATACACACTAAGTTATAATGTTCTCATTCTCTTCCATTGTTTATAGCAGTGCTTGGAAGGAAAGTGTGTAGAGTGTGGTTGTCTTGTTGCCACAACACAGAGGTTCCATCAGTGACCATGGATTGTGCAGCAGTGTTTGGCTAAGTACAACTTTTCCAAGATCCAACGACCACCATATTCCCTAGATTTTGCCCCTTGCAACTTTTCCTTCTTTCCAAAAATCAAATCCCAATTGATAAGAACAAAAATTCAAGACATTGAAGAAATTCAAGAGAATGCAACAAGGCAGCTGCCTGCTATTCTAAAAGAAGAGTTCCAGGAATGCTTCCCTCAATAGATGCTGGATAAAGTGTGTGATGTCAGAAGGGGACTATTTTGAAGGAGATTAAATACTGAATTGATATGTATTGGGGTTTTCTTTTTATAGCACCAGTCCCAATACTTCTTGATCAGCCCTTGTACATAGAATTAATTTTTAAAATAGGATGGTAGGAAATTGGATAAGAGAGAAGCAAATCATTAAATATTTTCAATAGAATTTAATTACACTTGAAATTTATTGACTGAAATGCCAAAAGAAAATCTTAATCTTCCCAGATCATTAGGCAATTTCCAATCATTGGATACCAATTAAGAGGTAAGTTAATAAGTTTTACTTACAGGTAGTGAGCTAATTTTTAAAAACCATTACCATTTTAACCCAAATTTATTTATTATAACTCCAATTTAATATTATTTGTCTGTATCCATTCAGGTTATTCATTTTGTTTTTTTAATCAGGTTTTTAATGGATATTCAGGTGTACAGCAAACCAGAGAACAGAAACTGAGATGAAATTCAAACTTTTCCACTTTCAATTATTCTTTCTGACATTATTATTATATTTTTGTATGCTTTTTGGTAAGTCACTTACAATTGTATCTTGATGCTTAATCTATGATTGAATAACATTTGCAAATACAAAATTATTTGGTTTAATATTTTGAGATCTCTCTCATATATATATATATATATATATATATATATATATATAGATAGATAGATAGAGAGGGAGATGGTATATCTGTAAAAGGACAATATGAATAAAGGCAAAAGGAAAACTTATCTCAGCCAACACATTTCATCCATGGAGGATGAAACACATTATATAAGATAAGTTTTCCATTTATCTATACACTAGCAGCATGGCCCGGCGTTGCCCGTGCTTGATTAAAAAATCGTACGACTCATACAACAATCGCTATCACTTAACTTAAAATATTTTTGCCCTTCCTTGCCTTTAAAGGGGTGCCCTTTGCCATGCTGATGTTGCTACATGCCTTACTTCTTGCTGATCACACACTGCAAACTTTTTCTAAGCTCTATACTAAACATTAAATCTGTTACGAAAAAAGAACTAAACAAAATGAACACAAAACGATCAGCTTTAAAAAAGGACTTGTAACTGGAAAAACCGAATGAAAAAAATGTTAACAACAAATACTTTTTCACACCCAACCCAGTTCTGCGGAATCAGAATCAACATTGAGTTTAAGCAAGCGAATGAGTCAATTGAAGTAAAGTGCCATGCAGATTTAAATTTTTCCCACTTGTGACGAATGCAGCTATCAATTTTTTTGCATGCTAGTTAACATTCATGTCAGTCAGCTGTTGGCTCTCACGCTGGCCAATAGAATCTTCCTGCCTATTCGTGGCTCTCACTCTGGCCAGTAGAAAATGGCCACAAACTACATGAAAACTGCCATAGAAGCATGAAAAACTTGATTATTTCCACTATCGATAGGAGTTGGGAAATGCAAAGTCAGTCTTGGCCTTTCCACTAACTTGGAGCATGTGCATGTAAATTTTGGTGAAAATCCATCAAAAATTGTGGCCGTGCATTCATTACACACACACACACACACACACCCTGCCTTTTATAGAGATATATGTGTGTGTGTGTGTGTGTGTCTGTCTGCTGGTTTGAAGAATTGAAAGAAAATATGCCTCTCAGCATTGACCAAACCTGTCAAATTAATAAATCCATTAATTCCTGAGATATATTTCTAAAGAATTAATGAATTTATTTTAATTCAACATTTTTATTACTTCAAACATTATTATAGTGGACACTATTTTTTAAATAGATGTTCCATTTTTAGTTATTTATTAAAGTGTGTAATACATCTATAGGCCTTTGTTTGACTATAAATCCTATGAGGCCGAGCAGTTAGGCACGTCAGATACAATGATGGTTCCCCATACAGGATGCAGGTTCGAATTCTGCTAAAGGATGCATATTTTTCTGACAAGATTTCTTGAATATTCAGGTAGGTAGGTAGATGTAGTTGGATAAAAATACTGTTTAATTAAAAAAAAAAAAGCTTTTACTTGAATATGAGTATCCATCAAAAATAACGTTTAAACAAAATAAATTAAAAATAACAATATGTTGACTTTAATCAATTTCCCATATATATATATATATATATATATATATATATATATATACATACATATATACACACACACACACACACACACACACACTATTTTTCACCCAATACAAAGACCAAGAGTCAATTAGGGTAGAGGATTGCTTAATGAGATTGTTGTAAGGGCATAAAAAGAGTAATGCATACTATGTATATATGTAGAATAGTTAATAGTTGACCCTAGACTTGAAAAGGTTAAAATTGGGGAAGTATGTTTTGCTGAATAAGATCAAGATTTTTAATTTTTTTTAAAAAGAAAAACAACTTATTTGTATATCAATTGAGGATAAAGTCAACATTCATTTTTATCTAATATTCACATACACTGGCTATATCTCATTCTAGGCTTGTTGACCAAGTTTCTATTCCTGAAGCAGCATCTCCCCATTATAGGCATGTATGTGTCCTGATACTTGTGGCAAAGATCAAGGGAACCATGTATTTCTTTTACCTATGTATTACCTAGTTAAAAATAAACTGACCAAAATTTGAATTCCATGCTAAATCACTGACCTTGTGTCACATTTTGCCACTGACAAGCAAAGACTACTAACATTACAAAATTTATTACATATAAGGGGTATTTTATTTATGCTGATTTGAAATTATATCTGTGGTCATATTTCAACTAATATGTGACTTTGTAGTTTCTTTGCTTTCTATCTAAACCAAACTGGCAAATACATCCATAATGTTGAACAGTGACGAACTCGGTCTAAAAATATTGGTTGCCAGGAGACAAAGAGGGTCCACCCTCAAGTACAATACTATCATTTAATTTTTCATAAGGAATAAATAAAATTTTAAAAATATACATATGGAAAAAGTGTAGTTACAGTATACATATTACTGGTAGTAGATGCAAGATGTAAATACAAAATTTTATACTTCAATTTTTTATTTATTTTTTAATTTTAAGTAATTGGTTAATATTTTTCAGTAGTTTACTGCACAATTTACACATTAACAATCAGGTCAAAGGTACACTAGAGCATTGCATGCAGTTCACTATATGAATCAGCCAATTCATCTAACAATTCCTTTTCAATGAACAGCAATATATATGATTCCAAATTCTCATCAGACACCAAATTTCTTAACCTTGTCTTTATGATCTTTAGTATTGAAAATGTCCTCTCACATTGGACTTAAGTAACTGATAGTGTGCAGATGACTTTATATAAAGTTCTTATTCTTATTTATTACTAAAACAGTTGTCTGTGTTTGCTTCTTTGTGGTATTTTTATTTGATATAGGTGTCCCACTTGTCACCAGGCAAGCTGGCTAGTCCACCACTGATGTTGAAAATATTTTATCTATGGATCAAAGTCAACATTGAAATCATGGACCAGATAGACATTGGATCTTTTGATTTAAACTTGTAAAGATTCAGAAATGCAAACTTTGGACAATGATTAGTCATAAATGAGAAGAGCCCAGAAAAGTTCGTTTTTTATCATCATAGACACAGAGAACTTGTTAAACAAGAGAAAACAGGTAGCTAGGGAACAAATATCAAATACTGAAATAGATGTGTGGTTAGTGTAATAGTCATCAGCATAGAAATAGAAACTGATGCTCTGAGTTCAATTCCAGCCAAGACTATTCTGTTCACTTTTGCACTAATGTCCTTTGGAAAGATATAAGTCCATCTCTTCTTCCCCACTGTCTGTGTGCTAAATAACAGGGTAGTTTAGGCTCACTTGTTTTGGATGGTAGCCATTTTAAGAGAAGGAATACTTTGGATTCAAAACCATGAAAGAGGCAATAAGTAACCACTGTACTATCTTTCTTAAGAAATCATAACAATTGAAAGATAATAAAGAAAAAGTAATCTGTGGAGACTTATGAATGTCTACATCCTGAAGGTATATAGCATAAAACAGTCTAAATGAGCAGTATGAGATGTACCCACTATTAATTAAAAAAAAAAGTACAGGACAAAAAATTTTAAAAAATTATAGAAAAACAAGCAGCTTCTAAAATAATTTTTCTAATCTAAATACAATGTATAATTAAATTTTAATAGTAAAATTAATTACCTATTTTTGTGAAATTTAGTAAGTTGGAATTTAGTGCTGGTTACTTTTTAAATCTCAATGATTTGTGAATATAAAAGAAAAGAAAATCCTGTCAATATTAAATTTCCTTGTCCATTTCTAATAAAGGAAAGGAAAAAAGTTACAAGTAGATAAATAAGTGGTGTGAATGACAGCTGATGGCAACAAAAAAACTGTATTCAAGTAAATAAAATTGGAGATCAATGCTTTCATGCAAAATTAGTTTATAGTAAAGAAAGTAGAAAGCACAGGGGGAATTAATAATTCTGCCACTGTCACTGAAAACTGAACAAATCGCAGACTGTTCTGTAACAAAATCTTGCAATAATTATTCATCAAAGACATTATTATGACTTTATTACTGCAGTATTACATCATAAAAACAATAAATTGTCCCATTTTGCACTGTTAATAAAACTATTTCTGGATTTGTTTTAAATTTTAATCAATTGTTCCTTGGTCCATGGTCTGAAGATAATGTTTTGTTATGTTGACATAGATGATTTCTATGCGATGATAATGGTCACAGAATAGCAGATGCAGGTCGTAAGTTCAAGACGTGGTTCTATGTCAACATAACAAAATATTATCTTTGATGGTGAATATCTCTGTTAAAATGTCCGTATAACCACTGTGACTATGGCTCATGTGAGCCAAAAGCTTAGATCAAGGACCAATTTAATAAAAAAATATCCAAATGTTGGACAATTTTTGACTCTATTTTCACCCAAAATTAAAGCAAACATACAAACATTAGAATGGTTCATGATCAGACATAATAGACATTCATTGTCTTTTATATTTAACAATATATGTTTAAATATATATATATATATATATACATATATATATATATATATATTATTTGAAGAGATTTTAGTGCCACACCATCTAAGTATTATTCTTAAAACAAGGAAAATTTTATTAATCAAAAAAGTCTGATACAAAAGTATCATCTCGATTAAAAATAGAAACTTAAGGTACCTTTCAACTAACACTTTGTCAGAAGAACAAAGAATCAATGGAATTAAGATAAACAACTGAAAGGAAACAAACCTCCTTGCACTAGGTCTAAAAAAGACAAGGAGGAGGAAAAAAAATTCAAAGTTGCTGAGAACGAGACAAAGACTCACTGAAAAGTGCCAGTTTGTGTTTCAGTCCCTTCTGCCTGCACAGAGTTGGATGAGACTTGTTGATAACAACTGCCACCAAGATGTTAAAATGGCACTTTGTCCAAGCTCTGTGCAGCACAGAGAAGAACTCCACTGAATAATTGAACACATGTGCGACAGAACTCAATAAATGCTCCTCGATGGCAGGCTTATGCACCTCTGAGTACCTGGATGATAATGGAGCATGTCTATGTATAAATCCAGGCATGTGCTGTGCAATTCGCACCTCCAGCCATTGGACAGTCTTACTGACATAGTTGGCCTCACAATGACACTTAAAGGATAAATAACTAATCTTTGTTGATAGGTGGGCAAGACATCCTTACGGATGGAGGGAAAAGCACTTCTAGTAGGGAAAATGTTCTTTACAACTACAGAATTGAAGCAATGCATGGCAGTTGAGGAGATCTTATCAGTGTATAATTGACTGCAAGAACCAATTCGAGGCACTCTCATGTAGACAGGACTCTTAGGTGGACCCAATATTTTAATTTCATTAAATTTAGAAATTTTAAGTCTAATATTAGTTTAGACTCTTGTATCAAACTTTTTGATTAATAAAATGTTCCCTGTTTTAAAAGGATATATATATATATATATATATATATATATATATATATAAATATAAAAGTGAACATAGATGTCAACACTTAGAGGCAACAGTCTGTTTCATGCTAGATGTGATCATCGGGCCCGATGATTGCATCTAGCATGAAACAGACTGTCACCTCTAAGTGTTGACTTCTATGTTCACTTTTATATTTACACACGCTCTATCTCTGATATTGAGCACTTTATCCCATAAATCTAGCACACTTTAAGACTATATTTCTTCATATATATATATATATATATATATTACATGCACACACACATCCGGCACAGAGTGCTGGTGTTAATAAATAGTGCTCGATGTAATATAACAGAGCTATTAAATATATATTAATAAATATAAATATTATCCCTCACTGGTAGCATGACTGTTAATAAAATGCTACCAGTGAGGGATAATATGTATATTTATTAATATATATTTAATAGCTCTGTTATATTACATCGAGCACTATTTTACCTGAAATTCTGGGTCATGCTACTAGTGAAGGATAATATGTATATTTATTTATTTTCATATATATATATATATATATATAATGGTAGTGTGAAACTTGAGTACTGGTTGGGACATCGTAACTTTCTGAACTGTGACACTGGGAAGTGCATTTGCTCCAACTTGGTATATTTAGACATAGAATGCTATGTTATTGTTTAGGTGTCTTGCTTTCTTCTTAGTTTATGTTTCCTTTTTCTTATATTAGTTTCTCTCTTTAGCAGTTTTTAATTTTTCTTTTAATTAGTTTTTTCTTTGGTCACCTGGCAGGCTTTGTGTTGGTTTTACCAATATTTTCAGATTTTGTGGTGTGTGTGTGTATATATATATATATATATATATATATATATATATATATATACACACACACACACACACACACACACACACACACCGTATACATATACATACACACACCATTTTCATAGAGAAAACCAGAGACAGGATCAGAAGTTGAGACCAGATTGGATAAATGAAATTGCACTTCTGTTATTCTATATTACTGAACAAGAGATTCATGTTTACAGTTGCAGCTTGAAAAAACAAATCTTACAAGTTAATATTGAAACTGTCCAAGATTTGAAAATTAGATATGAAAACACTTTTTTTCTTGGAAATCTGTATGGACAACCCTGAAAAAGAGAAACATGATTAATATACGTGCTAAATTATAAAAAACAATTATCCAGTGACCTGTTACATCACTATCTGGATTTTTCATGGCATTTCTTGAAGCAATAGAAGTAACTTTATCATACCCATCTCTCAGTTATAGGTTATATGTTAACTGCAGCAAAGAGTAATCCCTAACATGACCTATTGGAAGAAATTGCTTTCTATCTTTCTCAAGGGTGTGAGTGCAAAATGGACTTACCTTAGCTGAAATTTGAACTTGATTTACTAAGTCTTTGCTTTAGTCATTAGTCCAATTCTACACCTCCACATTTAATATGCAAGATGGTTTTATAGTCACATCTAAATAACAGAAAATAAAATCTAGTGTTTTAGAGGCTTATTTTTTGCAGTTTATATTAGAACTTAAAATATTTGCATGTTATATTAGCACTTAAAATTTGAATACTCTGAAGTTATCCAAGAGAAACTGTTTCCGATCAGTCATTTTATTGCTGGGACACTATTATCAGCCAAATTCAGTTTCTAATGCAAGATTTGCTGTCAGAATGTTATTAAGTGTTTCAAAATGTTTTTAAAAAATTATAATAAAAAATAAATTAAAAAATAGATAAGAAACATTATTCTAATACCTGTACAGCTTTAAACAATATTTTATGGAAAATATATAAACTAGTGTTTTTCTTAAATTCAAAATTTTTTTCTATGTCAAGACCATAGGGATTTTCAGAAAAGGGACATATTATTAGTCTGAATATGAAATGAGTCAATGTCAAATAATATAAAAATTGGAAATTCCACTTTTACTTGCAAATTATGTGAGTGTACAATTTGCTAACAAATGAAATAAAACCACTGTATTTCATTTCATTCAGGCCGATTTTGATTATCTGAAGAGTGTAATAAGGTGTGAAATTGAAAGAAAAAAATCCCTATTACAATGTTGCTGATATGAGACAGCATGTCCATTTTAGCTTAAGAATAAGCATTTTTATCATTTTATTTTTATTGGTTTGCAGAACAGTCAGAAGAAAGGTTCTTCTTAAACCAGACAACATTCAGCAAAGCAGTGGGTAAATAAGCTGTTCGTTCTCCCAGTATTCACTGAATGTTATTTGGTGAGATTGGGGGGGGGGCAGTATTTTCCTGTAGAATAAAGTTCCATGCTATAGAGCAAAAGAAATGTCTGAAAGAGAAAAGATATTTTAAATTCTAATGGCAAGTCCATCAATTTTTAATCTAATCTGTAGAATATATTTACATTGATAAAGCACTGAGAAGTTCTCTATTTACTTTTGCTAGGTCTCTGTAATTTGTTGTATATCTGCAATAGGAAAGAGTAAACAGCATTACTTAATTGGAACCATTATAAGCAATTTTCTAGACTAGTAAAGCAATTTTATCATTTTTATATTTCCCCATTTTTCCTACACTTTCTGGTTTCTATAAATAGAGATGAAGTAAAGTTTTCAATCATCAATATATTATTATTATAATGAATTGTTTGTGTAAAAACATTAATCACTTTGTTGTTGGAAGTTAAATACTTTGGTTCAAAATCAAAATTTCACTTTTTTATTTACATTCAGATAAATATCCCCATCTTTGTTATTATTTCAATGTTTCAATTGGCTTTCTTCAGATATCTGTCAATCTCGGTAAGCTTCAGGGAATTTCAAACTGAACCCTTTATTTAACCTATGGGAGTAGATTGTCTATAGTTATGGATATCTTGTTTTGTTCTTTTTAGTAGTAGTCCTGCTCAGTTATTGCTTGCCCTGCTTCCACTGAGTTTAAGTCGGTACTATCTTATGGATTGAACTCACAATTACTAAGCCACTAAATTCACAGACCAATGGTTTAATTTATGAGGCTCTTACTCCTTGATATTTTTCTAACTTGATTATTTCTCAGAATTTAAAAAACATTTTCTTTCTGATTTGTATGTCATTAGAATAGCTATAAAAATTACTGTTATTTAGCTTTTATCAAACATCTTGAAAGACAATTCTAAATATACTGACAGAAAATAAAATTGCCACACTGTGAATATGTTTCAATTTACACAAGATTAAATATAGTATTAATATAGCTGGATTACAATAAATGGAATGCAGGTAAATACATACACAGGTTCCAAAAATAAGAGATATATCAAACCCCATATTAACACATTATTCTCCTTGGGCATTAACACAGACATTTACTTGTGGATGCATACCATTGTACGGATGGTGAATACCATCCTAGAATACATCAATCTATACTACTAGTACTTGTTGATAGAATACAGCAAGAGTTGTGGGCTAACAGAATGAGTTAGGTGTCATTTCATTATGCTCCATACATGTCCAATCAGAAAAAGGTCTGGTGATCATACTGGCCAGGTAAATTATCAAACATTTTGCAGAGTATATGGAGTAGTATGGACATCATATAGGTGGGCATTATTCAGCTGGAAAAGAACATCACATTCCTGTTACAGGAATGGCAATAGAATGGGTTGAACAATGTTCTGGACATACACTGCACTCTTCAGAGTTCTCTCCACAAACATCAAAAGTGAGATAGAGTTGTAATTTATAGCACCCCACACTATGATTCCTGGGGATTGGACCTGTGCTATGGTCAAATACACTCTAGAAAATGTCACTCCCCAGATTTATGTTGCATACACAAATGACCCTCACTTGCATGAAGGCAGAACCTGCTTTTATCACTGAACACAACAAAGTATAATGTGATCCCAGGTGATTCTCTCATGCCACTAATGGAGATGTATCTAACAGTATTGTGATGTAAGTCTAGATGAATGTAAATAATTCCTAGCAGTCTATGTTGACACCTCTGGGGCCACATCTGGTCTGGGTTGTGGGTACTCTGCAATCTGCCACTGCTGCCTTTACAATGTATTGATCTTGGCAAGCATTTATACTATGTAGCCATCCAAAACCTCGTCTATGAGTGTAGGAATATTTATTTGACCGTTGAAATATTATCAATATGCCATGTCCAATATGAGTAGTAATTCTACAAAATGACAATCCAGCCACTTAAAAGCCCACTGACCACTTTCAAATTGTTCTAATTGAACAAATATATATATATTATATATAATCTGTACTCTTTCATTATATTCAAACTTATTGTGGCATGCAACACTTTCTAAAGCTCAGACACAGATGATGCACCGGAATGAGTGCTACTATGTCATAAAATGGTTGAAAAATTTGAAATTGTTTATCATAATAACACACATCCTAGTTTACACATACTGTACCTAGAACAAAATTGGAATTTTTCTATCAGTGTAATTGTATTTTATGAACATCAATTGTGTGTATATATATATAAGTAGCTTAAATTTATAAACTGTGACCCAGTTTTCTCTATATATAAAGATTTCAGCTTTCTGGTAAGAGAGACATATCAGCATTTTTTTAAGTTATGTAATGAATGTTGGATTTTGGAATAATTATCATAAACTGACATAATCAATATCAAGTTCATAAAACAAGGAATTATATAAAATTTATTCAATTAAAAAAAAATTATTTATGATATTCAAAACAAAAATAAAGATGAAAATATTTTAAAATTATTTATCACCAAGAATTTCTAGACAATTTTTTTCAAGTACTTTGTCTTTTCTTAGGTTTGAATGTTTCCTATGATATTTGCAGGAAAGGGAATTTTGGTCATTTCTCAAGAACATTAATGAATACCTATACAAATAACAAACCAAATTAAAACCTGATTCTATTAATTTGGTGTTCTTTGTTAAACCAACTCACATTCTCAATGAGATGGACTGAGTAAAGAATCTTGTTGGGACCAAAATAAAAATGCTGAAATATTAGTTACCTTTACTTTAAGAATCATTCTAAAATAACAGGCTGTATTTTTTTCAAGTCCTTCATAATAAATTAGTGCATTTCCTCTATACAACATTAGACAACCAACAGAAAAAAAAAGAAAATAGGGAGAATGTAAAACAAAACATACAAATACTGTTAACATAATCAATACTCACTGCTAAATTCAGTGGTTTAATTAACATATTAGGAACAAATATTTGATTCTTAAAACTAATGGCACACATTTTCTTCATTCCTTGTGGTCACCAAATATTATACATGAAGACATTGATGTTATTTGCAAAATCTGTTTTTACTCATCATGTCACAGACATTACAATAAGAAATTCAAGATGTTTTTTATTCATTTCAAAATCAAATCCATACACAATGATTCCATGGCAGTTTGTACTGCAGACAGCAGGGCAGGAACAGTAAAACATTGCAAATGAACAATTCCCTGCAATAACAAATCCAAAAGATTCCCCCAAAGATTTTAACCATTTTTTAAAATCAGGAATTTATTAATAACAACTGAATTTGAGGGTAATTTCTTTGTCGTAAAGAAAAAAAGAAAAAAGAAAACTTAGTTCTAGACATTTCATATGAAATTTAATTGAATGTGCAACTATTTTTTTTAGATTTCAGTTAATTTTTTTATTGGAACTTTATAACATTAAAATTTTCTCTTATAATAAAACTTACTGAATAAAAAAAAATAATTTTATAGATTCTGCTGAGTGTAATATTTGTTTCATTTGGGAATTATTTTGAAAATGCCTCTAGTGCTGTTTTGAGTGGGATATTCTCAGTGTGTTTAAAAGACAAAAAATAATGTCAGAATAATGAACACAAAATGAGTTCAAATGAGCAGATTCAGAAGACTGGTCCATCTGAAAACTTTTTGAAGTCTGCAATCTCCTATTTCGGAATTTGCAATATCTTGAGAAAGTTTACAGCTATAGTAGCCAATAACATCACAAATTGAACAATGCTTTTCTATTACATTAAAATAAAGATTCTATTTACGTAGTGTTCTGAATCTGTTAAATAACTCACTTTGCTTCTGATTGCATTTTCTTTTGGCCAACAAATAAAAACTTTAAACTTTGACATATGAAAATACAAAATGTGAGTTATATTTAATTTAAAAATTTAAAAAAAAAAAAAAAAAAAAAAAAACACTGCAGAAAAGTGAACCAGCTTAATGTAACACATATATAATTATATTAAATTATAAAAAAAGGTCAAAATATTCAATACGTTAATATAGACAAGGAATTAAAGAGGAACAAAGAGAAAAGATTTGTACAAGCAGAACAAAATGATTATCAAAATGGATTCATTTGTTACAGAAAGCATAACCGGTTACAATATTGAAGGATGAACATTTTAAAAAATTGCAGCTTTGTCAGTTTAGCAACGATTTTTAAGCAATTCATCAACATTTTCAGCAAAATTTTTGGAATTGAGAATTGAAACCAGTCATAGTTTTATATATAAACACCTTAGAAATTATTTGGCAGTTTTACAGTAAATCTCTTCAATTCACAATTCTTATCGATTTTTAAACCGATAGAGGAAAGGAGGTTCACTCCTATTAAATAATCACTCATCTAACGCACTGTGGAAATTCTAGTAAAAAAAACAAAAACAAAAAAAAAACAAAAAAAAAAAAAACATGATAGAGGAAAGGAGGTTCCTTTCCATGAAATAATCACTCACCTAACACACTGTGGAAATTCTATAAAAAAATAAAATTGATAGAAGAAAGGAACCTTCCCTTTCCATGAAATAATCACTCACCTAACATACTGTGGAAATTATTAAAAAAAAAAAAAAAAAAAAAAAAAAAAAAAAAATTTGAGAGGAAAGGAAGTTAGTTCCTTCCAATGAAATAATCAATCACCTAATACATTGTAGAAATTCTAGTTAAAAAAAAATAAAAATAAAAAAAATTCTGAATGAAATAAAGTGAAATCCTTAACTGTAAAACAGTTGGATTATGACCTAAAATTAGAACAGGGAAATTTCAGTTATTTACTTTTAGAAATGCTAACAGGAGAAAGCTAGCTAGAAAAGATGTTCAAAAAAAATATTTTATCCAGATTGAAAGCTCTCTTTTGAAAGTATGCATATTAAAAATAATTCTAACTTCTAGAACAAGAATTATTTTTCT
This sequence comes from Acanthosepion esculentum, assembly GCA_964036315.1. NCBI lineage: Eukaryota > Metazoa > Mollusca > Cephalopoda > Sepiida > Sepiidae > Acanthosepion > Acanthosepion esculentum. Next base: position 99,537,095 of record OZ038481.1, read on the forward strand.
TATTTAGATCCTGATTAAATGCATAATTAGAAATCTTTAGGAAAGTTACTTTTTTTTTTTTTTTAAATCAAAGGAGACAAACTATGAGAATTTATCACAAATTATGAGTAATGTTTGCCTATAAATTTGTGGCCACCATCATGTCAAGATATACAGTATAGCGAAAGAACATTTTGCAAGATTATTGCAAATCAAGGAGTTAAACAGACATGGTTACATGAGAATGTATACGTAAGAAGGTCATAGTTATTCCATCATATAAAACTAAGCAATAACAATGTTTGTAAGACCAGCTGCAATTATTTTGATAGATTTCAATAAATAATCATATATACTAAATGGTCATTTTTGTTAACATTACAATTTTGTAGTAATAAAAGAGAAAGTAGAATTGTAAATGTAATTGAAAGATTGGTATATACTTATATTTTTAATAGCAAAGTTAGTTTTTCTTGTCAAAGAAAAAATAAATTTAAAATCAAATCCCTTTTTCAGAAGCAGCACCATCAGGATAGTGTTTTGGGGGCATCACTGCTTGAAGCAAGATATGTCAAGGTATCCTATGCACATATTTTAATTAGTTTCTTTTTTTGTTTTAAAATTACTTTTGGTACTCATTCAAGGAGAATGAATGTATAGTAATTTATGAATATAGGATAAAAACTTATACATTTTGTCAATTATTTTTCACTTTTTGAAAAGATAAGCAAAAAAAAAATAAATAAAAAATTCACAAAATGTACAAAAGAGAGAACAGTTTAAGTTGGTGACCAGAGAATTTTCTGTTGTTGTTTAGTTTTTATTTGAAAACATTATTTTTTTCAATTTTTACTGTAAATTTCTTAAAGTTTGAGATTTAGAATTTACTGATAATTTACAAGAAACTAAGTATTTCTTTAAGGCAGTATACTGTTTTTTACAGATATTGTTTTCCTGAAATATTTTTAATTTCATATTTTGGTGACAATTTTTCTGAGAAAAACTAAAATTTCTGTACTTAAATAATCCGAACAGAATTTCCAAGATTAACACAAAAATAGGTTTGACCAGTTGAAAATGGGATAAACTCCTCCTGTTACAAATGCTAAATAAAAAAAAACAACAAATTTTCATATTTTGAGAAATTAAGCATATTATAATTTATATTATCATTATGCAAAAGCATGTCTTTAAAATAAAATAAAAAAAACTATTGATGAATATTTTATCTTAAAATAACTGAAAAATGTAAATGATACATCTTAAATTAACATTACATAATTCATTTTTCATGAAGACTCAAGCCATTTTAAGCTTCTTGCTAGATTACCATTTTAGTAAAGTATTTCATAAATTGTTTCTCTTCAACCAAAATGATTGAAATAAAAGGGCTGTGCTGATATGAAAATAAAATAGCAACCATCATTGGATTTCTAGTTCAATATCTTGTATTATTAACAATATACAATCATATGGTCTGTTTATCGAGAGAAATTCATGACTAAAATCAAAGTAGTAGTATGAACACTTGCAGTAATATAGTTTAGTGTACAAACCATGAACAATGAGTTTGTTTCTTACAAGGTGGCAGTGAATAAGACCATATTCAATAAAAATCTAAAGAGAGAATTATCCTAAATAAAATTCATTACAACAGTTAACATTGTGACCCTTTCAAGATATCCATGACTAAAATATTGCCTATTAAAATTTAGTGTATCATAAAATTCTAGAAAAGTGAAAAGACAAATAAACAAGAATTATTAATAATCAATGGTAATAAATTTGATTAACCTCAAAATATTTGATGGAAAGAAAATCCCTAATGCTCCAAATTGCCAATAGTTTCAAAATATATTTATCAAATTAGACAAAAGATAATTTTTCAACTCAAGTAGTAAAGACGCTGCTTTCAAATTTCATTCAAAATAAATATTTTATTGAAAAATATGGGCAGGAGTTTTATTTATATATCAATTAAAAATTGAAAAGGGGTTGAGTGTGAAACTATTAAGACTGGTTTAACAAGTAGCTAATTTCTTTATTGATAAGAAAGCATTCTACTATTGTTTACATTAATCTCTTTGTTGTTTTACTTGATAATAAATATTTAATATATGTAAAATACCAAATTGATTTTTGATCACCAATGTGAAGCAATATTGAACCTCAGTATTAAATGAAGGATACAAATATACAAAAGACAACTGATTCTCAGCCTTATCTTCAAATCTTTTGTCTTAAATAAAGCCAAACAAGTAACAGAAAATACCTGAAACCTTTAATTTCAATCAGTGTCAGAAACAGACATTTTAACTGTATACTTAACCTTTGTACTTTAGTGAATTTAGTGTGAAATGGCATTTCTTTTTTTATGTTAAAACTTTATTCCCCGCTGAAAATTTAAGAATTTGAATAAATGAATTTAATGAAAACACCACACTTCCAACTGAACATTCAAAATTCTACATTAAAATGTTTTTACTGTGTTGATCAAATGAGATCAACAATAATTTTATGAAAACACTGCTATGGAAATATCTACAAATATGAAAATTGGTGAGTAAAAATCAAGCTATCCTCAAATAACTGTATCTATAGATTATTGGCATCAAAGAAATTACTTGTAGAATAGAAAAATAATAATTATGATCATCAAATATTGGGGTTCTAATTGATAACATCAAAAGCAAATATAAACTGTTTTTATAGGCTGATATAAAAAAAATAATATCCAATATTTAAATAACCTTATTGTTTGGTAAACTGGGTGTGCAGGTGGTGTAATTGTTAGCAGCTCAGAACAAGAAATTGGTGAACTGAGTTTGAATTCCAGTCGAGTTCATTAATTTTCACACAAATACCCTTGGTATGAATTCATCTCTTCTACTACCAGCTATGGATTAAATAGTACTGCAGACTAAGCTCTACTGGCTTGATTGGCAACCAGTCTAAGAGAAGGCCAACTCTGAATTCAAAACTGGTTAGGCATGGATCTAGTAACTCCTGCCTGTAAAAACTTGCTATAAAAAACTGCAGCAGCAATGCCTAGTGTAATGAAAGCTGTGGGCCCTATACATCTCAGTGGAGTCTATGAGAATTGAGTGAACGAGTTGGTAAAATAATAATATTACAAAAGAAAACAAAAAAAAATTAGGGTTTATAAAAGTCCAAATTGTAGAAGTTTTAAAATTATAAAAATAAGAAACATTAATTTATATATTGGATATAAAAAAAATAATAAAGTATTAAAGATTAAGATAAAAGAAAAAAAAATGGGTAACTCTTATTAAAAGCTTTTGTTTTGTTTTGAATAGTTAAAAAGATTCTCATCCTTTTGCAACATAAAAATTGTAGAGTAATGAATATTGTTTGAAATCATTTAAATAATGTTCTGCTAAGACAATGTAATTCTATAAATTCAAGTTTTTTCAAAGATAAAAAAAAATGTTACAATATAAATTTACTAAGAAAGTATTTAAACAGTAGCCTAGGAACTCAAATATTAAAGTGTGTGTGCATATTTTATATATATATATATATATAACGGGGAGAAAGAGATGAGAGAGTGTGTTTGTGTGTATGAAAGTGTTCAAGAGGAAGAAACAATAGCAAGAAAAAATCTTGACATTTAAATGTCTTATCTTATGATCAGAGTAAAAACATGAAATAAGATTGGAAACTAAATATTCTTACTCTTTAAAGTAATTCCTTTCATAAAGAGATTTGCTTTCATTGAGCTATGACATCAATTTTTTTAATAAACTATATATTGAGAGAGATGTTTGTTATTAAATACTCAGCCAAAGTCATTTAATAGATGGGTGCAAGTTTTTCAAGAAACTAAATTGAGTACAAGTCCAGTTATCCAACCTTTTTTTAATGCAACTAAAATTTGATCAAAATTATAAGAGAGTGCCTGAAATATTCTGATAACAACAAATTAGATTACACATACCAGGCCAACATTTCAAGAGATTTTTTTTTGTTTTATATTAAATATTGTTTTAATTTCCAAATTTTAAAAGATTCTTGGTTTATTTTGCTGTTCTTTGCCAATAGTTATGGCCTCTCAGAAAAATTCAACTGTTAGTAGTGCTAACAAATTTACTGTTTGCCTTTTTATCAATTGATGGAACTGAAGACATGGTGAGTGTATAAGTTGGCCAGAAATATTTTATTTATATAGTCTAACCATGTGATCTATGGCATTTGATAATCTAAGCAAATGTTTAATCCAATTGATTCTATAATCATCAAGGTTGGATTGTATGATTTGGACTTGTATTTGGTGCTAATGCAGGGGTTTTACAGCGAATTATGAATTGAAAAGTGTATTTGCTAAAACAAAAACTAAAATTACTAAGTAAACAAATAGTGCAATTATTTCCATTTTATTGCCTGGTAGGTTACCTTTCCACATTAATTATATTTTATTATTAATGTGTAATAGAAACTTGAAATGCTATCAAACTTATGTATTAAAATTAAGCATCAACACAAACAAATGAAAGAAAACAACTTCTACAAAGCCAAAATAAACAGATAAGCATTTAATCCAATTTCTAGTTGAGAGAATGCTAGTGAAACCATCTCTTAGCATCAAAAATGCTTTGCATATAGAGTGATTTCTATAAAAAGAACACTGAAACTTTTGAATGAACTTTAGCTTTATATTAAAAGAAAAGAACTGAAGACAATTTTCTCAGAAATTGAAGAAAAAAAACATAATTTTGAAAATTAAAGATTTTTTTTTTCAATATAAATAACAACTGAATAATATTCCTTCTGATAAAATGATCATGACTTGTTTGTTTTTCTTTATTTTAAACAAGAATATAAAAGGTGGGAAGGATTTGAAAACAAAAAAATTAAATAAATAAACTATCATCACTTGCAATTCTGTGTGTTTTGTAGAACTGTTTGTGTTATGATATAATAATGTTCATGTTAAAAGAGGCATGAAGAAAGATCTGCAGCTATAAAAGCATGGTCCACAATATTAACATTGTTAAGCACCAGAGTGGAATAACAGTAAGTACTCATAATCATTGTTAGTGTTCTCAGAACATAAGATCAGGTTGCCATCTGAAATGTCAGATGTTATTAAACTTGACAATTTAAGAAAAATTTGGTCAAGCTTTACTAACCCAGCTTTCATTTTTGAAAGATCCAAAACTGCCGAGCCTCATCCCTGTACAAATCAGAGTTCAATTAGTTACCACATGTTGATAACTTTATTGTCACTACAAAAAAGTTGAACAAGGAGTTGATTTCAAATTCTTGACATGAATGGAATAGCAAAGAAAATTTACATTTTGACTTATTCAATGACCTTCCGCTTTAAACATCAACTCTCTTTACAACAGCAATTAATGCTGTGATAATATTTTTATTTCTAAAGTATTTTTTTATAGTCTTCAGTATCATCTATGTTTACACCACTTGTCCTGAATAGATATAAATCTTCTGAGCAGGAAAAATCCAATGGCAGGAGAAAAAAAAAAAATTTCAACCTATGTTTGGAGTAGATTTACCATTAATATACTTTCAGGTGTTACCATTAAAGTATCTTTTAATAGTATAGTTAACAAGATTGAAGGGTTAATTTGTAAAAGAGGAATAATGGAAAGAATATCTGGCCCCTATTTGGAGGAAAACTGCTCTGCTGACTGGCCTTGAGTTGATGGAATCATGAAAAGAAATGAGCAATGAATTGGACATGCATCAAAAGATGAATGTAGGAAGGATTATGCAGTTGTTAAATACTGCATAAATCTTGATGTAAAAAGAACTGGGTAATAAAAATAGGTGATAATGAATGTGTAGGGTTCTTTGGGTGTCTGCATTTGTAGCCGTGCATCAGAAAGAAAAACAAAACAAGCAAGCACATTTTCATTTGTCTTGTGTAATGTGAATCTTTTATCTGATGTCGTCCTTAGGTGAGGACACAAAGATCTGAAGAGAGGAGGACCACACTACCAGCACATAACAATGGCACAACCAGAAAGTGAGGACATCTAGAGTGTGACATAGTAGCTGGTTTGTGGGAAAGGGAAAAAAGACAATACAGACCTATGTGTGAATGGTTTGACCAAGGATTTTACTCAGCAATTAAATATATAAACTCTTTACAACCCACAAACTCTTAAATTCCATCTAGAATGTGTAGCACAACTTACACTCCTTGGTTTCTCTTTTGCCCTTATAATTAATTAGGGGCACAGGAATTAATCGGCATAATATACCATGGCAGGAAGTCTGTTCATAGTTGTTTTCTTAGAATAAGAAAAAATGCTTCATGTAGTTATTCTGAATTTTCTTATGTACCTTTGTGAAACCATAAAATAACAGATTGGTTAACTTTGTAGAATAAAATGTAACCATGTTGAATTGGCTAAAAGAAATGAAAGCTAAACCAACAGAATGAATAAAGGTTAATCCAGATGATCAAAATTCATCCAAGTAGGTGACAGAGACAAAGTCTGTTTTAGTTTGTAGTCACAATTCAATATCTTCCACTTTAATATTGGAAGTCCCTAGGAAACTCTTGGCAGCCACAGTTGCCTGCTTGATGGCCACTTTGTATGGACCCCGCTTCTTTTTGTTGTAGCGGAGTTTGAAGTCTTCTAAAAATGGATACAAATCAACACACTGCATATGTGACATGGTGGATGAGCCAAACCACGACACATGAGCCAGCTGTGCTATCACAACTCCATTGTCGCGTGTACTGACAGTGATAGAGAGCACTCGACCAGGCCACCAAGGGAATCCTTGGATTTTGCCCCATACAATGTCCCCAACATGAATGATACGTCCTTCAGAGGTTTCCACTTTTGTTACCGTCTTGGTCTGAATTTTCATCATCAGTGGCTTCAGAGAGTCGGCTGCAGGAGAACGGCTGCCAGGAAACTCTTTTTCAGCATAATCCTCCCCATATTCAGAGTCTGAGTCAGAGACTCCATTGGCAGAGTTCGTATTGAAGCCGTCTGTTGACTCCCCTGATGAGTCCGACTTTGTCTCCAGTGAATTATCAAGCAGTGGGTTTTGTGGAGACTTTTCATCATTTTTAAAATCCCCTGCCGATAGTGCATTGTTACCTGAAGTGTCTGATTCTACCCGTGATAGGCCACTGTTGCGTCGCCAGGTGTAAAGCAACCGAGGTCGCTGGTGATCATTCATCTCTGGATCAGCGGCATCTGTTTCAGAGTCATTCTCCTCTTTATTTGCCTTTTCTACAGCCAATGCTGGTAAATTCCGATCAATGTCAGCGCATGCATGTTTATGTTTGTGTTTGCGCTTATGTTTGCGGTGGTGGCCTGAGGAAATTTTATCACCATTTTCTGAGTCTACCCGTTTCAGCTTTTCTTTAGCTTTCTTTAAAGCCTTTTTCAGTCTCTTGTGGGTTGTATAATCCTTGTTTTCAAGTTTCTCATCTGATGATTGGTCAGTGTCCACCACTTCAGAGTGGAGGCGAGGTGGAATTTTTAGCACTGTTCCCTCACCAACTGATATTTTTATTATTGGACTAGATTTTACAACAGTCAGTCCTTCAGATTTGAGACTGATATTGGTTTTATTGTCATTAGTAGTAGGCACATACTCCTCGGTTACAGAACCTTTCCTTTTTCGAGACTCACTTCGAGTTTCTGGATGTTCCCCAAGTTTTAAGGGTTCAAGCTGCACCTGGGGTTGGGGTAATGGAAGGGTGATAGGGGAACTCAGATGTCTTGGTGAAGGTGGGGGTTGGTTGAAACGGGGTGGTTTTGGAGAAGGAGGAGGCTGGTTGAAACGTGGCGGCTTGGGAGATGAAGGGGGAGGTAGACTATAACGTGAATTACCACGTGGGGACATTGGAGGTTGGTTGTAGTGTGGTGGTTTTGGAGATGGTGGTGGCTGGTTATATCGAAGGGGCTTGGGAGATGGCGGCGGTTGGTTATAGCGCGATGGTTTTGGAGAAGGAGGTGGTTGGTTATATCTGGGGTTCTTTGGTGAAGGAGGTGGCTGATTGTAATAGGGGGACCTTGGTGAAGGAGGAGGTTGGTTGTAACGTGTAGCCCTTGGCGAAGGGGGTGGCTGGTTACCACCATGTGTGTGCTGTTTTGGTGAAGGAGGGGGGTGATTATACCTTGCAGGCTTTGGAGATGGAGGTGGCTGATTGTATCGAGATGTTTTAGGAGAAGGCGGCGGGTGTTCATAACGAGGGGTCTTTGGAGATGGAGGAGGTTGACAGTAACGATTGACCACAGAGGAAGACGGGGGTACTTGCTGCTGCAGTTGCTGTTGTTGCTGCCGATTTCGTGTAACCGGTGGAGACCTACTGCGTGTATTGTGCATCAAAGAATGGTTCCGTGTGTTCAGATTGTTGCGTGTGGTCAAGGGTAAGGTGGTTGGGGAAGGAAACGGTGGTGGAGGAGGGGGTGGTGGAGGTGTTGGGACTGGATGAGAAATTCGGGATGGAAGGGAATTTGAAGATGAAGAAGAATATGAAGAAGAAGAGTTGTTGAGAGACGAAAAAGGAGTCTTTGAAATGGAAGAACTTGTTGGGTCTGCATTGTCGTGGCATGCCGATTTGCATTTAGAACACAAAGTTTGACGTGGTCGAAGACGTATACTGCGCACAGTCTTGTCTTTAAAGTGTCTTGTATATGTCCGTTTGGTCAGTGCCACCACCTTTTCGCCAAATTGTGAAAAATCTTGATTGTATGTGTGGCGAAGTGCTGCTGCCGATAACTGAACGTTCTGCTCCCCGCTTTTGACTACACCATCCACACTATTAATATCACTTTTGTTATCGGAGGAGTCGTCTTTTGAGTCATTTTTGAACGGGAAACACACACCATGAGGCAAATTTCTGTAACAAGAAACAAATAAAATCATAATTAAAAATGAAGCCATTACTACTGATCACTCATTGATTAGTATCTCCAACTTTGTGGACTTTCCCGTTTTCCCTGAATACCGGCTCTGTCTTATTATTTTAAATTTATAAACAAAATTTAATTTTACATTAAGGGTTAACTGCTAACGGTGATCTTAACTCATAATAAGTAAATAAACACAAAAAAATAACAACATAATCCTGCTGAAAGACAGACAAACAAGCAATCTCACGAGAAAGTCAGCTGTCGTTGCTTTTTGACAACATTTCGCCTGAATTGACTTTACGCTAGTGAAATTGCTAGCTTACCTTTTATCGGAATCCACTAAAACTCCTCGGTATTTTTTGGCTCCAGCCTCCAAGCATACAATGAGAACATCCTCGATGGCCTCTTCGATAAAAACAGGTAATTTCTGGCCTTTACAAATAGCTTGGTGTTGTCCCCGTCTACCGTCCGCCATTTTCCGAGCGCACAGCCCTTAAGACTTGACGATGCGCATGCGCAGCTAATATTTAAAAACACACACGCACATATATACAAAGGCACACGCATACACACTCAACTTCTATAGCAGGTAAATCCCAATAAAAAATGCAAAATCGCTTTAAATCTAGTTCTCAACTTTAATTCACTACACTGAAATAATAGCTCTATGTTAGAAGATAGCAGCTAGTACTCGTACACATTTATAACTCGTCTATAAGTGCTTTTGCATTATGCCGTATCACCAGTGGAAATATTAAATATTCCATACTTATTGTTCTAAGGGAAATAACTCCAAAAGTTTTTTTTTCATCCATTCCCTTTTCCGTTTCCTTGGTATTAATTTTATTTTGTTCTTTAGTCCAAAAGTGTTAAAATTATTTCTTTTTTAATTATGTAGCATTAATAAAATAATTTTATATGGAAAATTAAACAGTAGCTTAAATATCACCTACATAATGCTCTTTTGGTAGTTTAATTATAATTAGAAAACTAGTTCCAAACTTTGAATAAAAAAAGGAAGTAAAAATGAGAAATAGGATACTATTTAAAAATAATCTTACTTTGTTCATGATGTACCATCGTATAATTTTAAGGTAGGATCATCAAAAAAAAAAAAAAAAAAAAAATTATAAAAATCAGGGTTCTCTAACTAACTTTGCAACATTTGTGAATGCTCTGATCCTTGCATTTGAGCACAATAGTAAGATGCATCTTGTAGGATGGGTCTCCATTGGCCCAAGTATAAAATATTATATCTTGGAATTACTGAAACATGCTTTTACTCAACCATTGGTCCTGGTGAACAGCAACGGTTATACAAAATTAGTACACTCATTTTTATAGTGAATTTAAACTTGAAACTTCTAACATATTCTGATATGTTTTTCCTTGATGGCAAAGATAAAATGTTAGGTTTCTTACTGATATACATACAAACATGCAATACACATATACAGACTATAGTTTGTTAAAGTTTAATTTAGATGAATTATAATAAACTCACAAAGCATATAAACCAAGTTTTGAATTTCATGGTAAGGAAAAGCAAAATATTCAATGTACTAGGATTTAGTCATTCTTGGTTGGTTGTATGCCAGGTCACCTGCTAGGTGTTGTTCTATACAGAACTATAAAAAGAAGGACATAAACCCTCTTTTTTTTTTTTTTTTGCTTGATCAAAACAAGATGTAGCAAGTAGATATGTCCAGTGATCCTTTACTGTGGAAGATTTCTTTCTCCAAGCAAACCAATTTCTTAATTTCACTTAACCACATGGCACACTTACATCCCAAATACACAAACACTATAACTAAGCACATAAATGTTTTTTTCCCCTGAAAACGTTTATTTTATTATAGTGGATGGTTACAAGTGAGAGGGGAAATAGGATGTGCTTATTTTAATTCCACAACCAGGAACAAGTTGTAACTCTTCCTGCTACAAACTGATGACCAACAGCAATCTCATTTATTACAATTCTGTAGCACCTGTCCACTTCAGTTTCATTAAAACAGAACTTTCTTAAGAACAATAATCACTTTTTGGCATAAAGTAACCTATATGTTTTTCAATTTTATATACAACTCTGCTTCATCTTGGATGATCTTTGCAATTGTATTAATATGAAAGAAGGAAACAAGAACCAAAAGTTACCAAAGGAAATAATGTATAAATTTTTGTTTCTATAGTGATCAGTATTTATTCTCTCTCTCTTTCTCTTTCTCTCTCTTGTATACATACACAGACATACACACAAAATACTGATTTTTTTTTCATTTATTAAAGTTGTACATGGATAGGCTAAAATTCATTCCAACTAATATAAAATTATATAATTAAAGAAATTGTAAGTATTTATATATTTTTTTATTTCAAAGAAATTAATAATAAAGATCATTGACTTTCTATTTACTTTTGTCTCTTACATGTATGTCACTAATACTGATAATTTTTAAATCCTAATTTCCTTTTCTTTGATATGTCATACATTGTTGGAACCCCAATTCCTTAACACAAACAAAAGTATTCACTTTAACATCTGCAGCTCATATTACAAAAACAGATCTTAATTTCATCCCACTCCATGCACTCACTTCTGAATTACTGTCCAAAATTAATAGGGACATAAAACATTAGAAAAGGCCCATGCAGTTTTCACAACAACCATTTCTGAGCCACTGACTGACTTTAATGCCAACGCTGATTTCACCCACGATGGCATATCTGACCATGCTGGCATTAATGACAGACCCCATGGCAGGCAAGTTTAATTAAACCATTAGCAGTGATACCAAGGTACTTAAAAACAGAGATGCCTTTAGCCAACGATGAAACCAGCAGCAGCAGCAGCAGAGACTAACTCTTGACTACTACAATGCAATAATTTGTAGAATATTTCTTCCATGAGTTTATTTCACTTGTCTACATGTGCATGTTGATTTTCTCCATATGTCTATCTTGACTACTACCTAGGTTATATCCTGAATGAACCCTCAGTCTCTTACAACCAGCCATCGCATCATACCGGTTCACAAAGGTTTGCACAAACTGATTCTTAAAATTATAAAAGCTTAGCGAACTGGTTGTTGGATTATCTGAAAATAATCTTATATATTAATAGCTGATATATAATAGCTAAAAATATAATTAATACCATTGATGTAAGTTCTGAGAAGGCTGAAAGAGGGTTTTCTGTGATGAACATAATTTATTCTGACAAAAGAAATCACCTTGAAGTTAAAAATATGGCAAATCTTCTAGTCATAAATTTGATAGGTCTTCCATTGGATCTTCGGGACTGCAACAATTCAGTTCGAATGTGGCTAAGAAACCATAACACAGCTGATGACACTAGAGTCAAAGTATCATACTTCTGAACAAAAATATGACAAGAACAGAATTTCAATCTGGAAATATCTTAATAAATAAATGTTTTCTCTTACATTATCAAAATGGTTTAATTCTTTTTTATTCTATAAAGTGATTTGTTTCTATTCTCAGATTGAAAATAATATAAGCAGAATAAGTTCCTAAAAATTACCTGCTTTTATAGAACTGGTTCCTGGAAATTTGGGATGCTATCATTGCTTACAACTGATATAAACTGGAACTAGCAACAATTGAAACTTGTAATTGCAAGAAATAAAAACTCTTTCATTTATCTCAGCCACATTTTATCTCCATTTGTTATTTTGACCATTATAACCATGCTTATCATAACTTACCCTAAAATACTTCTGGATCAGAAAAAGAAACTTTCCAATGCACAATGTTCAGACATATTTTGCAGCTCCACCCATGAAGTAAGTACAATTTTGACTTTGGTTGTTCCAACTCATCTCAAAGCCAATTTGAGCTCAACCATTATAACCATTCTTATCAGTACTTACCCTGACTTATTTCTGGACCAGAAAAAGAAAATGGACATACCCAAAAGATATTGAGAACTTTGTTTTCCTTCAGTTTATATGAAAAACAAAAGGATAAATGGTCCATAGTAGAAACCCAAGTTTTTGATTTTTCTATATTAATTGTTCATATGTGGACATATACACACCTACCATACACAAACATGCAACCTTTAAAATCCACACCACATTAAAAAGGTCTTGTATCATATCTTTGTGGGAGGGTAAGTAAACATATGGATTGAAAATCACTGATTTATCATTTTTTTTTTTTAAAGTAATACTAAATGAGTTACAGAGGCTGAAATTAATCTAATACCTTTTCTTTTTTTAATCATTTCACTCCAAGCAAGGTGATAATGCCACTAAAATGCAAGTGATTACTGGGAGTGGAAAAGAATGAGAAGATTTTAGTGAGAAGAAAGAACAATAAAAGAACAGGATTCAGGAAGACAGAAAATTGTGATTAATTTTGCACTTAAATCTTTGAAGATTGTAGTTGGTAGGGAAGCAAGAGACTGGAAGAAAGTTCCATAGGTAAGAAGTGCAAGAAAAAATAACTATTAGAATAAAACTTATAGTTAAGTCTAGCTATTTCAACAGTAAAATGGTGAAGCCTAGTAGCCACTTTTGTAGTACAAATTCACACAGTTGAGGCATCAAGGAGGAAAGCTCTTTAGAGAAACTATCATGAAAATATTTATAGAAAAGACAGAAGGAAGCCATGTCACAGCAGTGGCAAAGTGACTAATTAAATTGTTAAAGCCATTCTCTATCCCTGTAGTGGAGTAAATAAGACATCCCTGGTAACACAAATGAACTAGGCAAGATGCCTTAAATAAAGAACTCAAAGTGAGTTAGAAGAAGTCCTTTGGAGTCAGAGAAAATTCTAGTGATGTCATGGCGAGTTGCCTAAGCAAGACATAATATTATAACAGCTAGGAGTGTGTTATAACAGTGGAGATGAGGAATCAAAACTCATAGAGAGTAGGAAAACATACTACCAGCAGAAAAAAACTACAGCCAGATCATAAAAGAGGCATTAACAATAATATTTGCAGTGAATAAATTAAATAAACACTGAAGGAGTTTTCATTTACAGACGGACCACAGAGCTCTATTTTCAAGTTATGGTTCAAAAAAAGGAATTTTTATGCATACAGTGAATAGATTACAACACTGAAGTACCATCTTAATTACAATTTCAGAATGGAATACCAACCATCCAAAAAATTAGCTGATCGTTTATCAAGATTGATACCAAAAAATACTGAACCGTTTGCAGACGCTGTTATTGCAGCATTAAACAGTTAAATAGAAATTAAAAATATATTATGTAATGTAGTACATGAACAACCAGTTACCCTGGGAGAAATAAAAGTAAAATCAGAAAAAGACATGTATATTTCAAAAAATGAAGAACAGATAACAAAAAGGGCACAGAATTTTTCAAAATTGGTGAAAAAGTGTTTTTCAGAGTATATAAAAATGGAAATGAAATGTAGGAAGATGGCATAATAAAGTCACAAATTGGAAAAATGATATATGTGGTAAAAGGTAAAATTGGGAACACAAAAGGCATTGGAATCAGTTAAAGAAAAGGTTTACAGAAGAAAGGATCACAAAAAAGAAGAACCTATGCAAATACTGTATGTTTTGATGTACCAACACCCCAAGAATTCATTGAACATACAAATATGATTACCAGAAAAAGGAAACATACAGATAAAACTAGAGGTTAACCTAAAATGAAAGAAATACAAAGTTCAGTACATTGGTGAACTCGCCAGAAAGAGGAGTGGGTGAATATCAAGAAATAAAATATTTACTAGTGAAAAAATCTCAAAAGTGGGGATGTTGTGGAGTAAATAAGACACCACCAGTAGCACAAATGAACTAGGCAAAATGCCTTAAATAAAGAACTCAAAGTGAGTCAGTAGAAGTCCCTTGAAGTCAGGCAGTCCACTGTCCAGCTTGCAATTGTCAAGCTCACTATCTTTGAGCAGAGGGCGACTTTGTCTACGGATGAAGACTGGGTTGAGAAAAATAGACAATGCAAAGTACCTGATCCTGCAGTTGCAGGGGCTTGGTAAATTTTGACCTTTGACCTGAGTGCACATGCTTGGGTTCCTACACTAAACTCGAACTTGTGTTATATCAGTGGGGAGAGTCAGAATTCTAGTGACATCACAGTGAGTAGCCTAAGCAGAACATATTATAACTGATAGGAATGAGTTATAACAATTCCCAATTTATAAAATTCTGTCAGTTTTGATGAAAAGAAAACCGAGACAAGTAAATTTTCTTTATTTCTGCTTGTTTTGGCATTAAGAAAATGTTGTAATGATTAAAACAAATGATAATCCCAGGATGTTAGGTCTGTTGTGCCTCTAACATTTTCTACACAAGCCAGATGTTGACCACTCAACAACCCAAAGCAGACTGCGTAAATACATTTTCTGCGCATCGGCTCCATGCATACATCTGCTTTAACCAAAACAAAATAATATATTATGACCAGTCAGAACCACTCCCACTCAAAAGCCAAGACCTTAATTTGGAGCCGATTGATGGCTATATATACTCAAATTCAAATTGATTGAAATAGATCAGTGTTTGATGTCAAAACCTACATGCTGAGAGAGAAATATCACCGATGATGACAGCCATCACCACTGTTCATTTCAGTTTTAATTTAACCATTCTCTCTCCCTGTTGCCTTAGCAACAGCAGCAGATTGAAGTTACTAGTTTTGTATATATATAAATAAATTATACATATATTTTTTTTACTCTTACTCAATGTCTTTTGTTTGACAGTTGGATTTATATTTTTTGAGGCGGAAAAGGAATTAATCTCCACAATAGTAACAAGGTTCCAGGTTACCCATTTCTGCCTCTGCAACAGGTCTGCTAAGTGTGGAATAGGAAATAAAACTTCTCAGCTTAATGAGTTTTTTTTTCTGAATAAGACCATGCATTATCATGGTAGAGGACAACGCCCTTTCTATTCATCAGAGCTGTATATTTCTGATATAATTCACCAATAATTATCTTTTGTTATTGATAATAATTGTTTACAATGATAGTTTCTCTTGTTTGTAGTAACTTATTGTAGATAATATTGATCATGTTCAACTAGACACATACTAAAACCTTTTGTGAATTAAATCATATTTCAGTGTTGGGATTGCTTTGATAAAGTGTTAACCAGTGTTTTTTTGTAATTGTTGTTCACATCCAGTACTCACTTCTCATCTCCTGTAACAACTCAATGAAGAAAAAGAAAGTTTTTATTCCTGGTTTCCTGGTCAGCAGACTGTAATAAATGATTGAACATTGAACTTAAGTTTCTGATGACAGTTCATGGTGAACATACTTTTTCTTACTATATTCCTTTCCAAAATTTGAATATGTGGTCATGCATCTTTTTTTTCTCAGCTGCTTTGTCAATAGACATGTTCAAAAGATTATTATCCCAAATGGTTGATCTCTTAGAAGACTTTGCAGAAAAGTCAACATCACTGTATTTAAACTTGTTAAATCATCTCTGAGATTTATGTACAGTCATTGCATCATTGATGCACAGCACAATCATTCTCACAGCTTTTATGAAATTCAAACAGCATTCAATGAAGTCTGTATTAGGTTACCATAAACTATAAGTGACACAGCCTGAGAAAAATGACAGTACTTATTTGTTCTTCCATGAGAACAAATATGAAAAAAAAAAAAATTTTCATGTTTTTTTTTAAGTCTATATCAGCGATTCCTAACCTTTCTTTGGCCATGCCCCACCTAAGGACCTCTAAAATCCTGATGCCTCACCCTCTGTGACATATAATTCTTATTATTCAAAAAATGAACTCCTATTCATGTGGAGGAGGCTGAAAGGTGATTAAATTGGTCTAAACAAGCTTCCAAAGAACATGGCATCCATGAAAGAGAAAAATAAAATAATGAAAGGACAGTTGAGGAAGAAATTGTTAAAAAATAATATATATATATATATATATATATATATATATATATATATATATATATATATATATATATATATACATACACACACACACATATATATATATTATATACAGTACATCCGTAATTACACATGTATATACATACACACAAATATTTTTATGTATGCATACTGTATATAAACCATATGTATTAACTCACATACACATACACATACTCATACTCACACATACTAACCAGGAGAAAATACACTGTTAATAACTCATTCTTGAATTACCCCTCCCTCTTGTGTGACATGTGACCCATGTTGGGAACCATGGGTTTACTCTTAGGTATCTAATAGAAGTGAGAGGATGTGGACTTTTTTTTTTAGGAAATTTCCAAACCACCATCATTTTATTAAGACTACACCTTTTATTGATTGTGTGCTTTTTACCAGAGTTCAAACAGTAAACAATAATAATTATAGTTGATTCAAGTTTTTACTTCCATGCTTTTATGACTGCATTGTTTTAAAAAAATAGGGTTCCATTGTTTTTTTTTATTCTTTCAATAACGACCATGCTCCCTTCTTTGATTTCTTTGCTTAAATTCTAAATTTTTGACTCTTTAGATGATTTTCCGATCCCACTTTTATAAAGAACCCCCCATTTATTGCATATTGAGAAATATTCTGACCTTCCAATTATTAAAATCCGCTGTTGTACTAGGTATCTAGGACTATAAAGGTGGGCTGAAAAGTTTGTAGGCTGACTATGAAGGAGTGATGCTAGAGCTGTGCAATCTTGCATTGTTTCTTTCCAGGTAAACTGACATCTGACTGTTCAAAGAAGACTTCAAAGTAACAAGTAGTGACTTCTCTTGAAAATGGACAAAATTTGGCACTGATGTGTTATCAAGTAACTGCAGAAAAATGGATTAGCCCTGAAGAACATTCATACTGACATGGTTACTACTTTAGGGAATGGTGCCCTGGCTTTATCAAAAGTGGGCAGCTGAATTTAGGAGGGGAAGGGAGAGTCCTAAAGATGACTCATGGTCTCAACATCCTGCAATTTCCACCACCTAGGAAAACATTGATCATGTTCATCATCATATAATAATGGATGACAAGTGATTGACTATAAATCAAATGGCCAATACTATTAGTATGTCCTGTGAGAGTGTTGAGAATTTTCTGCACAATGAATTTAGCATGAAGGTTTCTGCTTCTGACACTTGAGCAAAAGCATGCCAGGCTGATCACATTACAGGAAAATCTGGCATTGTTTGATGCAGATCCAGCTGTTTTCCTTGAACATTTCCTAACTCAGTATGAGTATTAGGTTCATCACTTTGAGCCAGAGACAAAGAGACAATCCATGCAGTAGAAACACCCTTCCTTACCTGCCTCAAAGAAGGTCAAGGTCATTTCATCTGCAGAGAAGTTGATAACCTCAGTATTTTGGGAGACAAAAGGCATTGTGTTTATTGACTATCTTCACCAGAGCCATACCATCAATGGAGAGTACTATGTCAACTTGCTGAGGTGGTTATGAAAGGCTCTCAAGACCAAACTCTCAGGAAAACTAATGAAAGGGGGGTCTTACTTCATCAGGACAATGATCCAGCACATGTCTTTTGTTTCAATGGCTGCTGTGAGTGACTGTGGTTTGGAACTGGTTTTTCACCCTCTCTATTTTCCTGCTCCCCAACATGAAAAAACACTCGACTATGACAATATCATAGTGATTATGATGTCATATCTGCTATTGATGACTTTTTTTACCAACAGGATGAACAGTCTTCTTTGAACAGTCAGATGTCAGTTTACCTGGAAAGAAATAATGCAGTTATTAATAAGAAGAGTTGAAATTATTAATGCATGCAAAATTTCACAGCTCTAGCATCACCCCTTCATAGTCAGCCTACAAACGTTTTAGCCCACCCTCATATATAAAAAGCAAAATCCTTTATAGTTGTAAATTAATGTCTCTAATTTATAACAATACTTTTTGGCTATCATGAAATTGCTGAGTATATTTTAAACTTAACATTTTTTTTTTAATTAATGGAGTGCTTAGAAAGAAAGAAGAAATATGTTGGTTTCATACACGCTCCAAGGCCCACTACAGGCATTACTATATCTGTGATATATTAAGACTTTAACACAATGGAAGGAAGGACTAGAATAATCCAAGTAAATGAATTCCAAAAATGAATTATAAATGGAAACATTATATATATAACAGTGAAGTATATAAATAGGTCATGCAAACATGAAATACATAAATGTATGTTTGTCATAATTTGTCCAGCACAGTGAAAGTGAAAACACATGAAAAAAGCAAGCATTATGTAAGGAGACGAATAAAAAATAGGATTTACTTGTAACATCTCCAAGAGCAACACTGTACAACCTTCATATGTTTTATGTTCCTACTTGAGGCATCTCTTATTTTGACCAGTCCCTCATTGTTAGAGGACTCACTGTTGACATCATTTGTTGATGTGTGTGAATCAACAAAGGGGTGCAGATCCCTTACATGGCATAGCATCCTATCAACAAAAATCACATGTGGGCTTCTAATCCCACTTGATATTGAGATGTACATCAGTTTTGAGGGGGTTTTATCCACACACGGCCCCCTAACCCATATATCAATCATCCACATTCTTGCTTTGGTGGAAGTGTTTCATCAATACATCAGGCCTAGACTCTATAATGATAAATCCCATTGGAAGGTGTGGTGGATGGTAACACATCATCTTTCGGTGTTATGTTGTGCCAATATATGGCTTCCATCACTGAGCATTGTTTCCCCATGGCAATTCACTTCATGCTTCAGGGGCAATGTTCAACTATCCTGTTACCAGAGGGGACATGTGCACAGTGGAAATGGATATGGATTCCCCTCCCATCTAAAAACTCCTTGAATAGTTTACTATGGAAAGCAGTGTCATTGTTGGTGAGAAGTTCAGCAAGAGCTCTCCATTCAAAAAATAGGCCCTTTAAATGGTTGATGATGCTGGCTAAATCTTGTTGATGCAGCTGTCTCCAGATTGTGAATCAAGTGGGTCCACAGTCAATCAGCATCAGGTAATGTTTACCATCATGATGAGCGATGTCCATACCAACCCAAGTCAACACATTACTAATGTCTAACTTTCCTCTTGGCCATCGTGCTGGTGATAGGTCAATGGACAATGCTGAACATCTCCATTTAACTAGAGGGACATTCCAATTGCAAAGGAGCTCGCATCAGCCCATACTTTAAACTCATGTCTGTTGACACAACACTTACCCCATACAGGGTTGTCCTGTTGTACTCTGGTAATGATGTCCATAATCATGTTGCTGAGTGGTGGTGGTGGGTGTTTGTCCGTTACTTCATCGACCCAACCGGATGTAACCTCAGTTGCTCTGTGTTTGATGAAGGCGGTCACAATATGGAGTCAGTGACAAACAGGAAGGTGTCCTACTAATTTTTGCATTGTGAAAATATTTTTCAACAAGTCAAAACTTCAGGTCCTTTCAGTATTTTACTCCCATGCTTCCAGTATAAGGTGTTTTGCACCCCACAAACTTGCAAGCCAAGCACTCAGGTATTGTCCTCCAATCATTTTGGATCAATCCAAAATCAGTGAGATGTTATCTTATGCATGTTGCAGATGTCACATCTTCATTGACATAGATGTCATCAATATAGGCTGACGTTGCCTAGAGAATGGACTCATCTGTTGCCAACACAGTATCCACAATGGCTTTCATGATAGATGGTGCCAATTTGAGCCCAAATCCCATTCTTGTCAGGCAGTACCCGTCCCTTATAAATGATGGTTTGAAATGGCCACAGTGATCGAGGCACACATATCTGTAGGTATGCCATGTGAAAATCAAGCATAGAAACATTGGCCCTTTTCTCTGCCATTGTCTCAATTATTTCAGCACAAACATCTGCATGAGCCATATATGCGTCAACATGCATTTTTAGCTCACGGTAATCTAAAACTGGGCGGACCTTTTCTTTATTGTTTTGAACCATTGTCATTAGCTTCACACCACAGAGGTTGCATACCAGTTTGACTTTTTCAACCTATTCTACTACTGACCAATTGCTGTCAAATTCAGAAATCAATTTTATATCAAGTTTGTCATCCACCATGTTGCTGAAATAGCTTGTTCAAAAACTGATATAGTAGCTCAATTACAAAATGAAATAAACAAATTGCATGTCCTAACTCAAAGACCCAGGGGCAGAAAGAAATGTCGACATATAGAATTACAAGTCAAATGTCAAAAATCCCAATACCCGTAAATGGTTAGAAATTCACTGCACCAGTCATTCACAAGCCACTGGATGAGATAGAAAAAATATACTACACCCCAATTCAAGAACACCAATTGCTTTTATCAACACAACCATTTTTTCATTGGTCGATGGTTGGAGAGGACAAACAATATTAACATATCCAAGATGTATTTATGGAAACAGTTGTTACTACCTTGTTTCTAATTTGGTTATTTTGTCTTCAACATATTGTATTGAACACATGTCCTTTTTCTCAGTAAGTGACTTTCTCTTTTGCCACAGTAATACTAGTGTCTTAGTAACTTTATCACCTAGATTGGGATGAAATGATTTAATATAAAACAAAAAGCAATTGCTTTTATTGACGGAACAATTTTTTTGTTGGTCAATGGTTGGAGAGGACACACAATATTAGCATATCCGAGATGTATTTATGGAAACAGTTGCAACTGACTTGTTTCTAATTTGGTTATTTTGTCTTCAGCATATTGTACTGAACACATGTGTTCTTTTTCTCAGTAACCAATACAATTGCAAAATTACTTAAATATTGTTTCATGTTTTTATGGTAAGTGTAGACTAGTATAATAGAAGTTGTGATGATATAAATTCTTCATCTGAGCAGTGTTGTTAGTAAATGAAAATTAGACCTATTCAGTTCAGTTTAGAAAACCAAAACTGAAGTAAGAATAATGAAGATTTGAACACTACAGTGATAATGATCCAAAATCTCAAACAGAAAACTTACCATAAAATTCACTGTATTAACTAGAACCATCTTAAGTCATTTAATAGTGACTAACAGCAAAATAAAGAGTCTGTGTCTGTAGTACCTGACCTAGGGATTGAACCCACAATTATTTTACCACTAAATTCCCGAACCAATGCTTTAATTCACTTTGCATTAGCATAAGAAAAGGCAAGGTAACAGGAAAGATAGATAACTAATTCTAGACTTGAAGAGATCAAGATTTAATTAGCGAATAAAATTTCAGAGTTCAAGCAGAGATGTTAGGAGTATAGATAGTTGAAGTAGATTTTAGAAGAGACTGGAAACCCAATCCTAAACAGGAAACAAGGGATGAACTTCTATTCCTCATCAAAAAAATGGGGAGGAGTGTGAACCAGACAATAGAAAAACCTATCTACTATTGGGAGAGGAAAAAAATAATTAGTGAATAAAATTTCAGATTTTGTGCAGAGATGTCAGAAGTACAGAGTTGAAGGAACAGGAAACCCAATACTAAACAGGAAACAAGGGATAAACCTTTACTCTTGTTCAAAAAGACTGGGGAGGAGAGTAAACTTGACGATAGGGTTGCACCTTTTGCTATTTTTCAAGCATCAAGTCCATTTCTCTCTGACTGTTCAGGTTTCAGATCAACGATGTGCTTATCCTCAAGCAATTATATTTCAGGCTATAAATTGAAGCATTCATGATTCCTGGAGATCTAACAACCAACACCTCAGAAGTAGGGTCATTGGGTATGTTCTTATATCCACAGCTAGATCCAATGAGATAAGATTAATGTCTGAACACAACTACAAGCCAAAGTATATAGAACCAAACATTAAACTGACCTTGAGTCATATTTGCTCATATCAAGGAGTAAATAAATTCAAGTATCAAGATTATTTCATTGTAGGCAAGAATTTTAACGATTAAATTCACTGAATTCATCATTGAATTTAGACAGGTCAAAAAATAATTTTTGATTGAATAAATAATTTGTTTCTTTAAATTTATTAAAAATTTATTTTGCTTAACCAACTCAACAGTTTCATATTTAACAACATGATATTTTATTTTGCTAATTCTGAGGGTGGATGTGCAGGTAGTAGAAGAGATATCAATGCAAAAAGTGGAAAAAGCAATCCAAGTTCAAATTCTGGACTAACCTCCTGCATTCCCTTTTGTGCTTATAATACCCTTTTGAAAGGCATGTATCCATCTCTTCTTCACCCAGTCACAGATTAAACAACAGGACAGAATGGGATATCTAGCCTTGGGTGGCAATCAGTCTAAGTGAAAGAAAACTGAATTCCAATCCTTGGAGAAGTCACTTCACTATTTTTCCTAAGAGTGCATACCAATTTACAGATGATAAAGAAAAGGAATCTGTGGAGCCATAATTGTCTAGGTTCCGAGGAGTCAACACATGAAAAAAAAATCACTGAGTATGTGATTAAATACAAATTGGATATTATCGAATTTGTATTTAATCACATGCATTGATTAAAACCTTTGTAATATATATATAAATATTTATATATGTTTTGAACAATAAAAAATATTAAAAAATTAAAATTTTCAGACACACTGGGTTGCATATTAATATTTTTTTGTTTTATTGTTTCAATTAGGTTCCTTGACTAGTTTCAGTCAGTATGGCCATCATCAGGAGAAAAAATCCCTGCTTGTTAGTGACAGTGAACTACAGGAGTGAATGATTGTTTCTGAAGAAAGTGAACTTTATCTGTAGTTTTCATTTATTTTTTATTGTTAATTTTGGTCAATCTTTGTGTTGGTCAAACAGACTCTTTCAAGTTGTTTTTAAGATAGAGGATGGGAAATTCCTGACTTTAAGAATTCCCTCCTTGGTCATTTTTACAGTTTTATTGGTTGCTGGGAATGGGATGTGTGTGTTAAGTGTATGCTATCTTTTAGTTCTTAGGGAGTGTGTATGATGTGTGTATGTTTATATATTAGTATGAGTGTATGTATAAGTGTGAGACCTCATCACCTCTGCAAGCATGTCTGTCTTGTGTGGGTGAGAAATGTGTGTACGAATTGATTTATGGGGTTATATATTAATTCTATCTATGTTGTCAAATTTGTGGTTAAGCCCATCTGGATGAAATATTTTGAGGCGCAAAATCCATTTGTCTTCATGTTCCTCTAGTATTTTTCTAAGGTTATCTTTTCTGTCTATTTCTATTTTTTCAATTATAGTGAATTTTGCATGGCTTTTAAAATCATGTTTTTCTAGGTAGAAATGTTGTTCTCCAAGTAATAATGGGGAGCTGACTTGATTCGATTCCAATAATTATTAATTCTGTAGTGAAAGCGCCATTCTGATTTTTCCACATATTGTTTCTGGCATAGTGTGCATTCTAACAGGTAAATTATGTTATGACTTCTACATTTAGAGTTGTGGTGGATTTTGAAAGTAGATTTAATGACTGAGCTAGATATATATATACTTTAAAAATTAGGAGATCAGTTGAATCCACTACCTTGTTTTCAAACTTACGGTATCCTCAGGCAATTTTTAATCACTTGGCCTCCCAACGATTTATTTTGAAAAAAAACAAAAACAATGCTATACTATTTAAAAAAAAACAAAACAAATGCATGACGTTGGCTATGACAAAAAGGGAGAAGAAGAAGAAGGGTACTATAAATGTATCAGTAGGAGGAGGTGAAATGTACATTTTTTTATCCAGCCTCATATGTGCTTAAGAGGAACTTTTCAGTATGTATGCAAGGAC
Organism: Acanthosepion esculentum; assembly: GCA_964036315.1. Lineage (NCBI taxonomy): Eukaryota > Metazoa > Mollusca > Cephalopoda > Sepiida > Sepiidae > Acanthosepion > Acanthosepion esculentum. The sequence goes on from OZ038481.1 coordinate 99,561,616, forward strand.
TCATGAATTCGTATTTTGGATCCAAAGAATCTTTTGAACCAGAAATCCAAAGTCATGAGTCCTTGCTCAGTGCCCCCACTTGTAGCTTTGTGCCGAAAAACTAAATTTGCTTACTTTTTGTTATGAGGGACGTGTTGAAGAGACTGTTTAATCTATGTAACCTAATATTTTTTTACAGTTTAAAATATCGTTAAAACTAAATTAACATTATTTGAAAGAAAACAAATAAATAATAAGAATTAAATGAAAAGACCATGGAATCGTTAATTTAAAGAAAACATTTCCTTTTTTATTTATTTTAGAGTAAGTTCATGAAGTTAGGTAACTAAATTACCATGGCCAATTACTACAAATTGATTGTTGATAGAATATTTTTTTGTATAAATTAAAAATTTCAACTTAAAAATATTTCAAATCCTTCACATAAACAAATATTCAGTCATTACTTTGCTGAGTAAAAACCTGTTTTACTTTTACAGTTTTATTATAGCTTCTCTTTTCATTTTTAAATTATTTATTTCATAACACCAGACTATAAAAAGTGGATAAAAATATTACTAACTGAAACAAAAAGCGATAAAAATCTCAAAATTCAACAAGAATAAATCATGCTGGAAAAATATCCATTGACAAAACTTGAGAGCTAAAAAAAAAGTATCTTTCTTTTTTTTTTTCTTACAAAGAACTCTTCTTTTTTGGTATTAAAGAAAAATATTCACTAACTTTAGTTTGTAAAAAACAAACTTGTTACATCTCTTAGTAAAATAAAATATATTTATTTTATTACTCTACTCTAGAGTCTAGATGTATTAATTTGTGTAATAGCAAAAATAAGATAATACAAAATATTTACTTTTTGGCTTGTGAATAATAATGTTCAGAAATGTTCGGAAGTTCAGTGTTACTGTTAATTGACAACTTAAAAATGGCAATCAATGAACACACTGAGTGAAAAAGGGACAATGCAAAAAGTTGCCTTTTCGTTGTTAATACTATCATCATATATTTATTATTAAGGTTTCTTGAGCAAAATCACATAATTTTAATACAAAATAGAAACAAGCAAGTATTATATTTTCAAGGGTAACAGCCGTTTTTCTTTTGTTTTAGTTTTAAACACATGACGTTCCTTTAAGTTTTTACGATTGTTTTGTTTACAAATCTAAAATCGTATTTCTTAAGTCAAAACATAACAAAACGAAAAAGTGTTATTTATTTTGTTAAAGTTATTTCGGTAATTTTTTCTAAAATTGTGAAATTACATTTGGTTTCTTTTGTAGTATTTATATACGGATGATATAGGAAACACGACAATACATTTTTTATTTTTTTTCTCCTTTCGTTTTTGTAGGCAACAAATAACAAGTTTATCGAAATAATAAAGTTCATTAGAAAAAATGTTAACATATGAGATCAGTTAAATAAAAATAATTATAGTGTAATTTAAATTTCGTGATTATTGCCCACCAGTAGTAAAAGTATTATGACAGTTTTTAGATAAAGAAACTTTTTTAAAAGCTGAATTGGGCAACAATAACAATAATTGCTCCCCGCGCCATGTTTACATTTGTGTGAACCGTTGCGTGTAATGGCTGCTCCCTTCGACTTCCGGCGTGCCCAGATGGCGCTGTATGCAAACCTAAAATTCCGCCACTAACTTCTTCTTGTTCGGGTTTAGCCAAACTTGTTGCGTTAACATGTCGATGGACTCACACCTTTAATATCAACTTAATACGAATTATAAACCATCTGTAGGCATTGACAGTGAAATTCGGAGCCATGCCCAAAAGAAAAGCCAGTGTAAGTTGACGTATTTAGTCTCTATTCCCTCTCCAGCAAACAGGGTTCGTCGCCCATCATTGTTGTATGCCGGGAAAGGCTCCTACAATAATGTCCGTTAATGAAAACTTCATCGTCTATTATTTATTAATGCTTTCTTCTTGAAAAAATCTAACTCACACATTGAAATTTTATATGAAACATTTCCATGCTTTAACCCTACTTTTGAGTCGAGTGTCCCATCCCTTGAAATAACGCGCTCACTTCCCTCCTTGTCATTTGTCATTAGTTTTGGTTGTCGCAAACATGGGGGATTATTTTATAATATGAAATTGATTAGAAAACGATCCCCCACTTACTGACCATCCCATGTATCACATTCTGAATCCACATCTAAATGTATGTATATTGTTTTGCACAAATCCGATGATTACACATGATTTTATTTACTTGTATGTAAGTTCCGATTCTGCAAAAAAAAAAAAAATACTCATTTTTAATTTTGACTCGCAGATCTCTCCATCTCTAACGTTCTAAAAACTTTTTTCACGTTGAAAAAGTCTTTCTCTGTCAAAGTATACAATATTTTTTTGTTAGAAAGAAAAGAAATATTTACGATGTTTGAAAAGTTTGGTTAAAAATAAAATTAAAAAGTTAATTTTAATTGTATCAACATTGATCATATATATTTGAAAGCTTTTGCTATGTATCAGAAACACAAGTGACCGCTTTTTTGCCCAACTCCGAATAATTCAGTTGATATATCGTTGTGTTTGCTTAAATAAAAGAAATTTGACATCAACGTTTGTTTTAATTTTTATAGTGAAAGTAAGCATAAGAAACTGGATTAAAAACAAGCACGTGTCTTCTTTACTAAAACGATTTTATTGTAATGATTGTACAATGTGTATTTACTGTAATCATGTGGAAATCATTTTGGTAGTTTTGACTTTTGATCATTTCTGTTTGTTTTTTAGTTTTTAATTAGTCCTTGTTTGCAAAATAATTTCACTTTTCAAGTTTAGTTATTCAATTTCATGGGAAATGTTAAATTTATTTTATCTTCAACATTAGAAAATTAAGTTTTTAATCTTCGTGTTTGGTTCTGTTTGTCAGTTTTTTAAGGAAGAGTATAAAATTAATAAATGTTACTTAAAAAACATTTTAATTGTAAATTAAATGACAGTTATGAAGCCAGATAAATAGAAATGTAATGTTGATTGGTTGAAGCATGTTTTTTGTTTTAATGACTTAGCCCAAGAAACTCTTGGTTCATTTTTTATTTTCATGGGTAGTTAGGTTCTTTTAGCCATTTTTTATACCTCACAAATTCACAATTTAATGGTTTTTCTTTAAATCCATACTAAATCTGTAAACCCAAATATTGTGCTCATTTTAAATTACTGACAGATCCTTGTAAAGGGTTAAAAAAACTTTATCCTTACTTTAAAAAGAAAAAATATTGCATTTGTTTCTTTTATTCACTTTTAAAAATCTCCCTTAGAATTGTACAATATGAGCTTGTCATTGAATGAAATACCTTTGAGAGGAAATCACCTTTTAAAATGATGTAATCTTTTTTTTCTCTCTCTTATTCTGGTGAAGTCAATTAAATCATTCCAGCACAAGTACAAATCCACCTTTGTCACTTAGAATTTTATGTTGCCTTCAAATTTATGCAACATAGAACAAAATGAAAATCACTGTTTTTTGCATTGTTCTTTCAACTTGATTATAATAATTAAGAATACTTTCCCGCAACCTATTGCATTCTTTTAATGATTTTAATTTGTTTTTGCAGAAAGTTGTCGAATCTGCTTCAGAAGAGAGTGATCATTCTCCAGTGGAAAATGATGATGGTGATCATGCCTCACGCACTCGAGTTACTCGCAGATCTTCCGGTAACTTTGTTTTTATTTTGTAAAATTGTATCATAAAGTTTAAAACAGATTTTGGTTATATTTTAATTTAACAGTTCCTTGCTTAATTAAAAGAAAGAAACTTAGGTAGATTCAATGTTTTGTCTGTAGATAATTGTATTAGAATACTTTATACCCAACATAAGCTTTTATGACTTGTTTCACAATCTTTGAAGATTTATCTACTGTTTGATCAGCTAATAGTTTGGGATCTTAATTGTGTGTTAAGTATTCTGAGTTATGGTCATATCACATTGAAACACTGGTTCTCTTACAATCATCAAATTTAAGCAAAATCAAGCCTTGTTAGTACCTAGATGGGTGACCGCTTGGGAATACCATGTACTGTAATGGATAACAGCTCAGAATTTGAAATTGGAGAGCTGAGCTCCAATTCCATTTAAGAAAAGTAATACTAATAACTAATTTTAACTAATTTTCATCTATCTCTTGCTGATATATTATCCTTAGATATTTTGAATAAATTTGATGATTTCAGGACTGCCTGCAGAACCAAACAATTCCTCAGTGAAGTGCAGTAAATGGCTAGTACAGATTTGCTCATGAACAGCCTTATTCTACTAACTTGTTAGATAATGGGAGTAATATATACATCTGACAGAATTTGAATAGTGTGTCAAATCATCTTCATACTGACAAAATATATTTTTAACTCTTTGCAGAATTATATTAAAAAAAAAGTTGCAGCCATTAGTATTTCTAAGGGTACATAGTACTAAATACTATATTTCAAGCCGTTTTTTGGGCTCTAAAACTGTGGTACATGCTCTTACAGGTTTATTGTTACCAGTACCGGGGAGAGAATTTTCAAGGTCCGGCACACATTATTATGCTGGGACAAACAAACTCGATCTAGCATGTCTTACAAGACCTTTTAAGGAGTATGTCTTACTTGGCAACCCTTGCGATCGAGTATGATTTGATGTAAGAATTAGACTTTGAGAAACTGATTGTAAATTTTGCTTCAATGAAAGTTAAAAAAAAAATGCACTTTTAAGCTGCTTTGGAACTGGTTTTTAGTCTTTTTTTTTTCTCTTGCAATAAAATACCAATTTGTAATTTTGCTCTCTACTTTTTGTAAAGAAGACCCCCCTCCCCCTAAACCCCTAAAGGTATTTTCTTGAGGCTCCTATGGTTTCAAGGACTGGCACATTTGTGCCAGCTGTCCCCACCTCTTGCTGCCACTGATTGTTACTGTAGTGATTAGGCATCAATGTGTTCTACCAGTCAACTAGTACTACAGGTTAACAGCTGGAAAAATTTATTTTTAATAAATAATGTTGTTATATATATATATATATATATATATATATATATATATATATATATATTAAAGGTGTGAATGACAAACCAGTTCTATTAAATGTTCAGTTTTTTTTGTTTATCTTCCCAAAATGGACACGTGTCAAAATTTTGTCATAAAATTCTATCTGAAGACCTCACAAGAACATTTAACATTGTATTAAATATATGGGAAAGGTTGTAATGATTTGTTTTTGACATCCATTGGACATCACTTATTTGAATTGCAACTTCTGTCTTCCATTATATATCACTCTCAATGTCTTCAACATAGTAAATTGAGCATTATTGTCATCAGAGGCAGCAAGATATGAGATGACAGTATCAGCGAGATGCTGCCAAAAATATAGTAACAATTAAAACATTTTGTTAATTACATGTAAGTTTATCTGTATAGTGCATTTACTCTGTAGAGAAAAAATAAATTTCTGGAGACAGTTTTTACTAGGATTACTTTACATCAATAATTTTTATCTTTTATTTCATGAGTTTATTTTTCATATGTTGCAGGAAACAATATCCTGTCAGTTCAATCAGTTTCATCAGTTAGTATATTTTGAAATGTTCGTTTATTCATAAATTGGCTATTAACAGAAAATACTGAAAGAAGTATTGGCAAATGTCAAGTGATGACAGTTCATTCACTCTGTAAAGTTTTTATTTCTGATTGAAAACATTAAAGGATAATTTTATTCAATGTTTTACTCCTCATTAACAACTAGATTGATTAATGAATGTGAGATGTATAAACATTTGTAATGATGAAACATTGGTTTCCGCTAAAATATCTTTCACACAGATATCTTTCAAAGTCTTTTTAAGGACAATTGCAGAATTGATTTTAAAATCTATAATAGGTTAAGTAGTTGGTATCTCCTTGTTTATTACCATTAACCATGTATTTAAATAGAAAGATAAGCACAAACACTTTTCCTCTTGCATCTTAACTTTTGTCTCAATATTATCAAATTATTTAATCACTATAATTTTCTTTCAGATGTTTCTTCAAAAAAACAGTCTCCAGAAAAGAAAGAGACGCGAGTAAAAACAAAGAAAGGTAAAAATCTTTTTATTTTGTCAAGACTTCAATGATCTTTTTCTTCATAAAGTTGTTGAGATTGTCTGCAAATGAATCCCACATTGTTGCAGCAAGAATTTGGTGTCAAGACAAAAAAAAATTGTAGCATTCTCTCCAATTCACAAAGTTTTGTATTATACAGTACCAGGCTATAAGAGTATGGACCTATTTTAGAATGCCTTGTTCTTTTAGGCTGTTAGAAATTATAGCTCTCCACAATTTCCTTTTCTTTATTATCTGTGAATTACCATGCCTTCTTGGAAAATATAGTGGAGTGGTTTCCTGTTGTTTTCATCATTCTGGATTTCATAGTTTTCCTTCATTTGCACTGAAAATCAGAACAGAGTTCATTACATTCACTTATGCACAAATAACCTTGGGAAAGGTATGAATCCATCCCTCTCAGCTATGGGTTAAATAGTAGGACTTGTATCTGGAAAAATCATTGTTATTCTAAAATAAAAAGGCCGTTGATGTAATATTCACTAGAAAAAAAAAAGAAAAAAAAAGAATTATTCTTATAATGAAAAATACGTTTTGGTTTTAAACAACCCACAAAAGGTTGATAAGCTGTAAAAAAAACAAAACAATCATTTAAAACATTTTATCTGCTAAATTATATATTTAACATGAATGACTGAACTTTGTTTATTTGTTTTGCACTTTAATACTTTTTTTTTCTTTTCTAAGGGGAGGGATTTTGATTCTTAACATTTCATTTGTAATGATAATCTTTACTATTTATTGAAGATAATCAATAAATTTTCTATTATTTGAAAGAAGAGGAAATGGGTTCCTGCTTTTTCCAAGGGTATTTGTGTGAAAATGAACAAAATAAACTGGGCTGGCATTTTAAATTCAGCTTGCTGATTTCACTTTCTGCACACACAACCATTATGCCACTTGGCAAAGTTTAACAAATGTACCTGCTAAAAAAAAAAACTGTCAAAAGGATGAATTTTCTATTAAAAATCGTTATTACTGTATACTCTCATGGCTGTTTATTGCTTTAAAAAAATATTTTTAGAATTTTAATAAACTCCAAATATGTAATTGGATTTTAACATATTTTTCTTTTCTCAAGAATTGACAACAAAAGAATTAACCACTTTATTTTATTAGATTGTTTATTTGCAAGAATAATTTTATAATTACAAGATAATAAAAATATGTGAACCAAGACATAAACATAAAATCTATTTGACCAATGAAAAACAAACAACACAGAACTCAGTATTTGAACATCATCTTCCACAACTCATTTCCAAAAATTTCTGATGAAGCTTAAATAAAAGTAAAACATGTTTAAATTTATAAATTTGTTTCTTATTCTATCATTCTGTGGGATTTAATCCATATTTAATTCCACTTCACACACACACACACACACACACACACACATAATCAATTTGTCCCAAGCAAGGCAATAATGCCACTAAGGACTACTGGGAGTGAAAGAGAATGAAAGAAACTGGAAACCCAATCTTAAACAGTAAACAAGTGATAAATCTCTATTCCTTTTCAAAAGACCAGGGAGGAGTGTTAACTAGACAATAGGCAAACATATCTACTCCTATAAATATATAATAATTGGTTTACTCGACGATGAAATACAAGTAGGTGTAGGAGGATAGATGAATGAGTATACATTTTTTTTTTAGACTTGGAATCTTATAAATAAATGAACAAAAATAAAGGCCATAATATTTAAATAGAGAAAAATTACCTAGGTGCTTTTTAAATAAAAAAAAAGTAAAAAAAATCAAAAGATAATATGTAAGAGAAGATCCTATTATTTTTCTTATCATATGTGCAATATTTGACAGTTTGTAGCAAAGAGGGTTTGGCAATGTTTAACCCTTGTGGCCACAAAAAAATGGTGTGTCAAAAGGATGTTATTCCCTTGACACCACTATTATACCATTCTTTTTACTCTCTTGGCAATGTTTACTTACGTGATTATAAAAATATGTAAACCAAGTACAACGTAATATTTATTATTTACCATTTTATGAAGAAATAAATTGGAAAAATCTTTTTATTCAAAGATTTACAACAACTGTTATCCAAATATTTAAACCAATGATAATGCAATGTTAGTGCTAAAAATTAGACATTCTGTAATTAAACAAAAGAAAAACTTTTTCCATTCAATGAATGGAGATACACACTTAAAATATTAAATGTTTGTGGTTTTGCCTAAAATCTAAAATTAAAAGAATGTTTGGTTTAGAGGAAGAGTTGCTTTCAATCTGTTTTAGTGAATTTGTGTGTTGAGAGTAAACTAAAGAATAACCTGGAAAATGGATTTCTTTCAAAATTTATGATTACAGTTATTCAGTGTTTATTTAAATTTTCTTGTTCAGACATTTTTATAAATTTATGAATAAAAAAATTTCTTTGTAAAATAGTAAATAATATTTCATTATAATTAGTTGACTTATTTTTATAATCTTGTAAATTCTTTAGTAATGATTATTTTTACTGTTTATCCTGGATAATAAATTATGTTCTATTGTTTAACATTTAAACAACTGTTTTAACAATGACACCAACAATTGTTATTAGATTTGATGATCTGTTTACTGTGATTTCCGTTGGAAAAAAGGGCAAATTTGATACCCCCCGGCACAGTTATGTGAGTGACTTTGTGTAGTGGGGTGTTCAACTGAGAGGCAGTAACCCCAGTAAAGTTCAACTGGTTGCAGGCTAAATCTGCACATGATAACTACTGGCAGTATATCCAGGTTTTTGATGATACAGCGAATCTAAGTACAGGGTTTCCTAGACTTAAGTCAAAACGCAAGCTAGAGGGTTCTGCTTATGATATCAATGGCCATGTATCTGTGATCAAGGTGAGCTGTCAATTCAGGAGACATTAGCTGTGGTCTGAACTACTTGCCCAAGACATGCTCTGCATGAGTGAATGTCTCTCTAATTTTCAACCCAGTTATTAACATGCAACTGAGACATCTGGAGGAAGCTGGTCAGGTGTTAAGTTGCACAGCAATCCTATGACCACACCCAGTCATGGCACTGATAATGATGATAGTAAATATTGTTTGTAAATCTCAAAAGCAAATGTAAGATTTTAGCTTAAGCTTTTAAAATATTTTATTTTTTTATTTTATTTTATTTTTTTTTTACTTTAAAATTGATTCTTTGTTTCAGGATTACAGAAAAGTGCTTCAAAGAAAAAGAAAGAGAAAAGCCAGTCTGAATCAAGTTCTGATACAGAAGCAGATACAAATGCAATCATATCTTCTCAAGAAGAGAAGATTGCACATGATAAATTACAGGCACTTTATGGGTTTGCAGAAAAACGTGCCACTCCACTCACAGACTATAATGAAAATTCCAGATGTCCATTTCCAGGATGTGATTCTCAAGGTAAAGGTTTGGTTTTATAATAATGGCTTTTCTATTTGTACATCAAAATGATATTATACTAGGTACCTCCTTGAGATCACTAAAAAAAGACCATATCATGATGAAAAAGACGCCAAACTTGACAAAAAGAAAATTTTATCGTCTAAATGTTTGTTATTATTAAGAGGAAATATCAAAGTATTGGGGGGGGGTATTTTTTTACGTTTTTTAATTGTTCCTAACACATCCAAAAATTACATTAAAAATCTTTTCTTTTTTTTTTTTTTTTGAGTCAGCAAAATTGACAGATGGCAACCATTTTTTTCCATTTTATAAAATCAATGAAAATCTCAGTTTGAAATTCTTTTAAATATCAATTATCATTTTTTCAAAACTTATTTTAAGAAAATCGGAAATTATAATGTTTATTTAAAATATTTTGAACCAAGCTTAACTTAGCTTCTCCGCTGAAAAGATGTAATTTGAAAATAAAACAAAGCAGGTCACAAACTTTTGCGTCACTTGACAGGTGATGAATGACATATTGACAGATTCTGTGAGGATAATTTGTTCTACGGAAGAAAAGTGAAATATTTTACATTTAAGTGAACAAATTATTTACCTCGTTATTTTTAAAGAAAACTTTCAGCGCTCTAATTTTTTTTTGTTTTGTGTACTTAGCTTTCACTTTTATGTTTACGATGCTTTATGGAAAATATATTATAAAGAAATTAAAACAAGACTCTTATGAATGAGATTAAATTTCATAAGAAAGGTATCTAATTAATTTATAGGTACTTTTCTTATGAAATTTTATCAGAAGTGTACATAAAATACTATAATTTTATGTACATTTACTAGATTTTACTGTGTTATTTGTATTTCCATTCATTTTATTATTAATTTTGATATTTCATTTATGGAAAAAATGCCATAACTGAGATTAATATAAAAATAAGATCATATAAATTTCATAAGATGATACTGATACTTTTAGGTACCCTTCTCAGTTGAAATTGAAAAATCAAATCAACTCCACACATGTTCGCAAAAGTAAAGGCCTTAACAGCGGAGAACAATGCTTAACTCAAATAACGCAACTTAATTGTATTCTGGTTGGTCTTCCATACTTTATAATCACAGCCCGATTATAAACAGAAAATTACATTTCTTAATTACTGCGGATCTTCTGATTAGTCAAAAGGATACAATTTACAACACACTAAAAAAAAAGATCTAGCTCATAAGGACACTTAGGAAACCCGATGCGGCTTTAAACTAATTTTATAATATTTTAACAACTTAAATGTAAAAATCTATTATAATTAAAAAATAACAAATAATTGTATTAAAAATTCGTTTTTCATTGAAAATTTTTTTTTGCTTTCAAAAAATATTGTCCATATTCATAAAAACATCTAAAAGCAAATAAAAGCATTTGAAATTAAATAATATATTTGTTTTATTGAGTTTTGTATGTTACAATTCAGAGCTGATTTTTAAAAACAAAAAAAAAACATGATTTGCATTCCTCAAAGCCTTATGCTTTTAACTTGTAATCACTAAACCTGACGTGATCAAATTTCTAGTGTTTTCATAAAATTAGTAAGGGGCGGGGTAATAAATATAAAAATAAATATTTCTGCCATGACTTTAATAAAAGAAAACATATTTATAATAATTTCGGTCATCTGTGAATACTTTCTGAAAGTTTCATTAACATCCGACAATTATTTTTATTTTTGCAAGATTTTCCAAATTAACGTATGTCATACAAAAAAATAACGTGCTAAAAATTGTATGTTATTTTAGTAGTTCTGGTGATACAAAGAGAAACAAGGATTTTTAAATGAAAATTCAGATCCTTCTAAAAAGAAGGAAAATTTTTTAAAAATAATTAAAATAGACTTTGATCTTTCCTTTTAATAATAACATAAATATTTAGACGATAAAATTTTGTTTTCGTCAATTTTTGCGTCTTTTTCATCATGCTACGCTCTTTTTTTTTTTTAGTGATCTCCTGGAGGTACCTATATTATACTATTGAAATATTAGATTGTTTTCTTAAGCATTGACACATAATTTGTAATATTGGTTAACATTTGTCATGATTTTTATAGGTGACTTGAAATATTGAATACATTTGCTGCCTATATTTAATTATTTGATGCTGTTCAGGCTATTGTCAATCTTTTTTCCTGATATTATTAAAAATTTATACTTTAATTATATACATTTTCATATACCAGATGTAAACTTTGTTAATCAATACTATAATTTTATTTAAAAAAACTTTTGGTACTTCAGTAGGCTAACCATATTCCAATCCAGACAGCTTAACCTTGGCTAGCCATACAGAGGCTAGATAAATATGAAAGAAATTTTAATCACTATGTTGATACAAAGAAAATAGCCTCCTACTCAGTTAGAATGAACCTTTACCCTGAACAATTACAGGTAACAGATAATGAACTTTACAGATAACAAATATCAGTGACCTGCAAATAATGAAACATCAAATATTTAACATTCAATGAGTTTTGATAATTTTTATTTTTTGTACTGAACTTTGTTTTATATTTTTAAATGTATTTTATTAGAATTAACCTTTGATATAATTTTTAATTTTTAATATGGCCGATGTATTCATATTTAATAATTGTATTGATAATGGCATGTTTAAACTGAAACATTTCACTTGCACATTCATTCACACCCACAAAGTTCTTTGTAGTTTCAATATTTAATGAGTAAGAAAGTTACTCTCATGAAGAAAGTTACAAATTATTTAATTCTTCTAACCTAAGTGGATGTGAGAACAGGTAATGTGTTTCAGTGATGACAGCAATGTGTGGGTCACCTGCTGGTGCAGATTTCTACAAATATGACATGCAGACTCTTGTTTTTTTGGCTGGTGAAAAAATATAGCCGGTGATGGTGACTATATGCAAAAACGATGTTTTGTAGCTGAAAACATGCTCTATCCATCAGAGCTATTGTGCTTTTTGTATCAGTTATATTTTCTGTAGAAATTGGTGGAATTACATTTAGAGTGTCATTTAGTATCTAAGCATTTTTGTTAAAATATAACAAAAGAAGTAAAATAAATTTACTTGTTTGTCTATTTTAATATTCCAAACCATTTCACTTTACAGAAGCAAATTTAACAAATCTCTCTTGAGAAGAGGTGTATCAATACAGAGCTGCTTTACCAGTATGATTAGCAAAATAACAAATTTTGTTAGGCTGGTTATATGACCTAGTTTAACAACAATCTGTTACTTGAACATGAGACTATATTTCTCTTTTGCTTTCATTTTAGGTCACATGACAGGAAAACATGAAACCCACCGAACAATATCAGGATGCCCACTATACCATAATACAACTGCAGATGAGTGTAAGGTATGCAAATAGACTTAAACTTTTTAATTTTAAGAAAATAAAGATCAACAGTGTTATACTCAGTTGTCATTTGAAAGACTTCAATGGAGGAAACAAATGATTTTATCAAGTGAATCTAAACTGAAGACTAATCTGTAATATAAAAATGATGTATTTACAGATTGCGACAGCTATTAGGGAGATATGATTAAATATACTTTAATGTTTAAAAAAATTTATTCAGTATTATTGTTTAGGTAGTGGCTATCTTAATTTTGATGAAAAAGATTTTAAAGCAAACTTAAGAATTACATAAAGAGTCTTACAAAAATTCAGATACAAAAGCGATTCTGACTCTTCTGATTTTATTAATTAATAAATTTAAAATTATACATTAATTACTAATTTTTTTATTTTTTTTTTAATAACTATTTGTGCTCAGTTGTTGATATTAATAGCTATCTGCTGATGTGTTAAAATTTTGGAATAATGCAATAATAGAAATTTAAATTTGATCTCTCTGATAGATGTTGCAATCTATTAATGAACAAACTGATAACCGACCATGAGTTGATTCTATGAAATATTCAAGCCAAAATGCATAGCGTTCATATTTTTTCCAAAAGTAAATGCAGAAACTTATTTATTTTTTTGTCGATACACTCCGTTCTCTTTTTACGCAGTTTTGAAATAACACAGTTCAACAAAAAGGACCAATTATTTTATTTTTTTTCGCACTATCCTTTTTACTTTAACACAGTTTAAATATCGTCCGTGTGACACCCAAATTTATTGCAAATGGCAAGTAAACGATTAAGTAACATCAATCAATTATAATTTACAAAATGCCAAAACTCTATATAACATGATTAAGTAATGATTTAGCAAAGTAAAATAGAATCCAATCTACTTTTTTTTGTATAGCCCCCCCCCACACACACACACTCTCTCTCCAGTGTGGGTGGGACCTATGCACTGTACATACTTCTGGCTGTGTGTAACTGCTCTATCGGATGGTGCATGGTGGCAGTTGTTAGCATCAAGTCTAATACAAAAGGCATGTCGTGTGTTTCATACTCTGCTGTATTTTTTATTTGCAATCATGATAGTGATAACCTACCCCAAAATGTCAATTGATATATCTAAGAAAAATAAGAGCATCATTTTCTTTGGAGATCAAGATCAATATTTTGGATTGTCTTCATAAGGGCAAAAGTGCAGCATCTTTGGGTAGAGCTTTCTACCTGAACAAAGCTACAATAAGTATGATCAAAAGGAATGATGCTACCATTAGAAGATCTGTAGCTTCTGGAGAAAAATGACCTGCCAAGTTGTCGTCATATACAAGAGATAATATGAATAGAAGGAAACAATGAAAAAAGGATACCAGTAGATGGTAAAACCATAAAAAGAAGAATGAATTTGCTGCAAGTATGGGATGGCCTACAAAACATGCACTGCATAATATAAAAATAAGAGGTGAAATTTCATCAGCAGATAAGACTGCTGCTGAAGAATTTCTTCCAAAACTTGGCAAAATAATTGAAGAAGGCGGTTAATTTCAGACCAAGTTTTCAATGCAGATGAAACTGGTCTCTTTTGGAAAAACAAAATGTCAAACAAAACATATATAGCAAAATCAGAGAAAAGTTCTAGTGGTTTTAAGAAAAACTAAAGATCATGTAACATTCTTATGTAGCAATGTTTCAACAGATTGTTTGTTAAAGCCGTTATTAATTAATCAATAAGTTTGTTTGCGTACAATGAAAAGGCGTAAGTAAATTACCAGTTCATTGGAGGGCCAATAAAAAAAAAATCATGAATGACAGCAGAAATGTTTACTGAATGGTATAACAACTGTTTCATTCCTGAAGCAAGAAGATATATGGAAGATAAAGGTCTTGAGTCATCCAGATTTGGAACACCTGAATGTAGAAGTCGTATTCTTGCCACCTAATACAACATTGCTGATTTAAACACTTGATTAGAGTATAATTTCAACATACAAATCATATTATATCCAGCGAACATTTGAATATATTATAGATGAACTAGAAAAAGATAGTAAACTTTCAATCATTCAAGCATGGAAAAAATTTACTATAATCAATTGTGCTACATCTGCTGCCCTGGCTTTATCCAAATCAAATCCATCCACCCTAAATGCATGCGGGAGATCACTTTGGCCAGAATGTGTATAGCCTAAAAAACTCGTATCTAATATAAATACGAATAAATTAAATTCTGAAATCATCACTTTGTCACATTTGATTGGCAGAGAAGGTTTTGAAGAATTAACAATTGAAGATATTGCAGAATTAACAATTGATGAAGCTCCTAATGAAGAACAAACTATAGAGAGTATTTCAGAGGATGTATATGATTCCACGTTAGTTTATAGTAGTGATGAAGAAGTGGTTCCACTATCTTCAAATACAATTCTAGAAGGCCTCCAAATAGCCAATAAACTTGGAAATCATTTTCTTACAATATTGAATGAGCTATGCAATTCCGACGTGATCTGAAAATAATTATGGCACATTGTGAAGAATTATATAAAGAACTAACAAAAACAAAATCACAGCATCTGTGGATTCAAAACCAGTGAAACAAAAGATACGCATGAAGATATATCACCATTAAATATTTCCAGTGACAAGAGTGATTTTGTGCCACCAAAAAACAACAGAAAGCGGGCACTTTACTGTCTTGTAGTGACACTGAATAATTGTTACACACACACACACATATATATATAGATAGAACCTATCTCTAATTTTCATATATACATTATATTTTTTTACACAGTTTTATTTTGCATGGTAGTCTCTGGAACATATCCCGCATGCAAAAAGAGAATTGAGTGTAACTCTTAAAAAAGCATGTAAATGATAAAAAATTGAAATGGCATTGAATGAATTTGCATGTATGGCATATCCAACATAAATAATACTCCCAAGTTCAAAGTAGACAATGTGATAATTATGATGTTTAATGAATTCTTGCATTTTAATTTCTTGAATAAAAATGTTTTTAATAGATACAGGCTTAAATGTAGAGTAATTTGATCTCATGGATATTTTTTTTTGCTTTGTTTTGAAATCACTTTTTCATGTCTGTTGTAAGGATCATATATCATCCTTGAGATAAGAATTTAACTGCTGGTAGCTAGTCTGATTAAATAGTCAATCAAAGCCATAACTTGTGAAGAGTTAAATATTTTTTTAAATCATGAAATTTGTTTATAAAAGTAGCAAATTTTTAGCTTAATGAGTATGTAAAAATTCATTTTAACATGGATTATTATTAAAAAAATAATTTTGTTTGATTTCAAACAAATGATCCACTCTCTGTTTGTGGGTGTGTTGTTGTAGCACTGCAAAAATGGCACATTGTAGTGAGATCTTTGTTGGACAATACTGTTAAAGAAGAATATAGTAGTTTGCAATTTAAAAGTATAGGATCTGCTTACCCAAATAATTATAATTTCTGATTGTTTGCATGTTACAAAAACTGAAAAGGAAATTATATCTATAATGAAAAAGAAAAAAAAGATTACTAATTATTGTTTAAAATAAAGATAAAATACAAAATAATGATACTTTGTGATCAAAAAGTTTTATATAGTAATAAAATTTAACTGCTAATTACAAAGTAGTTCCCCCTTTTTTAATTTGTAAATATATAAATTGTATAAATATGATAAATATGATTTGATATAGAGTTTAAAAGTTGCCTTTGGCAGCCTTAAAAAATGTGTATCCAGTATCGATTATCAACAAACACTGTGTTTGAAGAAATTAGAACAAATATTTATTTTTATTTTTTTTCTATTTTTGTTTCTGGTGGTAATAATAATAATACATTGATGCAGTTGACATTATAGTGTCATTGTATATAGAGTCACTCTATGATCTTGTCAGTGGTTACATAATGTGCTATGCTAGGGCTACATATCGTTTTGAATTCATGCATCTTTGAATGTGCCCTGATAAAGTCCACTTTGTCTTTTTATTTAAATATATATATATATATATATATATATATATATATATATATATATATATATATGATGAAAATGTGGAAAAGACAAAGCAAAATACGAATATGTGAGTTTACTGTTTTTTATTTTGTTTTTGTTTTTCTGTCGACGTCAGACGTTTCGGTCAAATAGACCTTCTTCAGGACATGGTTAATGGAGACATATTTATATTAGATTTAAGTTAAATGAAGAGACGATATATACGATATATTAACCATGTCCTGAAGAAGGTCTATTTGACCGAAACGTCTGACGTCGACAGAAAAACAAAATAAAAAACAGTAAACTCACATATTCGGATTTTGCTTTGTCTTTTCCACATTTTCATCATACCGTCGGATCTACATCCACATATTTGCTTACATACATATATATATATATATATATATATATATATATAATTTGTCACTTACCTGATTGATATTATATTCAACACCCCGACTCATAAATGAACCTTTTTTTTGTAATCATTCAGTCCACTCGTCAGGGGGGTATCAGCTATTGACTGCTGATTTTTCTTGTTTTCATTATTTTTTTTATTTCATCTGCTGTATATATATATTATGTATTATATATGTATATATTTGTAAATGTATCATTTATTAAAAATATTAACCTGAATTTATTATTAAATGAAGTATTACTAATAGTTGTAATGAATCATAAAAGATGTTTTGAAGAGGTTGTAATTTTATTTTAATTTCTAATTTTTAGAAACGATTTGAAGAAAGGCAAAAATCTTCAGAAGAAAGGAAAAAAATTGTCAAAAATTTAAATGAGAGGCGAGACCTTCGGCGGCTGGTAAGTAGGTGTTCAAGAGAAATTTATTGTCTATATTTTTATGAGTAAACAAAGAAACATGGCAGTAAAACTCATGGCATTTTACATTTTTCTTACAAATTAAGCATCTAAAGTTCTTTGATTAAAACTTTTTTCTTCTGTCTGACATTGTAAATTATGAAATATTATATTTTTGTACTTCTGTACTATACAGTCTCTGTGCAGGCTCTATTAACCTAAAATTACAACTGACAAATTAAATACAGGGTAAAAATTTGTTTATTATATTCTTAAATTGTATTTTGTGTACAAATTGAAATCTAGTATGCTTCTTTCATTTAAGGAAATGAATATACCTGACTGTAATCCCAACACTCACACAAAACACTGCCTTTTCAATATGCAAACACTTATTAATAATGTTTTTTTTGGCATGCATAGTCTTGTCTAGTCTTGGCCTGTCTTTATAACACTTTTTGCTATGTAGAAATTGAAATCCAATACTTTTCTTTTGTCTAAGGAAGTGAACATAGTTGACTACTAATCCTAACACTCATACAACATACTGCCTTAACTACATTTGGCATGCATAGTCTGGTCTTTACAACACTTTCTTCCATTAATACAACAGAACTTTCAACCAACCTTTGAACTCTACAACTTGTGTACATTACTTAATCTTGTATTCTTTTACAAATAAACTAATTTCTTAACAAATTGGTGATCCCAAGTAGAACATTATATTTACTAAGAAATAGTTAAAAATTTCCCGCTTATTCTATGACTGATTTTGGTTTCTTTGCACATTCCAGCAACCAACAGAAGAACAGAAAGAGAAGACTCAGAAAGTTTCTGAAATTCGAAAGAAGGGCAATGTCTCACTATCACATGAGTTGAAAAGTGAACATTTAGCCCATAGAGAGAAACATGGCCGCAGCCGGGAACCACTCTTGAAAGGCCTTGCTTCCCATTATGATTTACGGCTCTTCAGAGAAGCCCAGGCACGAGCCTGTGAGCAAATGGTAAGACGTTCTCATATAATCTCAATTATCTTTTGGTTTGCATTGTATTAAGGCAAGAACAGAAATTTGTTTTTATGGCTATTAATCTTTTCTTTTTTTAACAGAAGCACACTTTGTCTTTTAAAGGAAGAAATAATACAATAATTCCTTTTTAATGTTTCTTCTTTCAAGGAGCATGAAATGACGCAACATTATCAGCTTAGTGATATTCAAGAATATCGAATAAAGAAGCTAGAAATTGGCCGGTTTGAAATGAATACGTGGTACTCTTCTCCATACCCCGATGAGTATGCTCGATTGCCAAAAGTTTATTTGTGTGAATTTTGTCTCAAATATATGAAAACTGCAACAATATTACGACGGCATATGGTAAGTATTTAGGCTTTATGAAAAATGTTACTTTTACTGTAAATTTTTCATCAAATGTCTTTGCTATTTTTTTATATTTACTGAAATCTATTTGTACTTTCAACTGAAATCCCTTATGGAATGACATGATACTCCTCTCTCTTTTTTTATTTTTTATTTTTATTCTTAAACTAATACAGGATTATTTATATATTAATTAGTACTTCTATCTATAGTCAAGGTGTCACTCCACAGCATTCTGTCTAGGATCAGTGTAGTGTCTGTCTGCATTCTGTAGAAAGTGTTATATGAAACCAATAATATATGGACACTTATTGTATTTTATATACGTGGATACTTTTTTTGTGGGTGGGGTGATGATATTGCTGGATATCTGTCAGTGTTTTTGTGAATGAGTTCCTTCCACTTTTTTAATAGTATTTAAATAATACACAGCTTGAAAGCCACTCAAAGTAGTGGTTACTATTAAAATGGTCATGAAGGCAGTGCCTGATATGAATGAAAGTGAGAAGTCATGAGTGTATTTTCTAATTAGAAAATAGTGGTTTGATACAACCAAGTAAGATGTTTGCATCAAGAAACAGTTAACCTTCATATCAAGCAAAATTAAATTCTTTTTTTCTCTAAAACATGAAACTAAAAGATTGAACAAAACATCCACATTAAGCATTCTAGAATATTTTTAGGATTCTATTAAATTTATATTATCATTACACTTTAGAAATCACAATGGGATGGGTAAAAAAATTTCAACATTGGATTCTGTTTCCTTGAGAATATGTACCGAATGTAAATTTTGTTTATTTTTATTCAAATATAAACTATTTGGTTGAATGCAAATTGAATAAAGATATCCTTGCTTCCAGAACTGTATCAGATTATCAATTTTGCAAGATTTTCAGATGTTATGTAATAATAATTCACCTTAAACTCCCTAATTATGTACAGCTTATATTTTTAAGAATTAGGGTAGTTAGAAACATAAACAGACAAGAAATGTGAATTTAATGGTTAAATGCAAAAGAAGCATGAAATTCAATTGCTCATTTATAATTTTGTCTAGATTAATACAGATACTGAACTGTCAGTTTCCAAAAAATCGGTAGTGTGCTTGCATGATCAAATTTAGCTCAAAAACGTTTATGCAGTTTTTTGGGGGATGACTCATTTTCTACTCTGCAATTTCTTCTCCATAGACACAATGTTGCAAACCTGTTGCTATTTCCATCCATGGCAAATGTTCAGATGAGCTCCATTCTTTAGCTTATGGCCATATCACATTGAAACACCGGTTCTTGTATGATCACCAAAGTTAAGCAATGTTGAATCTGGTCAGTACTTAGATAGGTGACTGCTTGGGAATACCAGGTGTTGTAAGTTTAGGCATGCTGCTGGTGCCATGAATAATGACTCAGAAATGGAAATTGAAGAGCCAAGTTCCAATTCCAGTTAGCTTTGTTATAATCCTTGTGAAAGTTATGTATCCACCTCATCTCCCCCTAGCTATGGGTTAATTAGTAGAACATGTATCAGTAAAATCATTATCTCAAAAAAAAAATTCTTACAATCTAAAAATATTTTCTGACTTTAAATAACTTGCAATCAATCAATCAATTCTTTAGTTCCATAAATTAAGACGTTTACAACTAAAATGTGCCATGTTATATCCACCTTAATTTCTTCTGTATTCCAATTGTAATGAGGAAGTTCTACTTGGCTGCTTTTTCTCATGAACTGCTAGTTTTTGAAACACTCTTGCATGGATGTTTCCCTGAACACTACAAACTGAACCTCTTCAAGTCAAGGGTCAGTCATTATCTATCCTCCTTATTCTCATAATATTCACTTCCCACCACATCCTCTTATATTCGTATCTCTCTCTCTCTCACACACACACACTTTTCTTGTATTGCATGAACTTTAGTAAAAGAAATTAAGTTGCAATAAGAAAAATGTTTTTTTCTTAAAGAAATGTTCAGTCAGAAATTAAATTCAGTTTTCTAACTTAATCTTTAATATATTTAAAATTGAAGTTCAACTGGAGCAGTGACTTGTACCTCCTTTTGTGTACTTATTTAAGCATGCATAATTTGTTCAGGCATAAATATTTCAGTTTAATCTTAAAATTTAAAAAGGATGAAAAACATATCAGTAATTTGTTAAAGTAAGAAAATTCTTTAACTTTTCTGTTATATTGTGTCTATCAATCTTTGCATTCTTGATTGGTTTTTGGTTTCCCTTGCAGGCCAAATGTGTTTGGCGGCATCCTCCTGGTGATGAAATTTACAGGAAAAATATTATTTCTGTATTTGAAGTGGATGGGCAGAAAAATAAGGTAAAAACGGTCAATATCCTCATCATCACCATTATTGTTGCTGAAATGTATCGCTATTTAATCATGGTCAATATATCAAGTCATCTCATAAATGATGCCCCAAATCTGATAGTAATAGATTGAATGATTTTTTTTTTTTTTGTTTTAAAGTATGTGTTTGTGCAGTTCTAAATGAATGTTACATCATTACAATTCAATTTAGTTATGAATTTGAACCCTTTTTTAATCTCAAAATTAAAAGGCAATAATGCTGCAGAAGCAACACAAAATGTTCATATTTATGGAATAAAATCTTTAAAGAAATTGCCAAAGATGGTTTGAAAGATTTACAAAAAGATAACTCTAGATGCACCACCATGAACAAATCATGCTGATGAGTTTATTGATAACCTTGTTTTGTTTGAATTCAGTAAAAATATTGATTTTATAGTTGAAGAATTAGCTCAAAAATTGAATTGAATTCATTGAACAGTTCATCATACAGAACAGTTTTAAAAAAGGTGCCTACAGTTAGAAAATGGGTTCCTCATGATTCAAAAGTAGTCGGCTATAAAGCAACAATAGATGTCTGTACTCTGGCTGTTTTTGGAGAGATAATGATTGATGAAAGGGGGATATTCTACAAGAATATAAACTGTCACATACACTGGCTTAGTTGAGGTGAACAGGATAAAGCACAACTCAAAATGAAGAAAGTATCTACATTGGTGTAGTCCACTTTTGAGTTGCTATCAGTCAGTCTTATGAATACAACAGACATCTATTGTCAGCAGTTAGATCATTAAAAGAAAAGATGACCTAGTTTGATCAATCACAAAGGTGTGGTGTTCCATCATGATACTGCACAGTCCCACAAATCTGGAAAGATTAAAGACCTTGGCTGGTAAAAGAAATTCTACACTCTCCTTATTCTTTAGTTCTTTCTATCTGATTCCTTAATTTACAGGACCATCTTGAATGAGTTCTTAAAACACGTGTAAAGGTGAAAACTCCTCTTACATAATTTCCATCCAAACCAAATGACTATTACAAAAGCAGTATTGTGATTTTTATGAATCATTGGAACGAAATTACTGATCATGATGAAACCCATTTTAATGAAAAAATACTAATTAAACATAATTATAATTTTGTATGTTCTTTCCTTTGTGCATTAATTACACTTTGTTATCTTGGATAAATAATGGACTGTTCTGTTTTGATAGCAAGGAAACAGAAGAAAATGATATATCAAAGTTGCTATCTGGTTTTAGTGAGTTTTAAAAAAAAATGAATACATAATAATAAGAAAAGAAAAAGAAAGGGGAAGATAAAGGAAGCAATAATGCTATCAAGCACTTAATGTCTGCCTCAATGAAATAAAGTCAATTTTTAATCTTTTCATCTGTTCTCTCCTACTTTAAATTTAGACCTGCATTTATAATTACAATTGATATTGCAATACTTTAAGCTCAAATATTTAATATTTACTGATGCAATAGGGGAATTTCCATTGATAATTTTATAGCCTTGGAAATTACAAAAACATTATTCAATTTTTAAATTAAAAATTATGATTCATCAGAAAATTCAAAACCTAGGAAAAACCATTAAATTTTAAGCAATAATGCTAGTGAATGTTTTATTTTATTTTTTCTGATCCTAAATTCACACATTACTTATAGGATGATTTCATGGATTAACTGTTTCTTATCATGTCTGCTTCTAAATAGCATTATCTTCATATGTTTTCTGAAGATATTTTGCATGCAGGTAAGGGCCTAGCAATTTTCAACACTGGATAGAATTATGCCTCAAGGCCAAATAACAAATTGGTGAAGAATGTAAAGAAAAGAACAATAAAATGGATGAAACAATAGTCCAAGACATTAATATTAAAAAGATTTTAAATATGAAGAAGTCTCTTCATTTGAAAGTGTATGATGATTTCTGAATGAATTCATGCTTGTTATTTGCAAATATTAGGAAAAAAGTAAATTGTTATATTAATAATTTCTCAAAAAAATAATCTTCAATTTCAGATTTAAAGTTTAATATACTTTAAAATCCAAGAATTGAGTTGATCAGATTTAAACTTCTGTTAGAAAATTTAGCCAACTTGAATTCTTGAATACTATTTATTTATTTATTTATTTTTTTGCATACTATTATTCTTATTTGTTTCTTTTACAGGTTTATTGTCAGAACTTATGTTTGTTGGCGAAATTATTTTTAGATCACAAAACACTTTACTTTGATGTGGAGCCTTTTTTATTTTATGTGATGACTGAAAACGATTCCAGTGGTTGCCATATTGTTGGATATTTTTCAAAGGTTTGTTAAACTTTTGTCATATTTCTCTTTTTAAATTGCCTAATGTTTAAATCCTGTTAAGATTCTTCTAACAAATAACCCCATTTATATATGCATAAACTTTGGTGCACTTCAATGTTAAACAATTTATATAAAACTGTTAGTAACTGTTGACAAGTTATCAATGTTGTGTAGTTTTTAGTTTTAAAACTAAATTCAATTTTGAAATTATTTTCTTTTTGGCTTTTGCTTATTTTTAAAGCATCTTCACATTTATTTTCAAACTTTCTTTTGGTGTAATTTTGTTTAATGACAAAAGCTACTTATAAAAAAGTTAATCTTTCCTTAAATTTTGTGTTTGCATAGAAGTCAATTTTTTAGTTATTGTAAATTAAGAAAAATAAAGTAAATTATTTAAAGAACAAATTTAAATGTTGTGAACTTTAAATTGTAGAATAGTTTTTTTTTTTTTTTTTTTTTTAATTTCACCTCAAGCAAGGCAATAAAACTCCTAAGATGGAATGGGTCACTGAGTATTAGAGAATACGAGAAAAAAATCACTATTACAGAGAGAGAATGATAAAAGAACAAGAATTAAGAAGGCAGAAGTTATATTTATTTCCTTTTTGACATTTTAAGCATAAGAGAAAATTAGACAAGCCCTAAATAAATTTATGTGAAGTACAATTTGCTATGAAATAGATTTTATCAGGCTTGGCAGAAATAACAAGTTTGCAATTAGCTCTCAAAATAAAGATGAAGCTCAAAATAAATGCCAGAAAGAAAGAAAATTAGTAAAATGAAAGTCATGTGGATCTTAAAATATTTGATTTTTTTTAACCTAATCAGTCTGCTTAGTGGACTACTTGAAGAAAGTAGATGCATCAGCATTCATCAATTAATATATTTTGCTTGCAGAGATACCTGTCATTGCCTATGGGAATTAACTTTAAATATAACACAGGAAAAGGCATATTTGCTAACATTTTTATTGCATGACAACAATTGAAAACAACATTATTTACTCATAAAAAATAACTTATTGTAAAACAATGCTCTGAAGCTCCTGAAAACAAAATAAATGCTGTAGCAGTTGAGTTTGACAAGGGATCTAGAACAATCAACATAGAACTGGCCATGTGAATAGCATGGATAATCAGGTTGCGGCCAGTAATCTTGAAAGAATGCCTTTGTGCTTTGTTGATGGCCATGGTTAGAGATTAACTGGTAATTAAAGTTCCTGAAATTCAAAGGTCAAGACTATTGGAATTATAGACATCCTGGGAATGAAAACCTCCTCCTTTTTACCTATCTCAATTAAGTTATGTCTCGATGAAAGGTGAGACAAGTTAGGTGAGATCTATTATACAACTTTAGAGAGTCAAGATTCCCAAGAATCTTGATGGGATCACAAATTTTAATTGTAGCCTGTTGAGAAGAATATCATGCAGTTCAAGAAAGTGGAAGAACTCAGTTGACTTCTAAGGTGTTTGGAACTTTATCAATTGACTAGTTCAGCTGAAACTCTCTGAATCTGTTAGTTTTTTATTTCTTTGATTGCACCATTGTTTAGAGTAAAAATGCCTCACCTACAGAGTCACTGGTTCCTATGTTTTTTTTTGGGGGGGGGGGTTTGCTTTTAAAATGACTGGAAAAAAAGTTTAATCCAGAAATTTTTTTTCATTCACATTAAAAATGTTTTGCACACAAAGCAGGAAAAAAAATTTTTTTTTTTCATTCTTTTAATTTGTTTAACTGAAAAAAAATGCTATTTTATCCAAAATTGATCTTTGGTTAATTCCAGTGACCCTGCAGGTCAAAACCACATATCCAATTATCTTTTTCAATTCAAGTTACTCTCAGTGATATATTAATTCAATAATCTGAAGTAAAATGTGAGCCTATAGAAAAACAAAGCTTGAAAGCTTAACCTCTGTATAGGCAAGCATAAGGTTATCTTATTAAAAAATGTAATCATTTATGCCAGTCAAATTTTATGATCCTTATAATTTTCACTCACTAATAAGTACATTGTTCATCATGTAGAAAAGAAAACATTATGAAGCAAGTGTAAAGAAAATCCCTCATACGCAGGTTAAATCATATTCTGTTAACACAAAGTTGTTGATGAACTGTAACATTTCTGAAAATTAAAGTCAACTTTTTTTTTATTGTTTTCATGTTATAACTTTTCAATTTTCTGATTTCTTTTTCCCAGGAGAAGAATTCTTTTCTGAACTACAATGTGTCTTGCATACTCACTCTGCCACAGTACATGCGTCAGGGCTATGGCAAAATGTTAATCGATTTCAGTGAGTAATTTTTCAATTTCTTGTTTTCTCTTGTTTGCATCTCGTTCACTTGCAAAATTTAGTTTTAAGAATCTTGAATTTCTTTCACTATTCCATATTTTCTCTGCTTTTCTGCCATTTTTTTCTATGTTTACTCATAGAGCTCTTTCCTTCCCTAAAATGTTCTAATTCCTAAAAAATGATGGCAAACAAAAAGAATTTTCTTAAAATTAGGTTTAACTTTATAGTTGACCTTCTTAACTCAATTAAAAAATAAAAGAAAAAAAGAATAGGGGTTGTGTTTTGGGTTATGTCTATCTTTCTGACATATAATCTCACTTGTCCCATGATTCTTCACCATGATGGTTCTGTTACTGTTTTATCAGCTATTGTGTACCAGAATGGTTAATTTGGCAAATAGTAATTTGGCTTGGTAGCAGGTTACACAAGCTGCATCAATAGGGTATTTGTCTTTATAATGGTTCACAATGAGAAATTTCAAGTATGTCTGCTTTTGCTCTTGTTTTGTCATTCTTTGTCCCAGCTCTATCAAAAGCATTGTATTCTTGGCTTTGTTTATGATTTTCACACCCATTGCATGTTGACATCAGCAAGCTAGGAAATAACCAGATTTTACAGAAATTTTGGCCAGTGGTTATTGTGATTCCACTAAGATTTCGGCTGTGAAATTTCCTCGGTTGTGGTGTCTTCTTTGTCTCTGCTAAAAAACAGTTTCAGAGCACAAGCCAACAAACTCTGTTGATAACTAACAACGGGTTTAATGAAAAAAAAATTGAATTTAAAAGTACATAAGGAGTAAAGAATTATAAATCTTTCTATGAAGGATTGTTGACTATTTTGTAGCAGGAAAATTATTCTAGCAGTAGTTTGTAAGAATTTGAGAGATCTTAGTTCTGGCACTGTATAACCCTACAAGTTGATTCTGGTCAATGATAACCAATAATGTAGCCTACACTCCTGCATCAGTCTTCACGTTCCTTCAGATCACCATGGTTACCATCTAGCTGACACCTCACTCATTAATGCATGACTTGTTTGTCATTGATATCGTGATGATGGGCATGGTTCCACCTGACTTAACTGGGTTTTGTCTGTTCAAAATCATTCACTCCATTAATCAAATCCTTAAGCTAACTTTAGGCTTTTATCTTAAGAAATCCAAAACAATTTCACATACTTTTCAACTCTGGCTAAGTGGAAATTATTTTGAACAAGATAGAAACATTTTCGCTGCTTTTCTTGATATATCTATCTTGACTCTTTTAGGCTGTTTCAGCATATATTTTTTCATGTTAACTTTCTTTCGACAGGTCACTTTGTCACATTTTATATATATATATATATATATATATATATAAAACAAATTCACACACTGGAATTTCTTGGACTCATGGAATATTTTATGGATGCGCAGTCATAGTGATGTCCACTACCAATATGACATCCCCGATGATCACACGTGTATGAACTGCCATAAAGTGTGTCAATCAGCTAGTGGACTCGCATGACATTTCCACAGCCAGCATCCAGAAAGGCAAGCTGCAGCAGGAAGGCTGACATGTCAGCGATGTTGGAAGAACCCCAATACTCTTGCAGGTCTTAAGAGCCATTTGAGATGTTTTCATTGACAAAGTGATGATATTGAAAATGTATAAAAAAAAAAAAGAATGTTTGACTGCAAGAGATGGTCTTACTCAGTCACAAGTTGACTTCCACTAATATATATATATATATATATATATATATATATAACAATGAATCATTCATACAGAAAACAGATAGAAGTTAATGATAAAATGGCGAGAATACATCTTCGCAAACAATTTACTATTCTCGCCATTTTATCATTAACTTCTATATCTGTTTTCTGTATGAATGATTCATTGTAATATAAATTGAACTGCACCACATACTTTTCATATATATATATATATATATATATATATATATATATATATATATATATATAGTGTGTGTATATATGTAGCCATGGTGTGGAAGTTCATAGTTTTCTCTCTCTTTCTTATGTAGAAAAGGATTAAATTTTTTGACAATTATTTGAAATCAGTTTTTTATTATTTTTTTTTCTTCCAGGTTATTTGTTAAGCCGAATGGAGCAAAAAATTGGGTCTCCAGAGCGTCCACTTTCTGATTTAGGTCTTATCAGTTACCGAAGTTATTGGAAAGAAGTACTCTTGAATTACTTGCACCGTTATAAGGGAACAGAAATATGCATCAAAGGTAGGTAACTTGTGTTGGTTTAAGTTAAGATTAAGAAATTATAAATTACTTTTGTGTGCTAGAATTTAGGCTGGCTGTTGTTCAAGAGATCAATAAGAGAGTACCAATCAAAAATGTTAAAATTATGTATAATGCCATCACATGATTTTGAGACATTTGATCTTGTAGATTAAAATAGATTTTTTTTTTTTTTTTTTTTTTTAATGAAAATTTCTTCATGAAAATTTAATATTTATTTCATTTGTCTTGTCTTTTATTTTTTTTTCTCATAGATGTGAGTCAAGAAACAGCCATCAATGCAAATGATATTGTCAGCACGTTACAGGCACTAGGAATGCTCAAATATTGGAAAGGGAAACATTTGGTTCTGAAGAGACAAGTAAGTTTTGTTAGTTTCATTTGTTTTTGCAAGTGAAAGTCGTTTAATCAGTTGTTATATATAAACTAAAAAAACTTGTAAATTTCATTTTTACTTAAAAATTTCTCAAAAGAAATGTACAGAAATTGATATTTCTCATTTGAGAAGTTCTCCCTTCCTCAACCTTTTTATCCCAAATATAATTGAATGTAAATTTACTAATATAATAATATTTAAAAATGTTTCTTTGTTAAATCAGTTCTTTAGCTGTAAACTGTAACTACTGAACATCACAAAATCACTCTTATTATTGGAAACAAGAGCTAGACTGTCTGTTTTTTATTTTCAAAAGTAATAATGACAGTTAAACTAGTTCAAAATTTAGGAAAACTTCAAGAAATTTACCAGTTGATGTGTTTCAACTAAGCTCTGTAGGATCTATAACTTGTCAGTTGTCAATTCAAACTACTAAATAGTGACACCATTTGGAAACTTCATTGACATAATTTATTTAATGTCATTTAAGGTTTCACATACTCCACTCATATTTAATATTGCAAAATTATGGAGTGTAGTTATGTACAAAGGCTGGTCTATGACAACTGGGTAATCATTAGCCTACCACAATGTCAACTTTGAATATGAAACAGAATTTTCAAATCATTTTTTGGGTATGTGTGTGTGTGTGTGTGGGGGGTAGTGATTTGAAAGAATGTGACAATTTTAATGCTGGTATCACAAATACTTTACTCTATGGACAATTTGGTGTATACAAGAGGTTCCATTTTTTTTTTTTTCATTTTTTTTTTTTTTTTAATCAAAAAATATTTTTCTATTATGTATTCAGTTACAACAATGACAATCACAAGTCCATAGCCAATTAGTGTTGTTGGGGCAGGCATGACCTGACAATCTGCTCTGTTATTTAACTTTTAGATGGGGGAAGAAGAGATGGATTGATACTTTTTCCAAGAGTATTTGTACAAAAGTAAATGTAAGGACTTTGGGCAGAATTTGAACTTGTAATGCTAATCCCACTTTCTGCACCAGTATCGACTAAAATAAGCAAAGTTCAAAGAAAAGAGTACTGAACTGTTATGTAATATCAATCCTCCTATCTCGCAGTGAATGCTGGACAATCTCCTCACAGATGAGGTGAAAACTGGAGGCAACAGAAATAGTTCTATAGAAGGATGCTGAGAATTTTCCATACATAGATTGTGTAAGCAATGAAAAAGTCATAAGGTAAATGGAGACAAAAAGGACACTTAAAATAAAAAGTTTCTTGGACATCTAATGAGGAGGGGGCTTGGAGAATATGTCACTCACAGGGCATATCAATGGCTAGAGGAACTGGTGTAAACAGCAGGCCACCTACTTAATGAGCTTGTGTGAATGGATAGCAGAACAGAGGGCAGGAGGTTTGTCAAAGGGATAAATGTTGTTACGGGTCAAAAAGGATAGGAGGTAGAGGAGAGCCATGATTTCCCACGTCCTGATAGGACACAGCACATAGAAGAAGAATAGTTATTAGAATTTCTTTTCATTTTTGTTATTTTTAAAAATTTCTTATGAAAAATAATTATAGAAAATAAGCTAAAAATAATGTTTATTATTTTCTTTTGTTTTTCTTTTTGTAGGATTTGATTGATGAGTTTCTGGAGAAAAAATCAAAACGTCCACCAGATTTTAAGACAATTGATTCAAACTGTTTAAAATGGACAGCACCTTCAAAACGTGCTCTTCAGGTTTGACAGCCTGGACATCTGCTCTGTGTGTGTGCGCGCATTACTGTCAAATAGTTCTGTGCTAGTTAATCTGCCAATGAGATGACCTTAATCTCTCAATCAAGACAAGTCACTTCCCTCTCATTTGTACATCTCTTCGTGCTGTCATGTGTGAGTGGATTACACAGATGCATTTTTATATATGCATGTATCTATATGTCTTCTGACATTTCCCATAATGTTTCTTTACATGCATATCATAACAATGACTGTGATTAAGCATTTGTATATAGTCTCGGTGCATATATGTGTGTGTGTGTGTATGCGTGTGTATATATATGCATGTATATACGTGTGTTTGTGTGTGTGGTTGGTAACAATCTGCCATCATTTTCTCCAAATTATCGAAAACACATTTTTGCTTCTTGATTGGAATCTAGAAGAATATTTGACATTGGCATTTGGCACAGACTAAACCATTTTTGATAGCATCTATTTTTTTGGGGGGGTGCATCTGTTCTCTTGGACATTGGCAGGTGTGAATATAACTTTGCCTGATCAGACTTCATTGAGACAAACATGGCTGTAAACTTTTTGCCGCAACTTGTGGCTGTTAATATTGCAAGTCCCTGTCTCCCTCTTATAAATAAATCGGCAGCAAGGCTTATGGTTGATGAAAATAATAAATTAATTTTTAATCCTTGAAATTGATCTGATTCAATCAGAAATTTTTTTGCTGTCCATTGATTAATGTCCACTCAACAGTAAGTCATTTCACTCACTTTCTGTTTTTATTGTTAACCAATTTACCTGTTGGAAACATGCTTCAGGTATTCATTAAAAAAACAAACAAAAACGGTAAGGCATTATTTGCAATTATAGGTTTATCGAAATTATTTTCTTCATATTTAAAATGTTTTCCTATTATAATTACTGTTAAAAGATTAACTGCCAGCCACAAGATAACTTGTGGTTGGCAGTTTTTATTACAATGCTGATCACAGTTATCTTGTGCTTAGCATTTTTTAAAATTTTTTTTATACATTTTCAAATGTCGGCACCAATGAGTTTATTCGCAGTGATACTTTTAGTGTGAAAACAAATGTTAAGACTCCGGTTAAAGTTATAAATCAACTCATAAAATTTTTAATTGTCTAAGTTGGCACTTGAAGTCAGATTTCATAATTGGCCTCTGGCAGTCAACGTGTTTAATAACACTCCTGATTTGATGAGCAATTTTCACCTTTTTTTTCTTTTTTCTTTTTTTTTTTTAAATAAAGAACAAGGATGATCGCCATGTAAACATATTTTTAAGATTTTAAGAATTTGTTTCAGCTACTGGAAATCTAATTTTGCATCATGTTTTTTTTTTTATAGAGCAGCCATTTTGTTAATATTTAAAAGAAATGGATTTAATTTTTAAACTATAATCATTTGGCTTTCATAGATCATATCAGATCAAATAACTTTGAGAAAAGAGCAGGGCATATACAGGTTGTTTTGAAAGCAATCATTCTTTGTAATATGTGAAATGGTTTAAAAGAAATCTTCACATAATTAGTAAGCAATAAATCTAAGTACAACCTTAGATTTATCTTTCTAGCTAGCAAAATTTACACATTTTACATACGGGTTTTAAGATTGTCATTAATGTTCATAAAGTATTTTGTGTTACAATCTTTTATTTATGCCTAACATTCATTGCATATTCAAAATCTAGTATCATTTTTATCATGAAGATTTGGATAGATAATATATTGATGATGTATTTGTTCTTGTCTGACTTTTTTCATTAGGATTCACAACCTTTTGACATTTCCAACTCTTGGTTATATAGAATGGGTCATGTAAGAATTCAGTTTATTTGGTAGATGTTGCTTCAGAACAGAGTTTATCATTGTGCATTGGAGTTATTCCAAAACAAGCTCAAGCTGGAAACTACTACCATTACATACAAAAAGAAAACAGTGTATCACTGGACACACTAGGAATATGTGGGTTGTTATTGACTTGTCTGAATATGGTCCATTGATCAGTT
The DNA here is from genome assembly GCA_964036315.1 of Acanthosepion esculentum. NCBI lineage: Eukaryota > Metazoa > Mollusca > Cephalopoda > Sepiida > Sepiidae > Acanthosepion > Acanthosepion esculentum. The sequence continues at coordinate 99,593,984 of OZ038481.1, forward strand.
TTACATCCATCCCATAATCCAGGAAATTCATGATTATGTGTTTCAGTGGCCATTAGAAGTTGCATAAAAGCATTATGGGATAATCTGATTTTAGTACCAGTCAATAAAGGGCCATATCAGCTACATGGATTCTAATTAGAAATTCTGGGTACATGTGAGTTTTTGCCATGTCAGAGTATCACTGCTTCTGTTGTGGCACTTGTCCAATCTTGAGCTATTCAGCTGCAGATCCAGCTTGTTCTGTGCCACCACTAAGTTAAACTTTCATATTTATCAATTTCATGACTTTGACTTGTCCCTATAGTTTATAGGGACATACAAGCATTGACAATTTCAGTTTGGGACTATCTGTGCATAGCACAAGTAAGATTTGTCTCTAGAAAAGAACATGATTGATTCTTCCAAATGGTCTGTTATTCTACCTGATGTTTCAAAATATTTGATTAATGGTATCAGTGGTCTTCCTGTGGCACTCAGGTGATTTGAATTGTCTGTTAACACATTTTGAGGAGAGCTTTCTCATGCTTATCTATCATGCAAGGAGATTGGCTGTTAATTATCCCATATGAACCATAAATATTCAGCAAACATGAACCTTTATGCCTGCAAAAAAACTGGAGTGTCAAAACGTTTTTTCCATGACCTCTCTTTTATTTTAACTACCTTCACTCTTTTAAAAAGCAATGATTAGAATAGTAATAAAACTTAAACATACAAAAATGAATTTATACATTTTCTTCGTTCTTGAGACTTGATAACAAAAAAAAATAAACACTATCAGATTGTTTGTTTACATTATTTATTATATTATTTATTGAAATGGGTGGCAAAACATTGGTTAATTACCAATTGATTTGACCATCATAAAATGGTAAATAATAAGGATTTCCTTATAGTGGGTTCACATATTTTAATAATTTAAGAAAAATTGTTTTCATATTTATTTCTTTATAAATTGGTAAATAATAAATAGTGTTTAATATTTTTGTTGGAAATTCTCAAGAACAAAAAAAAAAGAATGTATAAATTCATTTTCATTATATGTTTACATTTTATTACAATTTTAATCATTGCTTTTAAATCAAACATTGAAGAGTGAGGGTAATTAAAATAATAAGTGTAAAGGGAAAAACCATCCTTTTGACACCTTCTTTTTTGCAGCTACAAAGTTCCATGTTTATCAAATATTGTTTTTAGTAATATCTCATGTACTTCATGGCTGATCTTTGCTTATCCTTCATTTAAGTGGCATAAAATAAATTGCTATCCCTGTATTGCATAAAATCAATAAGACCAACGTATATACAGTTATTACAATTAAACATTATTGTAATGTTGACTATGTAGCAAATGAATGCTGAAAACACAGGACTGTTCTTGTGCCACTGATGCTGCATGAATTTGTGAAGAAGTGATGTGAACAATATCTCGGAAGTTCTAAACTGTTGATACAGTTTATGCTTGATGTGTATCCAAAGATTTTCCATGTTTTTAGTATGGATGGTGTCATTATCAGGATCCACAAAATGCTGTTGATGAATAATGCCATGAGGGTATATGCTGTGGTTGATTTCCTCAATTCCATCATAAGCAGCTTAGCCATCTGAAACAATATGGGTTCCAAGATGAATATACTGCACAATCACCTCTTTCAGAGTCTCTGCTCACCTATCCGGAACCTCAACTAGGAAACTTATTCCTGAACATTGCTTGATAGCACCAATTACCCACTGACCAGGGCACTATTGGCCACTGTGATATTTACAATTAAAATACTTTCTCTCATCTGTTTCATTCAATATAAAATGACAGTTTATTTTACGCCATTTAAGTGAAGCAAAACTTTGAGAGATTATTTTACGCTGCTTATGGGAGGGATTGCCTAATGTTCTTGTCAGGGATTTCTGAACAAATCGTTTAATTGGCGTCATCTGGTTCTCATGGTTTTTCTCAGTCTCCAAGAAATAAGTAAAATCTGTCTGTTGGCAAAGATTTGGTTCTCATTCAAGGCACAGTATCTTTTAACCTCGGATGTTTGGTGGAACCCTCCAGCAGTGTTTTTTTTTTTTTTTTTTTGCTGTAATATCAGATACATTTAATAGTGAATGCTAAATTTCTAAGTAATATGGCTTGAAGTTAAGTCACTAGGCAAGCCAAGAGATTAGCCAGTTTCTCTTTATTAGCATCAACAGCCCCCAAGAAACCCAGATACTTTTTAGTACATATTTCTTTTTTTGTGTTTATTCATTCTATTTATTTTGACTGTTTCATTTACTGCAAGTCTGCTGCAGGTACATTGTTGTAGCTCTTTGGAGTTATTTTAAATAGTGATCAGAATCTCTGATCTGAAATGATATCAGGCAATCTCAGTTGATGACAGTTTGCCACTCCCACTTGCATGAGATATTTCAGGCATGAAGCCTTCTTCCCTTAAGGGAAACAGGAAGATGTAGTAGAATAATTGCCACTGCATTCATGCAAGGTAATTTAATTGAACATTATTGATTAGGTTTATAAGTAGTTCTTCAAGGTGGAGATACTGAAATAATTACATAACATTATTCCTTAGGACTAAGACAAAAATGCATAAATCAAATATCTAAGTGTCACTCAAATTTGTTTACAAACTGAAATTTTTCACATTATAATAACTTTATCTGGGTTTAGGCCTGGTTTTCATGCAGCTTTCTTTTTTTCTTTTTTTTTTTCCTCCATATAACAATGTGTGAATGCTAGATCCAGGCAAATAACCTCTGTCCAATCTTTTAGCTGCTTAATATATTTGCTTGTTTTTTACTTAGTTACCTCCCTTGCAAATAATGGTGTTGTGAAAACGTTTTAACATCAAAAGCAGAGCTTCATTTTCGAGAAAAATTAAATAATTCTGGCCCATTAGAGCTTAAAATCTTCCAGGATGACACTAATCATTACTTAGTTTGGTCGAAATTTGAGAAGTAACAGAGTTGCTCTTTTTTTTTTTTTTTTTTTTAAATGTCAAATCTATCTGTATCGGGTTTATTTCTTAAGAGTATGTTTTAAATGATATTAATTGTTAAAATGACACAAATGGATAAAAACTGCAAAGCCAGTCTTGATTTTTTTCATTTCACTTCATTTCTGAGTCTTGATTTCTTCCTTGTCTGCTCAGATTCATTAATTTGTTACCAAGTTTGCATTTGTGAAGTTAACATCTTAATCTGAGTAAACATTTGTAACTGTCATCTTTGATTAGAGTACAGTAATTGCAATTTTTTGTTGTAGTTTTCAGGATGGCATTTAGCTGATCTGTTTTCTCTAGTATTATTTATCAGCAGTAATTGGCACATCTGGAATGGTTGGTTTTATGTCAACATTCCTTTAAGGGAATTTATTTTTGCTTCACTATCATTTACAGTTGTTAAAAGAAAACCATTATAATAACTGTTCTGAAAGATTTTACAAAACTTGGCATTTTTTGACATGGGAAAACATGGAAATTAAATTAAAAAGGAATATAACTTTACAAAATTATTGTTGGTGAAATTTCTGAATGAACAAACTGAAACAAAGTGTTAATTTTCTTCCACATATTTTTTCAGTGAATCTGTATTGTTTCAACTCCATTTTTATAGATTATTCATTCCAATTCATCTTAACATTTTTACTTGAGTATTAAAATTAATCATTAAAAATAATGAAAATGAAATATTCTAAAATCATTGCCTCAGAAAAATCTTTAAGCAAAATACTCTTCACCTTCTGATTTTTGTTTTTTACTTGTTTACCATTAAAAAAAAAAATGAGAGCAATATTTCAAGTTTTTTCTATTTTTTTTATCAGTTCAAAGCAAATTTTTAAATAAACTTTTATTTCTTGAGCATCAAGAGGCCAATACATAAAGATGAGGGAATAGCCTATTATCACTATTTTCTTTTTTTTTCTTTTATATAAATATTCAAAATTCTTGGGCACAAAAATAAAAATTTTATGCACCCAAAATTGACAACACTATCATCAAATAAATATGAAGTTTTATTTATCAAGCTCACTATTAACATAAAAGTCTATTTCTATCATGTTATCAGAAGAGCCCACCACATAGGAATGGGCAATTTGCCTGTCTTTATGTTGTGGATTTCTGATGATGTAAAAATCAGTTACATGCATACACACACACAGGGAAAATGCAACTAATAAAACAATAAAAGACTCAATTAATACAAAACAAAATAAGTTTAAACTTGAAGGAGAAATTTACTCTATTACCTGTAATAATTGCCACAAGGAATGAATAGAAACCTCAATGAATTTAAATAAAAGATCTTATAAACAGAAAAGGGAACTTTTACAAAACAACACACTCAATGCATTAGTTACTGTAATGAGTCTGACCATAATTTTGATTAAAAAGAAAATGAAACTCTAAGTAAAAGAGAAAGTAATTTACTGAGATGAAAATGTATAGAAAATGTTTTAATTGTTTGATCATCCATAGTAAATTGATTCTCAGGTTATTACAAAGTTTCACCATTCTTGGCAGATCTATTATCACAATGTGGAATAATTTAATAACAAAAGTGATAAAAGCATAAAGAAAAAGAAACTAAATTGTCTATATATCCAAAGCGCATATTTAAAAAGAAATTGAACGTTAAAATTTTAGCATCGCCTCTTCTTCATGTCCATGTGTAATCACCTCAACATAAACATCACTTTAGTCTGATAAAATCCTTCAGGATAAAACGCGTCATACAAAAAGATTTTCCACTTTTTCATAGAGTTTCTTAGGTGAATGATATCTTGTATTTCTTGTAAATAACATATAACAAATCATATTTCCATTTACTTTTTTTCCTTTGCTCAACTGAAATAAAAAGTGCTTGCATTATAATTTTGCAAAAATTTTTTACAAGAATACATTTCCATAAGATGTAGTTAAACAGCTTTGCCAAAAATGAGGTTTAAAGATAAGATTTCATTAAATTTAAGTTCGTATACATACTTAACATTTTAAGTTTCTGGCCATTGTCTTGAAATATTAGTAAGTAGTATAAAATATGTCACAGATTTGTTTGCACTTTTATCAAAAGATAATGTAAACTAATGACTATCAGCATAGGAAGATGATACCAGTGTGCAGTACCATCAGCTAGTTATTTAGAATCCATCAATGGTTGTGCTTGCAGAAACTCATAAGTTACCATGATTGAGTGTTTAAGCTTGTTCAGCTGCTGATCATGCCTGATTATGCACTCTCTTCCAAAAAATAACTACTGTGGGTGTTAACAAAATACTAATGTACCTGAGCAGGTGTCTGCAAAAGGGTTTAGCTAGCCACCCTGGCAGATGGGTGTACTCAAAATCAAGAAGACATTATTATTAGTCTGTCAGAGTTCAAATTCCAGACAAATCCATTACATTCACTTATGTGTTAATACTCTTGGGAAAGGCATGAATCCTCTTCTCCTCCCAGTTGTGGGTAAATAGTCTTGGATGGCAACTGGCCTACCGCAGAAAGAAATGACAACTTACTGCGGGAAAAAAATCTGCCTCGTCAGTTATGTATCGAAAGATACATGATTGCCTAAGTGTGTATCATGCATAGCACATAACTGACTGACATACAAAGAAAATAGAATATTTGAATGAATATTTTTTTTTGTCAATTAAACAAGAATATTTTTCTTTGCCAAATTTACTAGTGTTCTATAGATTTAATAAAGAAAAAGAATTACTGATGCAAATATTACATTTAGTCATGAGCTGAAGGCATATTGCCTGTCTTTTTACTGCTAACCTAAATGTACTATTTGTATATGACCAAGTAGTTAGAATGTTTGCTTTCTGACCAAGACACAGGTTCGAATCTTACCATAGTTGATTGATTAGAAAGGTGATTTCTTGATTTTATCAGCTTAGGGAAGCAACTGTAGTGTTCAGCATCTTTGGAAAGTAGCTGAAAATGATACCATAGTTTGACCCAATCCATGTGAGTGAAATTGGATAGACAACTATTTGGGACCCATTGATGGTTGTGCTAGCATGAAGTCACAAGTCATGGTGACCAAGGGTTTCAGCGTACTGGCCTCGTTCAAACTTGATCACACCAGAAACTGCATAGTTACAGTATAAACCACAGGTGGGCTCTGTTGATATTGAACACACACAAATGTACTTGAGCAGTCATCTGCAACCTATTGGCTAATCACCTAAGTAGACAGGCATACTTGGATATGAGTAGCCAACCATTACACTTTGTCTACTTTGTTTAACTTGTGGAGACTTATTCTCATTATTAGTACTTTTAAAGCTTAGCTTAGATTTGTACAAAACTATATTAAAATGAGAAGAGAAAATTGCATTGAACCAATATTTCAAGTAAGAAGAGCTTGTTTGCTTTAAAAATCAACATTTGAACTTGTAGCTTTTATCTGGTCTTGAACATTTAATGTCTATAAAATGAGTTAACAATAATTATAAGAAAAGTAAAAGTTCAGTTATTTATTTTGTTTTTTAAAGATTATTACTTTTCATCTCCAACTAAGATTTTTTTTTTTCATTTTGTAATTTTCAGATTTGATGCAAAGACTGATCGTTTTAAAAGTCTTGTGTTCTTCTGTCCTTTTTTATTTCATAATGATGCACCATCATTTCACTATTTTTTTTTTTTTTTTTTTTTTTTAAAGAATCTTTATTAGAGGAAAAAACTTATTGATTCCACAAATTTTGTTGGCAATCATTTGGTGTCTTATTTCATTAATGTGCAATAAATAACTGATTATTAAAATGTTAATTCATTTAGTATTACTTGATATATGAGTCAGGTCTGAAAAGTAACGGGACTGGTGTCACAAACAATTTATTTCAATTTCAAACAACAAACTACAGTTTCCCCTTCAAAGTGACACCCTCGATCAATCAGCAAGTCTGCAAAGAGATCCTGTAGTGTTTTCTTTGTTCAGTGCATGAGAAGAGATGAGATTTGTGGCAGGACAAAACGTGGCTGCTTCACCACGGCAATGCACCTACTCACAATGTCTTGAGCATCCGACAGTTCCTGGCTTAGAAGAAGATCGCCATATTGGAGCAATCTCCCTATTCACCTGATCTTAATCTGTGTGATATTTTTCTTTTCCCCAAGCTCAAAGGGATCATCAAGAGGGCCCATTTTTGAAGGCATGGAGGTCATCGAGAGAGCCATAATAGCAGAGCTGAGGGTCATCCAAGAAGAATCCTTCCAGCAGTGTGACAGAGAAAGCTGGAAAAGAGCATTAGACTTGATGGGAATTACTTTGAAGGGGGAATCATGTAGTTTGTTGTTTGGAATTTAAATAAATTGTTTGTGACACCAGTCCCATTATTTTTCAGGCCTCATAAGCATTGACATTCTTTAGTCATGCTTTGAGTTGAGTATATTAAGTTAAATCATTTAGTATCAATTTAAGCTTTAACATTTGTGTCATGCTTTTATTTGTTTACATGCCATGAATTTTTTCAGATAATCTGAAATGTCTCGCCTAGGTACAGCATAGGATTAAATGATTTCTAGGTATAAAAACAAAAAATGAAGGAAAATTAGATTCAGCGAACAGCATTTGTGATGATGGCAGTAAATTAAGTGAATCAAAAGTTGTTCACCTTTTAATATAAGAATAAAGATATTAGGGTGTATCAAAAGGTATTCTCATTTTATTCCTCTTGACAGCCCGTATATATATATATATTACACACACACGGTATCTTTCTATGATCATTGCTCTTCGGAAAATTCTAGTTTTGATGGTCAGGTTCTCCTCTATTTTGTGTCTAAAAAAATATGGTCAACACCTGATCCACTTCTGGGCTTTATTTCAAAGGAAATGTCACAATCCTTAAAACATTTTAGGTAGTACAATTGGGTATTGTTTCATTTCCTTCTATTTTTTGAATTCTGCAAACAGCTTCAAGGCCCAGTTTCAAAGAATGTCTCAAACTTATTAAAACCTCATTATTTGTATTCACAATTATATTTGAAACAAAATGTACAGTTGACTAGTATTGATGATGATGATGTGTGTGTGTGTGTGTATATATGTATATATATATATATATATATATATATATATATATATATATATATAATTTTAATAATATAGCAGTCATAAATAGCCTTTAGTTATGGACTTAGACATATCATCTTGAAACCAATTTTCACCTAATCACAATAGTTAAGCAATGTTGAGTCTGGTCAGTACCTAAATAGGTGACCATTTGGGAATGCCAGTTGTTCTAGGCTTGGCTGCATGAGTAGTGTAATGGATAATGACTCGGAATGAGAAATTAGACAGCCAAGGTTGAATTCCAGTTAGGTTTGTTATATTCTCTTACACACAGATACCCTTGGGAAAGTTATGAATCCACTGCTTTCCACCAGTGATGGGTGAAATAGTAGGACTTGTATCTGGAAATCATTATTATCTCCCAGAAATTGTTAATACAATATTTACTTACTTTTAAAAAAAATAGAAAAGATTATTACAATTCAAAAATATATTTCAGCTTTAAATAACCTACAATAGGTTGATAACCCATTAAAAAAAATCAGTCTTTAGTTGTGTACATGAAATAAGCAGTGGAGTAAAGGTGTTTTTTTTTTTTTTTGTTTTTTTAAATGCTTTTGATACACCCTAATAATTGACATTGCAACCAACAAGAAAAATTTTGGAGGTTAGCTTTTTTTTCTGTAAAAGCCTACCTTGTTTTTTTTTTGTTTTTTTAAATCTTTAGAAAAAAAAATTCTCTCCACATTCTCCTTATGTATCATTTCTGCTTTCAAATGTAAAATTTGAGTTTTGGGCTTTTTCTTTTTTCTTTTTTCTTTTTTTAATACCCACAGCTTTTTATGTGCACGAATGCATTTAAAAGCCTTTTCTTCATATCAGTTTCTTCTACATTCTTATAGAAGTACAATGTACTTTCATATCAAAATAAAGATATTTTTTTACAAAACTGAATTGTTTCTTCGAGTGAAACAGTTTGACAAAAGGATTTTTTTAACTTTCAAAGAAGCTGGAAATTTCTTACATCATTGTGAATTGAAGTGCCAAAAATTAAGAGTTTCCTTATAATGTATAGTCCCTGTTGTTGCAGGAATAAAGGCAACTATATGGCATGTCTTGGAGTCTACAAGGCTGGATTCATTGAATGGGTATATCTATCCAGGCACATTCCAAAGCTATTGTATTTGTTGGGTGTTGCTGAGAAGAATTATATGAGTTGTGAATCCTGTGTCACGCATTTCAATGAAGCTTAAATCTGGTGAATGCAGGAGAGCCATTGGAATACTTGGAATCAGCTGAATGTTCCTGGCCTTATTTTACTTGTACATAATCAGCAGTCAGGCTTGTGTTATTCTGATAAAAAAAAAAGCAAAAAACATCAGCCTAGTAAAAGGTATACAGAGGTGCAAATGGTTTGCAACAAGATCTTTGTATGGCACACCTGCTAAAACAGAATACATTTTCATTAGTAGTTCTTGCAAACCCCCAACAAAATATACACCACACCATAGCAGATTACCTATCACCTTGTACAACATAATGTTGATAGGTAAGAGCTATAACCTCATGGAGTTTCCTCCATGCAAGAACTCCACCATCTATCCAAAAGAGTTGGGGACATGACTTGTCTGACCAGGTGACATGGTCTAATGGTGATATTCTGTACCCTAGTTGAGGCACAGTAACTGATGCTGTCTTGACAGTAATGGTACCCTTTTTGGTTGACGACTACAGTCTCATGGAATGATGGTTGGTCAGAATCAGGTGATTTGATGTAATATTCCCCTTTGTTAATTGGTTACTTATCAATTGCCAGTGATCCTAGTGTTATAACCTGTGAGCATTTGCAGTTTTCAGATGCTGCTAATGTTTGTTTTGATTTTTTCATATTCCTAGTATATCCTTTCTACTGAGAGAGCAGTTGCTATCTTGGTGCCAGAATGTCAAACACTGTTAAATTTTGCCCATGTTCTAGGTTTGTCACAGCTACATTACTGCTTTACCTATTACGTTATCTAAGCACATTTCTACAAATGGGGGTGGCTGAAACTATCTGTCTATTGCTGTCTATTTTTTGGCACTTCAGTTTATATAATGAATAAAAATAATGCTTGTTTTACTTTCAAACTTTCTTTCCCTCATAAACTTTCAATAGTAACCCATTAATGCCTGCTGTAAAATCAAATCCGGTATTATAAAAAAAAAAAAAATATCCAGTATTATAGGTTTATAAAGTTTGCTATTAATTATATATATATATATATATATATATATATATATATATATATATATATTCCAAGCGTAACCTAGATGTGGCATAAGGCTGAAAGTACGGGGCACCCAATGAGGATCGAACTCACTACTCAGCCGTAATTGTTTCAGCGGGACAACCTAGCTAACCATTACACCGCCTCGAGCAGGGCCCCTTACTCTACTACATCTCAATTTTCATATGGTAGTATTCATATAAAATACAAATTTTATTGTAACCTAATTATGTACAATAATAGATCATATGCAATATAAGTAAACAATTCAATTAGAAAAATTGAAAATAAATACAATGTATTTAAATACAAATGTTATAAAAGTTAATTCTGTCTTATTTAAATCAACAATTTTTAACATCAACTTAAGATTTTTCTTGTTAAAAATTTGAATAATTTTAAGACATTCGACATTATAGATAAAAAATGATGAATTTTATATAGTATTTTTTTTCGAAACTTAGCACGAGCAAAACAAATTCACGGATTTGGACAATAAAAAAGAACTCAGAATGATGTCAATGTGCGAAAATTTTCCATCTAATAGTTGTTTAGTTTAATTTGTAACGTGTATAAATGTCGGTAGAAAAAGAGCAAATGTTGATAAGATAGTGAGGGGCAAGCCTGGTTGGTGGCTACGGGCGTTGTGCCCGTAGCCACCAACCAGGCTTGCCCCTCACCGGTCGCGGGTGACGGAGACCATCTGTGGTCTCGGTAATACACTCTAACCCATTCATGCCCACCGTCCCATTTTGGTGACAATAGGCATTAATGCTTTAACAAAATCAACAACCATCCAACAAAATCCAAATTGCTGAAACGAAGGCGAACTTATTTTTCATTGTTTAATTTGGCTATATGACATTAAATATAATTATTTTATGACTACCTTTTTAATTTCGTTATAAACATACGAACTTTAGCTGAAGTTCAATTAGAAGCCATGTCCCATGTTATTTGTCATTATACTTTATGAATAATCTCGGATCACTAACGAAGATGTTTAATGAACTGTCATGCTTTTCGCACAGCAGATTCCACGAAAGCATTATTATGGAATATTTGCAAAAATATATGAATTCTGGTCTATCTATAAAGCTCAAGGTGCGGATCGGTGTAAAAATTCTCGACATGGAATCAGCGACCAAACTTCGAGTTTCAGTCAAGATCACTTGCATTCATTTCTCACTGATACACTTGAAGAAAGTATAAATTCAACACTCTCTCTCTCCAGTTATAGATAAATAGCAGGGTATTTGGAATACTTTCAAAATAAAAATCAGCCCAACTAAGAGAGGACATGATAGTACAATAATTGCTATGGGGACGAGGGTGACATCAGTGCGGTTTTACAGTGCTATCGTTGGCGATCTCGCCACAGTTTTGACAAGTCGGAGATTGAACCACCTGCAGTTGGTTTCAACTGTTAACTTCTGCTGATTGTAAATGTGGAAAGACAGAGACGTTTGGCTGATTGACACTGAGCATTATTTTGGTTGGAGGTTATGTGAACTAGATAATCAGAAAATGGGTAGAGCTAGACATCTCTTTTTGTTTGCTTTTTACCCAGAGGATATCATAGAGACAAAACATGTCTTGTTTGCCTTCCTGGGGACTTTTTAGTCCATTAACGAACTCAATGTTTTAAGAAAGCAACACAGCATACAACTGCTCTAACAAGACAATAAGAAACTTTTATCTAATGTCTCTCTCAACATCTTCAATAGGACTTTATGCAAACTGTACGTACCAATAAGGACATCTTTGTATACACGTTTCCATTACTTTTTATATCCTTCCTATTCAGTTTTGCTAAGGTAATAAAAGATTGTTATACAATAATAGTTATAATTCCATTACTGTCTTTCCCATCTTTCACATGATATCTGTACAATAAAATGGCGACCTCGAAAATTACCCCAAAGACATGGAAAAGAGAGGATCAACGAAACAACCTCTATTCTGCCCTCTTATTTCATCATAGTTACTCTGCCACACACAAAAAAAATCCTGATAAGAATGAATGGGCGTTGAACTGGAACCTTACCTTTCTCTTTTTCTCATCATATTTCTTTATGGTGCAATGATGTCTATCTTTCTACCCACATATTTCTTGCCTTTTTTTTAAAGTGACATCGCATGAATATTTTCTGCTGAATATTTAACTGATAATCTTAAAATGTGTTTCCATCTTCTTTCAATCATACATATTGACAGAGGATTTGTTATTGTTTTCTTATATAATTTTCTTTTTACTTATTTTGAGAGGCCATTTTACACCCATTGCTATTCTGAGTTGTTTTCAGTGGAAGTTATTTCGCTCTTTTACGTCCTTTGTTATTAACCCACATATCCAACTGTTATAGAATAATGTGCTTTTCACAAAAGTTTCATACAGTCTCAGTCTTGTTTTCAGTGTTAAAATCTTTTTTGTTCATTTATTTTTTTTAACATTTCACCCCAAGCAAGGCGATAAAAGACAAAGGATTACTAAGAATGAAAGAAACAGAGCAACAAAAGAGTAGTTGGCAGGAATGCTAGAAGTGGTTTTTTCGTTTCGTTTCTTTTTATATCGTCTTCATTTAGTTTAGATTCCAACTTGATCACATTACAATATCTTTTGGCTTATTTGAATTTCTTCATGTCCCAATCGGATTGAGAATTCCTGCTTAATTTACAAGGACTTTATTTTATATTTACATACATTAATGATGTTTTAATAGCGTATACTTCTGAAGATCATCTACAACACGTAAAACACATTTTGAGTGTTTTAAGAAATCAGTATGAATTCAGCGCTCGACTTTTGGGACACACAATTAGTGTCGCCGTAATTTCTCCACTCCCAGAATAAAACTGGGCAATTATAAATTACCCTGTAACCTTTACTGTAAAGAAACTGTTTCTGGCTATGATAATTCTTTTGGCCTTTTTCTCCTTAATGTAATCTTTTTATGACAGGTACAATGAAAACAAAACCTCCCTATTCAATCATTCTTTCTCGTGGTATTCATACTAATTTCTGTAGTGGAGAATCTTTTCTCTTGAAAAGTTCTCCAGATACCTTAGCCCTTTGCGAAACTAATTTAAATTATTCTATGACTACCAATGAATTCTATGTTCCAGGTTATCTCCCACGTTGTCGAAAAGATTCTAGGATAGATATGCATGACCTTGGCGTTTACATTCGAGAAAAACTTCCAATGGCAAGGGAATTGTTTTTTGAATTCTCAGATGATTCTTTCATGTGCTTTCGACTTAATTTATTGCACTTTGTTAGCTATCTCTTTTTCCTTTATAGCTATCCTTCTCCTCAGGACTGTAACATATTAGATAATATATCTGACAATATAGAAATGGCACTCTCTCTACATTCATCCACAAACAATTTTATGTTATGTGATTTTAATGCGCATCACGTCAAGTGGCTTAAGCATTCTAATGTTGTCGGTATTCAAACTTTCAATTTTTCGTTGCTCAGTCTCTCACTCAAATAGGTTTTTTTCCTTCTGGCTTCCCTAATAAATCTGATAAACATGCTTCTTTACTTGATTTGTTCCTTACCTCCTCTCCTAGTTCTTGTCGAGCATCACAGCTCTGTGCTCTTGGAAATTCGGATCACGTTGTAGTATCTGTTGACATTTCTTTTTAGCGTTTAAATTAGGATTCATCTCGTGACTTTCTTCGAGGCGCCCTTTAGATTGGTATTTTTAACTTTCCTATTGAGAATTGTGCCACAGAGGTCTCTTCTTAGGTTAAAGTTTGCATGATGCTTTTGTACCAGATAAAACCACAGTCTTCTCCTTGGTTCAAATCCCCCTGTTCAGCCGCTATAGCCTACAGGAATCACTTTTTCTAGGTGTACTAGCGTGATAGTTCCAATCAGAATAGACCTCGTTTTGTGTTTGCTCGTAATAATTGTAAACGTTTCCCCAGTCTTTGATTGCTGATAGAATGAGGCATCGTATAACCTCTAACAAGTTTGGTTCTCGTGACTACTGTCGGCTTTGTAAAAGTGTGTTAAATAAAAGTAAGTCTTCTATCTCGCTCTCTTCATTCAATTTGAAGTGTTAAGATCTTCTGCTGATAAAGTAGAATGTTTTGCTCGTAAATTTCTTGAAATTCTACTCTTGACTCATCTGGTGTATCTATTGAGCGGTATGCATATAACTCCATCCATGGTTTCTACTAAACTGGATTCTCACAAAGAACGTGGACTTGATGGTATCCATTTTATAATCCTTAAGAAATATGCTCCTGAACTGGTTCCTGTTCTCTCTAAACTTTACAATAAATGTCTCGCTTTCCTGGTTGTTGGAAATCCTCTTCTGTAGTTCCAGTCTTTAAGAACTTAGATAAACCGTTTGATCCTTCTAACTATCGATCTATTAGGCTTCTACCTCTTTTTGGCAAAGTACAACTCCTAATTGGTTAAGCATCTCACCTCGCAGGGTTTTCTTTAAGCAATATGGATTTCGCATCTCAAGGTCAACTGCTGATGTATTAACAATTATTGCTAAAAGGATTTATCAAGCTTTAGATAAGAATGGTGAAACTCGGGCCGTTGCTTTGGATATCTCGAAGGCATTTTACAGAGTTTGGCATACTGATCTTCTTCGTGAGTTGAAAGGTTATAGTATTTCTGGACGAATTCTTGAACTGATTCAATCTTTCTTATCAAATTGCGAAACGAATGTTATCTTAGTCACTTTTCTTGATCTTTTTGTATAAATGCAGGTGTTCCCCAGGGTTCTATCTTTGAACCTACATTGTTTCTGATTTTCATCAACGATCTTCCTGATGTCATCAGTTCTAGCCTCTGTGTCTATGCTGATGACACAACTATTTGCCCCTGTTTTAAAAGTAAGTCTAATTGGTTCGATTCGGTCAAATTTGCAGCTAATCTAAGAAATGACCTACGAACTGTTGTTAACTGGGGCAAGGAATGGCTTGTTAATCTCAACACCTCCAAATCGAAACTGTTTTCTTTTAATCGTCTTTTTGCCTTCTATTTTCATGGTTGATGCTAACATCCAGGAGAATTACTCACTGTGCCTTCTCGAATCTAACGTTTTCCGCTGATAAAAGATTGTATTGAATTAGTTCTAGGTCGGTTATATTGAATTAGTGCTAGGTCTGTTGCTAGGGAATTTGCTTCACTGTCATGCTAGATCATTTTTCTCGACAGAATCTATCTTGCACATTTACATGTCTACCATTCGTCTATGTATTGAATATTAATGCTGCATATGGTTTGGTGCTTCTCCAATTTATTTAGAGTGTCTTCATACAACCTAAAGAACAATCTGCAATGTTTATTGTCCTGACCTGGCATCTCGGTTTCAGTAACTTTCCCACCGCCTTAACGTAGCTTCCTTGTGCCTTTTCTATAAATACTTTCATGGCACTTGTTCTTTATCGTACATAGATTTTACGAATTTAAGCGCAGTACTAGATTAACGGATAGTTCTTATCAACTTACAGTCGAAATGGCTAGATGTAACCATAAGTTTTATGCTGATAGTTTCTTCTCACGGACTTCTCGCTTGTGAAACTCCCTTCCGGCTTCTTACTTTCCAGTCAATTGTGATCTTCAAAAATTTAAATGTAATGTCAATCGTTATCGTTCTTCTTAATTCCTGTTCTTTTCTTGTTCTTTTTCCTTAACATTTTTTTTTCGTATTCGCTCACACTCAGTAACCTCCTGGCGTTTTAGTGGCTCTCTTGGGGTGAAATGATTGTAAAAAAAACAAAACAGAAAAAAACCGATAACCTTCTTTTCGAAGAAACTATCAGATATATAAACAAAATATACCGCTTTCAGGCGTGAACTATACATTGCATATTCAACTACCGACTGGAAGCACGCTAATTCCACATTCTAACTGATCATGAGTCGATACTCGTTGCCTTTCAGAACAGGACTGATCAATATTCGCCACGGGAGATATATCATCTAGATTTCAAAATTCATTCCACGTCAAATATATATCACTTTAAAGGAGAATTAAAAATCTCGCATTGTCAACGTCTGCGTTTTGGACTACGAAATTGATACCGAGATTCAGAAAGACAAGCAAGTTTAACAGTTTCTAATGTCGGTTTCCATTTTTCTGAGTTGTGCAAAAGATTGAGAGTCTCCATTCAGATTGTATGTTAGTATGTTATTTCTATTAGATCAGTGCAAAAGTTAATGCACGATTAGAAAATTAAAAACAATATTTTACATACTTATAAAAAAAATATTAGTCAGGTACATAGTCTCCATTGTTTTCTGATAATATATTTAAGCAATTAATGGATTTCTTAGTTCAACATTTTTTGTTATTTCTATAAGCGTTGTATGTTGCAGATACGCATATAATTGAGTAGATACTGGGTACTAACAAAATGGAAATTTTTTTCCACAATTAAAGTAAAAAACATAACTCTGTTTTAAAATATTTTCCAAAAAATCAGGGGATTATCCAATTCAAATGAAATTTTCAGGAATTTTTCATTAATGAATGAATATGTTAATAAACAGATTATTTTATTAAAAACCATTGAGACAATAATATCCAATACATACACTTTTATGTACAAGAAACCTATTTTGTTCTACAAACTTCTTGTTGCCATTTTCGTAGAGATATCGTGTTATGTTGGGAAGGTCAAATATTTTTTCATTTAAATTATTTTGCAGAGACCAGAACAAATGAAAATCCGAAGGAGCCAAGTCAGGAGAATACGGTGGGTAGTGGAGGATTTCCCATTTCAACTCTTTAAACTTCTGCAAGGTCTGTTTCCCAATATGCGGTCTTGCGTTGTCGTGGTGGAAAATGACACCTTTTCGCTTGGTCAAAATCGGCCTTTTTTCTTAAACCTAAATTTCTTTAAATGTCGAAAGGCAGTTTAGATATTGATTTTCAAGCTCTTAACAACCTCTTCTGTCGAAATCTTCGGTTTATTCGCTACCATGGCAAGCAGCGCATTTTCATCGACGTCGGAAGGTCACCCGAAACGTAGTTGATCGTTTAGGTTAAAATCACCCTGACAAAATCTGCCAAATCAATTTTTGAATGTCCAAAGTGCTGGAGAACGATCCAAATAAACCTTCTGAATGTTTTTGTCACAATTCCAATGCTTACTTCATTCCCAAATTCATAGAGCATAATATGGCGAAAGTGCAACTGTTCACCGTCCATCTTTAAGCATTCATTTGTGGATAAAACGTCAGCATTCATCAAAATCTGACTCACAACTAAACGATGCAAGGTTTCAATCTAGAACAACGACAAATCAGAACCAAAACAAAAGCTAATGTCAAATTGCGGTCATTTTATATTAACAATGAAAATCGGGCACGTACTTTTGCAATGATCTGATGCATAACAATTGAGTTTCTCTACTAGAGATTAGTATCAGCCAAGTTATGTAAGGTAAAAATCGTTCTCTAAGATTGCTAAAAGACAACAATTTTTTTTTGAGTTGTCTTGATAGAATAGGTTGGGTAATCCTACAATATCATATTATTATTTATACAGATAATAATGTTGATAACCAAAGCTGGCAGGTCTGATATGTTTTCTGGAAAGTGAGATAAGGCTGAGATTGATGAATGATGGTGTTCATTCATCAATCTGATGCCAGCATTTCGGATTTAGGAAAATTCCAGACGCTTTAAGACGAGGATAAATGATTACCTCCATTTCTCAATAAATTCGAGACACGAGCTGATTTTTCTATATTTGACACCCTCAGTGTCTTTGCATGTAGTCAGTTATTGCTGCTTCTCGAACGAGACGTGCATCATCTCCATCAATGGGCTTCACGATGCAAAAAGATCAACTTCTTCATACTTACATAAAGCAAAAGAGAATTGTTTCATACTTTCCTCAAAATAATTGTTCACCTAAATATCTCGCTGAGATAAAAGAATAAACTTATTTACTTATTCAAAACAAGCTATAAGCTTTTATTGCTTATCTTTTTATGTATTTGCATAATGAAAGATCGACGCAAGACAATTTATAAAACTCACAAAAATCACTTTAAGAATTAAATCCTAAATCTTGTACAACACAGTCGCGACATATCATTTCTCATGATAGGAAAAATTCTGTACGATAGCAGTCGCCGGCTAGCCAACAGACAAAAGCCTAGAGCATTATAACTCTGGTATGTAAACTTTGTTGAAAACTAACTCTGAGTTTATAGGAAGTAAAACCTATTTACAACACAATTACATACCCATATATATATATACTATATTAAAACACACCCAAACTTTATTTCTACCCAATGATAGATAGTATTAACAAACAAGCCAAAAAGATTCCTTAATACTTCATACACCGTTTAAATAAAAGAGTCTACTGGTTAGTAATAAACATCACCATGTAAAATATTTGACCAATCAAAGAAAATTAAAACACTATTTTTCTCGAGCCTACTTTCAGGAAATTTTTTTATATAAACCCACATATTTCGACTTTCTGGGAGCTGAGATATAACTGTTTCGAAGCCGTTCAAACACAAGACGTGGCTACATAGCTTTTTCCTTCCAACCAGCGCCTGCTGAAAGAAACATGTGTGTCGACTTCAAACGAATTGTATCCGACAACAACGCAACAGCAGAGGCGGTCAGTGAATCTTCGCTAACGATCAAAGTATTTTCTCAATTACAGCTTTTTACAGTGGAGCAATTGCTAAATGTCTGTTCTAAACCATAGCTTTTTTCTGTGACCCGACTACCCAAAGACTTCAATTCAACTAAAGACTATTTTTAATCGTTTACGACTCTCTTGAATTCATGTACATATGTTTGTAAATACAAATGATTTATTTAACAGGCACACCCATGTTTTCTTTATTTTTATTTTATTATTGTTTGAATAAGATATCTCTTGACATGGACATCGGAGCGAGACCTATCTATCACCACCCCTTAGATTAAATAAATGGTTCAGTTCGTAACTCCGGTAAGGTTACCTGGATCGATAGAAGCATGAAGAAGGTCGGAAAGCACGTCGGCTAAAAAAGATGTGATGAAAAAAAGTTGAGGGCATTAGTCCGACAATAAATAATGTTAACTCTTCACCACAGAAATTTAGATAGAAATTATCTTCTGAGTAAATTATATTCGATTTTTAAATTTATTTTATTTGTTAAAACAGTTTTTTTTTTTTTGGCTCACACATCGCACACGAGAATGTAAGGTCTACGTTCTGATGAGAGCCTGGAGTTCAGCACACACACTTGCCAACAGTAATTGCCGAAGTCCGGAGTTGAATAAAATGTAATATGTGTGAAAGAGGTAATCACTTGTTTTATTTGTAATGCACAAAGATATTTCATTACAAGTCTATATATGGTGGTTTTCTAAGCGTAGCTTGCATGTAGCGAAATGATTTTCTAAGTATAGCTTAGATGTTGCACAAGGCCGAAAACATAGATCAGTCTTTGAGGGTCGAACTCACTACTGAGTTGTAGATCTAGCGAGACAAGCTTGCTAACCATTACACTACGTCGAAGTCCCCTTACAAATGTATATATGCCAATAATGACAATTACTATTTTGTGGAATGACTTCTATGTAGGTACATCAATAACGATGAAAACAATTATTTTACACAAAATATTTATTTTTTGACATAATCTTCCGTGTCACTGCACTTAAAGCTTTTTCATTAATCACACAGAGAGAAAATTTCAATGTCAGGCTACAGACCTACTGATCCACCCTCGTAATTAAATTCTCTGGTGCAGCCTGTTGTGAAACAAATCAAGTTTTTTTTAAATTTAAAGCTAAGTAGTCGATTAGTGCCGGTTTCAATTTAAGAAATTGGAAACTTTTTTAATCATAGAAGAATCGATCTACTTTGTCGGATCCTCCGACGAATTTAAACAGATTTAACAGAAACTGGACCAATGTGAAAACTTTCTCACACTCTGACTTAACGTAGTGTTTAAATATAGGAGGAAATAATGCTGTTTATTTTTTTTTTTTTTAAAGGAGAGTTAAATTTCTGCTTTTACATAAACTCTAATATTAACTTCCTTTCAAAAGACAACTATATTAAAACAATGACATTTAGTACTTCATGCAGAGCAGATGTATA
Source organism: Acanthosepion esculentum (assembly GCA_964036315.1). Taxonomy (NCBI): domain Eukaryota; kingdom Metazoa; phylum Mollusca; class Cephalopoda; order Sepiida; family Sepiidae; genus Acanthosepion; species Acanthosepion esculentum. Next base: position 99,614,372 of record OZ038481.1, read on the forward strand.
GTTAAGGATGACAAAAATTAATTAGGATTCATATGTCACCAGTAGCGTAACTAGAGGGGATGTAGTCCGTTCCGGGTGACGCTTTTATGGGGTGGTACTTTTGGGCCTACTATATAAGCCTGCATAGGCTGTATGTAAATAAAAGTGGTTTTAATATAGGGACACTACTCACAGTTGAAGGACATTTTCAATTTCGATTAACTTAATCTGTGGCATATGTACTTAAACTTAACCATTGTTATCTTGGCCGAATAATGAACATTATCCAGTAATGTATTCAGGGCTGTGTTATCATTGTTGACAATATGATAACCTGTTAACGGAACCAGGGTGTGATATTTAATGCCGCAGACACATCTTGGTTGTTATCATATTAATTTCAGTTATTTTCTTTCACAGTAGTTCGTTTGTGGATATGTATTGCTCTATTTTCGTCTTTTGGGTCTGTCAATAGTTCACACACACACACATGTTTAAATTTATATTCTTTTTCGTTCTTTACATTTGGATATATATATATATATATATATATATATATATATATATATATATATATCAAAGGGATCGCTGTGTAATATGTTGTATTTTTTGTGAACCCAAGGTGACACGTACTCTAGCTAGCTACGCCAGTGATTGTCATTCCTCATAAAACTTATTAAAATAAAATTATTTTTGCTTTGGAACGAAAATGTGAGAATGAAATGACAGTATATATTTTCCCATGAAAATCATTACATTGATCATTTTTTCAGAAGGATTTTTTTTTACAATATAAGTAAACAAATTTTAAAAATTTCGTAAACTCCGTCCTCTCTATATTTTCTTTATTCTGATATATGTCTTCATGACTATAACTTATTTCACCTTCTGTTGTTATCACGATTTTAAATAACCCACAATGGGTTTATAAGCTGTGAAAAAATCCGTTGGCATAATCTTTGTCATATTATGATCTCCAGCAGGGTATCAGTCCAGTAAAAGAGATTATTTAAACATCTTATGTAGGTACCTCCAAAGATTCGCTATAAATGAACATACATGTTGAAAAATGACAAAAACAATAAAAACAAAGTTTTATCGTCAAAATCTTTGTTATTATTAACGGGAAAGACCAAAAGATTTTTTGATTATTAAATTATATTTTTTGAATCTTTTTTAGAACCTTCGAAATTTTGGTTAAAAATTTTTATTTTCTTGCCTCAACTGGTGAATATAAATCAGTATGAGAAACTTGAGCATCTTTTTGCGGTGATCAACATTGATTTTGAATTGTAGAATTTTCAAGAAACTTTCAGGACTTATCCAAAAATGAATTAAATTATTTTAGAAACATTTCTTTTTTTATAAAATCTTCGTAAAAATATTTTTTTTACATCTGTTACCCCACCTCCGATATATTTAATTTTATAAAATTTTGAGAAATTCATCTTTGTAGCGCTTAATGTTTATATTAGTTATAAGGACAAGTCCTTGGAGAATTTAAATCATCAAATGTTTTATGTCAAACGGGACAAACTTACTCTGAATGGTAAAATAGAAAATGCAATAAAACTAAGATATTATTTAATTAGAAAAGCTTTTAATTGCTTTTATGAATACGATATATTATAGACACTATTGTATTATAAAAATAAATTTCGATGAATAATGAATTTTTACAAGAATTTTTTTCATTTAAAAAATATTAATAATAATTTATAAAGTTTTAAATCTTTTAAAATTCTGAATTAATTTGTAGTGGTAGGTAATATTATTAAGTAAAAACTATATTTACTAATCATAAATGGAAAAGCTTATTATGATTCAAATATTCGAGTATTTTAAAAAGAATTTTGACTTTTGTAAATACGACATTATTAGAAAATAAGAGCTGTAACTATAGTTAATTTAAAATTTATTGGTATTTTTCTAACATTTCCTCAACAAACGTCTTCGTAATTAAGATTATAAAAATCCAATAAAATATTAGATTACTTAGTATATTTCCTAATTTTAAAGATTACTGGGTAGTTAATATATATATATATATATAAATATATATATATATATATATATATATATATATATATATATATATATATATATATATATTGTGACGAGGTGTCGTAGAAGGCAAGAGGGGGAGACACCCCCACCCCACCGTCTCTTTGCAACCCATCGGCCACGGACAGGAGAGGTCAGTTGTGTAGCGGCCGTTGGGGGAGGGGAAAGGAGGCGGTAAAAGTTATCATGTCCTCTCCATACAAACCCTAGGCGAACGAGGAGAGAGAAACAAATCCCCACTCGCTCTGCGCGAATAGTGTGCAAGCAGTTGGATTAGTGTGTATGATGGTCAGCCGAGAAGAGGAAGAATGTTGGCGCCAAAAAGCGACCCACGTGGGGCAAATCGTGGAAGTTAAAAGTTAGTTATGAGCTGATGTTCGCCGAGGCAGGGTCGAAGATATCATAACTCCGAGGCACATCCAGAGCCCCGTAAGAAGAAGACACGCCAAAAAGAAGACAAATCCCCTTCAGAAAAGGGAATAAGATAAGTACCGCCATTTCCGAAATTATATCCTATGCAAAGGTTAACGGGCCTTAGAAAAGAAAAAGAGAAGGAAAAATAGAACAAACGAAACTCTAGTGACTCGATTTATTTTCCAAGAAAAAGAAAAGATCTGTAAATGCACATGTGTTAAAGAAGAAAAAGAAAAGAAAGGATCCTATAGATAGATTTATAAAAAAAGAAGAAAAGGGATAAGAGACGCTAGCCTTGGCCAGGCTCTGTAACCTTTATGACAGAAAGAGAAAGACATTTTTTTTATTATAGTTACGATTGTGTTGCTCTTTTATTCATGTTGTATGTTGTGTTGATAAATGTTTGTCATTATGTAAATATATGTATGAATATGTACATGCGTTGTTTTGCTTTGGTTATTTGATGTCCATCAGTGTTGTTGCCTTGTCCCCCACCCCCGAGCCAACCAGGATCGAGAAAATCCCGTCATCCAACTTTGGATAATTACCAACCTAATCGAGAAAATCCCGTCATCCGACTTTGGATAATTACCAACCTATAAACTCACATCCGGACAGACAAAAAAAACGGAAGACGGAGAAGAGTTTGGTGGTATATAAACCAACGTAGTGATCCTCCCTGCCACTTCATTGAGTTGCAAGAAGCCCTCCCCGCTTAGTAAACTCAGTGCAACGTCACAATATATATATATATATATATATATATATATATATATATATATATATATAAACGCGTTCTCGTTGAATTCGTCAAGTCATTCTTACAGCTATGCCCCTTTACTCAGAAATGGCAAAGGTTAAGCTATCGATAAACGTGTCTACATTTATTCATTATTCGAACTCAAGTGGAAGAAAAAAAGTCGAACAGCGTGGTTGCGATGTATGTGTGGTGGCACGGAGCAAGCGAAGGACCGGATATTAACCCTCAGAGGTTTAGACAGCAAATGACCAATACTGGTCTCTGCGCATCCGGCTCCACGCAGAATTTCCGGTGGAAAACTAAAAAGAAATAAAAAGAATGATAAGCAATTTTCCACCAATTAAACGGCTCCGCGCCATACCCAACAGTTTGTTTCAGCAGACTGACTCTGATCCGAAGGACACACATAAATAGAGCGATAAATTCACTTCTAGGACAGAAAGCTTTGAAGTACCGTCAGTGAATGTCGCTACGCCTTTCTCACCCGTCAAACCCGATGCCTTCAGCCTTCCTTCACCAACGGAGATATCAAAGGACTCCTACCAACCCATTGACCTCGCCTTTCATCTCCTGTGACCAGCACGTCATGAACTTAAGTATTAACAAAAGACACTTATATTCTTTTAATAATCGGATTTCTCTTCTATGAATGAACATTTTGTAACGGACTTTGTGCGTGTAAATCAAGAAACATTGTACTATTCATTGATGTTGCATTTAAATACAAAGTGTTTTTGATATACCCTTCTCTTTCGTATGTTATTTTGTTTATGTTATGGTGACCTCAATTTGATTGCTTGTTGAACCTTTAGGCCAAACTAGCGGCTGTCCCGAAGGACTGCTACTATTTATCTACCTTCTGATACAAGCAACAATTAACAACGAGAACTCTACCCCCCCATCACTATAAGTGGTGACCAAGACGTGATTTTAACACATATATATACACGCACGCACAAAAAAAAAAAAATTGAACTGTCACAAAATTAGAATTTTTATTCAACACAAACCAAAAACATGGCAGATGACGCTGAAGAAACTACAATTAATCAAAACCAACCAATCCAAGCTGTTGCGATAAAACCACCAAACTTCATTGAATCAAACGTAATAGCTTGGTTTGCGATAATGGAGGCGCAATTTAATATTGCAAATATAAGACAGACCAGTCAAAAATTTTTTAACACTTTGGCAGCTCTCCCTGTGGACGTAGTAGGAAATATACAGCCAACTATACTGCAATCAAAAGATTACGACGCACTAAGAGAAGCAGTGACGGGCGCTTACGAGAAAACAAAACCAGAGATGCTGGACAAATTAATGTCGTCATCGACTGTAACAGGTCGTCCCTCAGTATACCTGAATGAACTTATGTCATTAGCAAGCCGAATTGGCGTAGGGGACGATATCGTACGTCACAAATTTATTCAAGCCCTACCTGACTCCATTAAACCAGTGGTAGCGGCACAAGTCGATTTAGACACAGATCGCCTTGGAAGAATGGCGGATGACTTACTATTATATTTTAACAAACAAGACACCGCACATATTCGACAGATTTCGGGGAAGCAAAGGGATGAACAGCAAAATAAAAATGAAACTAAAAGGATACATGGCTGTTCCCACAGTGAAAATAAATTCCCTACCAGTGTTCGCCCTTTTAACAAGGACCAAAAACCTCTAATTTGCCGAGCGCATTTATACTTTGCGGAACGTGCAAAATTTTGTAAGCCGTGGTGCAGATGGCCAAATAAACGGAATGTTCAAATGCAACCCAACTCTCGCCCAAATTCACCAGTTCCTCGTGAGATTTCGGAAAACTAACTAGGCGAGAGGTGTTAGCTTCCATTTCCTCGCCGCTTCTCATTGTAGCCGCACGGTTAGGAGCTCAAAGTTTAAATTTTATTGTGGATACAGGAGCTGCCGTATCTATACTTCCGAAGAGATATTTAAGCGGAGCTGTAACATACCCAACCAATATCTCTTTAGTGTCTGCCAACGGTCAAAAGATTGAATGCTCAGGACAAGCAGTACTGAATCTAACACTACGGAACCTCAGACGAGAATTTACCTGGACATTTATAATAGCCGAAACTGCTCAGCCACTCCTAGGATACGATTTCCTAAACCATTTCGAGCTAATGGTGGACTGCACAAACAATAAGCTGATTGATAAAATGACTAATAGACAATCCGATGCACATCCATCGTCTATTATCATGAATATAGATTTAGTACCGAATAAAGATGCTAACAAAATGGTACGAGCAATTCTGGAGAAATACCCAAACTTAATTTCTCCTCATCGCGACACGAATGCAACAAAACCAAAGATATTCCATAGAATAGAAACTGGTAGCAACCCCCCTACTTTCTCCAGAGCCAGACAATTATCAGCTCAGAGATGTGAAATTGCAAAAGAGGAATTCAAAAAACTCCTAAAGGCAGGAATAATTTCCCCTTCAAACTCTGAATGGAGTTCAGCCTTACATATGGTACCGAAGTCAGACGGCACATATAGACCTGTTGGCGATTACAGACATTTAAATACCATAACAAAAGCCGATCGATATCAAGTCCCAAATATAAATTCCTTGTCTTCGAAGCTTCATAATAAGAAGTTCTTTTCAAAGATAGACCTGTCGTCTGCTTATCATCAGATACCTGTACATCCGGAGGATGTTTGCAAGACAGCCATCTCTACCCCTTTTGGGTTATTTGAATATAACTATATGCCTTTCGGACTACGGAACGCATCATGTACTTTTCAGAGAATGATGGACAATATCTTTCGTGATACTGATTATACCTTTGTATATATCGACGATATCCTTATATTCTCAGAAGATGAAGAAACTCATTCCAAGCATATCGACCTAGTACTACAAAAACTGAGTGAGTACGATTTTAAAATTTGTCTCTCCAAATGCATATTTAGTGCTAATGAATTAGACTTTTTAGGATTTCATATTTCTGCTAGTGGTCTCAAACCCAGTGCTAAAAAGTTGAATGAATTAAGTGAATTTCCTCAACCAAACGATTCCAAATCACTACGCCGATTCATCGGTATGGCAAATTTTTACAGAAAACTTGTGCCAAATTTCAGCGATATCATACTACCTCTCACGGAAAAAATACGTTTAAACCAAAATTCCAAGTCATTAACCCTAACAAAGGAAGAAATTGAATCTTTCGAAAATATGAAAAAGTCTTTATCAAATGTAACTGTTTTGGCTTTCCCCAGCTCGAAAGCTAACAACTATCAACTTGTAACAGACAGTTCGAATTATGCGGTGGGTGCAGCACTTCATCAAATGATTGATAATCAACCCATCCCCATAGGTTTCTTTTCAAAGAAATTATCCCAAACCCAACAAAAATATTCTACTTTTGACAGAGAACTACTAGCTGCCTATCTAGCAGTACTCCATTTTAAACATTTAATAGAAGGCAGAAATGTAATGTTACTGACGGATCACAAACCACTTTGCAGTGCTTTTAAAAGCCAGTCTTCCTTAAAATCAGATAGACAACAGCGTCACCTCTGTTTTATCAGCGAATATGTAAATGACATTTCACATATAAGAGGTTCACAAAATATAGTAGCTGATTGTTTATCACGACCTGTCAACGCGATCACTATTGATATATGTGACTTACAAGAAATAATGAAGCATCAAGCTACTGACAATGAAATTCAGGCATTCAAAGATCAACTGAAACCATACACAATAAATCAAAATGAAACCATATTATGTGACACGACATTACCTTTTCCACGACCTTTTGTGACTGAAAAGCTCAGAAAATCGGTATTTGACAGTCTGCATAATCTATCACATCCAGGAATAACATCTTCAAGAAAAATAATAAAATCCAGATACTATTGGCCGAAGATGGACAAGTCAATAAAAACCTGGTGCACAGAATGCCAACACTGCCAACAAGCAAAAATAATAAAACACACAAAGAGCAAAGTAAATCCATTTGAATTACCTTCCAGTCGTTTTGAAACGGTGCATGTGGATATTGTCGGTCCCTTACTACCAGTAAAGAACCAAACTGACCCTTATTTTTCACCATATCGATATTTATTAACATGCATTGATAGAAATACGAGATGGATAGAAGCATGCCCAATAACAGAAATTACGGCAAAATCAATATCAACGGCTTTTGTCAATCTGTGGATCTCCCGATTCGGGGTTCCTCTTCATGTCGTTACGGACAGAGGAAGCCAATTTGAATCCGAATTATTCTCAGAACTATCAAAAATAATAGGCTTCCACAGATTACGAACAACGGCGTACCATCCGCAAACGAATGGATTAGTTGAGCGAGCACACAGAACTTTAAAAACGGCTATTATAGCCAGGAAAGAATCGTGGTTGTCAGCTCTTCCTATCGTCCTTTTGGGAATGAGGATAACACCTAACGAATCAAACTATTCTTCATTTACTGCAGTAACAGGGAGTCATGCACAAGTCCCCCGATTGTTAATTGACTCTATCAAGAACGAGAATAGTGAAATGACAAACTCGCACGTTAAAATTCTAGCCGACGAGATGCAAAAATTTGACATGGACAAATTATCCAGGGGACACCTGCATACAATACCTAATTCTTACATTCCAAAAGATTTACAAACATGTAAAAGTATCTGGCTAAGAACAGACAGAGTAAGAAAGCCATTGGAAGCTCCATACACAGGTCCATTCCAAGTATTAAGTCGTCATGAAAAATATTTTACTATTAAAAGATCGGATGACGTACATAGTAATGTTTCAATAGATAGACTAAAACCTGCATATATTTCTGAAAATATAAAATCAAAAGATTCCATTGGATCAAGACCGGATTTGGATAACTCCCTATCTTGTTCCGAAGAAACTAATGATAACAAACCAGAAACTAGAACGAAGTCCGGTAGAACGGTTAAATGGAAGAAAGAAAACACATATTTTTATTACTAAAAAACAAAAAAAACCAAAACAACAACAACAACTCCGTTTACTGGGGCGAAAGTTATGTGGTGGCACGGAGCAAGCGAAGGACCGGATATTAACCCTCAGAGGTTTAGACAGCAAATGACCAATACTGGTCTCTGCGCATCCGGCTCCACGCAGAATTTCCGGTGGAAAACTAAAAAGAAATAAAAAGAATGATAAGCAATTTTCCACCAATTAAACGGCTCCGCGCCATACCCAACAGTTTGTTTCAGCAGACTGACTCTGATCCGAAGGACACACATAAATAGAGCGATAAATTCACTTCTAGGACAGAAAGCTTTGAAGTACCGTCAGTGAATGTCGCTACGCCTTTCTCACCCGTCAAACCCGATGCCTTCAGCCTTCCTTCACCAACGGAGATATCAAAGGACTCCTACCAACCCATTGACCTCACCTTTCATCTCCTGTGACCAGCACGTCATGAACTTAAGTATTAACAAAAGACACTTATATTCTTTTAATAATCGGATTTCTCTTCTATGAATGAACATTTTGTAACGGACTTTGTGCGTGTAAATCAAGAAACATTGTACTATTCATTGATGTTGCATTTAAATACAAAGTGTTTTTGATATACCCTTCTCTTTCGTATGTTATTTTGTTTATGTTATGGTGACCTCAATTTGATTGCTTGTTGAACCTTTAGGCCAAACTAGCGGCTGTCCCGAAGGACTGCTACTATTTATCTACCTTCTGATACAAGCAACAATTAACAACGAGAACTCTACCCCCCCCCATCACCATATATGTTTAAACATGTTGACAGAAATGTACTTGTCTGAAGTACTGTGTCCATCAGGGTGTTATATAATTGTCTAGTATGTCAGAGTCGTAGCACGTCCTGGAAGATATGTCGGTAGTATAGAAAAAGCATGTTCAGCGGTTGGTATTATTCAAATTTTGTTGTTTTCCAAGGCTACACGTTGAATTGATTTTGTTTGGAAGGCCTCGTTCGTTTGCTATGCGTGGATGATGTTGGCACACAGAATTTTAATACTAGAAGCGTCGATTTGTAAAGTTGTTGAGCTGATGTTGGTGAAATTGTTACCGCGAATATAATACTTGTTTGCGAGAACTTTTGAAGATATCTGATATTATTGTTGATTTTTCACGGATATGAAGCTATCTCTGTGTATCGTACTTGCAGATTTCTGAGTTTGTTTGTGTTAATATCTTTGAATGAAAAAGGCTAGTGAATCGCTTTTGAGATTATTTTACACTTTATCTGTTGAGCCTAGGAGAAACAGTGCTGTTTAAAGTTGAAAATGGAGTTAACTTTCGTGTATATTTGAATGGTATTTTCTCGTGTGTTCTTGAAGAAAATGAGCTGTGTTTTGCTTGATTCAAACTTCTAAGACAAAAGTCATTTCGTTTTAGCTAAAAAGTTTTTGTGGTGTCTGTCGGTTGAAGAAGAAATCAGGCGTAATGGCCTAAGAGAGAGAAAGGGTCAAGCAAAAGGCACTAGAGATGAGATGAGTGTTGTTTGCTTGACCGTGCCATCGTGGTAGCAATTGCAATGGCGATTAGGGATTTTTTGGGTTACTCGTTTTGCAAAAAATATTTGTTGACTTGGGGAACATATTGTCCAGATAGTTATGTCGTGTAGATGCGTTTTAGAGTTTTGAAATTTGCGATTTTGCTCTTTACATGAGTTCTAATCACAAATTTTGTAACTGCAAGTTCTTTTTGTTGGCAATTTTTCGTATCCGCGCGAATGGGATGGTAGGTAGTATCGCAGCCGCTTTATGAGAGAACAGGGCATTTTTCAACCTTGACCTTTCCATCATGATCCCTACACGCTTGTAATTTCGTTTGGAGATGAACTAATTACCTTTTTTATGATCAGTTGTTGCGAACCTAATCGTAATACACCTCCAAGCGTTTTACACCGTAAGTTTCGCATAGCAAATCTCTACTCATTTTTTTAGAGATATTTTTGACGTTTTAGTAATGCCATCTTCTGTCTTAATGTACTCTGAACATAACACAGCGACTCCTCGCCGAATTCGTGGTCGGTACTGGCCGGTCGGCTTTGACTCGGTCGGTACTGACCGGTCGGCTCTGACTCGGTCGGTGCACAGGAGGCCGCCCCCGGGCTGTGTATTAAGTTACGCTCCCATTTTTTTTTCGTCTGCCAACTGGACGCTAGTTGGAACACACTCTCTCTTTCTATATACTTCTGACTCTCGGCATGCCACTCCTACTGGCTGCCCGCACGTCGTCCGCAACCTTTCCCCGTACACACTATTGTTAGTAATTATTACGGGAGGTTTCAGTATTCGGACTCGACCGGCAAACCCGCGACGCCAGCAACCATCTGCAACGACCGGCAGCGATCACCCGCCGACCAGCAGCAATAACCACACCTGCCGACCAACAGTGCAAATCAGACGGCCAGCAAAGCCCACCTGCGACGACAAACCAACCTTTCCCGTACACTATTGTTAGTAATTATTACGGAAGGTTTTTCGACACTCACTTTAACAACCTCCAACCGTCGACACGACCGGAGCACCCGCACTTCAACGACCTCCAACCGTCGACACGACCGGAGCACCCGCAATCATCAACCTCCAACCGTCGACACGACCGGAGCAACCGCAATCATCACCCTCCAACCATCGACACGACCGGAGCAACCGCAATCATCACCCTCCAACCGTCGACACGACCGGAGCAGCCACACATCAACCCTCAACCGGAGCGTCAGCATCAGCAACGTCGAACCAATGACTCAACCGGAACGTAAGCACCTCAACGCCCAACCTTCAGCATTACCAATATATATATTATTCTCCTTCATGTAATAAACCCTGCGTAAATCATACACATCTTCGTTCTGTTGTCCATATTGTTTCACCTGGTTAGATCACAAAGTAAAAATGTGGCGGGCTCCTTGTGACATCGTCATTTACGACACGCGGGTGCTCGGGCCATCGCCCTCTTCCCCTCCAGGGTGTCCGCAACAGTATAAGTTGGTCAAAGTTTTTTATTCACTGGCTCTCGGGTTGAAAAAATGTGTAAACGATGCATAAGTTTACTTATACAGTCTTGTGTGTTCTTGTATCCAGGAGAAAAATGTCGTGATCATCAATCTGTTGCGGGAGTATGCTGGTCGAGTGTTTAGGTGGAAAACACGCATCTCCTGGTGTATTTATCCCACAACCAAAAATAGCGGACTCTGATTGTGAGTCCGAATAATAACTGTTTCTAACTGTCCACGGTGAGATGTCAGCAAGGCTTCTCAACATATATTCAACACTCTCATCATGATCCCAGCATATATTTAGCGTCCTCAACGTGATCCCAATATTTATCGTGTAACTTTCCGACGCTTGTATCAAGCACATCTCTTTTATGTCGTACTTGTTTTTATTCGTGGTCGTCTTTTAATTCAGAAGTCGTTTGGAAGGACAAATTGATCCTTCTGTAGCGATGCAGAAGAAGATTATCTCCCTTAGTGGAGATACGTCACATTAGTCACGTGACGGCCGCTTCGTGATGTCACTTCATACATTGACGAGAGTGACCAGTCATTCAGCCAAACTCAGCAGTTGCTTTTTTACTCTGGGCTAAGGGGCCCGAGCCGAAGCTAAATCTGCTTGCCCCAGTAGCTTTCCCAGATATAAAAATAAACTCCAGCACGCGGTCCTCAATTTGGAAAAAACCAAGACTAGCTGTTTCCAGTTAGTGGACTATATCCTCGCCGGGGACATAGTAGATGAATCTGTCCCGTTTGAGTCTGGAGTTCTAAACAGTTCTTCTCCAGACAAAATGTATCAAAGTAAGACGATTTCTTTTTGTTTCACTTTACACTCTACTTTGCTGTGTAGGTATATGTGATATATTTTTCTCTGTGTGGGATATATATATATATATATATATATATATATATATATATATATATATATATATATATATATGCATTATGTATTATTTTCCATAATTTTGCAACACGCGTTTCGGGTCTCGCTACCTTCTTCAGATAAATAATAGATGTTTCCACATATTAAAATGAATTAATTTTCTTTATGTTTTTCGACATATATATATATATATATATATATATATATATATATATATATATATATAGTTTTGTACATATCTTCGTGGCATAAAAGTCTCTCCAAGAACAAAGTATGTTTGTCATTCCTTTTCCTTTCAGCCATTCCGTCCGTGAATTATGGTATTATTATATCACGGGTATAACAATGCCTATAACGGGGGAAATGTAAATGTGAGAATAAAATATATTTTTTAAACTGTTATTTTCTTACCTTTTCTTTATTTGACAATGTTATTTTCTCACGTTTTCCATATTTGGTAAACACTTTACAAAACGTTATTTTCTTACGTTTTCCTTATTCGATAAACAGCTTGGACAACGTTATTTTCTGACGTTTTCCTATATTTGGTAAATACTACTCCGAGGTCGATATAGCCAGTATACACTTTCTTATTAGAGAGGTATGTAATTTCCTGGAGTTTGCTGACACATATGCTATCATTACATCCCTTCAGTTATGCGTCAAGCGTGATACACGCTTAGTCGATCATGTATCTTTCGATACATGACTGACGAGGCAAATTTATTTCCTGCAGTAGGTTTCCATTTCTTTCTGCAGCAGACCAGTTGCCATCCATGGCTATAGAACCCGGTCTGTCCTGCTATTTACCCATAGCTTGGAGGAGAAAAGAGGATTCATACCTTTCCCAAGAGTATTAGCACGTAAGTGAATGTTATGGATTCGACTGGAATTCGAACTCGGCTCTCCGATTCCTCAATCCGAGATCTTGAAGAGATGACTTTCATAAAAAAGATGAGAGCCTAGTTAATATGATGTTCATTAATACTTTCATTATCATCGATCGAATTGAGGTACCTCAGTATGCGTGGGAGTCCTCACGGCTACCTTTTTGTTTCCATAGTGCATTAATGCATGACCAATCTTACTTTTTAAGATGCATCTCTGATTCCAGACTTCTTTCATAAAATAGTGTAATGAGAAGTGATTGAGGAATTCAGAGTCAGGTTCGCTTAAAGAAGCTTTATTCAACTAGATCCACACAGAGAGGTAGTCGCAGTAAAATGGCTGATCAAAAGGGTACAAAGTCAAAGGGGAACAACTTGTTCCCGAGAAGTAGAAAAAGGGGTTAAAGAGTTCCTTCTTTATCACCACATTCTCCGCCGCCCAGGGAAGTTCAAGGCCATAAGGTCATCTAGAGAGGAAGGGTTCAGTGGACTCTCGGAAAGGTACCTTTGATAAAGAACGTCTTCGCTCAAACTGAAAAAGAAAAGAAAAGAGAAGACAAAATTTAAAGCTGATAGTTTTCGGCTAAAAACGGTGGTCTTTGACGGAGCCTAGTAGAACGTCGAAGATTCAATGTGTTAGCATCTTCCCGCGGGGTCCTCTGGTAATTTTCCAAGAGTGGAGAGCGAGGAGACAGCGGAGCTGTATTCTCTGTAGCCGAGTTTTCAAAAGCACTTTGTAGAGGGGGAGGAGTGTTTGACAGGTTAGGAGCCTCTAGTTGTTGTGGGTCCCCTGACATAGAGTCAGGTTCGGTATTTGAACTCTCCACTTCATGGTTAGACTGGTTAGGAGCATCCAGCTCCTGCGGGTCCCCTGGTATAGGATAGGGTTCTGTATTTAGACTCTCCATTCCATCTCCCAACGGAGCCATATGACGCAAAGACACTGTTGTTTCTCGTCCGTTATTGAAGCGCGCATGAGCATAGTTTGGATTGACTTCCAGTATTTCGACGGTCTCTACCAGGGGCTCATATTTGTTTCCACGTACGTGGTGCTTCAGGAGAGCCAACTTGGATTTTGTTAACCAAGTAGGTATGGAATCACCCGTAGCTGATTTCCTTTGGAAATTAAATAGGCGTTCATGTGGAGTACAGTTGATGGGAGTGGAAAGTAACGAGCGAATGCAGTGAAGGGCTACGTCCAGCACCCTTTCCCAATTAACAATAGAGAGATTTCTTGTTCGCAGAGCCAGGCCCACGGTTTGCCAGATGATGCCATTGTATCTCTCTACTTGCCCATTGCCTTGAGGGTTAAAGGCAGTAGTTCGACTGGTAGCAATGCCTCGAGAATGCAGAAATCCCTTTAGTTCCTCTGACATGAAAGCAGTACCGCGATCAGTGTGTAAAAAAGAAGGATTTCCAAAAATAGAAAATAGATTGGTCAAGTGTTTCTTGACGGTAGCAGCGGTAACATCGGCACAAGGGAATGCAAAAGGGAAACGTGAGTATTCGTCTACCACTGTTAATAAGAAGCGATTGCGAGAATTTGAAGGTAATGGTCCCTTGAAGTCTACACTCAATCTTTCAAAGGGTTGACTCGCTTTTATGAGTGTTTGGGGTGCCTTTCTAATGAACCTAGGTTTCATCTCCGAACAGATTTGGCACGCTCTGACTACTGCTCTTACATCTTCTACAGAGTACGGCATATTTTTGCTTCTGACAAAATGCAGCATTCGGGTTACTCCCGGATGACATAAATCTTTGTGCAAGGTGTGTAACTTGTCTGCCGAGATGGTAGAAGAGCAAATCCGGGATAAGGCGTCCGCAGCTGCATTTTGTTTTCCGGGGCGATATGCTATATCGTAACTGAAACAGGCAAGTTCTAATTTCCATCTGGTGATCTTCTCGTTTTTTATCTTGTTCTTACTCTTAGGATTGAACATGAAGGAGACGGATTTTTGGTCTGTTATCAGTTTAAAATGCTTCCCGAGCAATAAGTGCCGCCATTTTCGGATTGCTTCTACAATAGCATATGCCTCCTTTTTGACTGACGAGTGCTTTTGCTCGGCAGGAGTTAAAGTTCTTGAAAAGAAAGCTACAGGCCGACAGTTTTGGATTAGTGACGCAGCAATAACATGTTCCGAAGCATCGGTTTCGATTTCGAGAGGGAAAGAAGAGGCTATGGCTACCAGGGATGATTTAGCAATCTCTTGCTTCAGGTACTTGAAGGCATCTGATTGTTCCTTAGTGAGAGGATAGCTGGTGACTGGTTAGGGGATGTAATTTTTCCGAAAAATTCGAGATCCACCGAGAATAGTGGGAGAACATACCCATTGCTCGTCGAAGAGAAGGAAGATCTTGGGGTACCGGTAAGTCTATCAATCCTTTGAGTCTATCTGAGTCGGGTTTTACAGAACCCTTGCTTATCGTATACCCGAGCAAGTCTACTGAAGAGAGTGAATAATGACACTTGTTTTTGTTCAGCGTCAAACCGTACTTTTCTACACTCTTCATGAACTTATTCAAATTGAGTCATGTTCAGCCTGATTTCTTCCACAAGTTGTGACGTTGTCAATATAGGCGTAGGTTCCTTTGAGGTCTTCTCGCCTGATGATATCATCCATGACTCGTTGGAAACTTGCAACGCCATTAGTTACTCCAAACGGGATTCGGCAGAATTGGTATAGAGATCCCGCAGCTTCGAACGCAGTGTATTTACGCTCTTCAGGCTTGATAGCGACCTGGTGATAGGCACTGGTTAAATCAAGAGTACTAAATACTTGATAACTGGCAATCTCGTTTACCATGTCTTCTATCCGAGGAAGAGGATAAGCATCTAGTAGAGTGAACCGGTTTATGGTCTGGGAGTAATCTACAACAAGTCTCTTCTTGTGATTTTCAGGAGATACTACAAGCGTTTGGGCTCGCCACGGGGAATGAGAAAGCTCTATAATTCCTTCCTTTCGCATACGGGATATTTCTGACTGAATGAATTTCGTGTCAGGTAGGCTGTCTCCTGGATTTAACCGCTATTGGATGACAATCTGGGGTTAGATTTGCAAACAGAGAGGAGTAGGGGACATTTTTAATGGCGGTCAATTTACAAACGGTGAGGGGTGGAAGCGGCCCTCCGAAAGGTATTTCTAAGGAAGAATGTTCGGATAGGAAGCTAAGTCCGAGAATGACGTCACAGTATAGGTCGGCCATCACCGATAGTTTGACATCCCTGTACTCCCTACCACTCAGGCGGAGAGATACTACACAGTGTCCGAGAGTAGTGGACGAATGAGAACTGCTAGCCATCAAAATTCTGTCAGAACTAGGCGTGACAGCCAATCCAAGTTTTTTAATTTTATCAGGATGAATAAAATTTTCCGAGCTTCCAGTATCAATGAGTATTCTAACAGGCTCGCCTTTGATTTCACCACACATGGACGAACGAGAGAATGTCCCTGAGAAGTTTGGAGAAGTAAATGAAGCAAGAAGAGACTCACCGTAGTTGATAGCCGCTGCTGTAGGAGACCTGCAGACATGAGCGAAATGTCCCCTCTTCTTACAATGTCTGCAAGTTGAGTTCCTGGCTGGGCATCTGGACCTATCGTGCCTCTGGTTTCCACAGAAGAAACATTTCTGTCCGGAGAGGGCGGCTACAGTGGGTAGTTCGTCACGCGCGGGCTGTTGGAGCTGACCATTATCCGTTTCTTCTGTCCTAGTAGTAGAGACCGAAGCGGTGAGGGAGTCCGGTCGAGCGTACGAAGCTAGTTGCTTCTGAGCCATTTCTAATGCTCGGGCTTGTTCGTACGCTGTATGTAGGTCCAGAATTTTGTTCTCTAGGAGCCTCTGTCTGATAGGGTCGGATGTAATTCCATTTATAAAGGCGTCTCGGATGTATTCATCTCTCGCCTGAATGGCCGTAACAGCTCTGAAGTCACAGTCTTTCGCCAGTCCCTTTAAAGATTGTAGATACTCGTCTACATTTTCATCGGCGCGTTGTTTGCGAGTCGCCAACAGGTGTCGGCAGAAGATAATATTCTTGGGCTGCACGAAAACTTCCTCCAGAACGTTCATGGCTGATTCGTAGTCGCTAATGTCCAAGATGTATTTATAAATGGCCGGAGAGACGAGATTTATCAGTAGACTCAACTTATGTTCATCCGTTACTGGGGTCGGTTGTTGAGTTCCGCAGACTGCTTCGAGAAAAATATGGAAGGATTTTTTTCAGTGTCGCCACGTATCTGCTGCGTCTAATTTTGAGGGATTTACATCCAGTCGTTCCGGATTAAGGTATTTTTCCATGTTGCAGATCTTAGTTGAATAAATTGTAATGAGAAGTGATTGAGGAATTCAGAGTCAGGTTCGCTTAAAGAAGCTTTATTCAACTAGATCATCACAGAGAGGTAGTCGCAGTAAAATGGCTGATCAAAAGGGTACAAAGTCAAAGGGGAACAACTTGTTCCCGAGAAGTAGAAAAAGGGGTTAAAGAGTTCCTTCTTTATCACCACAAGTAGGGAAAATTGTTATTTAATTCGGGGAGAAGTATGATATTTTCAAAATTCCAGCTTCAATGTCAAGTGATGCTTTATTATTCCTAAGTTTTTTAATAGTTATCTTAATTTCCTAGCCAGTAGGTTAGTTATTGTTTATGTTTGGAAACGAGCTTTGTATTGATTGGGTGTATTTGGGTATGTATTCTAATTTTGTGGGCATCTTTAGTTTAATGTGATCAGGTTTGAAATGTGATTCAAAATGTTTTTGAGACCAGGACATTTCTTCTGTGGTTGTTTTCATTGTATGATATTATTGTGATTTTTCGCTTTTCTCCACATTCTCTACACATTGTCTATGCTGTTTGGCGTCATTAATGTTTTGTGATGTTGGACGGCTTCGCTTGTCACTTTTGCTATGTCAAGCGAAAGCTCGTTAACACTTCAAAAATACTCGTTATATTCGAGACTTCGTAGACGCCGGTACTAGTAGTAACCCCTTTCAATAATATCCACACTAGTAATACTTGTTCAAGAAGTAATCGCCAAATAGTATAATCAGAAGAGAATCGTAATCCGTATAGTAGTATATAGCAATAGTGAATAGACAAGAAGAGTGAACAGTGATCCGTATTGTTCATAGAGGAGAAATAGTGATCGTATAGTCATCACGCTACTTCCTATTTATTCACTTCCATTATGATTACGTGATCTACTTAATAATGGAATCGCCCGTGTTACTCACTGGCGATCTAGTTTCAAACCACAGCGTCGGCAACGGCACTTACTCTTATACAACAAATTTCATTTTCAATTTTTCGGAGATACTTTTTTTTTTTCTTTAAAGAGTTAAGTATTTTTTTTAATATTTTCCCTTCCATTTTCCTTCTTCTGTTTTTTTATTGTATCAATTTTTTTCAAATCAGGATTGTTGTCCCATCGGTGTGTATCTTTTTCTTTCTAGTTTGGATTCTAATTTATTACTGAATTCTAAATTTACCTTTTCATTTTTAAAGGCTTGGATGTATACGTCGGTGTTTCCTAAGCTCACCTGATTACACACAGGAATATCTAATAATTAAACAAACCCGCGGATAAAGGACTCTTCTCAAATGTTAGTTTCTCATAATCTTTCATCGGAACATCACAAATATGTATGTATGTATTATGCGGGTATATCTGCATACACATCTTCATTCACTCCTTTTGTATTCTTTCCATTTAGTCTGTTCAGAAAATAAAATATGTTGTTAATTGTACGTAATTTCTTGTATATTCATTGCTACTCCCCAGCTTAAGGAGACGTTAATGTACACATTACCCTACCGAAAATTATTCCCCAACACAATTAACCCCATTCAGCTATTTACTTGTCAATTTCAGTAACATTATAAGTTTATAATTTTGCTAATTAAGACATGAATAAAGCCATATTGATAGAATAAAAGGATTTTTATTGAAGAGAGAGAGAAGGAGAGAGAAAGAAAGAGAGAGAGAGGCGGAGTGGGGAGAAGAGAGGACGTCACCGCTCTTATTCCGGATATTGAACAAGCGCATACAAAAGCAAACTCGAAAATCCAATGTGAAATTTGAACGAAACAAACATTTATTACAATAACATAAAAGTAATAGAACAGAATACAAGTTTTACAAATAAGTTTGCACAATTTTTCTATTGTGCGCCTTATTATAATTAAGGCAAGATAACCAGTATATATGACTCATAAAGAAGATATACATTTTTCAACAAAATTTTTTACAACTGAAAATTCTTTTGAGATGGCACAACACAATTCCTTTCAAAAAAGTTCTAACAATACAACTTCTTTCAAAGAAGATATACTTACTTAATTGAAAGTTAAAACTGAGAAGGTTCGTAAAATTCACCAGAGTCGCTGGGACTTTAACGGATTTGTTGTTTTTTAACACAGTTCGATTATTAGTTTAAGAATTTTTTCACTTTTCTTGTTTCTTTTAGCTTCTGTTTCCTTTTCTGTTTATTTCTTTGCTTCTTACGTCTTTCGTAAGAAACGGCCTAGTTCATCCGCTGGTGACAGCTAAAATTCCTTGTACATCTGAAATCTTTCACTAGCTTGGGTCATTCTCACTTCTTCGGATCCTTGTACTTTCGAGGAACCTTCTAAAATATTCTGCTCAACTCGACTTCTTATATCCAATAGGCTCCTGATGAATCACAGATTTAAAATTTGCGTGGGAGGAAGTCACCCACCTCATTGGTAAAAAAAATGTAACTCTTTTTAAAATTTTTAAAATTAAATCTTAAACCGTTCGTCTTTGACTACGGGTTCTTTTCGAGTCATTCTATTTCAGAAAGTTTAAAGTACAAAAATGTTCACATTCATTAAATTTATAACTGACTTCTTTTAATTATTTTACAACACTTCTCTTAAAAGTAAGTGTAACAAACAGACTATTATAATTTTTTTCTTTTTTTTTCACTTTTTAATCATTTATTTAATTTGCATTTTTTAAATATAATTTGTTATATTCTCCCCTCAAGAGAAAGGACAATATACAAACTTAATTTATTGTAAAAAAAAATATTATTTTATATTCACGTTTTAATTATTTTATACTTTCTTATAAGAAATAAGTGCAAAATAGATAATACTTCTCACAAATTGTTAAGTTATAATCAGTTATTTTTGGTAACGTTTTCCCATTTACAATTATTTTCTTCTATTCGCAAAAGAGATATTGACTTTTTAAATGAAAGGGTGAAAAAAAGTATTTTGTCAACGTTGTATAAATTTCCAGTTACAGCAGAATAATGACTTGTTTTATTTCTGATTTTTTTTCAAAATTTGTTATTATCAAAGCTCGTTTGTGTTTTCATTGATTTTATTTATTTTCACACGTGACAAGGAAGCCCTATTGAAAGGACACCATTAATATAATAATAATAATAATAATAATAATAATAATAATAATAATAATAATAATGAGAAGAAGAAGAAGAATTTGCTGATAGAAGTATTTTGGCATTTTGTTATTCCCTCTCGAATTCGGATCTTTGAATTATTTGAGTAACTTTATCGTGTCACGTTCTTTCTCATACATGAAATATAATCGCCCTATTAATTATCGCTTGCCAAACATCGTTAATAAAAATGTTCTTCATGTAGATAACGTGGGCATTTACAAATATCAATTCCCGAGGTGTTAATACGTTGCGAGTTCAGAAGTAGAGAACATAAATACTACACTAGGTGCTTTGGTTATTAAAATTTTACTTACCATCCAAAAACGTGCAGTATAATGCTTCGCTGATTCAGTACTGATAACAAAGTTATATGAAATGAAATGTCAGAATATTAGAAACGCGGCCTTACAATTTGTAGCTATTTGCTTGAATAATGGCAGTTACACGACGTATCATAAAGTCTACGGGGTGCTGGAGTTCCACGGTTGTCCAGAGTTGTGTTTTCTGGGTGTGGCTGTAGAGAATTTGGCGAAGAATGGTAAATACATCCCATACATGCTGAATGGTGTTTAAATCAGTAGAGTATCTGGAAGTCAGCTACGTATTCCTGGAACAGGTTTTGTGTCACCCGCACACATGATAGAACAAACTGTTACCTCCCGGACAACATGGTCGACAAATAGATCTGTGTATGGTTATTTTCTAAGCGTGACTTAGATGCGGCACAAGCCCGAAAGTATGGGGCACCCAGTGAGGTTGGAACTCGCTATTCAGTTGTAATTGTTTTAGCGAAACAAGCTTGCTAACCGTTACACAATTAGATCTGTATATGTGACACCTACACAGCTAACAAAGTGACGTTACAACAACGTTTCTGCAACGTTGTACAGAGGTTGAAAAAACATTTTAACGTGATAAAACTCTTCAATAGGGAGAGGAATGTTATTTGATAAATCTGGAAGAGCAGAAATTTTTCGTCTGAGAAAGCGACATATGTGTAACGATAGGCAAGTTAGCGAATTTGTATTGGACTCTCCTTAAACTTCACTTTAAGCCAATTCGTGATGTTACGAAACCTCCCACCTCCTAAACCCCCAAATATACCTCCAGACCCAATTCCTAAACCTAATCTCAACCTCAACACATTACATTAATTTCAGGTCCTAACTCTAGGTTATTAAAATAATCGTTAAATCATGTTACATCCTGTCCTGGAATTCGAACTCGGCTCGGATTGAGGAATCGGAGAGCCGAGTTCGAATTCCACTCAAATCCATTACATTCACGTACGTGCTAATACCTTTGGGAAAGGTATGAATTCTCTTCTTCGCCCCCCAGCTATGGCTAAATAGCAGAACAGACCAGGTTCTTGGATGGCAACTGATCTACAGCAGAGAGAAATGGCAACCTACTGCGGGAAAAAATTTGCCTCGTCAGTCATGTATCGAAAGATACATGATCGCCTAAGCGTGTTTGACGCATAGTATATAACTGACTGAAATCCTATCCCAAAGATTACAGAAATGCACTGCTACAGATACACTACTACTTTTTAGCTATTAAGTCAAACAAACACCATTCGGTTGTATTGAAATTATTACGGAGTCGCTAACTGGGTGCCCTGTGATTGGATGAAAAACAACCAATCACAGACTACCTTTTTAGATTTTCACCAAACCCCCACGAGAGTGGTTTTTACGAACCCTCTTCCTCTTTTGCTTGTTGGGACCCTCAGAGACAACACGTTCTCCGTCTGCACTCTCCGTCATCTAAGCACCAGGACACGTGTGAGGATTTAGACAGCAACTGAAGCTCAGAAGTCAAGGCTCTATTTCTACAACTCATCCAAAACGACATAGGAAATGTAAAACTGTTAAAAAGACGCACCTTTCAGATAAGTTCCGCAAACCCGACTGTTTGCAAGAAACTTTCCTCTCCTTTCCTACAAATACAAGTTTTTTCAAACATTTTCATCTGTGTTTGTGTTCCTTTCTTCTTGCCGGTGTCACAATATTTTTGTTACCAAATATAATTGGGAAAATCCCAATAATTTGCAAACAGTTGAAACTAGCATTTTACGCTAAGAAAGTAAGAACCACGTGAAATAATTTAACACGAAATAGATTTGTGTAAATTAATATCAAAACGTGACGTCGCTTGAGGAAAGGGTATACGCGCCCAATCCCATTTTGGTGTTTACTACTAGGATTTGTAGGGGTCAAGTTTCGTCCATCCTTTTCTATTTCCTTTGTTCTTAATTTGTTTTTTGTAGATATGGGTTCGCTCAGCAGGATGAATGACTTTAAGCAGATTAAGGGTGTTAGAGCCTTAATTTTTAATAGGGATTCCTTTAAAAGGAAAATAACATCTGCCGTTGAATTAATGTCAGCAGAAGCATCCTTAAATAAAACTTGTTTTAAAAAACAAGAAACCCTTATAAATAAATGGTTGACAGAGGTCGACGCAATTAACACAAAAATAAGTGAAGCTTAAGAAAAAGCCGATATTAATTTAGAAAAAAGCGGTATGTTGGAAGACGAACAGTTAGGGGCGGAGTTCGTTTACAACATATTTAAAAGGCTCACGGGACCGGAAGAGAATATTTCTAGTTCCAATACAGAATCAGCCCTAGTTCAAAATCCACAAGTGCCACTCACAACCTCGTGCGTTTCAGCCCCAAGGTTGCAGTGTGTTAAATTCAGTAGAATACAAGCCGGTAAATTTGAATTAAAAAATTTCCTGGTTCAATTTGAAAACTGTGTGGACGCTGTACACTAAAAAAAAAAAAAGCCAAGCTGTCGCTTTAAAAAAGTTTTTTAACTGGCTACGCGTCTCAGTTAGTGTCTCATCTTTCGTTATAAGATGAAAACCTTGAAGTGGCCATCAATTTGTTGAGAAAGGAATTTTTGGACATTCCTCTCATTATTGATAAAATTTTCAAACAATTGCTGGGCAGTACCCCTAAATATGACCCAGAGTTTGTCAACATAAAATGTTTTTGTCAGAAATTAAAGCTGACCTATCCGAATTAAAAACCTCGTATAATTTGGATTTTTTTTAAGAAAACACTCCAGGCTATGAACTAATCAGCCATATCATTTTTTCAAAATTATTCTCAAATCTTCAAAAAGAATTAATTCGGAAAGTTGACAGTAACTACCCAAAAATCAATCAGATTTTTGATAGTTACAACGAGTTTATAAAACCCTTAATTAAAACAGGTTTTTTAAAAAATTCTAATTTCCACCAAGACAATTTCAAGTCGCGGGAAGGGAATTATACTAAGAACAACAACGCAAAGAAAAATGTTCCAACATTGGAAAACTTTGCAATAAAATCTAGCAAAATTACTAGACATTGTAGATTTTGCGACATCAACGGGCACACCATGAACCATTGTTCAAAATATTCCTCCCTTGAGTCGAGACGTTCTAGGTGTAGGGAGATGGGCTTGTGCTCTTTTTGTACAAGTGCTAGTCATAGAACGGAAGACTGCTATGGCAAAACAAATAAATTACCTCGAAAATGTGCATATTGTAAATCCCGAGGCCACGTTACCCACCTTTGTGATGAAGCAGATAAGAGTGAAAACAGTTCATCTGCTTCCACGCACGTGTGTACCAACACTGGCACACAGGAGCAGCGTTATATTTTACCGATAGTGGCAATTACTGTTTCTAAAGGGAAACGTAAATACAAATTGAACTGCCTCTTTGATACAGGCAGTCCAAGGACTTATTTCTCTAGGCAAGTTATTGAAAAATTAGGGCGCTATAGATTTAACATCGGATTGAAGGTCAGTTTCGAGATCAGCCACAAGTTTGATTTTATCAAGCCTATCGCACTTACTATTAAGATAAGAGTAAATGGTTATGTCATCAGTATAAATGCCTGTTGTGATCTCATCAATAAAGCTGACATACTTTCGGTCATCATCACACAAATAGTGACATACGCACACACACACACCGACAGGTGGCAAAAATCTTGAAATAAAACTTAGTTGTTATCCAGTCATCAGTGTGTTGACATGTGTCTTTTTTGATGAACTCATAGTTACCCTTTATAAAACTGGTTTATAAAAGGCTTAACTATAAAAATGTCGAGTAGGGAACTGATAGCACCTGGAAGATCGTTGATAAAGATAAGAAACAAATTAGGTCCAAGGATAGAGCCCTAATGTACACTCGCCTTGATGTAAAAAGATCTAGAAGAGCGGCCATTCAAGATGACAATCATTATGCGTTTTGTTAAAAAAGATTATATTAAATAAAACATTAGTCAGAGACACACTAGACCTTCAGCTTATGAAGAAGACTAGCATTACAAACCCTGTTAAATGCCTTCGAGTTATCTGAAGCCATAGTCCGAACTTTTCCGTTCTTATCTAAAGCTTGACAGAGATGTGATTCTACAAAAGCATACTGAGAACATTATGGGGGTAGAATGTATGCAACAAGGAAGTTTTAAGGAAAATGGAAGCAAAAAAGACACATGCATAGAACCAGGAAGACCGTGTTGAAATTTCAGGTGTAAAAAACGATGTTCTTACCTGGCTTGGAAAATTTGACATTCACAGGCAGCGCCGGATTTAGGACAAATGAGGCTCTGTGCAAGTAAAGTTATGAGACCCCTTACTTGGGTCCTGAAGGAGGTAGGCCCGCCATGGCACACTAAGCACAATGGTAAATCCGGCACTCTTCACAGGACATATTGAAAGCAAAAGAGACTGAGGCAAACAGTAAATAACATACTTAACAAGTTTTTGTAAATGGCTGGCAGAACAGAGTGGGGTAAGGATTATAAAAAACTATTTCTAAGAGCTACAAAGGATAGGAAATTGTGGAGAGCTATGATGACGCACGTCCTGTAGGGATACGGCACATAAAAATATAAAAAAATTATACTGAAATAGAGAACGAAAATTGCCTTGATAGATTTTAATTTTATACAAATATGATATAACAAAGCAGGAAAAATGTTTTACTAAGATTTTGTTTTGATCATCTACTGATATGTAAAATTATGATATTTATTATTCTTTTTGAAAAAATGATAAGAATGAACAGTTTTCTTTTAACAAGTGACAATATAAGCTTACATAATAAATTAAAATGTGTTTGCGATATCGAAAGGAACTCGATAAGGAATCGTTTCACTGGTCTTCATTGGAAATATGTTGCCGGCAAGCGGGGAAGTGGGAGGCGTGCGCGCATTGAAATGCTTTGAGTTAAACACAAGCGACATATTGGTCACATGACATCAGACGAAACGAATCGCCGAATCAAAAACGAGCAGATTGCACATGTCGGAACCTCGTTCACAACAACAAACAACACCAGCAATATCAAGAGTAGAGATTTTTTGGAACGTGGTCGATGTGAAAACTTTTGGATCATTAGTATATAATGGTAAGTTATGTCTTTCCTTCATTTGGTCAGAATTATTTTTGTTATTTTATGTAATACATGAACAATAATCACCCTGGAAGGGAAACAAAACATTGCAATTTCTTTCGGTATATATTGGATAGGCCTCGCAAGACTATTTCGCGTTATTTTTCATTACGTTGTTTGTGATAAATTTTATTTTTAATTTACGGAGTTTAAAAAAAGATTGAAAAGAATGATGAAAAATTAAATCTCGTGGCTCGTCTTCTCATTTTCCTGTCTCAAGTTATTTTCTTTCTTTCTTTCTTTCTTTCTTTCTTTCTTTCTTTCTTTCTTTCTTTCCTTCCTTCCTTGCCGATAACCCTGTTCGATATTTCTTTCATGAATTTTCCGCTCTCGTTCCAGCCTTTTCTTTTTTTTATCAACAACAGTCCTCTATCTATCTTTCTTTCTATCTATCTATCTATCTATCTATCTTAGTTCATCTTCCAGTTTTTCATCAATCACCCAGCTCAGTATATTTTGTTACATTAATTCCCTCCTCCAATCTCAACTTCTTTCTTTCTTTCTTTTTTCTTTCTTTCTTAGTTGTTCATTCCTTCCCTTGTCGATAACACTGTTCGATATTCTTTCATGTTAAACGAATTCACCGCTCCTGTCTCAACTTTTTCTTTCTTTTTATCAACACTCATCTATCTATCTATCTATCTATCTATCTTTTTTTCATGCTCCAATCTTTCTTTCCTATTTTTCTTCTTGTTTTAATTATCAACTTCCTTCCCTCCCCTCTCTCTCTAACGTCTGTATAAAGCAATTTCTTTATAGATTTTCAATTCCAGTTCTTGTTTCTGTTAACTACCTACATATTCCTTTAATAATTTCTAATAACTGCTCACAATTTTTCTTGCTCTGCATTTGTTGCGGTTGAGGCGCCTCGCTCTTGGCTAATGGTCAGAAAGCTGGTCACAAACACCACTACTAATAAGCCCAATCCTCAAACATTGCTTCGTAGTCTTCAGAAGTTTCTTTTGATGATTCTGTGTTATATAAAAAGAAAATCATGACCTTTTCTTTCTATCTCTTGTAAACTCGTCCACCAAGAGAAATTGCCACATCACCTTTCCAAATTTAATTGCACACATCTTATATCAAGAGGTATTTCAATGTTTAATGTAATAAACCATTAATGCGAAACCCGAAACTGTAGGAGTAACTTAAATTATTTAGATTCTCTCTGTTGCATACTAAGTTTAATTGTGTCTGGTTCAATGCCAACGTAGTGAGGCACCCGGTGAGAAACGAACTCATTAAACTAGCGAATTGACTAAGCTTGTTAACGATAGCGCTATAGAAGGCACCCTTTAGATTTGTATTAATATAAGGTTTCGTATAATTGGTCTAATACTGTTATTCTGCTTGTATGTATATATGATCGTCCCACCTTTTCTTATTATATAAGGCCTGCATAACATTAGTCTGTTTGTCTTTTGGTTGAAATTTTACCAACGGTTATATATATATATATATATATATATATATATATATATATATATTTGTGTATTTAGGCAGCAATCCTTCTTTCAAGCACATTTCATTAAAAACGACTGACAAGGTGCTTTTATTTAGTTTTTTATATAATTTCTCGTGCGATCTAATAAAGTTTTTCTTTTCAGAGGATAAATTATATAAAAATTGTCCGAAAGTTCTTTTTATCCGAGCGCTTTCGGCTATACATTTAGCCATTATCAAGGATTATATTTCAACTGTTAGAATTAGAAATAGTTTGTTATGTGTATGTTTTATAAAGTGATTCATTTTTTTGTTTCAAAACACAGTCAAGATATTATGTCCATGTTCAAAGTTAATATTATTAAGTGTTGGTTTGTTTATTTTTATTAGTAAGGCTTCCATTATTTTTAGCCTTTTTTTGCAAGTGGATGATGCTATTATATTAGTGTTGTCGACAAGTATATTCCGAATAGTGTCCGGTAGGTCTCCATGAATATTTAAATGAGATCTAATTGAGCTATTGTCAGAAAGGTGTAGAGTTAATCTGCGTGTTAAACGATTTGTAGTGTGGCCTATATAATTATTTACGAAAGTTGATTCTTGAGGAATACAATTCCTTAATGGACATTTGAATTCGTAAATAATGTTTGCTCTATTTAATTTTGTTCTAGGAGGTGAATTATTATTTTTAACTATAAGGTTGCAAGTTTTAAATATTTTTAACAAAAAAATTAGATTAATTATTTATTACCCTGCTATTTAACCCACAGTTGAAAGAAGAGGTAGGCGCATGCATTTCCTAACGACATTAGTACAAAAGTGAATGCAGCAAACAAGCTTGGGATTTGAACTCGACGATTACACGTTCCTCTCTGATAACCTTTGTTGCTGTGTGCAAAATTATTTCTGTTGCTTGTTACCTAATAATACTGTTGTTATTTACTAAGCTTGAGCACAAGTATAGGACACCTAAAGATAAATGTTTAAAACATATTGGATCTAAAGAGTAGCGCTTGTTGTGGGTTTCATGAACTTAAGTCATTAACTGCGGATGACGACAATTTCCGTCATTGTAGTTTTAGTGCTCAACTGCGAGTGAATGAAAGCTTTGCCATAATTAATAGTTAAATTGTGAAAAAGTCAGATGAAAAAAGGTACAAGTGAAGTCTTTTATGAACGGCATCATTAGGTGAATAGATGCTTTCTTGATCAAGTAGGGTACTCCTTGAAAGATGAGTTCCTGAAGATATGAGTTCAAATTACGTTGGGTGCTATATTTTTATTGTGAATTCCAATAAAGAATGAATCGGTAAAAAAAAAGGTGTGAAGAAGCAACAAAAAATGAAGAAACTGTTCAAAAATTGATTATAAAATATAGAAAAAGTGTGTGTAAAAATGAAAAATACTTTCTCTCAAATTTTCCTAATGTTCTAATATCTTTCTCAATTCGCAAAAAGTGTTCAGAAGCGTCATATAGTCTTTTATTTTAATTACGTTTTCTATTTCTTTTATTTTTATCAAAAGAAATTTAAGGACAATTTCTCGGGTTTCATAGATTTTCGTCACAAACTTTTATACTCTATAATATTTCTTACTACAATAAACCTTATAAAGTGGGTGCACGTGTTTGAGTAAATACCCTTGTGTGTGTGTGTGTGTGTGTGTGTGTGTGTGTGTTTAAGAGTTGAATTAATGTCTATTGACCTAGAGTTCAAAAGAAAATGTGCCTCCCGACAGGAATCAATCCTGTATCCCCTTTGTAACTTGTGAAACCACATTCAGGACAGGCGCGTTTTTACTATTTAGTTACAGGAAGCCATGACAGTAAAACAAAGTTCAACTATCCTACCTACAGTAATGTACTGTAACCAGCGCTCTCTTCGGCAATTAGACTAGCCGTGAATGTCCTATACTAACTTCACACTTCTGCCTATTTTTTGATTTTTTTTTTGTTGTTTTAGTTTTTCTCCTATCATCATTCCTTTGTATCTACTGACATAGAAAGATAGTTTAGATCCATAGAACAAATTCGGTGTTATATAGATTAAGATGTTATGGTAAAACCGACTTGTTGTTAAAGCCACAGAAGAGCACCTGGCATGGTATGGCTGTGGGCCTATGGTCTACAGACAGTCAACAGGTTCAGGAGAGAAGAAGGAAGTGACAGATAAAATAACGGATGAATTCTTTCAGTGTTAAGAACAATACTGCATGTGTTGTTCACGAAAGCATATAGATTAGTATAAAATAGTCAACATATGATCAACCTTTTCCCTGTAAACTTAAATGAATATATCGACAGTGGATTTAAGATGGAAAATAGCAAACTCAAAGAAAGGAAAAATTAATAGGAAATGTCGAAAATATTGTGAAATTTATGATGAGAGAGGAGAAATAATGGTTAGCTTGACATACGAAAAAATTGTTCAACCTATTCAATCTATAATTTTATTTAGCATCTTGAATGTATGCATTCAGGCGTGGGGGCACAAGTACATATATATATGCATATGCGTCCATCCATCTGTACACAGTCAGTCAGTTAAGTGCCATACGTGATACACGCTTGGGCGATGATGTATCTTTCGATATATGACTGACGAAACAGAATTTTTTTCACGCGGTAGGTTACCATTTCTTTCTGCGGTATACTGGTTGCCAACCAAGGCTAAAGAACCCAGTCTGTCCTACCTTTTAAAAAGTCAACACTATTTTTTTGTATATACACACTAAGTCTAATCACCTTCCATCTATAATTAAACATTTACCTTCATCAATCGAAAAAATAATAAGTACAAATTCAGCAAATGAGAAAATATTCTATGAACATAGTAGAAATGAAGATAATGAAAAGTTATGTAACTGTAGAAATCCTCAAAACTGTTCTCTTAATAATAAATGCCGTATTGAATCAGTAATTTATTAATGCAATACCTCATATATTGAAGATCCAGACATGATTAAATTCTACATTGGATGCACACGGAATGAATTCAAAACAAGGTGGAACCAACATCAAACGTCTTTTAATAATAATAAATACCGAAATCAAACATCCCTATCTAAATATTTCTGGCACTTAAAAGAAACCAATAAAACACCAACGATAAAAAGGAAATTAATAAGAAAAGCTAGAGCTTGTATGTCATTAAATGACTCATGTCCTTTTGCATACATGAAAAATTATACATTATTAAGTTTCTGAAAAATAAAAATTTACTAAATCAAAGAAATGAAATTGCTAGTTTTTGTAGGCACTGTCAAATACTTCCCTTAATAATAATTAATTTTGTGAAAAAAAGAACAAAGATGAAACATACATTTTTCTAATTGATCATTAATTAGTAATTAAATTAATATATTTATTTGTAAAAATACCGTATAGTCTATTAGTTATTAGAAGGAAGGAATGATACTTTAAATCTTTAGGAATAAAATTTAAATATTAAAAATATGACTTACACATATTTAAATGTGTATAAAAATATGAATTAAGCGGATAAATAAAAATACCAATTTTTTTTTTGTCATTGAAAACCCAGACGGTTCGCTTAATGACTGATATATATGCTTATTAGCAGGCTCACCCACCCAACCTAAACTTAACCTGACTTTGTAAGTAACATATATTGAATACATAAGCTGTCTAAGGATATTAAAACCCAATCACCCCTAATTAAAATAGATTGAATTTTCCTTAATCTTAACAACTCATAATATTAATATTGTCTGCGCTTATAAATTAAGTCAGTTTCTTAAAAAGTTATTCCTAACATCGCTTGACAATGGAACGAGTTTATGGATTTTAAGTTTAATTTTTATAATGAAATTTATAAATTTAGTTTCAGTTTTGAAACATAGAAATTTCTGTGTAACGATAGAATCATATTTAAAAAAAGAAAACAATTATAATATATATCCATACATACATATATATATATATATATATATATATATATATATATATATATATATATATATATATATATATATATATGTACGGGTGGTTGGCAGCTAAACCAGCTACCCCACTAACATTTCTACTGTTAAAGAAATGATATGTCAGCAAAAATATGACCAAATCTGTTAAAGGACGGACGAGCTTCTTATAGGAGCTAATATATACACACGAGGGTAAGTCAAAAATTATCCGTACTTTCGACATAACATATCTTTAGACAAGAGTGCAGATAATTTTGACTTTCGCTCGTATATACAGTTGCGGCCAAAATGTTCAGAACGGCATTGTTTTCGTTAGAAAAGTAGGTATAAGTTTTTATCAAAATTGTTTTATATTCTATAATCTTCACAGACAATAAATACGATATTAATTGTTATTGTCTGAGATTCTGGTGTAATTTGAGAGGATAATACAAAAGTTATGGATGATTTAGTGATTTACTGCAAAACCCATGGCGGCCAATATGATCAGAACGGTTGCTTTTATTCCGTGTTTTAGTATATTTAACCGGCGAACTCTATTTTTTTTTATTTTGTTTACGTGACGGTTCGTTTACTAAACATTAGTAAGAATATCTGCAGTGTACTTTGTTAATATAATGCCAGTTACTTCGTTACCAATTCGTCAGCAGATTATTAAGCTTCGAAAGAAGGATAATTTAAGTATTGGGTCTATTGCAAAGTCAAAAAGTGTTGCTCACAGTATTCTTAAGATCTACGATGATTGTGGTTCGTATGAAGCAAGAAAGTCTACAGGTAGTCCAAGAAAAACGACCAAGATCGTGCTATGGTAAAGTTGGTTAAAAAGGACAGATTTAAAACTGCTGCTGCTGTTTCTCGGGAAATGAGCATTGTACTGAAGAAAACTTTATTCCGAAAAACTGTGTCTCGTCGTTTAGTTGAACATGACTTACAAGCAAAAGCACCTGCAGTGAAGACACTGATCAGCTCTAAGAATAAAAAGTGTCGTCTTACCTTTGCAACCGAACATGTGTTGTGGTCTCAAGAAAAATGGCAAACGGTGCATTTTAGTGATCAATCTAAGTTTATGTTATTTGGCTCAGATGGGAAAAGGTACGTTCGTCGAAAAGTAGGTGAAAAATTGTCGCCTAAATGCCTTAAGACTAGTTATAAAATTCGGTGGAGGAAGTGTCATGGTTTGGGGGATGATATCTGGAGATGGTGTGGGCTCTTTGGTGCGATTACATGGAAAGGTAAATGCAGGAGTTTATAAACAACTTGTAACAGATCTTGTCTTGCCTGTGCTGAGAAATTCAACTTAACGACCACCCATATTCATGCAGGACAATGCCCCATGTCACAAGGCTAAGGTGGTCATGAACTTCCTCAAGGCTGAAAAGGTTATTGTTATGGATTGGCCTGCTCAAAGCCCAGATCTCAATCCTATTGAAAATGTGTGGAATATTCTAAGAGAACGTTCGAAAGCCAGAAATCCTAAAACAACCGAGCAATTATGGAATGCCCTTCAGGAAGAATGGAATAAGATCACTCAGCAAGAAATTGAAAATTTAATTTCCTCATGCAGTCGAAGATGTCAAAGTGTGATTGAAGCTAAAGGGCTTCACACTAAATATTAAATAATTGCAGTTGCAATATCGATTTTTCAAACTCTTAACAATTTTTTTTCATTGAAATCTTCGAGTTATTCTCCACGATGGCAAGCAGAGCGTCTTCATTGACGTGGTAAGGTCATCAGGAGTATGGTTGATCTTTTAGGTTAAAATAATCTTGACGAAATTTACCAAACCACTTTTTAACCGTCCTAAGAGCTGAAATCAAATAAACCTTCTGAATGTTTTTTTCGCAGTTGCGATACTTACTCCTTTCCGAAATTCAGAGAGCATATGGCAAAAGTGCAACTTTTCATTCTCCATCTTTAAGACATTCATTTGTGGACAAAATGTCAACATTCAACAAAGTCTGCCTCGTGACTGAACGATGCAAGGTTTTAATCTCGAACACATTAGAAATCGGCACCAAAACAACCGCCAGTGTCAAGTTGCTGTCATTTTATATTAACAATGACAATCAGGAACGAACTTTTGCAATGATCTGTTATTAATAATTTTAGATTTCTGAAAGAATCCCACAAGTGCCCATAAATAATTCCTGTGTATAGCTTTGTCTGTTCTGTTCGATAGCTGATATTACCAACAATTAAAAATGAATTTTCCATTTGCCCTGCTATCAAGTGAAAGCTGGCGCGCTGAAAGAATTGATTTGTGGTAATGTGTACCAGATTGCACTTGGTGATGATTTTTATCGAAAACTTTGGAATCAAACTGGCTCAATGGTATAAAATAAATAATATATATATATTTATTTATTTGATTTACATTGGAGTGAGTTCTCTGGTACTCGGGATAACAAAATGTTCGTTTATAAGGCAGATCTTAGTAGCAGTCCGGAGAAATTCCGTTTCGGCTCGGTAGAGGATAGTTTCGACAGTTGAGAATTCAGAACTTGATAATAGTAATCATCTTAGAAATAGGTTGACATCGATCTACTCACTGTATTTTTCTCAACCCTCAGAAGGACATAAAATATCATTAGTAGATGTCCTTTTAACTACTTCACGCGCCACGTATGGCTGGTTTCTCTGGCGGTCGCGTCTCTTGTTCCGTGGTTTCCCTTGCCGTCCCTTCTCATCTAACAGAGCTGTGAGCTTATATTCTTTTGACGGGGATCCAGACTTACTAGCGCGAAGCTCAGTTTCGGCTAACATCGAAAAGTCTCTTTGTGTTAATTTTTTTTGATTGGCCAAAATTATATTATTTTCCGGCGTTCATTTCTTTTTAATTTTTTTCTTAATGCGTTGAGCCTCTCTGATTTTTTGGTAGTTTTCAGTCACAAATTAGTAGACTCTGGTCCCACAAACTTCCGCCGTTTTGCAGCCGGCGTTTTGCAGATAGACAAAGAATAGTTCTAGATAGATCTAGAACAGATCTAGATAGATAAAGAACAGCTCTAGATAGATAACAGAAAATACCTAGATACATAGATAATGAATAGATCTAGATAGACAGATAATGAACAAATCTAGATAGATACATAGATAATGAACAGATCTAGATATACTGATAGATAATGAACAGATCTAGATAGACAGATAATGAACAAATCTCGATAGATATTTAGATAAGGAACAGATCTAGATATATTGATAATGAACATATCTAGATAGAAAGATAATGAAAAGATCAAGAACGATAGATACATAGTGAACAGATCAAGATAGAGCGATATAGTTGTCAGTTCTAGATACATAGATAGTGAACAGATCAAGATAGATCGATAAATAGCTAGTGAACAAATCGAGATAGATCGTTAAATAGATAGTGAACCGATCGTGATAGATATATTGATCAAGATAGATTTATAGGTAGATAGATAACGAATACACCAAGATAGATAGGTAGATAGATAATGAACAGATCTAAATTGATACGTATATAGATAATGAAGAGGTCTCGATAATGAAGAGGTTTTCGATAAATATATAATGAAAAGATTTTAGGCCGATAGATGAATAGATAATGAACAGAGAGATAATGAAAAGATCAAGAAGGATAGATAGATAGATATAGAGTGAACAGATCATGATAGATTGATAGAGATACATATATAAAGTGAACCGATCACGATAGATAGTGAACAGATCAAGATAGATCGATAAATATAGATAGTGAACAGATCGAGATAGATCGATAAATAGATAGATAGTGAACAGATCAAGATAGATCGATAAATAGATAGATAGTGAACAGATCGAGATAGAGAGATAGTGAAGAGTTCGTGATAGATTGATATATAGATCGATCGATCGATAGATAGGTAGATAGTGAACAGATCAAGATAGATAATGAACAGATAAAGATAGATAATGAACTCATCCAAATAGATAATGAGCACATCTAGATACGTAAGTAGATATATAATGAACACTTCTAAATTGATACATAAATAAGATAGATAATGGGCATATCTTGATTGATACGTAGATAGGTAACAGATAGATAATGAACACATCTAGACAGATAGATAGATAAATAAGTAGATAGATAATAAACATATCTTGATAGGTACGTAGATCGATAACAGATCTAAATAGATAGGTAGATATGTAATGAACATATTTTGATAGATAGATAGATAGATAGTGAATAGATCTAACTAGAGAGATAATGAACAACTTTTCGATAAATATATAGATAATGAAAAGATTTTAGGAAGACGGATAATAAACAGATTTAGATAGATAGATATATAATGAACAGATCAAGATAGAGGACAGATCAAGATAGATAGATAGATAGATAGATTAGGAATAGATCTAGATAGATAGATAGATTATGAATAGATCTAGATAGATAGATTATAAATAGATCTAGATAGACAGATAGATAATGAAATGATCAAGATAGAGAGATAGTGAACAGATCACGAAAGATAGATTAATCATGATAGATAATGAACACATCTAGATAGATAGGTAGATAGATAATAAACAGATGTAAATAGATAGGTAAATAGATAATGAACAGATGTAAATAGATAGGTAGTTAGATAAGGAACAAATGTAAATAGATAGGTAGATAGATAATGAAGTGGTCTCGATAGGTAGATAGTGAAAAAATTTTTAGGCTGACAGATGGATAGATAATGAACAGATCAAGATAGATAGTGAAAAGATCAAGATAGATAGATAGATAGTGAACATTTCAAGATAGATCGATATAGAAGAAGAAGAAGAAGAAGAAGAAGAAGAAGAAGAAGAAGAAGAAGAAGAAGAAGAAGAAAATAATAATAATAATAATAATGTAATTCTGAATTTTTGGGAAGTGTTTGGTAAGTAACTTGAAAAATAATTTCCCTCTTTTTTCTTTTCCTTGAATTGCTTTTCATATGTTGTTTAATTTGAGGTTTAAATTCTAGTTTGGTTTTGTGACCCTCTACATTTAAGCTCTTCTCATATTCTTTCTTTTTATCCTCAAAAATTATTCTACTAGAAAAGTTTCTGGATAACCTAGACTCTATTCTTTTAGGGATGTACTTTATTATGTTCGTAGAGTGGTTATTCATGTATTTTAATTTGGCATTGGGTTTTATGTATGGGGGAAATTGCCAGCTTGAAGATTTAATTCTTCGTTTCAGATAGGTGACAACTTTTGTATTCATTTCGACTTCTATTTCAAAGCCGAGTTTTTTGAAGAGTTTGAAAAGCGCTTTTCTTATAGTGTCATTTGTTCTTCTGTTGTTTGTCGCTATCATCAGACCGTCGTCCCTTTACAGAATTGTACATATGAATAACAAAGGTATATAGATATATAGTTTGATAGATAATGAACAGATCTAGATAGATAGCTCAATAATGAACAGATCTAGATAGATAGATAGATAGATAATGAACAGAACTAGATAGATAGTTAATATAAATAGATAACGAACTAATCTAGATAGACAGGCAATGGACGGTTCTAGAAAGATAGATAATGAACAGTTCTCGGTAGATAGATAGATAGATAGATAGATAGATCGATAGATAGATAGATATTGAACAGATGTAGATAGCTAACTAGCTAGCTAGCTAGATAGATAGATAGATAGACAATGAAGAGATGTAGATAGATAATGATGAGATGTAGATATATAGATAGATATAGATAATGTACATATAGATAATGAACAGATGTAGATAGATATCGATAATGAACAGATGTAGATAGATAATGATGAGATGTAGATATATAGATAGATATAGATAATGTAGATATAGATAATGAACAGATGTAGATAGATATCGATAATGAACAGATGTAGATAATGAATAGATCTAGATATTTAGATAGATAATGAATAGATATAGA
This sequence comes from Acanthosepion esculentum, assembly GCA_964036315.1. Taxonomy (NCBI): domain Eukaryota; kingdom Metazoa; phylum Mollusca; class Cephalopoda; order Sepiida; family Sepiidae; genus Acanthosepion; species Acanthosepion esculentum. Next base: position 99,651,523 of record OZ038481.1, read on the forward strand.
TGCATAGATAGATAATGAATAGATCTAGATGCATAGATAATGAACAGTTCTAGAGAGATAGATAGATAAATAGATAGACAGACAGACAGAGAATGAATAGTTCTAAGTAGATACATACATACATGCATACATACATACATAATGGACAGTTCTAGATAAATAGATAGGTAATGAACAGTTCTAGGTAGATAGATAATGAACAGTTCAAAGGTAGATAGATAATGAAAAATTCAAATGTAGATAGATAATGAACAGTTCAAAGGTAGAGAGACAGACAATGGACAGTTCTAGATAGATTGATAGACAGCTAGATAGTGAACAGTTCTAGATAGATATATAATGAACAGTTCTAGATCTATAGATAACGAACAGTTCTAGATAGATAAACACTGAACTGTTATAGATAGATAATGAACTGTTATAGATATATAACTAGATTATGAACTGTTCTAGATAGATAGATAGTGAACAGTTCTAGATAGATAATGAACTGTTCTAGATAGATAGTAAACTGTTCTTGGTAGAAATATAAATAATGAACAGTTCTACATAGATAAATAATGAACAATTCCAGACAGATGCTTAAATAATGAACACTTCTACATAGATAAATAAATAGATTGATACTGAACTGTTCTCGGTTGATAGATAGTAGATAATGAACAGTTCTAGGTAGATAGATAATGAACAGTTCAAATATAGATAGGTAATGAACAATTTAAATGTAGATACATATATAATGAATAGGTCAAAGATAGATAGATAGATAGATAGATAATGAACTGTTATAGATAGATAATGAACTGTTATTGATAGATAAATAATGAACTGTTCTAAGTAGATACATAGTGAACTGTTCTAGAACTGTACATAGAATATGAACTCTTCTAGATAGATAATTAACTCTTCTAGATAGATAGATAGATAGATAGATAGATAGATAGATAGATAGATAGATAGATAGTGAACTGTTCTAGGTAGATAGATAAATAATGAACAGTTATACATAGATAAATAATGAACAGGTCTACATAGATAAATAATGAACAGTTCTGCATAATTAAATAATTAACAATTCTAGATAGATGGATAAATAATGAACAGCTCTAGATAGATAAATAGATAGTTTGATAGTGAACTGTTCTCTGTAGATAGATAGATAGATAAATAGGTAGTTTGATAGTGAACTGTTCTCTGTAGATAGATAGATAGATAGATAGATAGATAGATAGATCGGTTGCCAGACTAACATAGATAGATTGATTGAAAAGAACGTGGAAAATAATGACGAGGATAAAAAGATGATGAAAAAAATAAATAAAAAATATTGAAACACTAAAAATAATCCTGCTTCATTAAAATTGGAATTGGACTGAAGGTTAATGAAAGCGTTTCACGCTTTATTTAGGCGGGAAATTGAGATTTTAATTTAATAAAATAAATCATTTTCTTCCTTGATAGGCCGCCTTTAAGGGAAGCACTTCGCACAAGGAAAAAAAACGGTTAAAATGAAATCAAGACTGTTTTTTGTTTTTTTCCTTCTGGATCTCTTATAGCCTAAACCCTGTTATTTTTTTATCAATTAAAACGAAACGGCGACGAAAGATTTTGCGTGTTGACTATTTGGAGCTACGAATGACCAAATTAAGATTCTTTAGTCATACATGGATGTCATTCTTTTTCAAATAATTTCATGTGAAGAAACATATTCTATTCTTAGTTACAAAAACTCAAATCAGTAAAAGAACAAAATGTAGGCTTGTTTTTTTTTTCAGTTAAATCATATACGAGATTTTTTCTATTTTTTGTTAAAATCTTTACAGAATGTCACCTTTACATTGAAATAGTAAGTGGAATGTGCAGAGGACCGGGGGTGAATATGAGGATGAAATCTCTGGGCTAAGATTTCCTGCTGGCCGTTCCCGCTACATATGAATGTTGGACTATCATGGAGTCCAAAGAAGATAAAGAAAACAAACAAGACCGATATACATGTACAAAACAATTATATATATTATTAACAAACATTAATATACAGAGACAATGAAAAAGTTACAAAGGGTGTTTGTATGGAAAATTATGTGTGTGTGTTGAATGTCCGTACGTATGTGTATTTTGTTTTTAGCGTGTTCCCAGAATATGGGAAACGCTGTTTGTATGAGAGTTCACATATTGGAAAGTAAAAATGAGAAAGTTTTTTATACCTCGCCTCAAGCACGAGGTTTCGGCCCGCGGCCTAAGTCGAGATAGCTGTCCGCACGTGTGCGTAAGCAGGAAAAAGAGAAAGAGAGAAGGGTCAGCCAGTATTTATACTCGTGGGAGAGAGACCCCTGTTGAAGGGTTAGGAAATGAGGAGGAGATAACTCCGACAAATGTTCATTCATACAAAAGTTGAATTATTTCAGTAAATAGCAATTCACACCAAAAAAACAAATCCGGAACAATGTCAAATTTAATAAATTTTAAATTGAGACTGTGCTTGCTTTCATTGGTTTGTTAAATTAGCATTTTTTTCCATCACTGCGCTTTAAAATATCATACTTATTTATTTATTATTTGTTCCTGGCAATTTTACTAATTAGATTAAAGATTTCACGTCCATGTTTTGAAATAACACCTGTTTTTAAAAGTACTGTAAAGATCAACAATATTTATTGGCCCTTTGGAAAGTTATTCTCATGTGTCTTACATTACATTACATTAACACATGCAGGGTGTTGCTGGAATGGAAAGTATTATCATTTTATACTTTCTGGTACATTTGTTCCGCAAACAATGTTTGCCGGACTCATGAGAGTCCGGGTAAAAAATAAACACTGAACATGGAATTCAAACAAACAACAATTAATAAATGTATTAATAAAACATGTTACTGAAGGATAAAGAAAAAAAAACGAGTCTGTGTCTCTGAAGTATTTACATACCTTGTGTATATCGGAGCGAAAGGAAACGTGTTGCCGATCCGAAAGTCAAAGGGAAAAGAGGAAAAGACTTTGATATATCGCACCACTTGTGATTCGCGCCAGTGAGAGGTAATCCAACAAGGGTTTTATAAAAGAAAAGCGCAGCTATACAAAATTATCTTTTCTTTTCACTCCTCTGGGAAACTGGGCTAACATCATCGGGTAGGCATTTTTGTATTCTCTCACTGGTCCTGATATGCTTGACCTTTTATTTTATAAATATCTCATTTGATGGCCAGATATCGAAAGATCCTCTTTTATATCTAATATTAATCTAGCTAACACTACAATACTTTTTTTTCTTTTGTTCAGTTTTTGCGATGTTCAGTTTTCATGTTCAATTTTAATATGGAATATTTTATGCATAAAAACTTAGTCATGACTTATTGCATCAAATTGTTTTATTTCCATTTGGGTCATGCACAGTAAAATACATTTGTACACGAGACATGTAGAATTAATTGGCGCAACGTAAAAAAAAAACATGCAAAGTTCGATGTACTATAGAAATCATTTGTGTTTAGTGTGATTTTTGTAAAGGTCGTTAATATTAATAATAATCTCGAAACAAAATCTAGATTCGCCCGAAACATTAGATCATTCCAAAAGTTCGTGCCCGAGTAGAAAATTAAAAACAACATATTCACAAAAAAACATTTCTTAGTCAAGTATATAGTCTCCATTGTTTTTATGACTGTCTGTTGATGCAATTTTCACAGAAACATCGATTTTTTTTTGTTGGAAGAGGGTTATGATGTAGTTTTTGACTGACTGTACAAATAGTCTTTTTCTTTTAAATTGTTCTGTAGATACTGGAACAAATAAAAATCCAAAGGAGCCAAGTCAGGAGAATACGGTGGGTGCTGGAGGGTTTCCCATTTCTACTCTTTAAGCTTCTGCAAAGTCTTTTTTGCACTATGCAGTCTTGTGTTGTCGTGGTAGAAAATAACATATTTTCGATTTGCCAAAATCGGCCGTTTTTTTTAAACCCAACTCTCTTCAAATGGCAGAAGGATGTTGAGATGTTGATTTTCAAACTCTTAGCAATCTCTTCCGTCGAAATCTTCGGTTTATTCCTCTCGATGTCAAACAACATCTTGATCGACGTTGAAAGGTCGCCCGAGGCGTGGTTGATCGTTTAGGTTAAAAATCAGCTTGACGAAACCACTACCAAACCACTTTTTGACTATCCGAACAGCTAGAACACAATCCAAATAATCCTTCCGATGTTTTTGTCACAGTTCCGACACCCTTTTTCGAAATCCATAGAGCATAATATTGCGAAAGTGCAATTGTTCATCCTTCATCTTTAAGGCATTCATTTGTAGGCAAAACGTCAACAAACAATTCTGACTCGCAGCTGAATGATGCAAAGTTTCAATCTAGAATATACCAGAAATCGGACCCCAAAAAAACGATGTTGCGGAAACGAAGCTTGAGTAACCTGGAAGGCAGAACCTGTCGCTATTGTTGTTACTGCTGAAGAGGTTAACTTCTTTTTCGCCTCAGCAAACATAAATTCGAGGAAAAGCAATACACCGTATTTGGGTAAATAAATGTATAATTTATTTACATATATACAAAGCGAGCATACTACTAGTTGCTGCTGTAAAAGGCGACAGAATGTGGAAGGAAGAAAGAAAGAGAAAGAATGTTGGTCATGAATATAGGCTGATGTTTTGTGAAGACGGCGGCGGCGAAAGATGAAAGTTGAAAAGTATCACGTTCAGTCTGCCTGCGGCGTTCTTGACCAACCTCTGCGTGTCGACATCTCAGCCGGGTCTCTCCCACTGTGCCCTTTGCGGCGTTGAATCAGGGAATTTATATCCGTCGTATAGGCTCCAAATCACAATCTTAGTCTTTTAGCGGGAGTTATTTCTACTGGCCAATATATAAAGTTCATTTTTTCCTTTAATACCGAAAATATGCGTCGAGCCATGATGCGCAGAGACGCGTTTTCGCATTCTGCCTTGAGTCGTCGAGTAGTCAACATCCGGTTTAGTGTAAGAGATACGGCAACGCCAAGTGTCAAGTTGCGATCATTTTATATTAACAATGAAAATCGGACACAAACGTTTGCAATGATCTGATACCATACAACAGTATAAAGAGGGTTGATAGGATCGATGTAAGTTAGTAAGTCACCAAATACATTCAGTCCGAACAACAATAGAAACAAACTCAAAAAGACTAATCAGATGATATATCATTGTTGTAACCAGTATTTTTCGTCACAATTTTGGTACACTTTTATAAATATTTTTTAACTATGAAACCAAAAACTTTCAAATTCTTACATTGATAAGAACAAATGACGAGGTATGTTCCTGACAAATCTAATGTATGTAAGCTGTACTATTAATTTACACAACATATTTAGCGTTTTTAAAGAAACCGTTTTTGATCTTGTTAATTAAAATTCGTGCTAAATAATGTGCTTACTACTAGGTCTAAGCGTTGAGTACTAAAACGATCAACAAGACAATTGCACCACCTCATCCGCTTCTGCTCATCAGTGAGAAGAGTCAACTTTCCGAGACGCTCTTTAAAGAAGCTACTTTCGTCAACTATATAAGACTATATTTAAACACATTTTCTACACTCGCTGTATACACTTTTAGTTAGAAATTTTTTAGCACATTTTTTAATCGGTATCATTTCATGCAAGGCAGTAATGCTACTAAAATACGAGGGGTTACAGTGTGTGAAAGAATTAGGAACAGAAACAATAATGATGAGTTGAAAGATAAGAGAGTGATCAGGAGGACCGTAAATAGCGATTGACATTGCATTTAAATTTTTGCAGATTAAAGTTGACTGAACAGCATGGAGACGGAAGGGAGTTCCACAGCGAGAAGTTCGAGAGAAGAAACTGTTAGCATAGAACTTACGGCTACATCTGGCCAGCTCACCTGTAAATTGAGGAAATCTAGATGCCAGTCTAGTACTATGCTTAAATTCAAAAACTCTAGGTACCATAGCGAAGAGCGATATTTATTTCCGCTTCAATACAGAAAATGTGGCACAAGGCCAAAAATGGGGAAAAACAGTCTTCTTTGTCTTAATATTAAGTTTAGCTAGCCACAAAAACTGACCCAAACATACCACAATATTCCTAACACCAAAACAACACATTCTTACTTACCTTTCTTACTACATCCACCATAGCGAAGAGCTCATCCAAACAATTACCATGAAAGTATTTATAGAGAAGATATAGAAACGCAAACTTACGGCGGTGGGAAATTGACTGAATCCGAGCCGCCAGATGAGGACCAATAATATTGTTTATTCTTCTTCAAGGAGCTCAAGGTAAATAGCAGGGGCACCGGACCGTATGTGGCAGACATTCTAAGCATGGACGAATGGTAGACTTATAGATACGTAAGATAGATTCTAGATAGAAAAACTGTCTTGCCCGACACAGTAAACCGACTTTCTTGACAGCTGACCTAACAATGGATTCAATATAGTCTTTCCACTTCATGTCAGCAGGGTACGTGAGGCGCAACGAGTCACTTTCCTGGAGCTTAGTTCAAAAAAGTGTCCGGATACACCGTAACTTTTCAGCTCGTGAAGAAGACCTGTATGCCAGACCCTGTAAAAGGCTTTCGAGATGTCCAATACTACAGCTCGGGCTTCACCGTTTTTATCTAGAGCATGATAGACTCTTTCCGCAATTATCGTCAGTACATCAGCAGTTGACCTGGAGAAACGAAAGCCTTATTACTTGTCTATGAAAAGCCCTATGATGAGAGATAATGAACCAATTCAGCATTGATTAGGGCCTCTCGGATGTTCCCCAAAAGAGATAGAAGGCTAATAGGCCGATAGTTGAAAGGGTCGGACGGCTCTCTAGAGTTCTTAAAAACTGGAGCAATAGATGATGACTTCCAGCAGGCAGAAGACAGCGAGGAATTTATTAGACAGCTTAGAGAGAACAGGATCCAATTCAGGAACACAATGACTATTACAGGGATACCATCGTGTCCACATGGTTTGTGGAGATCTAGGTTAGAGATGATAGCAGAAACCATGGAAGGGGTTATATGCCTATCACTCAACAGAGACTCAGTTTTAGGAGGGAAGTTAGGCAGGGATATTCCGGGTGAGTCAAGCGTAGAATTTGATGAGAATTTACGGATAAAGCATTCAGCTTTATCAGCAGAGGATGACAACTCATTGATTGAAGAAGGGGGGAATAGCGACCTCACGCTTATTTAATGCCCTATTAGAGAGCTGTCAGTAATTACGAGAGCCAATGTTGTTAGAGACTATTCGGTGCCTCATTCTTTCAGCATAAAGGGACTTTGCTACTTCGACGACTCGTTTACATTTATTTGCGAGCAGTAACGAATAGGCGCCTGTTGTGACGAGAGCCGTCACGTTGGTATAGCCGAACATAGTGGTTCCTGTGTGCTATAGCGGCCGAGCATGCTGGTTAGATCCATGGATAGGATTGAGCTTTCACCTGGTATTTCCGAGAAGGGACGAAAGTGTCCATGTCGGCTTTGTCCCAAGAAGAAACCTCAGTGGCGCAATTTTCAATTGCGAGTTTAAAGATGACAATCCAAGGGGCGTCACGAAAAAATCACGGAGTGAGTCCCAATCAGCGTGCTGGTAACGGAAATAGGTCTTGAGGACAGTGGGTTTCTGTTTAATAGATGATTGGAACGAAATATCAATAGCTACCGCGGAGTGATCAGAATTATCAAGAGGGCAGTGTTGCGAAACTCAGAATCTAATAGCAGCGTTTTTAAGGAAAATGGGAGTCATGTACATTCTTACGTTCTTTGAATTGTGTCATAATTGACTATGCTACGAGGAGGTGTAAAAAATACTCAACCCGAACTATTTCCTGAAATCTGACCAAACAAGATTTCCTAAATATCTTCTTGGCCAAGTCAAGACTCTTTCAACACTCCATGCAAGCAACACCTGCATTTACTTTATATCCAATAAACTGTATTGGAATGTATTCAAATATATGCATTGTAAATAATTTGTGCATTTAAATATCGTGTTTTGAGTCATAAATAGATTTCTCTGTAAAGCTTATGTTGGTTCCTAATTTCCAGCCATTATAAAACCATTATAAAGCCATCAGAGTGAAAACGTCTATGAGGAATTTTTCTTTTTATCAGGGCTCCGACAGATGTAATTGGAGGGTGTTGGAATCTTTTAAAATTTACTTTTAGCTGATAACAAATTCTAAAATTTTATTTTATATGATACATTAACTTGGTGAAATGTTTAAAGATGTTTCGCGTGATTTTTTTTTTCAATAATGTTGACCCTTGTAAAAGGCCCAAGAGCCAATCGAGGTAGAGGGTTACAGAGTAAACGGCATAGTTTATGCAGATATGTGGGGAAGATATCGGTTAACTCTAGACTTGAAGAGGTTAAGATTGTAGTGATCGGGGATGATCCTCTTAGGAATTGATTCCACAAAGAAGTAGTTGTTGGGAAGAAGCTGCCCGAGTGGAACTTATTCTCATCAATGGAATACAAAGAGAATAAGGGTGGTTCATTACAATGTGCGTGGCATGGTGGGTCTTATCCGTGATAGTTAGAACTGGTGGAATAAAGGAATGTAGCTCGTTTGAAGACTTCCAATGGAAATAGCGATAGACTAGCAACGTTTCGTCTGTGGGAAAAGGGTTGTAGGGTGGGAAATAATTCATCACCCACAGGGACGCTTTTGAACTCTATCGAGACTGGAAAGTGAAAACTGGCAAGCTCCTGCAGAAGAAAGAAAATATAGGGAAGAATTGAAGATAGACAACGAAAAATTAAAAGAAGATTAGATCATTAAATATTGATTAGAGGGAAAATAATAATGGAAAAGAGAAGAAACAAGTAACTGTCCCCCATGCCCCCGCTTAAAATTAATGTACGGCATAGAAATACAAAAGAGCGACGTCGAAAAGGTGTGGTAAAAAGGTAAAAAGAAGAGTAATATAAAAAAAAAAGGAAAAACAAATCACCATAAGAGTAGGTACCTCTGTTGGGGATTGTGTGAAGATGTTAAGAAATATCAGAAGGTTTGAATGATCAGAAGGCTTAAAATTGTGCGTGTTCATAATCTTCCATCCACAACAATTAATAAAAGACAAAAATAATGATTCGAAACAACAATTGAATTTATTAAGTATTTGATGTACATGCATGTAAACTGAAAGGTTAAACAGAGTTGTGTCTCTTTGATTAGGAAATATTTGTATCTGAGCTCATAAGAGTAAAATTAACTATTAAATTGTAGTTTAGAAGAATGAGTATGTGTTGAGTGTTTGGAATTGTGTATTGTACAAGTTGGTAAAAGTTCAGAATGTACTTGCGTGATTAGTTGTAAAGTATTTTACGTCTGACTGCATTAGTCAAGACGGGAGTTATTTAAGGGTCACATTTTGGCAGCGGAGATGAGACGCGAGAGAGAACCAAGAGATCGACGAAGAGAGTGAGCAAAAAAGAAAGAGCAGAAAGAGAGCCAGAATCACTCGTGTTTGGTTTTTATAGTATGTTGTATCACGTGACAGGATCACACTTAGTTGGCGCCAAAACAGATCTGTCGCGTGGAGATGATTTGATTGGTCGAAACTGACCAATCAGCGAGCTAGATTGAAGGTGATTGACCAATGAATGCCTGTTATATATTTGGTAAGTATGGTATTGGTGATAATCATAACAGGAAGAGTGTATTTCCCAGCGGGGGTTAAACTGGCTGTCGTGGAAGATTCCACACTTCCACTGAATTTTCGATACCTAAGGTTTAAAATGAATTTTTAAAAATGAAAAAGTATTTTTGAAGATTTCATTTTAGCTTTAATTGAAAGCTAAATGATTAAGTTTACTATTTCCAGTAAGTAAAATATTCTGGTATATTTCAAACAAATTATATAGATCGGAATCTCAATTTTTTTCGTCGATTTCAGAAAATCTTCGGTTTTAAAAATCTTCCAAAAATAAAATATATATTTATGACCCGTTATTTGAGTAAAATTAGCAAATTTAAAGTTAAATTAATCTAATTTGAAACAAACATTACTTATTTAGTATTAAAAAGGTAATATACAAGCATTTCTTAACGACAAGTCCTGTTTTTTATGTCTTTATTGACGTTATTGAAGTTATCGATAAGTTCCGAGAGTGAACTGTTTAAAATGTGCGTCAAGTGAAATCTAAATAAATAAAAAAAATAATAAGCTGGATAATCATGCTTAAAAATACACAATATGAGCTTGAAATTTTAAAACAACATAGAAATGGAGAATCATTTTCTGAATTTAAGACCTTGTTTTCATTGCTTTAATATATGGGGCTTTTCATTCCATTTATTTTTACAGAATTCACAGCGAACTCAGAAGTGAAACGGAAGTTATTGCTAATCAGTCACGATATAATTTAAAGACAAACGTTAACGACACAAGGCAAATCATCGAACTAAAAGTGGGAATGAAAAAGTAACAGTGAAAAAAGATTTTAAAACGTACGTAAAAGTGTGTTTTGCAATTCATTATTTCAAAATATATTTTGTGTTTCTATATTTGCATTATTTTTTATTTTATCCTATAAATATGTCTTTATTTATGTATTTTTTCTCAACATGACAGTTTTCTTGCTTCTACAAAAAATCTTATTCTGATTTTAAGGTAATTTTTGTTATACTGCGTTTTAGGAATGGATTTCAGTTAATGCAAAAGACGCATCAAGTTAAGTAAGGACAAATCTTATTTACTAAGTGTAGCTTAGATGTGGCACAAGGCTGCAAGTATGAAGCACCTAGTGAGAGTTGAGCACACTACTCAGTTACAATTGACTTGTGAGACAAGCTTGATGACTTTTGTACCACGTCGAAGTACCCAAGTAGGAGCGAGTTTAAACTCAACATACGTTCCTTATATACAGAATATTAGAATGTGAAGATTTTTTAAAAACAAAGGGTTTATAGTGAGAAGATTAAAACTGAGACGAGATATGATGACGTTTTTGTCTTGGTCGTTAAACGCTGTTCACTTCATCTTGCCGATCTTCAGCAACCATATCTCTCTCTCTCTCTCTCTCTCTCTCACACACACACACACACACACACACACAAATATATATATATATATATATATATATATATATATATATATATATATATATACATACATGAAATCTGCCTGAAACGTATCCAGTCATTTTAAATATCCCCAGAACCGGTTGCGCAGCGTTGATATAACTTGGCAACTAATTGTATGAGGATGTACTGCCTACTGTCCTATTAGATTACTCAGACGACAGTGTGTCATCACTTATTGAGTATGCGTACTGTGTGACTATCGTGTCCAAAATGACCGAGTGAATCGAAGTTTTGTCTCATGCACGAATGTTTTGGTAAAACATCAAATCAAACAGATTTAACAACTATTTTCCATAGTCTATATTTGTCTCCATGCAACTTCTGGCTTTTCCCGGAGCTAAATCACCCTCACAACGCCCTGGAAAGATTAAAGAGAATACGACGTTTCAGCTGACTGTGATGCAGAAAGCGGACGCTGGGATAAATGGGAACACACCCTTCGAAGTGGTTATCAAGGCGCCATTTTCTATAGAAAACTATTTTTATCGGTAATGTAGAGGATCGGGATGTGAAGTGTGATGAGATCTCTCTGGGTTAAACTTTCCGCTGGCCGGTCCAGCTACATAGGAATGTTGGACTTTAATGGAGTCCAAAGAAGATAAAGAAACAAACAAGACCGGTATACATGTATGCAAACAAATATATATTAATAACAAATTACAATGACATGAAGGGTTACAGAGTGTTGTATGGAGAAGTTATGGTGAGTGTGTTGAGTGTCCGTACGAACGCGTATATTGTTTTTAGCGTGTTCCCAGAATATGGGAAACGCTGTATGTGTGAGAAGTCACATATTGGAATAAGTAAAAAAAAGAGAAAGTTTTTTACCTCGCCTCACGCGCGAGGTTGCGGCCCGAGGCCTGAGTCGAGACAGCTGGCCGCACGTGTGCGTAAGCCGTAAAAAGAGAAAGAGGAGAAAGGTCAGCCAGTATTTATACTCGTGGGAGAGAGACCCCTGTTGAAGGATTAAGGAAATGAGGAGGAGCTAACTGCGACAGTAATATTAAATGGCTGAATATTTTCCGGACACTTCACATATATTTGTTCAATATCTACATTTGATTCAGCTGTAGGATTACTCCACCTCGTCTGCCAGGAGATCTCTCTTAACGTACACTAGGTGACGTGGTAATAAGCGGTATAAAAGAAAATGGTATAAACTCTCTTTCTCTGTTTTTGCTCTCTCTCTCTTTCTCTCTCTCTCTCTCTCTCTCTCTCTCTCTCTCTCTCTCTCTCACCTATAGGCTGCAGCAGCGACAAGACGGACTCGTTTCCTCGGCGAGTAAACTTCTTTCGCCTGGCGAACCGACTTAATTTCAATCGAATCACGTAACGTATCACACGCATGAACACACACCTCTACAGCTAATCACATATTTTCCACTCCTTTTATTTCATGATTATTCTGTTCTGTATATAAATACATAAAATACTCTACTTGTTGAATTCATTTATTTGAATGTTTTTAGCCGAATGTCCTTACACCCGTTCACGTCACAATATTGAAATGCTGTATAAATAATTAATATTTACTCTACGCAATAGCGTATTATTTATACAGTTATTTCAGACGACCATTATTTCATTTAACAGTACCCCCTTATTTTAACTTGTCTTTACACTGCCTAGGCCATAAAAAAATAAATATAAATTAATTATACTGTCACTTTGTCGTATCCATTAAAAATAAATAAAAATTAATTATACTACCACAAATAATGATAATAAAATATATATAATATAATTTTCATTAATACGATTCACCCTTTCTAAACTAATGAGAATCAACCCCGCTCTTCTCAACACACACAAACACGTGACACTCACAATCGGAGTAGCAGTAAACATGAGAGGTGACAAAAATTACGGTTACTTTACTTTTCAAGCAACAACGACATTTGTCTCTTAATACTCGTAACCAAAATTCAAGGTAAGAAAACTCCAGACACTTCTTTTTCTTCAATTATCTGGACACTCACTACACGCATTATATAATATACATTATATAAAAAAACATACAAGAAAGACTATATAAAATTTACACAGTATTATTGTATCTTGTTGCGGGGCCGATAAGGATGTCGCCCCCGCAAGCGAAGAAAAGGGTGAGAAACAGCCAAGACAATGAGAGGACAAAGGCATAATAAACGTCGGATTTATTTTGTTCAAAGTGTACAAGAGTGTACTTTGGAGAAATGTATTGGATTCAGTGTCGGGTCCAATATCACCGGTTTCCTTCCAGGGGAAGTTGATTTGGTTGAGACGAGTGTAGGGTTTGGTCGGCGGCGATAGCAGGTCGACTGCCGGATCGGATAGTTGACAAAAGCTGGTTGGTCGAAATCGCACGTAGATTCGTTGAATCGGTTAGGACGAAATCCCTAAACAGGGCCGAGTCAGAAAGGTGGTACAACTTCCCAGGCGGATCAACCGCGGTGACGGGATCGTGCCGAAGTGTAGCACTTGAAGCTGGGTCAGAGAGGGGATACGTCTTCCAGGGTGGATCGACTGCGGAAACGGGATCATGCCGAAGAGTATTCTCTCGACGCACCGGTGGCTCACAAAGGTAGCGTACTACACTTTGATCCCGGTATTTACTTGACCCCCCACTGAGTCAGGTTGTGACACAAGGTCGGTTTTTAACGTGGGGACCCGAGTGTTTTCACCCGGGCCGCTGGTTCAGGCCGGAGACGGTCCAAGCTAGTCGTAGCCATGATACCACCAGCGCAGGGACGAATCCCTACACCAGGTAAGTATCAAGTGAAGCTCAACAACCAGAAGTCCGACCAAGCGAGCGATCTGCGAACAGATACCCTCTGATCCCAGCCCCCGGGCCGGGGAGCCTGGATTTAGATGAAAAAAAAAAAAGGGACTAATGATATATGAAACGATTTGTTCAAGTACTCCCTGGCTAGAGGGAGTAGAAAACCGTAGATATTAAATTAATCCCGTGTTGTTCGATGTTTGAAAAAGGCGCTGCCTAATCCGATGCTTACTAGGTACGGTTTGGACTTAACTATATTGGCCAGTTGTCCAGTTTTTTGCATGCTGCATGACTTAAATCAGTGAGATCAGGGGTTTGTGAAGGTCAAGGTCGTTTTACTAGGAAGCGGCTAATGGCGGCCGCGACAATCTCACATAACAATCACTGTCACCAAATAATAAATAATACTTGTTTCGATTTCACGTCTTGCTATTTCTCAATTTCTACGAGTATTTTTGTTAATGATAGGGGTGTTATAATTATTTACACAGAGTTATAACTCCCCTACAGCACTTTGTTAGCTGAGTATGATTCGTCTGAATGTGTTACAGAATTCTCTCTTTTAAAAAATTCTAATTTGTATTTTTTAGCTATCAAAAAGGCCTTCAGTTGATCAACTCAACAATAAACCACGTTCTGATTCCATTGGGGCAAAGATGATCATCCATTGGCTGGCAATGAATGCCTCTTTTTATATCAACGATATAAACAATACCACACTTTTGCCTCCGGCTCCTAAAGTATCAGGACGTAATGTTGAAACCAACTTCAGCCTCGACTTCGCCAGAATTGCTAACGATTATCTACAAAATACTTATATGCTCCATGGCGTGCGCAAGAACGTCTTGCTTATCTTTTATTCTTTAGTTAATATATTCGGCGTTTTTGGAAACATTTTGTTCTGCATGACATTTGCTCGCAAGAAAAGTCATAGAGATCCAAAGTGCTGGCTGCTTATTAACCTTTCTGTATCAGATATGATGATTTGCATCATTTGCATGCCTTTCTCGGTCATCAAACTCACTCATAATATTTGGATAATGGGTGACTTCATTTGTAAAGTTGTCCCTTTTCTACAATCTCTGCACATCTTCGCTTCTTCACACACGATTGTCGCCATTTCCATCATCCGTTATTTAAATGTGGTTAAAAACTACCAGAAAGTCACTGAAAAATGGTCTGTTTCTCTCATTATTGGAGCTATTTGGCTAGTTTCAGCCACTTGTTCAGTTCCCATGTACGTCTCTCACAATGTCCAGCAGATTTATATCCACGGCGGAGTTTTCCACTACCCAGTCTGTCTAGAGTTATGGATGTCCGTCCTGTGGCGACAACGTTATACCGTGTTCGTCTTCCTTTTGCAGTTTCTTATTCCCTTTTGCTTGATTTTCTTGTTCAGCGTCCTTATTTGCCTCTATTTACGACTTCGGATGACTACTCGATTATACTACAAAGGAATTCAAAACTATAAGCTGATCCGCACCCAGAAAAACACTTACTTACTTTCAGCAGTTACCGTTACTTATATGGTCACGTGGCTGCCTCTCGCTCTAGTCAACCTGCTCCTTGACTTCGATCCGAACATTCTCGATGCGCTCAATACTGAAACTCTCCAGCTTCTTTTCGCCACCATGTTGCTTATTTCGATGACGTCAACGGTTATCAACCCAATCCTCTACGGTTGGTTTAATGGAAGATTTAGAAAGGCGATTTTATCGCTTATCAAACCTCAGCGCAACAGTTCAGTGAACGAAAGCTGAAACTGAAATACGTACCAAGAGCGGAGAAAAGCGAATATTTTACGCTCAAAATTGATTTTATCATCGCTATTTCCGAGTCCACTACGCAAAAGTGTATTCTTATGGTGTAACTTTGTGATAAAAGAGTCACATTCTACATACCAGACTGTTTCGATTATAACATTCTAGCACTGTTCACCATCAAGCGGTTTTGAAGAACAAAATGTCACTGGTGAGTTGTTGGAATAAAACTAAGGTTTGAACTGTAGACAATGACTTAACTAAAAACTAATCGTTTAATACTAACACACACACACACACACACATACACACACACACATGGAAACACACGAAAACACTTATGTACATATATACGAGGTGGTTCCCAAATATTCAGGGAATTTAAACAGAGCGCGCGAATTGCAAGTAATACAGACATTTTCCGTACACTTTTGTGAACATTTTGAGAACAGTGGACAAAATGTATGGAAAGGAGACGTTTATAATTAAGTGTTAGGAAAAGTAATTTTTTGTTCATTGTTAAAATTTTATGAATTCTGAGTTAGCACTTCGTATATATAGAGTTGTCAAGCACAATGCCACAAGTTTTTGGTGTCATCACTGCATGCTGAACGTGACAAACGGAGAAGATTAATATATATATATATATATATATATATATATATATATATATATATATGTGTGTGTGTGTGTGTGTGTGTGTGTGTGTGTGTGTGTGTGTGTTTACAAGTCTAGTAAAAAGAGAGCAGGATTATGAATTGAGTGTTGTTGTTGTTGTTGTTAGAAGTGCTATTGGTGGTGGTGTCTAGTTTTGGGGAATATTGAAACTTTCCAGCTTCAAAATTCACAATCCTACCCTCTAACACTCTTTTTACTAAACTTGTAAATTGTAAATTGGTGATGCCCCCGGAAGAGTCGACGGGATTCTGTGTGTTTCTGTTAGTGTGTTTCTGTTAAATATTTTACTAAGAGGATTACTTTTAGGGAAATGTTTATCAATTAAATGGAGAAACTTCTAACCTAACTTATTACTGAACAATTGGTTAAATGGGGGTGGGGTACCAAATGATTTTCCTACTCCTATTTCTTTTCCTTAGATCGCTATTATCATGTTTTTTATACTTGATTTCAGCTTACTTGTAAACACTATACACACACACACATATATATATATATATACATATATATACATACATATATATATATATATATACATATATATACATGCATATATGTATATGCATACATACATATATGTATATGCATACATACATATCTATGTATATAGACATACATACACACACACACACACACACACACACACACACACACACACATATATATATATATATATATATATATATATATATATATATATTCGACTCTCCCGTTGAATTCGACGTATGAGGGTTAAGCAGATCAGATCTAGGAACCGACGGCCCGACACCAGCACATGTGATTTGATTATAGTGGTGAAGGTTTTGTGCAGAACCATCCACAAGGGCCGAATACAGAGACAGGGTGCACTACGTGCCACAAGGTCGCCAAATGACCCTCCGCAGGTTTTGAATCCAGAGTTGTCCTTCTCCTAGACCAGTTGCCATCCAAGGCTACAGTCTGTCCTGTGGAGGAGAAAAAAAATTAAGGTGCTGGAAGCACTTTACATCGGGTCCTGCAAGCCTTCCTTGTGTAAACAGCGTGAGTGTTTGTTGGGACTCGCTGTCATTTGTCTCTAGCTCCTTGTGTTCATAATTTTTTTTTCTCCTCCACATTTCCTTTTCATTGTACATTTTCTGTGTTTTTAATTTAAATTAAATCTCCTGTGGAAGCCTGAAGAACGGGAGCGAAACCGGTTGCTTCGCCCGTTTTTAATATGTCTGGTAATATCAAGCTTCACACTTTTATTTCTGTGATAAAATTTTGTACCTTCAAAAATATCTTTAAACATATATATATATGTTTCATAAAAGACGACAGATAAGGTACTGCGATTAAGTTTTTTATTTAATTTTTCTTGTGTCCCACTAGAACCCATTTAAACACACACAAAATTACCAGACTCCACCCGAAACATACTAGTAGAAAATACAAGCATAATAACCTCATCCACGTGTAAAAAACGATTAAAATTAATTGAAGCCTTGATAATAAAAAAGAAAAAGCCAGCACTCAATAATATTAACTACGAACACGGCATCAATGTGCTAACTGTGTTTGGAGAATAAAACATCTCCATAACACTAAAAACATACACACAACCCATATACCCAGTTAAAAAGCAAAAATAAAATCATCCTTGATAATGGCTAAAAGTATAGCCGAAAGCGCTCGGAATTACAGAACATTTGGACAGTTTATTCACACTGTGTCCAGAAAAGAAAACACTTGTTCGAACTCCATAAAAATTAAATAAAAAAGCTTAATCGCAGTACCTTGTCTGTCGTCTTTAAAGAAACATGTATAAATGAAGGATTGCTGCCTAAATACACAATATATATATATATATATATATATATATATATATATATATATATATATATATATATATATATATATAAAGATCTGTTTTATAGAGATTGGCTTCGCGGGCGCGAGGAAAATTAAGATTTAATCCATGTCTATTTTCAAGTTTGCGGATGGTCAGTTTGCATAAAAGAAACAAATTTTTTCACAGTAGCTGCAGGTAAAGACCTAGCGACTGGTGAGAGACGCCCAGTTTTACAACGTGTCCTCTTTACATAAAAGTGGCAACGCTGTTGAACTCTGGGAAGTGCTCCACAGAGATTCAGTCTTCTACGTTGATATATCTTGGCAGTCGGTTAATTATCGAGCAAACCTCCTTTTTTTGCTTATTTATTATTTGTGCCTAGAAATATTGCCAGAAATACAATGACTCATTGTTAGGCTGGCAAAGGCCTTGCATTTTCACAAAGATGACATATATATATATATATATATATATATATATATATATATATATATATATATATATATATATATATATATAACTGTGAATGAATGTGTGTACAGACGCGCGTATATTGCTTAAATTGTTTTTTTTATATTTATGATGGAAGATTGCTCAATATCAGCTATAGAGCGTTTGTAGATACTGTGTTAATACAGAAATCAATACTGTATGGTGATTGTCACTTTCACGCTTTAAGAGATCATCAACTAAATAAATAAAATGAAAATAGTAATAACCAAATAAAATTAAAATATAATAAAATAAAAATAAATAAAATTAAAATAGTAATAACCAAATAAAAATAAAATATAATAAAATAAAAATAAATAAAATGAAAATAGTAATAACCAAATAAAAATAAAATATAATGAAATAAAAATAAATAAAATGAAAATAGTAATAACCAAATAAAAATAAAATATAATAAAATAAATAAAATGAAAATAGTAATAACCAAATAAAAATAAAATATAATAAAATAAAAATAAATAAAATGAAAATAGTAATAACCAAATAAAAATAAAATATAATAAAATAAAAATAAATAAAATGAAATAAACATAATCAAGATCAGGACTATAAATAATTTAAAGACTTAACCCTAAATATGAAAAAAAAAAACGGTTTTCCCTGCACCCCCTATTTCTCATAACCTCCCAGTAGGCTATATATCGAGGCTAAACAAAGAGGAGTTACACATGGTCTGATAATTGTTTATGGCTTGAAAGTGACAATCACCATAGAGTGATCTATCTATCTATCTGCGTGCGTGTGTTTATTTCATCTACTTTTGTAAATATATCTAAGTACGCAGGGAAATGACAAGCTGTTTGAATTTAGAGAAAAATGCAAAGCTTTTTTTTTTTACATTATGCATGTTTTATCATGTAATGATCATGTAATGAAAAATAAAACAAATATTGATTGTCAAGAAAGTTATCCGAGCATTCACATATGTAACACTGGTTATTTATAAAAAAATAAAATTATTTTTTCAAGCCTATTTTGTTCAGATATATTTCAGACACCTTTTGTTAACGATGCGAAATACGTATCGGGCCGGCGCGTTCGAAACATTTACCGTATTTGACGATATATAAGGCACACTTTTTTTTAATAAAAATTTCTTTTAAAATTCCCCTGCGTCTTATATGATATATAGATTTATTAATTTAATTACTATTTTTTTATTTTTTTTTATTTGCCCTGCTGAAATTGGGGTGCGTCTTATACACTTATATGCCGTCAAATACGGTTGTGGGGCGCTAATGAGGTTTGGTAAGAAATGTATCAGAAGGTTTTTGATGAAGGTTGCGTTTTAAAATTAGCACACCACATTTAATTTGCAAAGAAACACGAAAAAGAATGACACGAGATCATTGAATGTCAACAAGAAAAACGTATTGAAAACAAGTAAATATACAATTGTGTTAGTGACAATAAAGTTTAAGATGTAAAAAGTAGTTCCCTTTGTATCATGTGGGAATACAAATGTATGTTGTAAGAACTTTTCTTGTTTAAATTTGTTTAGAGTTCAAGAATATTTGATATATGAGTTTGAAAGTGAGAATGTTGTGCAAGAGGATGATAAAGTCTTGAATAGTTCACTTGGCTTTTGAAACAGACAGTTCACAGTGTTGTGTGTATGTAATTTATGTCTGTGTGTGAGTAGAAAATTGAGAATACACGTACGTGGTTAAGGCTCTGAAATTTAATAGTCTACGATATTTAACAACCCCCCAACACGGGTCGAATGTGGCACAAGGCCGGTTTAACGTGGGCTTACCGAGCCCGTAGGCTCGGCCAAAAATATGCCCATTTACAACCCGTATACACGTGTTTAGGGACTGTCTACCTCCCCGGACGAAACTTTGCCCTGCGGTAAAGCCTCGTCCGAGTTCCTCTCTGCCAAACAGAGAGTTCGACAGCAGAGCATTACTGGTGCTACTCCTGAGCATTACTGGTGCTACTCTGAAATGTAATAGTCTACTAATGTTCTTTCTCTAATTTCTGCTATGTATACACATAACATAGGCTCCAGGGATGAGAGCGGGAAAAATATTGAAAGAAATGTCAATTTATGTGATTGGTCAAAAATCGTCCAATTGCTGATTTTTTTCTATAACAAATTTGGTAAGGCAAAACATTAGAAAATTTTATGTGGGTCGTGCGATACGTAAATTGTCTTTAAAGAAAGTAGTGTTTATTTTCTGCCCAATGACTGTTGAGTGATTTGTGGGCGTGGTATATGTAAACGTCCACTACACGGTAATAAATAAAATGAAAATGTGATGTATATATGTAAGATTCCGCGAAAATTTGGAGGAATCTGAACAGCATGTGCGAGCCGAAAGTAGAACTACTTAGGTAAGGAGTGTGTTCTTCAAATCCGATAGATTCCTCATTTCGTAAAGAAGCAAGATTTGTAGAACACCACATTTTGTTAAATCCAAGCCAGCCCGCAAATGTCCAATGTTACGCAAAATTGTATAAAATACCAAATAAAACAATCGTATACACTTTTCCTTGCTCATATTTGGAGGATTTTTTGAAGTGATTCTGTAAAAATGTAATCTACGTTGCAATTTATTTTGCACTCATAACCGAGACTCGGGGTCGGTGCGTCTTACTCTCTAAACCCCCGACCTCGTTGTGGCCCGTGCCATTATTTTTCAGCACTGTTTTATGGCCATTCGCCATTTTTTGTATTTATTTTTTAACTGACGTTACATTGTCAGTTACCAACTAATAATATGCATCGTATATCTGCATGGCCGGTGCGGTGCGTACTACGTAGAAACCCGCAACGAGGTTGGAGCCCCAAAAGGGCTAGTTTCAGCAGGTTTTTTTTTGCTTTTTGTAATTTTACCTTTTTTTTTACCTAAGTTATATTGTCAATCATCGACTATAATAATCGACGGGGCCGGTGCTTACTACCCCGAACCTCTCAACTGCGTGCAGGCCCCATGCTTACTGGGAAGACGGGAGCTGGCTGAAGTGTAAATTTCAGTAGCGCTAATTTTTTTTAATTGTAATTTCCTTTTTTGAACAGTTCTTTTAAATCAATTAAGAGTGTAATATATCTCGGCAGAATTATTTTTTATTCCTAAATCATCCACTAAGGAGGATCTCTGATTTTATTTTTTACTAATAGTAATACTAACTAGAAGTCACCGGCCAGTAATTAAAATAAAATTTCTAGTCCCTATTTTTTTACATTTCTAGGAAGATAAAACCAAGAAAATGATCGCTTAAAAAGTAAAAATGTTTAAATATTTCAACACATGAAAAATTTACTGTTTTTAAAATAAATTTTTAAGACAATTTCGTTTGTGTTGTGTTGGAATCTTTGTAAAACTTGTTTCTTTTCTTTTTTTTAGCGGAGATGCGTTGGCGATTAATTTTTATGGAAATTTAAAAATTTGCGACTTAAACATTTTTTCGTGTAAAATTAAGCCATGAAAATATTGGTGGTTATTAGATGAAGAATAACGTTTTCTCAGATTTAAAAAAAAAAAATTATTATTATTAAAGTAAATAATTAATGAATATGTACTGAAGTTTTCATTTAAATTGGATAATTCCCTGATTTTTGGTAATTTTTAAAAAGCGCTGCTCTTTACCTCCCCAATGTTTGTGCCCCCCCCCCGGTTTGGAAAATTTGAAATCGACATGTAGTAGAGAGGAAGGGCCCCGTATCAATGTTTCGGGGGAGGTGGGGTTACGAGACCCTAGCGCCGTCCATGCCGAAACTTAGAAAATTTGTAGTAGAACTTCATATGTAAATAATTTTTCAACACGAGGTTTTAAAACCCAGTTGAGTTTTTCGATATCTGTCTGCGTTGCTAGTTTTAATATATATATTTTTTTCAATTACGAAATTTAATGAAATCAGCGTTATTTAAATTAGTGTAGTTTCTCAATTTTTAATTTCTTAAATCCGTAGAGTAGCAAACATGGAACAAAATGTGCTCATTATGGCCTATATGATTTTTGAGTGGCTCCTTATATACAATGTTCCTTAGAGTGGAAATTACGGTTTTACTTTACGAAAGTTTGCCGCTACTCTTTGGGAGATACTTCCATGCATGACCAAGAGGACTAATTCGAAGAAAACGGTGGTAATTAGTTGTAAATACTTTTTTTTATAATCAATTCACTGAACTTTTGTGTCACCCCACATATATATTCCCAACGATTCTTAAAGATTTTATGGAACTTATATTTATATCGTTGGATTACCGCCCCTTGACGATAATCACAGGCGCCGCGATATTTGAAAAACTCTCTCTGTTTACTCTTTAACTCTTGTAGCGACAACGCATATTTCCTTTCTTTCCGATAGACACCAGGCATGCAAGTACTTCAGAGATACAAACTGAAGATTGTATTGAACTGTTAATAACTTATTATAAATCCATTTCTTTCTTTATCCTTCTGTAATATGTCTTGTTAATACATTTTTTAATTGTGGCTTATTTGAGTTCCATGTTTTGTTCTCACATGATTTCGCCAAATATGGTTTGCGGGGAAAAATGTACACTCTCTCTGATTCTGGTCCATTCCTGATTATAAATAACCACAGAAGATGCATTCTTCATGAAGTTTCGAGATGGGAGCGCGTAATCAAAAGCGCTTTCTTTTCCTCAAAGGGACCTGTCGCTAGCTCTCGAAGAAACAATTTTAACGCATATCTCTCGTTCTATGGCGACGAGTAACCTCTTCTTAATGTTTATCCCGGGACCTAAAAACGTTGTTTTCTGTTGTTGCAAATAACATTCCAAAGATTTTATGCACAGGCAAAATAACCACATTTTGGGGTTAAGGGCATTTTGGTTTAATGTCCTGAAAACATTTTTACAATTCATACTAATAAGTGCGGGAGAGATAAATTCTTACAATGTTATTTTACCTTCCCCTTCGCTGATGCAAAACTAAGCAGCTTTTATTCTTTTTTGCTAAAAGAAGAAGAAAAAATAAGCATTTTAAATTCTGTTTTTTAGCCACGCTAGAACAATGACCAGTGCTACTGTTAGGAGACACGTCAACAATCAATTTTAGACAATTTTTAACCTTCGTGCTTAAAAAAAAAAAAACTGTATGTGAAAAAGATCGTTCTTCCCTTAACGCCACTAATGTTTTAACTACCTTCACTCCCTCGGCAATGTTCAGTCTTATAAAAAAGCGCTAATTATAATTTTAATAAAGCCTAAACATATGAAAGTGAATTCATATATTTTCTTTGTTCTTGAGAATTGACAACAAAACTAATTAACACTATTTATTTATTAAATTGCTTAGTTACACTATTTATTGTATTGTTTATTGGAATGGTTGGCAAAACATTGGCTCGGTACATCTTTTGGTGACACAGCAAGCCAATGATTGTTCTGTGTATCCACCATCTTACCCTGGCAGAAATTGTTCTCGTCTGAGAAAAACCAAAGCATTTTCGGTTGAAGATGTTTGAGTTTGTTCTGTAATCCCCTAGTCGATCCTTGGTCAGCCATAAACAAATAATGTCACGCCGCTCGTCAGTCCTCAAGTTCCTTCAGACCGCCATGGTTACCATTTAGCTGACTCGTCTTGTCACTAGTATCGTGTTGGTGGCGCGGTTCCAATCGACTCAGCTGGCGTTTGTCTGTTCACGACTATTCACTCTCTTGCCACGTTGTATTTTTAATCTCAGAGGGTGATAAGATCGCTGATGAAGCAAACTGAAGTAAAGACAATTTGACAATTTGAGAGCTACACAAAAAACAAGAATACCTGGGAATAAAGAATTAACTCGGGTTAAAATGTAACAACGATTTGGTTTGATTTGTTGTATACAGCGGTTTTAACCATTCCCATTTGTTGTTATAATCAAATGACACTGGGATCACCTTCGGAGTATTCAGCATGTTTTAGTAGTAACTTAATTTTCTAAGTTCTGGTTTTCAGTTCCGGCACAAGGTCTTAATCGGGAGGTCTCTGCGAACGATGTGGATTCCAGTAGCAGTACTGTGGGGACTCTCCGTGTGTCTCTCTGTTTATTTGTCCAAAATCTCCAGATTATATGGGGTCCGGCAAGGGTGGGGTCGACAAGGGTATGGGTTCTTCTACCCTAAACATCAACCTTTTCTAAATTTCCATATATAAAAATACATTTACTCAAGTGGTTTTCTAAATTTGGGGTTGTCCAGCCCCCTCTTGAGAGTGGTCAGAGGGATCAAGCCATCCCTTAACTCCAACTCTCTTTACACCTCACCTCGCACCATAACTCCATCTAGACGGTACTAATCTCTCTCTCTCTCTCTCTCTCTCTCTCTCTCTCTCTCTCTCTCTCTCTCTCTCTCTCTCTCTCTCCATTCTCCCACTTTCTCAGTAGCCGAGCTCAGTCGCTCCCTGGGCTGGAGTGACAAATCCACTTCCAGATGACGAGGCGAAAACAAAAGGGATTTTCGGTCATTAATCCTTATCTATCGGTTTGCCCTATGCTGAGATCTCTCGATCGACCAGACTACCCAGGAATTAGAAAAGGGAATAAAAGATCATTTCCACTCTCCTTAAAAGGTAAATTTATCTTTTCTCTGTCTATGCATTTTTTGTATGATCGAACCTTTTTTGCCCATGATCACTTCAAAATAGTAATTAATTTTTACTTACCACTTGTATCAAAAGGAATCCGAATTAATGATTGGATATAAAAATTTTCTGGACGAATGTCACAGAACGGATGATCAACGAATGCGCCAGGTTGGTCCTTATCTCTGGGAAGACACTTCTCTTCTGGGTGGCTAATTTAAATCAAATGTTTCTTTTTACTGGCTTTTTCGTTCAGAGTGATCTATAAATGCTATTTCGGCGACCACTTGGATCTCTTTATCGGCAACATATAATTTTTTTTCTATTTGACACCTTTGCGGATACATTAATAGTCTCTTTGTCGTCGGCGGGAAGTGGTGAAGGACGGGTTGTCTTGGTTTTGCTCAATCTTACTGAATTCCGTCTAGTTAAATTTGTGTCCGATTCTTGGAATTATCTGAAAATATGATTTTTCAAAACTTTTCGTTTTTAATTTTCTTCTCAACTTTTCAGTTCAGCTTCCGGCAATTTCAACAATTATCATCCAGTTAGTAGATTCTTTCTTTCTTTCTTTTTCCTTTCTTTCTTTCTTTCTTTCTTTCTTTCTTTCTTTCTTTCTTTCTTTCATCAACTCCCGGAGATCTCAGTTCAAAAGCTTCGTAGCGCTGTCTTTCCTATTGTCCTTCACAGTTTGGGATAAAAATTAGCCATTCCTCATATTGTATGAGAAATACCGAATGTCTTCATGCACTACCTGCCTGATAAGAAACCCAAACACTTCAGTGTCCCTGAAAAGGAATTCTCGAGCCTATGAGAAATTTTCTTTGGACCAATGAAAACCTTGCCTTCACAGAGATTGACCGGCAAGCTGAGAAGAAGACGGAAAGAAATTCTCGAGCCTATGAGAAATTGTTTTGGACCAATGAAAACCTTGTCTTCACAAAAATTAGCCGTTGAGCCAAGAAGAATGAAAAGAAAGTAGCGAGTCTATACAAAAATCTTTTTGGCATAAAATGAGAAGAAAAATTAAATTAAGGAGAGAATAGTATCTGAAGTCATGTAAAGAATTTCCTTTCAGTTCCTCGCGATCAGCGACTAGTGTTCTCGTTCTTGCCAGTGTAAAATTAATCGCCAATTATATTATTGACCTTTAACCAAGCATGTGGCACTTCAAAGAATTTTCTTTCGACAATCCAATAAAGCTAAGTATTTTTAACTATCCCTTTTCGTCTACTTTTGAACGTATGCGAACCATATGTGACTCGGTGAGCAACGAACTCTCTTACCTTTGTTTTAAACATTTTTAATATTATTATGTGTCAGATCATTTAATCTGTTGTATGAACATTTCCTGACAATTCGCTAAAACTACAGACTTTAAAAATTCCTGATTGTTTTTTTTTTCTGAAAGGAGCTACTGACACAACTTCAAGCATGTAAATTCGTAAATAAATTCCTTATTTTGTTTTGTTAAAATTACCCTTGTTTTTCCACGTCATTAGCATCCCCACCAATCTTCTTGGCATTGGTAAATCAACTGTTCATAACCCGAAGCCTCATGCCACTATAGACTAACTACTTTTTGACTTTTTTGGATTAATGTATACAAATGATTTATTTAACAGATATACCTATGTTTTCTTTATTTTTATTTTAATATTGTTTGGGGTTCGGACGTTCGGATTTTTAATATAAAAAAAAGATGAACGACTAAATTTCTTACATATTTACTGTGCAGCAAATTTGAATATATGGAAGAGATTGGTTTATTCTTGCTGTTTAGGTCAAAGTAGCATCAGGCTGTTGCTGGTTGATTGTCGTTATGACAACAACTTTAAGTCCTTTAGGTACGTAGGTTCAAACGTAGATTGAGATACAGACGTTTTGGGGAATTTTAAGCGTAGGTCAGCATATCGAGTAGAAATTGGCCTACTTGGATACAACCGTTTGTAGATGAAAGGATCTGGCCATCCTTTGAGCAGCATTGAGCAATTTGTGATAGCTGATTGTTGAACTCGGAATCTCTCTCTCTCTCTCTCTCTCTCTCTCTCTCTCTCTATATATATATATATATATATATATATATATATATATATATATATATATATATATATATATATATATATATGTTAATAGGATCCCAGTACTAAAGAAAACTAATTGATTTTAATTTTTTTTTCGTCGAGTTCTGACTGGACAAAAACGGAACACTTTCACTGGAAAGTTGACAATTAATTAATCTCCTCAAACGCTTAATTGATAGAAACTGATGTCGCTAATCTGAAAAAAGTACCTTACTAGCTATATTTGAAACAAACAGAAATCAACTTTATTATATATTTATATCCATTGTTAATTGCATTAAGAAATTATATATACATAAGTGGATTAATAAATCTATAGCCTGACACATAGTTATTAGCTGAATTTTTATATTAAATTTTAACTCTATAATGTTCGAGCTAGATTATTAATATTCAATATTGAATTGTGTCAAGGAAGGAGATTATGTTGAAAAGTAAATATTTGTTGCATAAAAGAAATGCTTTTTAATTATTAAGCTGTAGATTTATTTATTCACCTACACAAATTATCATAATCAGAGTTCTGAGCTATTATATAATATATAGGGTTGTCAATATTGGACAATTTCGTTACGAATGAAGAAATATCTTTTTCTTTCGTTACCTATTCCAATGAATTTTATCCGTGTTTTTGTGTAGTTGAATTATTGCAAAGATGTTATCGTATATGTCCTCAATAAGGTTGATATTGTTTCGGATGGTATATTGGCTCGCAAACAGATATTGAATGACGGAAGACAGCGACAAACGAAACTTAAGTAAAAAATATATATATTGCCAAGTTTATTTTCGTTAAAGGAAGTACATCAACAAAAATAAGGTTACAGTGCACTAAGCAAAAAATATATCTGCATGCTCATGTAGAGGGTGAGAAGTGCGTTGCCCTGAAAAGAACAGTTTTGTAGTCACTGAAGAGCGTTGTCCTGAAAAGGAAAATTTTATAATCAGTGAAGAACTTTGTCCTGAAAAGGAGTATAACACGAGATAGACACGTGGAGAAAATCAACACGCATATGTAGTCGAGTTTAGAAAAACTCTTGGGCGAAAATATTCCACGAATTATCGTATTGTAGTATTTGAGAGTTAGTCACTGGTTTTGTTGCTGGCCAAAGACATTGCTGTTGATGAAAGCACCTTGGTGTCGTAGCTGATGGCCAGGTTAAGCTTGCCTGCCGTTGGGTCCATCTATAATGTCAGCAGGGTCGGATCCGTCTTCGTGAGTGAAATCGGTGTTGGCTTTTATAGTCATTTAGTGACTCAGAAACATCTGCTGTGAAAACCGCGTAGGTATTTATTTATTTATTTTGATTGGCCAGAAAAGATGTTTAATGCGCCTGGTATTTTTAAAAGATATTCCAGAAGTGGGTGGACAGAGCCGGATGAAATTAAGCTCTGTTTTTTGTTTTTTTTCATGGACGTCGAAGTGAGCACTTTTATTTGAGTTAAAGAATTGGAGTTGTGACATTCAATGTTTATTCACTTTATTTCTTCTCTCATTGATTAGGTCTTCTTTTTTAATTTTATCTTCATGCTTATGTCTATCATTCTCTTCTAATTTTTTTTTTTCAGTTTTAATGTTGTCCTTTTGTTATTACTATTTCCGATGTTTTGCCTATTATTTCTGTTGCTTCCTTAATTAGTTATCAATTTGCTATATATGTCTACTATGTTATTTTTTTTTCATTCCACACACCGTGAAATCTGTTCTTGATTTCTACTTAAAAGTCAGTGATTTTCTCCTTGATCTTATGAAAAGGGTTTCTTTTTGAAAATAATTTTACTTTTTCGATTTTAAATTCAAATTAGACTCTGATCGTTCTCTATATTAATTTTGTTTATATATGCGTTGTAACCTAGAGAAGGATACTGAATAGAATAATCACACGAAGGTTGGTAATGAACGATAAGACTTAGGACACGAACAACACATATAAGATTCGCTAGCGGCGCGTAGAAGAGGTAGTCAACTGCTAGAAGTGAGTCAAGTGAATTCCACAATGAATTTCCAACTGCAGACCAACATACAGTATTTACTACTGTATTTATGTGAATGGGGACATACTCATTATCGTAGGTAGGTATGCTACAACAATATAACAATGGTAATATTAGCCGTTTCCTTATAAGGAAACATTCAGCATTAATTGACTGTGCGGATAGTGTAAATTTCGGTTGAAATTTATAAAATCTTTCTCTTAAAACAATTTTTCAGGAACACAGGTTTCTCAAGCCCAGTAACTGCTATTACTCTTTCTAGTACTGGTGGGGGTTCCTTCCTAACTTTTTTGCTTGAAGTAGCGTGGAATGCCATCTTGTCATTATTCCCTTTTCCGTTTGAGTTGATGCTGTTGTTGAAAATCCCCAAGTGATGGGGTTTCTGTTATTTGGTAATGTTCTTTGTTAATGATTCTGTAGTGCCAGTCCACAAGGTTCGTAGAAGGGTGGTCCTCGCTAATATCTACAGGCTTCATTCGCTCGGAGCCCTTTATAAAATCATTGATCTGAGAAATTGGTTGTATACAGCTGACAGTTCAGATATTTCTGAATGAATTTGACGCCAGGTATGACATCTATATGAAAGTCTCGATCTGATGAAGCTATTTAAAAGCTAGAAGCTAGAGTTTTTAGGCTAATGTTTTGGTTTTGTCGCAACTTACGGTGTAAAACTGTCCTTAGCACAGTCTATTCCTTATCTCTTACATATATATGTGTAGTATGTGATTTACATTAGGAAATACTAGAGATTTAAATCGAATTTAATATCTGCCAAGAAACTTTCATCTAAAAAGAGGTAATCTGTAGTAATCTCAATATATACTGGGTTGATCCTAAGAGATACCAATGTAAGCTTTGTATTCGGTGCCACATTACAATGTCAAAAGAAGTAGGTGCCTCAAAAAATTGACCTAGAAGGTGACCATATAGCCACTTGTAACAATACAATTTTTCACACATCTTTAGACGATAAGTAGATAAATTTCTTTTAAGTCCACTTAATTATCTGAGTTTCGTGGAAAATTTCGACTTCAGTCCATCTTTGAGTAAACTTAAGTGTCAGTGTTTTGGGGATTTATGTCTCCAGCCTGCCTTTGAATTAGCACACATAAAAGGTTGTGATGATTTTAGATAATCATAAAAGTAGAATCTTTAGAAGATTTGACAACCCAAAAAGCCGAATGGGTGGTCGCAAACACAACTGGATGGATAGTGGATGGGACCCCAACAATTATCCATATAAGCAGAGCGAGGCAGGAAGTCTAGGAGACAGGGGCCAGCAATGAGAGAAGAAAGAGAGTCCTCCACATTCTCACGAGAAGACTGGACATTCGAAGAAAGTCCTCGAAACCACATACCTCCACGGCCGACGTTAATTTAACAGAGTCCAGAATTGAATAAACAATTATTTTACGTACGAAAAATGTAGTCTTATTTTTGTATCAGACATTACTAACAAGATATTTCACACGTGTTTGAATAGTGTCTTTTTTAAGTGTCATTGGCGTCTGGATAATCGAGTCTTAATAAAGTTTTAATAAAGAAAATGTTCCTCTAGACAGAAATCGAACATGCGTTAGCCTTGTAAAAAGAAAATCACCTTTAAATTAAGTGTGCTTTGGACCGTTCAGTGAACGTAATTAAAAAAATGGACAAACTTAAATTAGATGAAATAAAGACACAGAAAAATATTTGTAAATACTTTCGCTAATTTTAATGTGGCGAAATATCAACATACAGGAGTCGTATTATGCTTATCTTTAGTACTGTAGTACTTTCAAAGTCTTTTCTTCATGTTACGATGTAAGTCTTTTTGATCGTCACGACATCAAATGTGGCATAAAACGTGATATAATCGGCTATTCCGGTCAGCGTATGATGAATGCAAACTTTAGAGACGGTAATCACGATACGAGGTGTTACAGTTCGGGGAAGGATGCGTGAATTGGGCGTAGCTTTTTCCGTCGTTCGTCTCCATCACAGGACATGTGTTGTCTAGCGGAAACCTTTTTGTGTCGTGTGCCTACTGGGATTAATTATGCGGTGTCTTTTTATTCATCCCAACAGGCGATGTCTCGATCTTAGTGACTTTCTTAATGAAAAGCGAGTAATTTCTAGCAGAAAGAACAAACTCTGTTGATAAAGCTGTCAACAATTTATTGATGATGAGAAAATATAAAAGTTGCAGCAATCACACTTATGCGGTTCGACTACATTATTTTCTTCCCTTGAAACATATAATGGTTGAAATGCAGACGTGTTGCCAATTTCGCTGTTGCTGGAATTTCGACAAAAACGGATGACAGTGATCTCGAAAACGGCCTAGCACGAATTAACTAAAGTGCCGTGTGTGTGTTTTTAAGATTAACGGTCGGAAAGGGGAACTCGATTATTTTCATCGCTGAACAAAGAAATTCCTATTAGCACTGCACGTGACCCATGCTTCTGAAGTACTCGGGACCAAATATTTTGGTAAGGTTTCAATGTAATTCTGCGAGATAGGATACTAAAATATCATTTTCTCAATTTCTTTTAGATTTTGGCAAACATTGAACACGTCATCACAACTTCCTCGAGGTTGTGAGACTAAGCAGGGAATTTCCGTTATACTGAATTTTACTGAATCTTATTTTAGGTTCAAATCTTCCCGGTGGCGTCTTCATAAATAGGTTCAAATTCATAATTTTAAACCAAACAGTTTTTCATCTGATTAACTACTCTATCATATTTTTCTCCATCTAATATCTCTATTCCTTCGCTTAGGATTACTAAGTCTTTCATTACTTCAATTCACTAAACAATATTTCATGCACATCGTTTTAGATACTTCTAGTAATCCGATAATAAATCACATTTCAATCATTTCGAGGTGTCAAATGACTCCTGCTGTTGTCTAACTTATCCCTTCTGGATAAGGTTTGACATTATAAGATGGATTTTACAAAACTACACTGAGTGTTAGATTAAAGGTCCGTTGACAAAGGCTAACACCATATATTCTTTTTCTTGTAAAATAACATTTTTCTTTTAGTTTTGAAGAACACATAAAATTGAACATTTGTAGTTTTTACAAGCAAATGTTTTTTTTCTTGGTCAAAGTGAAACAGCAACACCCATCAGATGCTTCAGCCAACACCATTCAAAGTCTTTTTCAGATCTTAAAATTACACATGTATCGGTGGAGAGGTCCACTGGTGTAATGCAATGTAGTGTGATAGGCATTCAAATTCTATTTACACTACCAATGTTATCTCAGGGTTAAGACCTGAAGACATGTACCTCTTGGCTACAAATAAATCTTATCTCAAGGTGACTACACCTATGACTCGTTTCTGTTGCTCAGTAACTTCTTGCTTTTCTGCCAATTAGCCAGGAACAATGTTCATTTCCACTAATGTATCCATTATCGATAGCAATTTTCAATGATTGGTATTCAGTCTTGACAACTATAAATGATACACTTTGCATTGATCAGATAAATGTATTTCCAGCTGTTGTAGACAAATAGCTTTGTGTTGTAAATGTTTTATCAGACATCAATCATACATTAAAAATCGTTGAAATAAAGTATGTCTGCCATGGAACATATATATAAAATCAAACACTAGCATTTACAAGTATTTCTCTCATACTTTTTTATGATTGAAAGTGGTCATTTTGAGATAAGAAAATCTTGTCTTGGTTTCAACCTTTCTATATATATTATACATCCAAATAAAGTGAGAGTTGCTATCAGCTATAGAACAAGCGTGCTTCCTGATGCTTTTACTACAACAGATTGCAATTTGTCAAGAATTTACTGACAAACCTGTTATTTTTTGTATTTTTTTTTACTTTAAAGAGTAAAGTACAGAACATTGTATCTTCATATTTGAATGACAGTAAATGATAAGGAAAATATCAACATTTTTAAACATAGTGAAATATGCCATGATGACAATAAAAAATATATTTTAGACTTTTCATTTTAACAAGAATCACCTATAAAGTTATGCATCTTTCAAAAATGCATCAATCTGTGAATGTCCATGACATAAAAACAATATTGGAGTTATAGGCATAATCAACTTTAAGAATATTTTTCTAAATATTGGACTTGATTGTGTCCCCTTTTCACAACTAAGCAAAAAAAAAAAAAAAAAATCTTATCCTGCTAGTGCAGGTAACTCATATTCCCTAATGATATGGTGCTTGAAATTCTTGGTTATGTTGTTATACCCTGCTATGATAACAACAAAAATAACTTTGAAATTAAAAATTCTGGAAACTTTCAAAAAGAATTCAGTGGAAGTAATAGATGTTGATAATGCAGCATATTTTTTTGTTTTTTTTTTCTTAACTTCATGTTAGAATTGTTGGTGTCCCTTTTCATCAGTAACTACAGCTTAAAAAAATCTGTCTCTTTTCTAGCTACAGTGTAACCCGGATATAAGAGAGTTATTGGGACCGGAGAAGAAGTATCTTATATCCGGGTTTGGTCTATTATATATACATTAACACAGGCTCTAATTTGGGACCAGATAAAATTTCTCTTATATCCGGGTTACACTGTATATGTTAGAGTGAAAC
This sequence comes from Acanthosepion esculentum, assembly GCA_964036315.1. Lineage (NCBI taxonomy): Eukaryota > Metazoa > Mollusca > Cephalopoda > Sepiida > Sepiidae > Acanthosepion > Acanthosepion esculentum. The sequence continues at coordinate 99,685,315 of OZ038481.1, forward strand.
TGCCTCATCACAGCTCTAATAATTGTTTTTACCTTTTATTAGTCTTGAATACTCAACCAGTTCAAAGCAACAACTTCTGTTATGTGATAAACATAATTCAGTTCTTGTTAGCAGAGTAACACTTTTACTACTGCATTCTTACCTGGCTGTTCTGGCCCATTTTAAGAAAAATAGGAAATGGCTATTTACTGGAAATAAAGACACTGATAGTGATTTCTCATGGGTGCTACCATTTTGGTTTCAATCAAATACTCCACAGTAGAACAAAATCTCCAACACACAATATAACAAAAATATGTCAAAAAACAGGTTGTACTGTATGCCACAATGTCTATGCTGGTTTGGAAACAATGTTAATTGCAAGTTATAACACAAACACTAGAGACTAACATTTTATGCCATTTTGAAAGTGTAGATACATGTCACCAGAAGGCAATATAAGTTTTGTAAAGATATATAAGTATACCCATAGCATTGGAAGTATTAACTATTTTATTGTAATAAACAAATAACACATTTCAAGCACCTTTTGTCATGTTTTTTATACATTAACTATTTTTGTTCTAATATATCACAAAAATATTCATTCACTCTACATAAACATAAAAAGAAAGACAAGCAAAAAAAGATCGATTTGGATGATTTATTGAAAACTTGAATTGATGTGTAGAATGTAAAATTTATATATTTGTATATATTTATATACACATGATGAATTTATTTTTGATGAATTAAGTTATCTTTCTGTACCTGAGTCTGCCTCATGACTATCTTCAACATATTCAAGAGCTTTCTTTCGCACACCTATCACCAGCTCTGGAGTGCCATATTTTTGTTCAAAGTCTAAATATTTCTTAAAAAAGAATTTCATTTTTTGGGTTGAGAGTCTCAAGTTGGTCACTCTTTCAAACAAATTCCTACAAATTGAAAGAAAAAAAATAAAATTAGGTACATTCCCTAGAATTTTATTAAGCGAGACAATAGACATTGTTCATTTACTTTTGGACTATTACTTCTTTCAATTTCTTTACATTATAAATACTCAGGACATCAATTTTAGAATAAAAAGTAACTGAAATTAATATCACAGAATTGCTAATAAAAAAAATGAACAATGGCTCATTTAATAATAAAAGTCCAAGATCACACACACTATATGTATGTATGTATGACAGAGAGAGATAATGGCTTTCAACTTAACTGTGTATGACTATTAACAAATTAACAGGCATTAACAATAGCATTGACAATCTACAATAATTTGACACTAAATTATATATGTACATCATATAAATACATTTGATTAAAATTATATACAAAATGAATAATGTAGATACATGTGAAAAGCAAGCAATATAAGTTTTGTGAAGAGATATAAGTATACCCATAGTAGTAGAAGTGTTAACTATTTTATTATAATAAACAAGTAACACATTTCAAGAACCTGGATTTACCTTTTGTCATGATTTTTTTTATACATTAACTATTTTTGTTCCTTATTTGATACTATCAAGTTGGATTTGAATTTCTCTAGGTAAGTCAAGGACCCTCCTCCTATTATCACGATGGTGGGGTGGGCTAACTTTGGATTTCTTCCCTTTAATTTTTTTTCTTTTTACATTTTTATAAAGGTAAATACAAAATTCCTACTCTTTGTAAATGCATCAGAAATATTCATGATCAGTTTCCCATCAAATTAAATGCTGCAACCCCCAAATTTAACACTGCATTAATAAGCATATAAAGAGTGTGGACATTATATATATATATACACACACACACACACACACACACACACACACACACACACACACACACACACACACACACACACACCACTATTCCTGGCAGATTTTCTGTTATCACAATGTGGGATATTTAATAACAAAGATGATGGAAAGAAAAAGAATATGGATGTATTTGGCTAGACTGAAGAAAAAAAAAATTCTTTCTAAGTTTTGAAACTCCCAGTGTGTCTAATTCATGCACATATGTAGTCACAACAACATAAACAAACTCAGTCCGATGAAGTCCTAACAGATGACACTTTTTCCAATTTGTCATACATCTTTTCTCTCAAAACTGGTCTTGATATATATATATAAAAAACATACATATATTGTTATCCCATATATTTATTTCACATAAATATTCCCCCACTTTGCATGAACATAAAAAATATCTCTAACTACCCACAGTAGCCATGAAAATTTCAGTTTTCCTATTTTAATTTTCTGATGCATCATAATTCTTCATTTAATGATGGCATAAACTCTTTGCAAGTTCCATTACTATATAATATGCATGAAAATTTCCTTTTTGCATCATTAAATATTTGTGCTTAAAAACAAAATATTGCAGTAATAATCATTAGCATGAATGAATTTCATTATTTAAAGTAAGAGGGTACAGATGAAAATATTGAAATTGACAAGGTTTTCCATTTTCACTGAAGCAGCCGGTAGAGTGATATTGTCTCTACTATCTTCCCTTTCTTCTTATTATGCATGCTTTCTTATTTTGTTTCTGATATATCTTTTTCTTCCATGTTTCCTCGCTATCAAAACACAGTGCTTCATTATTTATCTGAGATAATGGCAGAGCAAAACATGTGCTAATTTTCTAATGGAGGGACAAGGAGAATTATATGATGTACAAATTGAATTATTATGCTACAAAATTAAAAATAAATATAAATTATTTTAAAGAGTAAAAAAAACAACAAGGAAATAAATAAAATCAATATGTACAAGTGACCCCTAAATGTTGTTCACGTGTGTGTAAACCAATTTTAAGTATTTCTCTTTTTTAGCTGCATTGTTGCTTCTGTTCATGAGAACTGACCCTTTGCAACTATCATTATCATAGCCGTCTTTACCTATGAGCTTATTATAAATTGTCAAACATTTAAAACAAACAAACAACTTCTGTTAGTCAGCTATCAATAATTCAGTCTTTTTTTTTTATTATTATTAAATGCCTTTTCAGGACAAAAGTGATCATGACTCTCCACAACTTTATCATCTTTAATATATCTAAGTTGTCATGATTTCTTGGGAAAGATAGTGGAGTAGTTTTTCATTGCCATCTCCACAGTTTTTTTTTTTTTTTTTTTTTTTTTAAGCATATCACCCCAAGCAAGGCTGGAGGCCACTATCACGCAAGGGGTTAAAGAAGGGTTGGAGGAAGAGCAGATAGGAGTGGTAAAGGAGAGGATGTGGTGAAAGAGAAAGACAGTGGGTCGACCAAGGCAAGGGGGTTACAGAAGATTTGGAGCGAGAGCAGATAGGAATGAAAAATGAAAGGCTGTGGAGAAGGGAAGTGGATAGATCAAGGCAACTGGAGATGTCGATGTCGATTGACGCTACACTTAAACCTTTGGTGATTGTATTTGTCAGGGAAACAGTAATAGGGAAGGGGGTTCCATAGGCGAGATGTGCAAGACATGAAGCTATTGGAGTAGAAGAGACGTCTACATCTAACAGTTTCCACGGTGTAGGGGTGGGAGCTGGAAGCCAGCCTCGTGGGGCGTTTAAATTCACAAGGCCTGGGGACAAGCGAAAGCAGCTTCTTGGAGCAATTACCGTGAAAGTACTTGTAAAAAAGGCAGAGCAAGGCAACATCGCGTCTGTGAGAGAGCGACTGCAGACGAGATGACAGATCAGGGCTAATCATTTTAAATCTAGAGTTAACCTTCTCTTGAGTGGCTGTCACCAATAACTCGCAAGCTCAGTCTCCCTACTAAGGCATTTGTGCAAAAATGAACATAACAATGTAAGCCGGAATTTGAACTTGACTTGCCAGGTCTCCTTTTCTCACTGATAGCTGTTATACTACCCACACACCGATTTTAATTTCCTCACCCAATACACCAACTTGTAACATATTTTGCTGATTGTGCAAAAGATCTGTTCACATTCTGGCCAGCAACTGTAAGTAATGACCTGCTTGTTTTCTTGGATTTATTAATATTGTTTATTTTTATTTAACTCCAGTTACAGCACCAATGAGGTTGATTTTATTTTGCAAAGTGAAAACAATATTCAGTATTGATTAATGATAAGATTTGTGAGAGAGGATAATAAAATATTAAGAAGATATAAGAAAACAACTGACATTGCATTCAAATTTTTGAAGATCAAAATTGACTGAGATGCAAGAAGCACAATAGAAAAAACTGTTAGCATAGAACTTATGGTTACATCTAGCCATTTCAACTGCAAAATGATAAGACCTTGCCGACAATCTAGTACTAGGATTAAATTCATAAAGTCTAAGTACCATAGAGGAAAGTAATATTTATTTTGTTTTAATACAAAAATGTGGCACAAGGCCAAAAGTGAGAGTGAGGAAGGCTGGTCTTCAATCTGTCTTATTTTAAACTTGGCTAGTCACAATTACTGACCAAAACATACCACAGTATTCCTTACACTAAAACACATTCTTACTATTCTTACTAGAGACACCATAATACCTGAAAGTTTCTATGTAGTTCTAACTAGTTCCCATATGTACAATTTGTTAGGGAATAAAAATAATAACATTTAAAAATGAAACCCTAAGAGGAAATCTCATCAGAACAATTATCATGAATGTATTTATAGAAAAGACACAAGGAAGCCATGTTATGGTGGTGAGAAAGTGGTGAGACGGAAAAGTACTAGGAAGAGGAAAAACATCAAACAATTATGTCCTGACCCCAAAAAGAAGAGGTATTGTGCAAAATTTCATAGGAAAATTAGCTCAAAGGGAGGTGTTTGGTTTGGTTTGTTTTATGGTATATCAACCTCAATGGGTTATTTAATGCCGACAAAATTTTTATTGCTGGTAATATTTTGTTTTGTCAAAAATCTATTTCTGGTAATAATTTTTTTTCAAAAAAGTATTGCTGGTAATATTTTTTCCTCAAAAATGTATTGCTAGTAATATTTGTTTTTTAAAAACATCGTTGGTAATATTTTTTTTTAAAAAAATGTATTGCTGGTAATAGTTTTTTTTCTTCTAAAATTTATTGCTGGTAATAATTTTTTAAAGTATTTCTGGTATTAAAACCTATTTTTATACTTTCATAGTGTTTTTACCCCAGTTTTGGAGTTAACTATTTGCCCATAGCTGGGACCCTAACAGGTGCTACCACCCTGGGTCAGGGCAGACCTGAGAACACCAGCAATTAAGAGGTGGTTCCATACTCCTCAAAACCTCCTGATCAGAGGCCTTACTGCTGGATGTAGTTTATCATCTTACCCAGGATGCAGATGTAGTTTATCGTCATACCCATGACGGTCAGGGGGAGGTGTTGTAATGGAATGTCCCACACTCCCTATCTGTTATGGTGACCTATCTACATTAGAATGAACTCTTCCTCCTTCATAAATACTAACCTGCGAGACTTCCTAAGCGGGCAGTCTGGACACAGTGTAACCTGACAGTTCAGATGAACACTTCTATCTGCTGATGAATAACCCTCTTATTTTGTATATATGTTCTGTTATTTCAATAAACTTGTTCAACCTACCTTCTTCTTTCTGTGTCTATCTTTCTGGCCCCTAACAGGCCACAACACTATCACCTATGTGGACTGACTATATCAGTAGCTATATATAGTGACCACAGGATATACCTGGGGGCTTGCTTTCGAAATTACTAGCCTGCCACCTGATTCCCTGTCCTTCAATAGTGTATTCTCTTTTATAATAAACCTCTCTTCTTTCATCTACATGCATGTTGCTGTTCCTTCACTAGAGTACCACCTTTGTCTGTTTGTAACCTCTTTAAAGATACAACAGAAAGTGACTGAAGTTGAGATGCCAGGTCAGGTTCAATAACGTTTTATCAAGAATCTTTAAATATATAGCAGGAGCACCAGACCAGATGTGACAGCAATATTGAAAGCAAAGTTTGTCATAGTGTTGGCTTTTCAAAACATTGGCTTTCCATATAAAGAAACACAAAAACTGCTTTATTTTTTTTGATGCCTTAAAGAAACAGATGCATATGAGAATAATAATGAAAAATGTAAGAAGCTTAGCATTTGATAGAGTGCTCACATCAGTTTTTATTTTATTTTTTTTATACTGCAACATCATGTTGAAGGCAGAAAATTTTTTAACATTAATAATCTTTGATTTCACTGCAAATGCTTGGAGTCAATGTGTAGACTGGTTGGTTGGTTGTTTTTGTTTAGTGGTATTAGATGAATAATCAACCTCTGTGGATTATTTAATGCTGAAATCTAAATATATTGTACACAATTTTATTTATTTTTGTAGATAATAATGATTTAGTCATACAAGTCTTACTAATTAACCCATATCTGGAGTAGAAGAAGTGAATTCATACCTTTCTCAGGAGTATTTGCATGTAAGTGAATATAACGAACCCAACTGGTATTGAAACTTGGCTCTCTGATTAACATTTCTGAGCCATTATCCATTACATTACCTGCAAATCTAAGCTTACAGCACTTCGTATTCCCTAGTGGTCACCCATCTAGATACTGATCAGGATCAACATTACTTAACTTCAGTGATTGTACAGAAACAATAAAATCAAGACAACAGAAGATAATAATTTATATTGCATTTAAATTTTTGAAGATCAAAGCTGACTGGAAAGCAAGAAACCAGAAGAGAATTCCATAATTTAGATTATTTTACCAGCACATCAACCCCATAGGTCCCACTAGTGAGAAGTGTAAGAAAAGAAGGCTCAACGTTGCTTAACTTCGGCTATTGTACGGGAATTAGTGTTTCAACATGATGTGGCTGTAAGCCCCAAGGTGTAGAGTGTATTTGATACATTGTGGCCAATGTACACAGAGCTGATATAATTATTTGATGCTTAATATTTTCGTTTATTTCACAACAATAAAAAAATTATAAAAATCATGTTTGTGAAATTACCTTACAGCATCCTTGTCTCCCTGCTGGATAGTCATATCAATGTAGATTGACCATAAGTCAGTTCGTTTTGGAAAATTGCTGACAATATTTTCAAACATTGTCTTTCCACGTTCCGCTTCACCATATTTAAATTCTAATTGAGCAATCTTTACAATAATTGCTACATCTGTGAAGCAATAAAAAAAAATTAAATATTTAGAAAACACATCAATAGGAAATCTTATTAAAAAAGTCAACCATGAGAAACTCAAATCAGGCACCATTAACATTACACAAACACAATCTCCTCCTTATAAAAATTACAAGGCTATTTCTTGTGATTAGTTTTGAATTATTTCTTCATTAGTAATTAACTTTTATTATTTTACTATATAAGAAATATAATCTATATACAGTGTGACTTTTTGTTTGTTTCTATGTCAATTACAAATGGGTAATATTTAGCAAACAGGTCTCATGACTTTAGCGAATTTAAAGAATTTTGGATGCTATATCTACTGCATTTGTCTAAATCGCAAAATTTAACAACAGCAGTATTAGGTGTAATAGTAGTTGAATACTTTAACTGAAGCAATATTAATTGTTATTAATTTTTAATGAGTACTTTTCATCTTATTTGTTTACTCAATTGTCTAACAGAAATCAATAGAGTAAGTTGGAAGTAAGAACAAACTTCTGGTGAAATTTGAACTTTCTGGGTAGATTCTTATTGCATAGGCTACAAAGGGTAACCAGTCATCCAAATTTATTCAAATAGCTTTATACTTAATTTCTTTCAACTCCATACTCTGCTATTTTGCAAGTTTACATTTGACCCAAGGATTACTAGATATAAAAGTAATTGTATTTCTTAGATGAAGCATTTTCAAAGCAACAAAAATAAAATGAATGAAATACTTTTCTGAAAATTAATAATTGACACTGCTTCATTAAAAAATATATGTATTAAACAGTTATCTCTCTTGAACACAAGTAAAGATTTTGGAAGAAATTAAAATGAAATACTTATCCCAAAATAATAATGTACAAAATTTTGGCCATTTTGGGAGAGGAAAATGAGTCATATTTATATTTATTTCCAACAATGATATGACTATCCTGAGTAGAAAAAGAAAATGTTTAAAATCAAAGACTAAAAATATATATCATTTGAAGTTTTCTTTCAAATTAAAAAAGGATTTGGTTGGTTGGTTGATTTTGCTTAGCAGCAGATCAACCTCTATGGGTAATTTAATGCCAAAATCTAAATATTTTGAACGCAATTAAATGATTTCAACTGAATATATTTTGAATGCAAATGTATGCCTTCAACTACAGATAATATCTATTGTTGGCCATTCTACTATAAAATGTATTGCTGGTCATTTTACTATAAATAGGTATTGTTGGTAACTATATAAAAATGTATTGCATGTATTTTTATACTTTTATAGTGCTTTTTTCGGAGTGGAGGTCATTATTTGCCCAGAGAAAAGAGGAGACCTAGGGACAACAGCAATTAAGAGGTGGTTCCATGTTCTTGAAAACCTCCAATCTCCAAATCAGAGGCTTTGCTGCCAGATGTAGTTTATAGTCATACACAGGACTTAAAAAAACATAAAAGAAAGAAAAATATACAAATTACTAGCCAAACTTACGATCTTTTTTATGAAGACTTTTCACTGCCCGTTCCACAAGTTTTCTTCCTTCTTCCAGATTTGCATTTTTGTAGCAGAAGGTAGCATAATGGATCCACACGTTTTTCTCTGCACGAAAACGTTTCATCAAAATGCGATGGACATCTTCAGCTTGCTAAAGAATTAATGAAAAAGAAAGATGATACATTGTTTCAATATATCAGTTTTGATTTCATCTTTCAAAATTAAGAACAAAATATCTATCTTTAATGATAATCATCAAAATGCCAATAAAGAAAATGTCTTGTTTAGTTCTAAGAAAATTTATTAAAAATCATTATACACAAAAAACAATTATTTCACTTCAGTTTATAGTTAAATAGACTTATTAAATTCTAGCTTAAAACCTGCCCTATTGGGAGACATTTAAGCTAGCACCTTCAGAGCAGAGAGCTCTTAATTGGGTCTTCGGCTTGTTCAGGAGTTTGAGAGTTCCAAAGTCTTTGCATATTCTCAACATTGGAAGCTCTCCTGGTTGCCGTTTGATCTGGGCTTTCATTTGCATGGGACTTTCTTTCCCTCACTGCAGACTTGGCTCTTTTGATTGCAATCTAGTTAGTCTTCTGTTTGCGGAGATTTCTTATTGTGAGGCATACTGCTGTTGTATGCAATAGACAATAATAAACTACAGAAGAACTCAAAATTGATCACTGCAATTAAGTATTGCATTAATATTTAAGCTTAACTTTTAAAAGTTTAATGATCATTCTTCATACCATCTAATTTAAAGACAATTTGATGTATGTAGGTCCTTACTTTCTGGCCAAATAATTATTTTTATTTCATGGGTGATTTTCGCTGAATTTTGCAATTAATTTTGATTATTACCAAATTTATTTCCAAGTTATAAAAATTGTTATCATACAAAAAAATTTGTTGTAAAAAGAATCACAGAAAAAAAAAAATTGCCAAAAATAAAGACTTGGGAATCAAAAATTTCTCTAACATGAGCTATTGAAAGTTAGAGTTGCGTCCCTTTAATTGAAAAGTGTAACACAGTGACACACTAACATTTGCATTTATTATTTAGATGGAAACAAATGATAATAGAAAGCTAGAGTAAAACATTTATTGTATGTATAGCTCAACTTTAAAAAAAATATGCATTATCATCATTACTGCTAACCAAATATTAAAATGAAAAAGATCAAATTATTTCCCTTATATAATGTGATAATATCTGTGTAAACTCTTGTCAAGCCAACCATAAAAATTTGCCTAGGAATTTGTTTTTTGAATATATTATCAGTCATGGAGAAGAACATTTTCTGAAAACTTGATACAAATTGCATATGGAAATAAATTGTGTTTGGTTTATTAACAATACTTTGTAATTTTAATGATCATACACAGAAATAAAGTTTACTGAAAAAAAAAAAGATAAATTCTCTTCTACTTTTGTTGTAATTAACACCAATATTTTCCCTAAAATTATTTTAAAAAAATGTATTTGTGCATTAGAGTGCTGACATAGAGATAAACAAAAATGGCAAAATATGTCACACTATCTTTTTGGCATTTCTTACCCATATATGATACAAGTTCTGTTAAATTTATGAGTATTTCAGAGAATAGCTAAGTATAAATGACCCAAAATTACACACAATAGCAAAAGTATTTTCCCCAATATTAAAACACTGTGTAAGATGACAGACATCACTCTTTGAGTAAATTAAATTACAATATTCTATTATTTCTTTGTTTGCCTTATTTGTTTTACTGTGAAATTACCTTTTCAATTAATTATCTCTCTCCTCTCTTAAAAATAGCATTACTTGGCTCAGTATTTAATTACGCATCTATAAACACTTGAAAAACCCACATTTTTTTGTGTTAATCTTCAATAAATTGTCATCTCTGGGAAAAATCTGGCATTTTTATTTTATTTTAATTGCAAACAACATTCAAACAGTTTTAATATGCCAACACGAAGAACAAAATTGGATATACACAAAATGCAAAACTTGTGGGTCTGTTTACACTATTTATATCATTTGGATTTTCCCCCTCATTTTTATTAACATATTCACAAGGTACAACGGCTGTTGTACACTCCAACCTTTTTCTGGTGATATATGTTGCAATTTCAAACTGAACCCTTTACAGAGGTAGATTCCACGTCCCATGACTTTTTGGATATCTCAGTATCAGTTAATTCCCTTTAGTAACTCAACAAGTTCTTATTCCCTCTTCTGTTGCCAGGTATTGAACTCACAACTCTTTGGGTCAAGTCACTTTTTGGATTACTCAACCAATGCTTTTAGTGGGCCATGTGGAATTAGAACAATGTACTAAAATAAAGGGTTCAGTTTGAAATTTCAACATATATCACCTGAAGAAGATTGGAGCATATAATAGCTGAAACGTCATGAATATAGCAATAAAAATGACAACAACAGTTCAATCGATGTAAATAGTGTTTCAATACCTCATTTTAGAAATATAGACAGACTTGTGAGTTTGAATAACTAGTTCAGTACCCAATCACTTTGCAGTAACAAGATAATCAAAATTTAAAATCTGAATTGTAGTATTTTAAATGGACAAACATTTATTAGAAAACTTATAGTTTCATTCAAATTATGAGTCTATGTACATTTGTTTGCCTGTGAGCAGTTATATTTTAATTCAATGACAAACCTCAAAATGTCTACAAAATTTTAAATAAACTTTAAATAATTTTATTTAGTACTAAATATTTTCAAAAAAATTCAATAAAAGTCTATAATTGTGTTTATTTTTAGGGTTTAAAAAATTAAGTCTTTTATTCTGAAGTAAATAGTTATAGCACCTTTTCCTTTTATCACACTTATGACATTTTTACTTGAATTCACATTTTTGTGGTCTAATTTTTTTAAAATTTAACTCAAATTCACTTTATTGTTTTAAGTAATAAACTGGACATTTACTTTGTGGTAATCGGTCTGCTGTAAGGTTCTAGGTACCAATAGATATAAAGAGACCAATATTGATATATGACAGATATGAATAAATAGACACAAGTATACTGATATCAATAGATAAAAATAGAGCAATATAATTATTGATAAGAAACTAAAGTTCCTTGACTGTAAGCAAAAGAAAAGCTGATTATATTTATTTCACAGCCATACAGACATGAAAGAGTCTGCCAGAAATTAATCTGTTGCTAAGTTTCTTTGTTTTTCTTTCTTGTCCTCAACTTTATGATTTTATTGCTCACCAAGAGTAAAAGCTGTCCAGACTGAGTGGGAGGGGAATATATTATTCCAATATCTATTCAAACTCACTCAAATTGAGTGTGTGTGTATGCATATTAAATGGTACAAGCATATACAAATCATTCATGCACAACATAGACATACATGTATAAGGTGCATACAAAGTCACATGCAGACAAATCACAATGGACAGAGAATCTGCATTTCTTTTATAAGATAGATTACTAGTGATTATTATGTGCTTCTTTTGGGTTTGTTTTGTAAAAAAATAGTTTTTACTTTAAAATTCGTATTTTGCAAAATTCTTATTTTGTTCTTTGTTACAGCATATAAATAATTATGTTTGTATTATAGAGTTTTAATTTATAGAGTTTTAAGAATTGTTATTAAAAAACAGACTTGAAAAATATCCAACTCAAAATCAATAAAGAATTAGCAAATTGATAATGGAAGTGCATTTATTTAAACATCAATAACTGGAGATTAGATGGAAAGTGCACATTTAATTTCTATATTCATATAATCAAGCTGTTAACTTTCTTTATAATCTTTATGTAATCAAAAAAAAATACAATAGTAAATTTATGATTTTAGCAAATCAGTCACCTTTCCAAGATATCTCGATCTGTGTGATAAAAAACCCCAAAAAAGACATACCTGTATTTTGCCTGATTTGACATAAATGTTGACAAGTTGTTGGTAAACTTTGATTGCTTGATTTTGTTGCAAAGCTCGCTCAAGAACTTTTCCCAATTTCTCTTTTGGGCCATACAAATTTTCAAGGTTCAAATATCCAATCCATATGTTGAATTTTTCTTGCTCCTCTCTGGAATGAATAGAAATAAAGAAAATAATTGTTTATTTCCTGGAAAATACCTCTAGCACTAATATCATTGTCTTAATGCTTGCATAAAACCAAGTAACATATCCCATGTCCGGACTGTAATGCCCTTCACATCCAATGTTGCAAAATGTTTCGTTTTTTTAGCAGAGTGAATGTTTCTAAAAGGCTTTGTTTTTATTTCTCTTTAATGATGTTAAAAGGAATAATGAAGATCTTAGTCTAAATAAGCTTAAAACAACTGTCACTTTAGTGTAAAAGTAGTGGACTGCTTTTGTTGGTCCAGCTTACCTGAAAGAAATAGTCTTTAGTGCTCGCTCTGCAACTGCCCTGGCCTTATCCACTTCTGCTGTCTCCAAATGGAAGGCCATGTATCTGAGCCAAAGTAAAGAGCTGTTTGGAGAATTAAGAACCAAACAATCAAAATCTTCTGCAGTCTCTAATTGTCTTTCACCTTCCAAACGTTTACGTTCAATCTAAAACACAAAAGGGTGAAAAAATAAAAAAATAATTGTACAGTCAAAACTTAGCAACACAAAACATGCAATTTTTAATTAAAATTCTATTATATTTATTTATTTTAAAAGTAACAAATTTCTTAAAATATAATTACTACTTTTCACCAATAATGAAAGGTTTAAATGGAGTGTGTGCATGCGCACACACACAAAATTTAAATGCTTCTTTTACAATTGGTGAATGAAACCTGAATGAAAAACAAGAATTGAAGGACTTAAATTTAGATATATAGTTAGTTATGTGCCATACATGATACACTCTTAGGCAATCATGTATCTTTCAATACATGTCTGATGAGGCAGATTTTTTCCCACAGTAGGTTGCCATTTCTTTTCATGGTAGACCAGTTGCCATCCAAGGCTATAGAACCTGGTCTGCTACTTACCCATAGCTGGAAGGGAGAAGAAGAGGATTCATACCTTTCCCAAGTGTATTAGCACGTAAGTGAATGTAATGGATTCGACAGGAATTTGAACTCGGCTCTCCAATTCCTCAATCCTAGCTGCTATCCATTACTCCACTGTGCCTCCTCAAATTTAGATATTAGTTTGTTTTTTTTACATTTAAAAATAAATAATACTAATAAATTTAGATATTAGTATTATTTATTTTTAAATGTAAAAAAACATTAGTATCTAATTGTAAGAACCACATAATTTTAATTAAGTAAATTTTAATTTGGTTTAATTTTAAATAGAGCAAGAAAATTACATTTGTCTTAGTAATTTTTAGAATTTCACTTGGAATGCAACACAGTGTGGTACAGTCAACTGACATTGGATGAAGCTTAATGAAAAAGATGACATCATGGAATGAAAAGCAAAAGCTATAATTCAAAGATGAGAAGTCTAATGTTTTAATTAAAACCCCTATGTGACATTAAAGCTTACTTATAAGTTTTATTGTTCCTTTATATTTTCCAATTTAAAGTATGTAAAATAATTTGTCCCTGAAACTTGAGACATTGCAGCAATTAAGCTGAATGGCACTTCTTTCAGGATTTTTTTTAGCACCAATTTTAAAAGTTCTTGCAATTGTTCGATACAAGACCTCAGAGAATGGTGCTTGATTAATTGTTACTTTTGATTGGAAATAATCATTGACGTAATATTTGCAAAAAATACTTCTCAATTATGTATCAAATTAACTTGTAGCCAGACAGCTGAAGGAAACCTGTTCACCATAAATATGGGAAGGGCTTAGTTGCATCAGTAACCAAGACAGGAGAGGGCACTCAGATACAGGCAGTCAGGACAAAATATAGCGGAGTAGCTGACATCACTAATTCTCTTTTCACTTACTCCACCAGCCAGTTCAATTCAAGATACTGCCTGAGAATAATTTTATCAACTCGTAGTTTTGGAGACCAACTTTATTTGCAGGCTTGAGACCAAAGTTCCCTGACTGAATTATTGAACTAATTCACCAGTTCAGAGCACTGCTATAGCTTTTGCAATATGTTATCAATAAGACTGAAACATACTATCTCACAAACTTGCTATAATTAGATAAACCACAATACTACAGAACTGGGAAGGGTTAAACTGATAAATGTAACTCTCAACAATTAAATTCTATGTGATTTGTTTTTACAAGCAAGAGTCAGCACCGTTCTGAAAGTCACTTCCTTCTTTAATTTTCTTGTAATTCATTCCTTTCGTTCCAGTGGATATTTTGAGCAGTTTCACCTAAAGCTTTCTGAAATTAAAAACTTAAACACAATGTGGGCAAGGAAGATCAACTTGTGGAGTAAAATTCCCAGACAGTGACCCTAGTATCTAAGGGAAACAAAAATGGGATCATGTTATAATTATACCTCTATAATCAACTATTCTTAAAAAATACATTACCTTTGCTAACAGCAAATTCAATTAATATTTTTTTAAGTCACACCTACCTGGCTTTTACTCTGATATACTAAAGAGTAGTGAGGTGTCTCATTTATATAGGAAGTCACTAAAACTATAAATAGCTATGGCTATTACCCATGGGCAGCTGAGTACATGCTACTTCTTTTGAGGCAATAACACTACACTACAATGGTGTCATCGATATCTAAAGAACCGACTGAACAATTATCATTGGATAATTATGAGTATGCACAAGCATGGCTTAGGATTCTAGCAACTAAATCTAGAACAAAAAAGCTGAAGGATTTAAAATCAGTTGGGGGAGAAAAACAGATAACTGATCTCTTCTTGGCAACTGCTGGTTGTGAGATCATTATAAAATTATCAGCAATTGCACACCCAAGGCAGTTGAAGGAAATGAAGCAAAAGTGTTATGTCAAGGAAAGACAAACATGACATTGAAATCGAGAGCAATATAGACTCTGAAGATGAATAATCATTGGAGGAACACTCCTATGAAAAAAAGAAAAAGATCACAATCTCCCATATCTCAACAATCTCTTAGGGAAAGGGAGGAAGATAATAAGAAGACAAAAGCTCCCGGAAGTACCAGGGAAAATAAGGGAGATGAGGTACAGGGAGATGAGGTGGCCTATTTACATAGGAAATCACAAAGACTATAAATAACTACAGCTATTACACATGGGCAGCTGAGTGTATACTACTTCCCTTGAGTCAGTAACACTACACTACAGGTAGAAATATGTAAAGACAATGCTGAGTGGGGTCACTGTACTGTTACATCATGAAAATACCCAGATCTACTTCTGGTAAGTTAGTGTAAGTATCAGCAAAGCAGTTCTTAGCAAAGCAACATGAATTAGTTTGAATGGGTACTAGATGAATGTAACATTCTATTTCTGAAATTTTCCTCCCAAGCAAGGTGATAATGCCACTAAGACACAAGAGCCAACAGGGAGTGAAAGAGAATGAGTAGACTTTAGAAGGAACCAGAAACTCAATCCTAAACAAGAAAAAAGGGATAAACCTCTACTCCTGTTCAAAAGACTGGAGAGGAGTTATAAAGATATCTAACATCATTTGATCAACAGTGTCATGTGTGTATCAGGAATACCTGACAGAAGGCATGTCTACCCATTGGTCCTTAATAATCACAATCAGTGACATCTGACTAGAGTTGTCTGTAATAAAAGACAAGTGAAATTGGCTCAAATCACATTCTATGAGAAAGATACTAGACACATATTTAAGCAAGTCAGAATTCTTTAGCTTTCATGGAATATGGTAGCAGAAGAGACATTTGGATGCCCCCAGGTAACACCACAACACTGGACAGTGCTTACCTGGACACATGATATCTCTGAACTTTAGAGTACTGGTATGGCCAGGGCTCCTGTTGATTTGGGTTGATAATAGGGTTCAAGTATGATCCAAAGTCCAGGAGGCCATGGACCCTAGTTACCAACAAGATACTGTGTTGGCTAGTAATAGTTCCATAAGGGTATAGGGTGTTTTCACATAGCATGGGTAGATTCACTGGTATGCTTAAAATTGACATTGGCCAATGACAACTATGCTGCACTACTTCCACCCATTCATGAACTCCATATACCCCAAGAACAAGGGATTATTTCAGTAGGATAGTGCACTATGTCATTGAGTTCAAGTTGCTCAGAATTGGTTTGAGGAGATTTCTGACAAAAGGTGTGATTACTATGTTTGTCCAATATTAGTCCACATGAGAATTTAAAGTACATGGTGGAGAGCCAAGATCCTGCAGTACAAATATTAGGAACTTATGAAGATGGCATAGCCCAAAATCTCTCCAGCGGTGCTCCAACTACTTATGAAATCATTGCTACATTGTTGCTGCACTTCACTAGGCTAAAGGGGGTCCTAAATGATACTAGACACCTATCCTATAACTTTTGGCAAATCAGAGTATATAAAATACTGTATATACTTGCGTATAAGCCAACTTCATGCATAGTGCGACCCCTCAATTTTTTTGCATAAATTTTAACCCCTCCAGAAAAAATTTACCTGTATATAATGCAAGTGGTCACCAAAAATGTATGATTTTTAACCACTTCAAAAAATTACCTGTGTATAGTGGAACCCCGCTATCTTTTGCATAAAAAACTGATCATAAAAACATGCACTATACTTGAGTATATACAGTAGGCATAATGAAATTTATAAATATAAAATAAATTTAATCTCCTAATAAATTATCTTTACGGGTGTTTTCTTTTAAGAACATGAACGTCTTATACACAGCAACACCAATTTTTCAAGATCAATAGCAACAACCAAGAATATACAATTTTAGCTATTCCTCAGTGTTTGAGGGTTCTGAAAAACATTCCTCTCAACTTGCAACATAAATAAATATATATTGTATATATAAATGTTCTTAAACAACAACATTTTTGCTTAAGGAATCTGTTCTGCAAATTATGAATGCTTTTCCTGTGTATTTACATATTTTTATGAAATATAAATAGTATATACTTTTAATACTTTTAATTTGCAGGAGGGTGTATATTTTTTAAGCCAATGAATGCAGGGGAAAAAATAAAGAAAAAATATTTTCTCCATTCTTATATTTCATAAATTACAAAACAAAAAAAAATTAAGCAAAAAACAAAAATCAAAACAAAAAGAAACATTAGGTGGGGAAAAAATCTGTAAGGGTTTAAAATCAATAATTCCTTTTTAATGATTTTTTCATTTTTTAAATGCAATAAAGAAAGTATCTAGAATGGAACTCTAGGTTTCATAATTGACAATCTATTTTTCTGGAGATGAACCAAATAAAAATGACCACTTTGGTGATTTCCAAAACATGACAGCTGTGTAAAAGTATTGTTCTAAAGAGATAGAATTGGTTCTAAATATACACATTGTCTACAACTGTCCAATCTCAAAGTTTAAAGAAGATATTCAATCACTTTAGGCTATTTTGCAATATATTCATTAGAACAAAAAGAAAATGTGTTCAGTTTTGGGTTGAACTCTTACTTTGATTGCAAATTACTTATTTGGTAAGAAAAAAGAAAATCTATAAATTGTTCCTGAAACTTGAGACATTGGAGCAATTAAACTGAATGGCACTTCTTTCAGGTTTTTGTTTAGCACCAATATTGAAAGATCATGCAATTGTTTGATACATGAACCGCAAAAACAGTGCTTAGATGGTTTTTATTGGTTGACTGATTTTCTATGGTTTATTAAATATTTGCAAGTTACTTAAAGCCAGAAAATATTTTTAGATTGTAAGAATTTTAGGGGGAGGGAAATGATAATGGCTTAGTGCTACAAGTCATTAATTAACCCATAGCTGGGGGATTCATATCTTTCACAAGAATATTTGTGTGTAAGTGAATATAATGAACCCAACTGGAATTGGAACTCAGGTCTTTCTGAACCATTATCCATTACACCACCTGCACATCCAAAGTTTACAAAACCTGGCATTTCCAAGCTGTCACTCATCTTGTTACTGATCAGGCTCAACATTGCTTAACTTTGGTGATCATATGGGAACCGGGGTTTCAATGTGATGTGGCTGTAAGTCTTAATTGGTTTTAAATATAAAAGTTGGCTGTACTTTTATATACAGTGTAACCCGGATATAAGATACCCGGATATAAGAGAGATTTTATCTGGTCCCAAATTAGAGCCTGTGTTAATGTATATATAATAGACCAAACCCAGATATAAGAGAAACCCGGATATAAGCGACCTCTTCTCCGGTCCCGACAACTCTCTTATATCCGGGTTACACTGTATCCTCTTTCCTCTCCCTTTTTACTACCCAGTAGTTTAATGTTTTTTTAAATTATCTGCTTTGTCTTATTCACTTTTAATCAATTTTTTAAAATCAATCAATCAACCAAATGTTCATCTTTCAGGTTGAACACTACTTAAACAAAACTTTATATCTTTGCAATCCTGTATCAAGTGCAATATAGAAACAACTCACTCATCATCAAACTATTATGCAAAATGAGCACTACTTGCAAACATAGATAGAATGTACTATATTGGATGCCTAGTCATGTTGAAGTTGAAGGTAACAATAAAGCAGACCTAGCAGCCAAATCAGCTTTAGATATGGATGTAGACACAAGGACCAAAATCCCATACACTGAGTTTAAGGAGGTAATTAACAAGTATATTCAAAAGAAATGGCAACAATGCTGGCAGGATAACCCACACAATAAGCTCTTCCCAATTCAGCCCAAACTAGGAGAATGGAAGTTGAGTTTCAAAAGGAAAAGGTAGTACTGCCCACTTATGCATTAGCCACACAAGAATAACCCACTCATACTTTCTAAACAAGAAGATCAACCAGTATATCAAGCATATGAAATTACATACACTATTAAAAATATATTAACTAAGTGTTCAGACCTTGCTCTCTCAAGACAAATGCTCTTCAAAAAAGCAAAAATGGATGACAAATATTATTTTTTTAAAACAGTGGGCCTATACAAAAAAATATAAACCAATAAAACCAACTTCTCTACAAACTGTATATCTGAAAAGAATACATCAATGAAACCGGACTCTCTACAAACCCTCTTTACAAAAATATGTCAATGAAACCTGATGTCCTACAAAGATTTCTAACAAAGAATACATATTCTATTCATAGAAATCTATTCTAAAAATCTTGTCAGTATTAAATAAACTATTGAGGTTGATATTCTGTAAAACAAAAGAAACCCAAATTGAAAACGGAAGTTAATATAAAATAGATTTTTCTCTCTTGTAGATTATAGGAAACAAACTATAATTGTAATGAATGGAATCAATCATTTTCATTGTATCAGATTTAACAGATTATTTTGAAAGGATTTTTTAAAATATTATAATTTATACAAACTGAATGAAAATTTAATTCTACAGTAGAAATTTAAAAATCTATCATAAAGAATTTTTATTTTTTAACTGGTATTTCTTTCATCTTAATTTCAATTGCTTTTTATTGCAATTTTCCAACAGGCATTTTAATCAAAGAGTCAAGTGATGCTGTGCTAGCACAATTGTTATCAGTATAGAAAGTGAAATTGCAAGCTCATTTCAAATTTCAGCTTAGTCTGTGTTCACTTCCACACTAATACCCTCTGGGAAAGCATGAATCTATTTCTTGCCCATCCCAAGCTATGGGTTAAATAGCAGATTATAGCTTTGGCTAACAGCCACTCTAAGAGAATGATGACTCTGAATTCAAAACCATGGAGGAAGCAATGGGAAACTATTCTACTATTTTCCCCCAAGAAGTCATGGCAATTCACAGATAACAAAGAAAAAGAATCCCTATTGAGCCATGATTCCCTATGGCCTGAAGGGACACATCATTAAAAAAGAGAGTGAAGGGAGGTTACTGTCATGTTAAGGCAGGTTTCCCAAGATATGAGATCAAGACTTACAGAGGCTTTTTTTTAATCCATATTACTTATTGACACTTGTAAAATGAGAGTTGCAATAAAAAAGCAACTGAAATTAAAATGAATTACATATTAGTTGACAATTCTTCATTTAAGAAATTAAAAACATAAATAAATAAAATTTCTTACCTCATATAATCTTTGTTCTTCCTTCTCTTGATTTTCTTTCAATTTGGCTTTTGACATCTTTGAATTTGTCTATATTAAAGAAACATTTCAAATGGAAATTTAAGTAAGGAATAAAAATGGTGGAGATGTCATTTTTATTGGAGGGAAAATAAAACTATTTCTTAAAAAAGATTAGGATGCATTAAAAGTATTTTATTTTTTACAGACCTTTAATCCAAAGTTTATTTAAGGTATACATCTAAAAATTATGTATGACTTCTATATTATGATCATGACCTCATCATTATGAGTATTATTCAGATGAACATTTTGTTTCAGCTGTTATACATTGCTGTGCCAAAAGTTATGGGTAGCAGTATGCAAAGGTAATGGTAGGTAGCACTACCATATCATGACATTATGGAAATGCCCAGACCTATACATATATAGTAGTCTTTCATCTACTCAACCAGTGTGAACACTAACTAGGCTGCTCAGGGCACCATAATGTGAATCCTTAGTGTTAAAAAAAAGCTTAGAATTGTCTGCAGTAACAGACAACCAACACTGGCTCAAATTACTTCTACATTCAATGGAGAAACTAAACATGTCCCCAGCAGGTCAGTCCAGTGTTCTTTAGTTTCCATGAGATAAGAGAGTAAAAGACCAAGAGTGCTTCTGTTAATACGATGACACTGGCCATAGCACTTCACCTGGGTTTGTGACATTAGTAATTGGAATTTGGGGGAATAGCAACATGTAGTATGGCCTGATGAGTCATGATTTTAGTTGTTTTGGGTATGGTAGAATCTCCATGGACCTTAAGCTGGAGGTGGTTGCATAATGGTGTACAGTATGTTCATTGGTCTATCTGAACACATCATTGACCAGTGACTGCTATTCTGACTGCTTTGTGACCAGTTGTACTCATTCATGGAATCTATGTACCCAAACAACAATAGCTTATTCCAGCAAAATGTCATTGAGCCAAAGTTGATCAGAATTGGTTTGAGGCATATTTTGGAGACTTCCAACAAATAGTGATATCACCAAATTGGTTTGAGGAGCATTCTGGAGACTTACAAAAATTGTGTAGTCACTAAATTTGCTGGATATGAGCCCAATCAAGCATTTACAGGATATGGTGGTGTCACCTGTTGACATGAAAGATCCAGAACTTAGAATTAACAAGGAATTGTAGAGAACTATCAAGATGGCATCAATCAACATCTCTTCACCCATTTTCCAATCACTTGTGGAATCAAACACACATCGTTTCTACCCTTTGACAGGCTAGATGGGGTCCGACACAATAGTAGGTGCCCATACTTTGAGTTTTGGCATATCAGTGTAATGGCAAATACAATCATTGAGAATTAGGAAAGTTATTTTAAACTGGATCTCAAAACCGTTGAAGCTGCTTAAAGAATTCAAGAAACAGAAAGAAATGAAACAATATTTGACCAAATTAGCCAAAAGCATTTTAAGATGGTAACTTACTGCTTGAAATAAAGCCCAGAAATGGATGAAGATCAGTTGTTGATGATGAAATTTTAAAATTCAAGGTATAGTAGAATTTATTTACCACTTGAAAATTTTCAGAAGAGTGAGGATCATTGAAAAATATCATGCAGAGACCATTACTTAACCTTAAAATAACTTATAGAAGCTTTTGAGAGATTTTCAATGAATTCTCAGTTGATTAAAAAAATGAAAATAGTGTTGACAGACTAATATTTGAGCCTATCTTAAAATTACCAAATTAGTATATTTTTTTTTTACTTTTGTAGATCATAATATAAAATTCAATATATAGACAAATTAAACTTAAAACACTTGAACAGTAAAGTTTAAAAGAGTTACTGCTACTATTCCTCAAATGCAGTATTTGCATGTTAAGATTCACTTAAAGTATGAGTTATCAAGCTCTTTATAAGCTGAGATACCCTGTACAATTTAGAAAGTAATTATTTTATTGACACTCCACAATGTTAAAGCTTTGTTTAATTCTTACTTTAAAACTAGTAGGGTACAGACTACCTAAATTGATAAGATTATTTACATATAAAAATATATATAAATATAAAATATGGATACAATAAAAGAACTTTGGAAAGTTAATTCTAACCTAAAACAACTTAGTTGAAAGTTAGAAAAAATAAATAAAAAGTTGAACAGACAGACCATATCAGTATTGTTTAATAAAATTTGTTTAAAAAATATATATATATATATATATATATATATATATATATATATATATATATACACATGCACACACACACATAGTTTCATGTGAATTTGAACTGGATTTTTTATAAAAAATGTTTACTAACACAGACAGCTTCATCTTGACTCATCTCATCTTCACTGTCATCATCACATTTATTATTCTGTCCCTTGGGAGTTTCATCCCAGTTGAAAAAAACTGGTGGCATCACATCCAAAACCTGGAATCATAATAATAATCAATTTCATACAAAAAATATAAACTTAACATTTATTAAGCAGTTTGTAAATATTAATAGAAATTATTTTTTGTGAAATTAAATTATTTTTTGGTTGAGTTGTACAAGTCTGTAACTGTACAAAATAACAGCATTTTTAAAACCTAGAAAAATATTAACAATAGGGATCTTGTAAAAACAAATGTCTTTCTTAAACTGTTATTTGATTCATTTCTTTATTTATAGAAAAAGCCCATAAGAATTTTTACTGCACTGATTGGGCAAAGATAAACTCATAAGAAATAACAATAATGAAAAGTGTATCAATCCATAATGTTGTCCAGAAGAGCAACAATATTAACCAATATCGTACTGGCATCAGTTTAAACGACACATTTCTCTTTTTCCATATATTATAACCATTTTGTTTAAAGTTTGTATTTTCTGATTTCAGATGAAAACTTGAAAATTTTCAAACATATTTCAGTGAAATTTTCACTTTCCAAAATGATAGTTTATTTGTTCTTTAAATTTATAGAAGAAAGGCATCAGTTTAAATTGTTACCAGGCAGATATATCTTAAAGATGGTCTAAAACTAGTAATAAAATAATAAGAGTAAAAATATTTCATCTAAAAGTTAAAAAATATGCAAAGAGCCAATCCAGTCAATTCTTTTCTATTTCATCCTAAACTTATTGATTCAAGCATCATGTCAGTATATTTATTTTATGATAAAAAATGAATACAAATGTAAAATTATTTTAAAAAATGACACTAAAGACTTACTTTATTATTCATTTCACATTCATCATCTTCCTTTTCCATTTCCTTACATTTTTTTTTTCTTTTTTTCTTTTCAACTATAACATCATTTGATTCTTCAGCTTTCCTTTTCTTTCCTTTTTTTTCTTTCTTTGTTGTTGAAGAGTCATTCACTACTGGTTTACTTTTATCAGATTTTGCCTTTTTCTTTTTTTTCACATTTTCTTTATCAGATACAGCTCTGAGAAATTGAAAATAAAAACAATTTTCATGAAATACTTTTTTGTCAAATAGGAAAGCCACAAAAAGAATAATTTACAAAAACTGTTTACTTTAAAAACACTTACCTAAATTCAAATTGGCACGAGACGTTACCTTCAAATTTGAGGAATTTATTTTACAGTAACTTTGGGAAACTACTGCATGCAGTATTTTGAATGATATGGTTGAAATTAGAAATTAGAATTTTTTTTAAATCATGGCATAGTTTCATTAAATTATTTGGTAAAAAATTTCACCGGTAACTTTGAAAAAATATTTATACTATTATAGATTTTATATTACTTAACAAGTAACAGAAAGAATAGTGTTATCCTATATAGTCTAGTGGTTAGGATTTAGTTTTAACGATATTTAATAGAGACACTAATTTTTAGAATGTTATTTATTCATGTAATAATTATAATTAGAAAAATTGATCCCAGCTGTCAGGATTTGATTCTTGTTTTGCAAACATTTGTGATATTTTGGATGTGCATGTAAAATAATGGTTATCAGTGTAAAAAGTGGAATTGGCATGCCAAGTTCAAATTATGATAGAGTCTGATTTGCTCATTTTGCACTAATACCCTTGGAAACGGTATGAATCTTTGTTCCTTCAGTTATGGGTTAAATAGCAGGACAGAAAGGGCTCTTTTGCTCTGGGTAGCTGAATTCCAGCCATCATAAACAAGAGAACAGAACTCTTTAGTCTTGGTAGGACAACCAGTCTAGAATAAAGATAACTTTGAATTCAAATCTATCTTGTCCTAGACACACCTACTTCTACAACAGCTGTAGTACATGTGGTGCCCAAATAACACTAACAGGTTACTGGACAGGTGATCATGATATTTCATATTTTTTTGTAAAAAGTTTCAATCTATCTAGATTTTTGTGAAAATTGTGAAAGACAATTAGCAATCAAAAATAAAGATAAGAGTAAATGAAATTATAAATTCCTTTTATTAGCATAACCATCTTCGTCAAAAGTAATGAGTAGTGTTGATATTTACTGTTAAGAACAAATAGAATTTGTTAGAATCTAAAGTAAAATTAAAAATGAATTTATTATATGCGGCAAAGTAATCAAGTAAGACTGTATTTCAATACACAGTGATAATACTCATCATAGGATCAACTTTGTGTAAAAGTTGTAGATTTCCAAAACCATATTTCAATACCAGTATTACAAAAGTGGCTAAATTTGTCATCATTTGAAAAAGAAATCAATTTACTCTCATATAAAATCAATTGAAAGACCTGATTTTAATGATTTTGAGATATATCAATTTAAGTGCACAAATAGGCTGTTAGTACATATTCAGATTTTTCAATAATTTGGTTTCAACTCCACGGATTTAACACTTGAAATCTTTTAAGGGATTAAATATTTTAACTGACGAGGTTAAATATTAAAAACAAAAAACAAAATGCAACAGTTCAAATTCTTGGTGTTAATTTTAGATAATCACATTGAAAGAAGAAGCAGAGATCAAATACGTTAGTTCTTCTTGTTCCCTATAGAACCTTGGGATCATTTTAATGCCACATCTGAATGAAATCTGACCAAGCATAGCAGGGGTCATATTCATTTGGATGTGCAGTAGGAGTTTCAGTTGGAATATGGATAGGAAAGCAGTCACCATCAATGACCAATTATTTAGTTATTTTCTATATTTTCATTCTCTAATAATTTCATGATTTGAATTTGACCTCTCATCAAAGTTAATAAGCACACTTGCCCACTGTAACTTGACACTAAACTAATTTCTGATAGTTGGAAATAACTTCAATGATAAAAGATATTGCAATGTTAAAAACTGTTTATTTTGAAAATGGTTACTAGTGTAATATAGCTGAAATGATTTGTAAACAGCTAGAGAATTACTTTATTGTTCTTATATGTGCAGTGTCCCTTCATAACATGGGCAATCATGGCTCTCCACAGCTTCCTATCCTTTGTAGCTCTATGGTTTATCTTTTCACCATCCCTTCCACTCATTTAAACAAGCTTGTTAGGTAAATTACCCACTGTTTACCTGTTTCTCTTGCCTTCATTATGCACTGAGCGTTGAATTCTCCAAGCCCTCTTTCCTCATGATGTGCACTAGAAACTTCAACTGTCCCTTCCTGATTCTAAATATAAGCATCCTTTTTGTTTCTATATTTTTAAAACTTCCTTGGTAATCACATGTTCAGTTCATGATATTCTCAGCATCCTTCTATAGAATCACTTATTTGTTGCCTCAAGTCTCGTCTCCATCTGTGTGGAGATTGTCCAGCATTCACTGCCATATAGGATAATTGTGATTACATCAGCTACATAACCCAGCACTAACTGGGTTAAGCTTTCTTCCCTCTCTGGCCATTGGACTGGGATCAAAAGTGTGTCATCTGTTCTCATTGGTAATGGTAATATTTAGTTGAAAGTTGTAAAACCTTTTCTGTTAAAACAAGTTTTCAGTAAAAATAGTAACTGTTTTTGCTTTTTAAATTGATATAAATAGAATCAATAAACATTTAGATAATCATCTTATAAATAATTCTAATGCATTTAAACAATATAAAAAAATATAATAAACATAAATATTCAATTTACTTTGTTGCTTTTTTAGGTTTCTTTGTGCCAAGGGCTTTCATTTGGGAAGCTTTTACATCAGAGGGATGAAGTTGCACCACAACTTTGTCACCAATGTTTCTGATAAGAGAAACAAAAATAAAAAGATGAAAAGCTGATTGAGAAAAAAAAATTAACATTTTTTTCAACTGATAAAAATCAAAACAATAAATATAAGAAAAGGACAAAGAGATAATCCATGTTTGAAATTAAAAACCAGGAGAAAAGCATCCATGGTGAGTTAGAAGAGAAGAATTAGTATGCTGAAGATTAAAAGATTTATAACAAAGATATTATTATTATGATATGGATTAGTCTTTCTTTCATCTTATTTTTCACTTTTTTATTGTAATTTTCAGTCCATTTTGCATTCTACATTCATCAAATAAGCAACATGATACAAAAGTAAAAAAAAATCTATATTCTAGCAGGTGTTGAAAAAGAAAAAGTAACAAAAAATAAGAATGAAACAAAAAAACACTAGTCAAAAAATTTGATAATGACAATGTTTCAGCTAAAAAATTTGGACATAGTTAATTTGATTACTCTTCTGAATAAGAAAGATAATTGTTATAAAGTGTTTGATTATATACATATATTAATAGTAGATAGGTTTGCATATCATCTGGTACATGCTCCACCCTGGTCTTTTGAACAGGAGTAGAGGTTTATCTTGTTTCCTGTTTAAGATTGGGTTTTCGGTTCCTCCTAAAGTCTACTTCAACTCTATATGATTAATATCTCTGCTTGAACTTTATTTGTTAATTAAATCTTGACTGCTTGAAGTCTAGAATTAGCTGTCTTTCCTGTTATCATGCCCTTTATTACACCAATGCAACTCCACACAGTAATATTCTACCTTGAGTGGCACTTGGGCCTTGTATTGGGTGAACATTAGTAAAAAAACACCAATTAAATGTGCTTACAAGTCATAGATGGTTTTAATTATATTTAATAGAGACACTAATTCTTAGAATATTATTTATTGATGTAATAATTATCATTGGAAAAATTGATAATCTTGGTTTGATGAAACTCTATGTTTTAAAAACGAATTACAAATATAGCATTCACTCATCTTCATTTTTGCTACCCAGACAACTATTGACAAACCAGATTAAAATGAATATGCTGATTCTAAATAGGTACTCTGAATTGTACTAACACTTCAGGATTTTGAGATCTACACATAATATATTTATGATCAAGGTATTATATTAATACTATATTAGTACTGTATATAGCGTATTTATGTTCAGGACAAATAGCATTATTAAATAGTTCATTTATGTTCAAGGAAAATATAAATCGCTATTAGAATAACCAAATAAATACTTTATTATTTCTATCTTAAGAAATAGCTGCGCTGGTCTCCCATTGTAAAAACCAGCAGTAATCATCCATCATGATTGGATTGAACTAGACTTGATACCTCAATTCCATTGCTTATGGCATGAGAAAAAATTGAGGTGAGAATGCAAGAAGTATCTTTTAAGAGATACCCAACATCTCATTTTTTTGACACCTTGCTAATGTGCTTTTTATTAAATCAGTTTAGTTTTCAGCTTCTGAATCCCATGCCATTAGCTCAAGTGGATACTAATGTAGCATCAATATATTTTTCTTTGAACATTAAGATACCATTAATGGATACTGTAGGAAAATGAACTAAATTCCATAAATAATATAATAATTATAATAAAAAGGAAAGAAATACATTTTCCCATGATGTTAAGAGTAAAGGAACTGGAAATATGATTACCCCATTTGGTTTTGTCAAATGATATTAGATGGCACAGGTTAAGTCTATAAAAAGACAAACATTTTCCTGTTTCACTCTTCTTCTCCCCTTTGTTCGAAGATGTAGAATCCAATGGTAATTATGTTCCTACTGAGAAATATTAGTTTCCCCTGGTCCACTGATGATTAAACTCTCTTCCCACTTTCCAATGTATGGTACGCATATGTGTCTTCCAAAAACCTTTCACCTATGAAGTAAGTCAAACTTTCTCTTTGGTTGTTCAAACTCAGCACAAGGCTAACTTTAGCACAATCATGGTAACAATGCTTATACTTACTGACCCTATGTTCTGGATCAAGAAAAAACAGACATCCCATAAACATGTTTAAGCCTTCCACTGATAAAGGAAGTACAAACTTTCTTTTCGCTGTTCCAACACTGCAAAAGCTGACTTGAGCTCAACCATTAATACAATGCTTATACTTACTGACCCTATGTTCTGGATCAAGAAAAAACAGACATCCCATAAACATGTTTACACCTTCCAATGATAAAGGAAGTACAAACTTTCTTTTCGCTGTTCCAACACTGCAAAAGCTGACTTGAGCTCAACCATTAATACAATGCTTATACTTACTGACCCTATGTTCTGGATCAAGAAAAAACAGACATCCCATAAACATGTTTACACCTTCCAATGATAAAGGAAGTACAAACTTTCTTTTCGCTGTTCCAACACTGCAAAAGCTGACTTGAGCTCAACCATTAATACAATGCTTATACTTACTGACCCTATGTTCTGGATCAAGAAAAAACAGACATCCCATAAACATGTTTACACCTTCCAATGATAAAGGAAGTACAAACTTTCTTTTCGCTGTTCCAACACTGCAAAAGCTGACTTGAGCTCAACCATTAATACAATGCTTATACTTACTGACCCTATGTTCTGGATCAAGAAAAAACAGACATCCCATAAACATGTTTACACCTTCCAATGATAAAGGAAGTACAAACTTTCTTTTCGCTGTTCCAACACTGCAAAAGCTGACTTGAGCTCAACCATTAATACAATGCTTATACTTACTGACCCTATGTTCTGGATCAAGAAAAAACAGACATCCCATAAACATGTTTACACCTTCCAATGATAAAGGAAGTACAAACTTTCTTTTCGCTGTTCCAACACTGCAAAAGCTGACTTGAGCTCAACCATTAATACAATGCTTATACTTACTGACCCTATGTTCTGGATCAAGAAAAAACAGACATCCCATAAACATGTTTACACCTTCCAATGATAAAGGAAGTACAAACTTTCTTTTCGCTGTTCCAACACTGCAAAAGCTGACTTGAGCTCAACCATTAATACAATGCTTATACTTACTGACCCTAACTCCTGGACCAAAAAGAAAATGGACATACCCAAGAGATAGTAAAAACTTTGTTTCACTAAAGTTTATATAAAGAAGGAGAATGAATGATCTGTAGTAGAAACCAAAGCTTATGTATACTACTTCTTTAATTGTAACACCCCCACCTTATAAACCACAAACACACTACCCTTTAAATTCCACAATACCATTAATACATTTACTTTGAACATTTATGTATTTATATCAATATTTACCTTTAATACTATACATATATCTCAACAACATGAGGCACTTGGGCTATTCTAAACACAGATTCTGAATTGGCCCACTTATTTTTATCTAAAGCACATTTTTTGCCCAAGTAACAAAATCTTTGTGGCACAGTGAATTCTACTCTTACATAAAATAAAGCATTGAGGTTTTTAGGCATTTCAGTCTTATGTTTATAGATTAATATCATTCCATTTTTATTAAGGATGAAATGGATATGCAGGCGATACAATGGTTAGCAGCTCAGTTTGAATTCCAGTTGGGTTCATTAGATTCACTTTCATATAAATATCCTTATAAAAAGTATGAATCCATTTCTTCTCCGTTCGGCTGTGAGTTAAATAGTAGGGAAGACTGGGCTCTTCAGCCTTAGTTGAAAACTTGTCTGAATTCAAAACTAGTTTGATATGGAGGTTAGCAACTCCATCCCATAAAAACCCTATTATGAAAGAAACAGCCAGAGCACCTAGTATGTTGAGGCTGCAGTTCAATAGTTCACGTTGGATTTGAGTGAGGGAATATTAAGAATTAGGTTTTTAGACCCTTTTAGTCCTATATATAGCAAATGCTCTTCACAGAAGCTGTTCCTTAAGATAATTTGAGGCCTATAAGAGTCTGGGTTCTGGCGCTAATTTCACCTCCTCTCCCTGCAAAAAACCCGTTTGATAGTATTTGTTAGAACATTATCTTTCATGTTTTCATGTTGTGTTGGTTTAGTAAAAAATATTTAGAATCTAAGGCAGTAAACTCAGTTTTAAAGAATAAAAGATTTGCTTTTTACTTACTGGACATATTCAACTTTAAGTTTTTCATTAACATAGAATCGCTCACAACTTGTCACATCGTTTTCATGCTGAAAGAAAACAATGAACCAACAGTTTAAGAAACCATCAGATTATCTGATAAAAATGAAACAAACATAGAAACAATTAATTGTAACTATTTCATAATCTTATTTTTAATTTACATTTGATGGTAGATTCATTGATTCATTTTTTATGGCTTATCAACCTTTTGCAGGTTATTTAAAGCCAGAAAATATTTTAAGATTGCAAGAATTTTTGGGGTGGGGAGGGAGATAATAATGATTTAGTGATACAAGTCTCAATAATTAACCCATAGCTGGTAGGAGAAGAGGGGGATTTTCCCAAGAGTATTTGCACGTAATATAACAAATCCAACAGGAATTGGAAAACTGCTCTCCGATTCATAATTCCAAGCCATTATTGACTAAACTACTCACATATCCAAGCTTACAGCACCTGGTATTCACAAGTGGTCACCCATTTAGGTACTAATCAGGCTCAACATTGCTTAACTTTGGTGAACCTGTTTCAATGTGATGTGGCCATAAGCCTTGATGATAGAGTATTACTAAATTTGCCTTAGTCAGGCACAGGGCCACTTTGGTGAAGCACTCACTATGAGTAATAGTGTATAAGACTAGTTTGCTAATTCTTGTTCCACAGCAAATGCTCATAATAGAATGAAAGATAAAATAAAGTGTTATAGACATACAAATTCTCAAGTAAAAAATAAGCAGACAGTTTCACCCTTAAAATTTGATAAATCATTTCTGTTAGAAATTCTGGGATAAGGAGTTATTATTTACTAAACTAATATCCTCATCTTTGTTATTATTACACTATTTTAACTGTTGTGTCTTCTGGCCTTCTTCAAATATCGGTTGATCGAGGTAACCATCAGGGGATTTCAGACTGAACACTTTATTTAATCTACAAGGTAGATTGTTCTCATTCTGCTGTTCGTCTAGGGATCTCATATCTTTTTTATTATTATTATGTATTACTTAGATGTTGGTTGCTCTATTTCCATTGAGTCTGAGTCTACTCTACCTGGCCCAGGGAATTAACTCATTATTACCATGATAGCAAACTCATGAATGAATACTTTGCTAGTGTATTGTGTTGGGAAAAACAGCCTAGTATTATTGTGATAGTAACAACAAAGATGAGAACATTAGTCCAAGTGTAAATACAGGGTGTCTTCGACTTACAACACACTTCCATTCCTACGATGCATTGTAATGTGATTTTCCATGTAAGTCAGAACATGAACTTGATTTTTCATGAACAAGAACTTATGTTACTTACCTATGCTAACGCAATAGGAAAGAAATAATCTAGGACATAACAACCACATTTCAATGGCATATATTAGCATAATATTAGTTGTGACAGTCAAACAACTTAAGCCATGCAACTGGCTAATGTTTGTCACTATTTCTTCCTTTTCAGAGTGTTTAACAATGTCTAATTTAACTTCCATGACTTCCATGGTGATGGCGTTCCTTTTCTTTGAAGCACTACCATCAGAAGAGGTTACACTATGCTTGAGAGAAGGACTATAAGTTTCCACAAACACAACACAAATGAAAGAGAGCAAATACATAACAATCCAATATAGTGTACAACCAAGAAACAAGATCAATAGAGATTATGTCATAACCACAAGTAGCCGTAGCTCAGGACTGTCATAACCCGGGGACTTACTGTAATCTAAATATTGATAAATACTTTTAAATTAAATAACTGATTTATGTTTATGTGACACTGGGACCTCAGGGAGTTAATATAAAAAAAAAAGGCAAGAAAGAAAAAAGGACGAGAAAAGAAACAACTAACTGGATGATAATTGTTGAAATTCGCAGGAAAGTGGATTGAAAAGTTAAGAAAATTAAAAACAAAATGTGTTGAAAAATTATGTTTCAAAATAATAAAATGATATCTTGAACAGTTCGAAGGAGAATTGAACCCAAATTTAACTAGACAGAATTCGGTCTGATTGAGCAAAACCAAGACTACCCTTCCTTCCCCACTTCCCGCAGATAAGAAAGAGACAATGTATCATTGAAGATGTCAGTCCTGGAAAATAGAAAAATATATATTGATGATAAACTGTGTGGCCTGGTTGATCAAGAAATCACCTAAAACAACCAGCATGAGACAAGCTGATAAAAAGAAAGATTAATTACTAGAAATCCTCTTTTCATCTACACATTCTAAAAGTTTAGATTCATCACAAAGACAGCTGTACCAGGCCTTGGAGTGAGCTGAGGTTGGGTGCTGAGAAAGTGGGAGAAGGGAGAGAGAGAGATTAGTACTGCCTATATGGAGCAATGGTGTGAAATGAGACGTGAAGGGAGTTGGAGTTACACAGTGGCTTGATTCCTCTGACCATTCTCAAAAGGGGGTTGGACAACCCCTAACTTTGGAAAATTACTAGAGTATACATATTTTGAAAATATGGGATTTTAGAAAAAGGTTGATGCTAAGAGTAGAAGATAACCAAACCCCAGATCTTGGTTAACCCTACCCATGCCAGATACAGGACTCCATATAAGCTGGAGGTTTGAACAACTTGAAGAGTCCCCACATTACTGCTACTGGAATCTACAATGTTCGCTGAGACCTCCTGACCAAGACCTTGTGCCGGCCCTGAAGACCAGGACTTAGAAATTTAAATTACTACTAACACAGGCTGTTAACTCCAAAAGGGAGTCCTAGTGTCATTTGATTATATAACAGTAAGTGGGAAGGATTAAAACTACTGTATACAACAAATCGTTGTTACATTTTTAACTAGAGTTAATTCTGTATTCCAAAGAATTCTTTTTGGTGTAGCTTCTCATTGTCAACCTTCAGTTTACTTCATCAGCAATTTTTTTACCGTCTGAGATCAAAAACATAATGTGGCAGTGGAATAAAGGATTGTGAAGGAGACAAACACCAGCTAGATTGAGTGGAACCATGCTCATCAACATGATACCGGTGAAAAAAAAAAAACCATACAACACATTAGTGAGTGAAGAATCAGCTAGATGGTAACCACGGTGGTCTGAAGGAACCTAAAGACTAATGTGGGGGTCTGGATTACATTTTTAATGAAAGCTTTTGCTTATATATAAAATATTAAATATCATTTCTTGCAAAAAACTTTAACAGAGTACAAAATTTTGAAAAAACAAAAAATAAATAATCTGAATACTAAATTATTGGATAGGCTCATGAAAGAAAAAATATAATCATCATCAATTATTATCTTTATTCAATACATGGAGGCAGATGGTTCTTATTTTGATGTCCATGATAGAGAATATCTCACACCAGTTAATTCTTCTGTGTTGATGTATTTATGAATATGAACCTAAACATTATAATCAGGAAAATGTGCCAACAATGATTGTTATTGTCTGTTGTATCTTTAGAGGTTACAAATAGATAAAGGTGGTACTCAAGTGAAGGAATAGCAACAC
Source organism: Acanthosepion esculentum (assembly GCA_964036315.1). Lineage (NCBI taxonomy): Eukaryota > Metazoa > Mollusca > Cephalopoda > Sepiida > Sepiidae > Acanthosepion > Acanthosepion esculentum. The sequence goes on from OZ038481.1 coordinate 99,719,642, forward strand.
GTGCGTAGATGAAAGAAGAGAGGTTTATTGTAAAAGAGAATACACTACTGAAAGACAGGGAATCGGGTGGCAGGCTAGTAATTCCCAAAGCAAGCCCCCAGGTATATCCTGTGCTCACTATATGTAGCTACTGATATAGTCAGTCCACATTAGGCGATAGGGAGTGTGGGACATTCCATTACAACATTGTCTCTCAACCGCTGCACTTGCTAGGGTCAGGGGTAAAGAAACAGATAAACCAACCTTTTTGATGTATGAAATTCTGCAGTTATGAGCAAGAAAAAAATCAAATGACTTTGATAAAGGCCAAATTACTGTAACCAATAGACTAGGTCACATTTCCAAAGTATTATGGTTTGTGAGATGCCAATGTTCAGTTGTAATGAGTACCTATCAGCAGCGTTTCAAGAAAGAAAAAAATTACCAACTGCAGACAAAACATTGGGCACCAAAAGAAATGAACTTTCTTGCCAAGTATAAGCCAATAAAAGAGCTACTTGAATGATGGAATGTACCACAACACACAGTACATTAATTCTTGTTGCACAGCTGAAAACCAACCAAAGTACCCATATTAACCAAATTTTTTCAAAATGTAATAATGCAAGAGAAAAATAAACATCAAAAGAACATTTTCAATTACTTACTATTTTAGGACAGAGATAAGCTAATTGTCCTTTTACTTCTGTAGTCAACATCACCAAAACTAAATCTGCTTTAATTAATAATACAATACTTTCCATCTGAGTGTTTTTTGGCACCTAGGTAGGGAAAAAAAGAAGAAATATCAAGTTAAAACTTAATGAAAAACAAAGGGAGTTACATGAATTAAAAATGCTTTAAGCATCTAAAGTAACTCAATATAATTGTTTAAAGCAAAGTAAATGTTTATACAAATGAATAGATAACTAATGTCTATTATGATTGACTCTTGTGAAGGCTAATGTACAGGAGACATTTGAAATAAAAAGAAACTAAAGAACAATATTGGTATCAAAATGACAGAAATTTAAATATTGGATTTCACAAAACCTTCCTGTACTTATCTAATAAAATATGAAAAAAAAAAAGAAAACTTTTTTCCCTTCCAAAATATTAAATATCTTATCAAAATATTTACAATTTATATACCAAATTTTTTTCATGAATTTCCTTAACTTGTAAAAACCAATTTTTTCATGATTTCCTTAACTTGTAAAACCAAGTTCTGAGTTTGTTTTTTTTTCTTAATTTTACAGAAAATTACAAAATAAAAATAATTGTTTAAAAAACAAAAAAAATATAGCTTAGGCCAGACCCATACAGATCTCTCACATTCTCACTAAAAAAAAAACACCAAAAGAAAAAAATTGTTCTTTTTTAGGCAACCTTGTTTTTAGTTTTATGTTTATTGTGTCGATTAACACAATAAAAATTTTTTTATTGAAATTTCTACTAAATATTTTTATAAATTTGATAATTTCGGAAATACTCGTTTTATCATTTCACTGTTGTACATTGTTTAATACAAGGAGTGGCTGAAATACCTCTTACGTAATGGTAAGACATTAGAAGCAATGGCGTCTTCATCTAGCTGTCTTAGCATTATGTTTAAAAAGTAACAATGTAAAATAAATATACTGATGGGTTGAAAAATTTGTAGGATTACTTTTGACAGATATTTTTAGTCCATTAGGAGTTATTCATTAGCACAGGCATAGAAGGATCAATATATTTATTCCATTTTTTAATCAATGAATGTCATTCACAATGTGTCACACTACTGGCATTTTTCTTGCTACAGAAACAAAGAATGATTATTGGTTTTTCCCTTATAAAGTACTTTACTACACTGGATATAGCTACATAAGAGAAAAATTTGAATAATTTTGAATGCTAATAATAATAACAACAACAACAATAATAAATTCAGAAAACTTTTTTTTTTTCACTTGTTTATTTGGTACAGTTTTAAGAAAATCTAATTCAACAGATTATGTTGACTTATTTAGATAATTGCAGGAATATATTTTGTGGACCCATCTGACTAATTTTTAGTAATGTGAAATATCAATGCTTATTACAAATGCAGTAGATTTTCTAACTCACAACTGAATTTTGACAAGGTAGATATAAATTCTTTCTATACAAACACAAAACTTTAAAAGATTTATTGACAGAAGCTTTACTTATATATATCAATTTTTACAATTTAAATAACACAAATAAAATAATTATTAAAATATACTTAAACATTTTTTATGCAAATTAGATACTATTACTTATGTTTAAAATACCATTTGCTAGTAATATATATGTAAAAGCTGATAATAAATTCATTATGTTAATAGTAAAGGTTGGACTAGGTAGGTAGGCTAGTGGTATAAGGATAAAATTTAGTCTTATACAAATTTATAAAAAATAACAATAAGACTGATTTGGTTTTTACAGCTTATCAACCCTTTATGAGTTATTTCAAGCCCAACTATATTTTTTTTGGATTGTAAGAATAAATTTTTGTTTTGTGATTGAATATTGAATTAACAAATTTTTTTAATGTCAATTTTTCCCAATAATCTATTATTTAACCCGCAACTGTGGAGAAGATGGATTCATACCTTTTTCTAAAGGTATTTGTATGTAAGTGAATGTAACAAACACAACTGGAATTTGAAGTTAGCTTTCACCTTTCTCATTTAATGCTGCTATACATTATACCACCAGCACATTCAGCATAACAATAAGAATAAATATTCCATCCAAATAGCATGAAAACCACAAGAAGTTTCCAGTGATTTTCCATTAAAATCACAAAAATGTCTTGAATAAATTTTAGACTCTTTAGGTAAATTATGCATGAAGTAATAATATAAGAATTTATGTATACAGATTATAACTAGAGTAGATATCACATAACAAATTGATAATTTCATTATGTTAGGGTCAAACTTAATATATATATATATATATATATATATATATATATATATATATATATATATATATAATTTATTTCATCTACTGAAAACCTGGCTGTTAAGAATTTTTATATTGGTAGCACAAAAAACTTTTAAATAAAGTTGGTATCAGCATAAATCTTCTTTTAACAACAATGCATACTGTAACCAAACATCCCTCTCTAAATATTTTTGGCATTGTATAATATTTACTTTAAAATATAGTTAATAGAATTTTTTATAAAAAAATCTATGCATTACAATTATATATCTAATATTTTATTAATATATAATGGTCCATATAATATTTAATTCTTCAATTTTCAACTTTAATATTGTTGTGTTTTATTGTCCATTCAATATAAGTATTGTATTTTGGGTTCAAAATAATATATATAAAAATGATTTAATCACACTAGAGGCCCTGTTAAGAGTTCTCAAGTATATAAAAAAATTTTTTTTAAATTCTTTAAAATTAACCTTTTGTAAAATATATCTTTCTGTCTACTTCACTGCATCTTAAATTTATATTTGCAATCAGATGTCATATGTGCTGACATGCCTTAAAAGTGTCAATTCATCTAGACATGAATCAATAACCTACCTACCCCTAAATTCTAACCTAATTTTTCACTTTTCTATTTTAACTTTGATCCGTCTTTTGATTAGTTAACCAAGACATACCCACAAAATTTTGAAACTTTGTCCCCTCCCCTTTTTAACTCTCAAATAAGCTACTGAATTGTTTTCTGATTTCACAAGTAAATCATTTTCATCATAAGTTACCCAACATTGCCTGATGATGGAACAATTTTTAAGTTCCAAAACATAGAAATTTTTGTGTAGCAATGTAAAATATTCTATAATAAAAATTACTAATCATATTTAGAAAAAAACATTATTTAACTATAAGGAGCCATTTTCACATAATACATGGGTGACACTTTATTTGAGTTAAAACTGCCATTAGGATTAGTTTGCATCCCATAACAAATTGATGACAAGGTCATAAAACATTAAAATAATTAATATTATTTCATTATAATAATAATTACAAGTGCATAATTTCAATATTATTACACACACTTATTGACATTAAATAGATGAGAAACCAAATAATAAAGAAATGACTGCAAATATAAGCTAGTTGCTACAAAATCCTTGTCTGTAATCAAGTTTTCTATCTTATCATTACAAAGATCAAAATGTGAATTTAATTTGGTTTACCTGACAATCAACAGAAATCAATATATTGCAAAACTGTGTTGAATGCAAATCACACACATTATTATTTTTACCTCATGAAATTCAAATTAAATTACAGTCGATTGAATTTTAGTAATGTTATTATAATCAACAAAGTATTCAGACCTTCAACTTAATAGGCAGTAAAAACATAAGTAGAAATAAAAAGCTATTCATTTTTGTGTTAACCAGAAAAATTGAAATCTTTTTTGTGTTAAGTTATATTTGAGTCAAAGATCTTAAAATGGAAAAAAAAAAAAGAAAATCCAGCAGAAGAGCTCTTTACACTTATGGTTCTTTGTCATTCATTTATTAATGTAAAATAATTTATTTCCTCAATAAATGAAGAGGGTAAGCTGTGAAAAACTTGAATTAAAAACAAAAAGACAAAAAAATGTATTGAAAATGTATATACTATAAGAAGAAATATTGTTAAACTCACCGTTATAGAATTTAAAGCTAATTTTTTTGCATCCAGAATGATTTGAGGTGATATGCAGAGTTCTACAGAGTTAGAAGCAGGGTGAACATCAATAACAATAGCATATATTTTTAAACCTTTCTTGAGATCATGACCTAAAAAAGTAAAAAGGACAATTTTTTTTCTTCTTTCAGTTTTACTTGAAACCAATAATTAAAATTTGCATATATTAAAAGTTAAATCTTCTTACATGTAAACCAGAAGAATTGCATATTAGTCAAACATTAACATAATTCTTTACCATAAAAAAACAGTTTCTAATACATTTAGCTATCTCATGATTTTCTTAAGGGTACAAAATTTTATTATGTCCATTAAAAGATGAGGAATGAAAACTTATCATTTTTTTTCAATCTGCTTTTTACATTAGTTATAACCTTTTTTTCCTCTTTTTTCTTTGTTCTTTGATAAAATAAATTTTTATGGCCATAAGAAAATTTTTTTTTGCTATTTATGAATATTTTATAAAGAAAATTTTGAAGAAAATACTTGTATGAAAGAAATAGAGCATAGATAAGTAGAAGGATTTTAAAAATTGTAGCATCATATATATTTGATAGAAAAATAAATAATTTCGCAGGTTTAATGTAAAGGAACAATTTTGACAATGTTTAACCTTCAAGCCTGCAAAAAACCGTTTGTCAAAAAGGCAGTTATTGCCTTGACACTGTTATTCTTCTATACCTTTTTGACTACCTCAGCAATGTTTATTTACAAGATTATAAAAATATGTGAACCAAGTACAATGTGATATTGTTTCCCTTTTATAAAAATGTATTATTTACCATTTTATAAAGAAATAAATTTGAAAAAAAAAAAAATTATTTTATTAAAAAATTTATAAAATTATCAAAATATGTAAAGCAATTACAAATCAATATTTACTATTTATCATTTCATAAATAATTATGAAAACAAGTTTTTTTATTCAATCTAATAATTTAATATTTTTGTTGTCAATTCTTAAGAATAAAAAAATGTTTAAAACCACTTTCATGTTGGGTTTTTATTAAAATTCTAATCATTGCTTTTAAAAGAATAAACATTACTGAGGGAATCAAAAGTGTATACAGTAATAGTGGTGTCAAGGGAATAACTATCGTTTTGACATACTGTTTTTTTTTTCAGACACAAAGGTTAAACATTACCACAATTTCTTTTATATAATAAGACAAAATATAAGAATCTTCGATAAAGAAAATGCTCTGAAAACACAAGAGATGAATTTGTAGTGAATTCAAAAGGAACACATTCAAGATTAAACGTTTAGAGAAAAAAAGGCAAAGAATATAAACAAAAAGAATACCAATACTTCTTTCTGGAGACAACAAAAGGATAAATTGGTTAATCTTTTTATGGTTAAAATTTGTCCATACCTCTAGTATGATGCTTTGTTATGAAACCCTTTACTCCATTCTCAAGTTTACAGCGTGCACCATTTTTATCAACTGCTGTTATTTTGATAAAACATATGGTTCCCACAGTAACATTGTTCAATAACCATTCTTGTCCTAAAAGAGAAAATGTCAACTGCTTCAACATTCAAATTGTTAGTACATCTGACACAGTAATAGCAACACTTTGATGTTTTTAATAGAATATTAAAACTTTTAATTCTAAAACTTCATAAACATTTGTATTATACTCATTGTTGCATCTATTTTTATCAGTTAACTGAAATAGATTTAGTAATCAGTACAAATTAAACTTTAGATGCTAGTTCATAATTACAATAAAAATTTAATAGAAAACTTTGAGATCTCTTTTTAAAAGCATTATACAAACCTCTAATGTGTTTTAAAATCTTTGTAAATTCTTCCTTCTCTTTAAAAGCTGTTTGTAGTAACTTTAGGCCATATGTAGGATCAATTCCTACATCACTCATTACCAAGGTGACACAAAATTTTTCTTTGTTCTCCTTAACCTCAATTACTTTGGCGCACACTGTCATACCTGGCTTGAACCAATAATCATTTACGATATAATCTTCTGCAGTAATGAACTGTGAAAGAAAATAAAGAATTTTTTTAAAAGTCAACAATTGTTCAAAGAATTAACACAGTCAATAAAAAGGAAATGTTTTCTAAGTAAACTATAAATAAAATCTTAGACCCAAAATTTACCAAGTGGAAATCTGAATTTAAACCGCTTTTATTAATAAAAATAACTATGATGCGAGAAAAGTATAGTTTTAAGGTATGCTATATTTATGGGTAAAAGCACTTAATATCAGAGCATATGTAAATATAAAAGTGGACAGTGAGGTCAGGTCAACACCAAATGATGACAATCTGTGTAGCAATCTGCTAGCCTGAAGATTGTGTTCTTATGAAAGACTGTTGCCATTTGGTGGTGTTGACCTCAGCCTCAGTGTATATATACAATTGTAGAAATCCTAACAAATGTCCATTACAAAATAGGTGTCTTACTGATTCTATTCTTTACCAATGTACCATTTCATCTAGTGAAAATCCAACAGTTAAGAAATCTTATATTGGCAATATAAAAAAAGTAATTCCTTTAAACAGAGGTGGTATCAGCACATATCTTCTTTCAATACATACTGTAACTGAACATGCCTCTCTAAATATTTTTGGCATTTAAAAGAAATTAATAAAACTCCTACAGTAAAATGGAAAATATTAAAAAAAAAAATGAAATCTGTAAATCCTTATATGACCCATGCCCCCTGTGTTTACAAGAAAAGCTGCATATTATAAAGTTTCCTAAAAATAAACTTCTACTAAACCAAAGAAATGAATTAATGTTATTATGCAGGCATTGTATAAATTTTATATTAAAATGTAATTAAGTGAATTTTTCATAAATAATTTATGCATTACAATTACATAGCCATTATTTTATTAGAATATAATGGTCCACACAATTTTTATTTGATTTTTTTCAACTTTAATATTGCCTTGTTTTACTGCCCTTTCAATATAATTAGCATCGTATATTAAAGTTCCATAAAAAAATTTCTTTTAACTTTATCTATTCAGCCCCTTTAAGGTTTGGTAGTATAAAAATTTTTTTGAAAATTCTTAAAAATAATTTTTTGTTTAAGGTAACTATGTCTACTTCACCAAATCTGAACGTTCTTACGCTTACTTGAATATTACCTGTTACTTCATTACACGTGACATATTTAATCAAAACATCTTACTGCATCTAACTTTTACACACTTTAGCATCGAGAATGTTTGCCACACATATTTAAATATTATCTGTTACTTCATTACACGTGACACGTATCTAACCAATAAAATATAGCCAAACACAGCATACCATTAATCTGCATCTCTTTGCTTTTTATCATTTATATCTTGATCTCTGATGAAGCTTTAATAAAGTGAAACACGTTAGATTAAGATGTTCCCTACTTGTTTTTTATCTGAATATATATATATATATATATATATATATATATATATGTATGTATATGAAGAAATATAGTCTTAAAATGTTCTATATTTATGGGATAAAGTGCACAATATCAGAGATAGAGCATATGTAAATATAAAAGTGACCATAGAAGTCAACACTTAGAAGCGAGAGTCTCTTTCATGCTAGATGCAATCGTCAGGCCACGAGTGCTGTTATTTTTCTTGGCTATTTATATATACGGGTCAGTGGTGCATTGTGGGTAGTCTATTTTGGAGGTTATTTTACCGGAAGTCGTTTATTTTTTATTATTTTATTGGGTTACATTATTTTGCTTGTTTTTATTTATTTTTTTTTTTATTTCTTAAATATTTATTTATTTTTTTTTTTATTTTGATCGGTGTTTTTATTAATGTAGTAAAAATTTGTTTATATAGCTTATTTAATATTTTTGTTTATGTTTGGGAAGATAAAGCTATATGTTCAATTTTGGGGTTGATTTTTGTAGTTTGTTCTATTATTTTAGCGGGAACAGTTTTTAATTTGTTTATTACTTCATGTATTTATTTGGATTGATTATCTTTATTTGTTTTTTCTAACGGCTAGTTTATCGGTATCAGTTGTTAGTTTATTTATGTATTTGGATGTATTTAGGTCAATTTATTTTACTTCTTGTTATTTATTTGTTACACTGTATATTTTGCACTTTTAGTTTTCGATTTTTTAAGTAATGTAGTATATTATTTTTTATTCATTTCTTTTTTTTTCGTTATATAACAGTTATAGCTATATTTTTATCGTCTGATTTTTTGTTTTGATTTTTATAGTCTAATATTTTGGTCATAATAGTTTGCTAATTTGTTTATTATTTACTTTATTTATTGATTTTGTTTCTTATTTTTTATTCTATTTCATCTATTCTAACAGGTGTGATTTGGTAATTTGTTTGGATTAATTTATTTTGCTTATTTTATTGTCATTTTGTTTATTTATGTATTTATTTTTTCTGTTTTCGATTTTTAAGTAACGTAGTAGATATATGTATATATATATATTACACATGCACACATGCAAGGAGAATGAAATACAACAAACACAGGTTATTATTATACATAAAGAGAAATGTTGAAGATGCAGGGATGCTTAGCTTTAAATTTCTAGCATCTGATATGTCTAAATGCACAAGCTAACTGACCTTATTTAGTTTCTTCCTGATTTTGATTTATTATTGCTTTCAAATATCCTTTTGAAGGACAAAACACATCACATAGGATATTTTTCTATTTTGTCATTCAATTATCCATTATTGATCCAATAGAGTTTATATATATCATACTCTCCCACACATACACACCTCGTCCTGGGTAAGACGATAAACTACATCCAACAGCAAGGCCTCTGATCAGGATGTTTTGAGGAGCATGAAACCACCTCTTAATTACTGGTGTTCCCAGGTCCACCCTGACCTGGGGTGGTAGCACCTGTTAGGGTCCCAGCTATGGGCAAATAGTTAACATGCAAACTTGATTAAAAATAGGTTTTAATACCAGAAATTATTTTGTAATAAAAAAAAAATTATTACCAGCAATAATTTTTGAAGCAATACTTAAAAAAAAAAAAATACCATCAATACAAACAGCTATACAATCTTTGAAAAAAAAATATGACCAGCTATAGATTTCTTCCCAGAAATAGATTTTAAAAGAAAAACATATTACCAGCAATAAAAATTTTGCCAGCATTAAACAACTCATTGAGGTTGATATGCCGTAAACAAACCAAACCAAACACACACACCTCATACAATATATAACTTTTAATTTACCTTATTTCTGGCTAAGCCCACGGTATGTCCAGGAAACTCTACAAAGATACCATAATCTAAAACATTTTGTACAACACCAACCAGAACTTGTCCAACCTAAAGAAAAGAAAAATTTTAACAAGTTAAAGAACTGAGAGTTATATTTTTCCGTATGAATGAAGTGGCTAATATTTATTCAATTTCTTAGATAGAGCATTATGAATTATTCATTTGAGGGTTAGTATTTCTTATATTTCATTATATCACAACTTCTATAATCATAACAATATCTGATAATTGCAATAAGAGAAATACTAGTAAAAAAAAAAAATTAATAATTGATTAATATTAGAGACACATATAACAATCACTTCTGGTACATTTTTTTGAGATTAGAGAAAAAATTTAAAAACCTCTTATATCTGAAGTGATTTGAGACAAAAAAGCCTCAGTTTGATCTGCCAGATCTTAACTCTTATATCTGAAAAGATTTGAGAAAATGTAGAAGGTACATCAATAAATCTGTAGCTAAATAAGAAGCATTTATTTTATACAACAAATATTTATTCAAAAATAATCTTATCAGTGAACTTAATTTAATGTTGCTCCATTAATCACATGATCAAACGTTATACAGGGAAAATATCAAACCAAAGTTCAAACTGCAGATTTATTGATCAACCTTTGTAGAATTTGAATGATGAATTGAGTTTTACATTTTCATTTATTAGAATTTCTATTCAATTTAGAAACTCAGAATTGGTGTAAGATGCTGCTTAATTTTTGGATAACATCTAAGCATTAAACTCAATGCAGCATTTCTATGAAACAGAAGACTGTATATAAAAGAACCAAACTATAAAGTGTAATACCCTGTATTGTGTCATTATTTTTTCCAAAATAAATCTTCTAAATTCACTAAAAAAAACAATGCGCATAAGTCTATCGCTAGATATGATGTAGGGGAGGTAACTCTTCCGATTTTTCCATACATTTTTGTCTTAAACCATTAATACCACTGTAACATCCAGGATTAATTATAGGGTTTTAAGTCATTTGGTATAAATTATAGGTTTTTACCTATAAACTATTAACTCTTCCATTTTTAGGATGTTGGGTATTAATGAACTATTATTGAACTGAAAAATCTTGTAAAAACCCATCATCCCAAAGGATAATCAATTGTTCCTTGGCCAGTGTCCCACTCTTTATCAAAATACCATTGAAATCCAGAGAATATTTCAGGGAATTGTGTGAAGAAGTAAATATGGGTGAAAATGTAACTTTCATCCAACTTTTATTGACAGAAATAAAAAAAATAAAAAAATGAAGTCTATATAACATAAAAGAAAAAGAAATAAAATTTACAATGTGTAAAGAAAAAAATTCTTTTCAGATACAGACAATCCAGAGCAAACAACTACAAATAAAATTGAAAGATCAATACAGAACAATTAAATGGCAATATTAAAAGAAATTACAAATTACCAACAATCAATGTGTATAAAAAATCCTATGCTGTACAATTTTTTCTGTAACTTATATACCCACAAAATTCTTGTGCAAATGTAAACTTGAAATTCTTTTTAAGATAATTTTTCTCATAACCTGTCTCTTATGGTTAATAAAATCTTAGATTATCTGCAGAATTTGATCATTGTAAACTTTTCGCATAAATAATGTCTGTTAAAAATGGTTGCAATCATGCCACGCATACCAAGACAGGAAATTACTTATGTACAAATGTGGTATTTAGTAAAATCAGCAAACAAGTTTAAAGAAATATTTATTTTCTATAATTAAACTTATATTATTCTATTTACTAATTTAGTCATGAGGTCAAAAATGGAGATATTTAATTTTTTAATTGCATTGTACTTCCAAAAAATCTTTATACTGTTCTTCATTTTCTTGTTTATATTCAACATCAATATTCTATTATGATTTTTTTTTCTGTTATCAGAAGCATTCACAAGATGGAGAAATGTAATTTGCACATATCTCTATGCAGTTAATTCCTCTGATAATGAAGATGTGTTACAAAGACAAACATGCATTTGCATCTGCATGTGTGTTTAGCTGTCTGTTGTGACCAATGATGATGTTAGAAGCTTGCACACAAGCAGGAAGTAAGGTGGGTGTGTAGATGAGTAGTCCCCACTTCCATCATTTTTGCTCCACCAGAAATTCTTCCACTGTCATTAGGAAGCTTAAGACAATCTTCATCTGGCAGGAGTTGCCGTGAACTACTGGAGATCTAGTCATTTTGGACACTGCCTGTTCCCAACTACAGATTTGTACTCAGGGTTTACTCCCCTAGACACCAACCACCCATGGTTTACCCATGTAACAGTGGGTCAGTAATTTATGGGGTACATCTAAGGAACAGTGCAGCTATAAGATACTCCACAATGTAACCAGTGTGTGTGTGTGGGGGGGGGGACAAGGCCCCATTTACTGATGGTTATCATGTGTATATATTCACAAATATACACATTACTATACTGTATGCTAGATGGCCATTAATCCCATGAGATGATTCATCTGCACATTAATAGGTCTGGTTTTTAATCCTGCTGTGTGTCTGACTACCCTCCTCAACAGAAAAGCCTGGTGAGGGAACAGGTTCAGATGCCAATATCCTGGTCATGTGGTAGGTAATACTTTTTTTTTTAATCATTTTACTTCCAAGAAAGGCAATAAAGCTACAAAGATGCATGGAATTATGAAAGAAAGCAGATGAAATTTAAATACAATGTTAATCAACAATCGACATTACATTTAAATTTTTGAAGATCAAAATTGACTGAAAATCAAGAAGCCAGAAGAGATTCTCACTGCACTTAAGAACATACAGAATGACACAGTACCAGCACCAGCTTAAGGGAAAAAAAAAAAAAAAAAGACAATGCATGTTTGCAAAAGCTGAAGAAATATGTATCCATTTTCTTTTTTAATGCAACGATTTCATTTTAACCTCCGAAATAGGAGTAATATCTAGAATTTGTAAACAAATAATCATTGAAAGAAAGAAAGGAAGGAAACTGATTACATTTCAGTTTTTTATGGACCCACGTGCCAAAATTAAGCTAAAACATATATCCACTTTATTTTTGTTTTATTTTTTATAAAATGTATCCAGTTTCAATTTTCTAAAAGAAAATATAAATAATAAATTTTCAATGTAATTCCCAAATCCCAAGAATTAGAGGAAATATTAACAGCCACAAATGTAAATGAAATAAAGGACTATCAAAAAGATTAAGCCGGGTACTTTTTAAAAAATTTATTTATTTAAGTTTTTTTTTTACAGACAAAAGTGAGAATGCAAAATTTAAAGAACTAAAAATATATTTAATGTTTTTTTTAAGAAAATGCATAAGAACAGCTGAGGCAAACGTGATGTGAGTGTGACAGTTTCGATAAAATACAATAAGTACTTCATACAGTTTTAAAATGCATCATTAAGAAAATATAAAAAAAGATTTAAACTGTAATATCTATTGATGAAACAAATCTATTTTAAAATAAGATTCTGTTGGCGATATTTGTCAGTCAGCAATACAAATATTGATACATTGGATGTTTTGCACAAAATAAACGTAGTATACTCTTTTTGATTTGTGTGCACATCAAGTTGTATGGGTACAGAGATATGAAATCAACTGATTATTAAAGCCTTTGCTTTAGAAGAAGGTGCAATTTTCATTTTTTTAAGTATCGAATTTCTCTGGTATTCCATTCACTAAAATTTTCAACTGGGAAAATTTTTGTGAAAGACAACTTCAAACCCTATCTTAAGCCTACCAAATAGACAAGTATCTTTTTTTCTTTAAGATGGGACTATTTTCATATGTGTAAGGAAACAACTCCAAGTGCAACAAGTTTGAAAAACACCACTATGAAATTGGCAGCACCAGCTGTTGAAATAGTAACTTAATTTAAAGAGATGTGGAATAAAAACTAATCACACATGAGAAAGAATTGTATCTTTATAAAGAGAAAACATTAAATTTTGTTTATATACTAATTTTATCAAAATAGGCTTGAATATAAGAAAGATATCAGAAGTTGAAATGGAAAGAAATTTCACAATTTTGACAGATTTTATCAGTGTAAATTAGGGAGGTTTAGAGTAACTACTTTTATATTTTGTTAATGAAGAATAAAAGATAAGTAATGAGAATATTGAAAAGAGTTGAGTAACAGACAAAAAAAGACAAAAAAATAAAAATTGAAAGTGAAATGCTAAACACATACAAACAAAAAAATGAAATAATTTTTTTTTACCTCTATATCTTGAACTGAACTGACAAAGCTTTTATCCTTTGCAGCTTTCATAAGTGATGTTTTACAGCTGGCAACCTTTGAAAGTTAAAGATTCAATAAAATTGGAAATAAATTTAAAACTAAAACAAAAAAAGACAATTAGTTGTATTATAATTTAGGAATCATATTACTATAAGTTTAACAATGAGGATAAGGGACATTGGATTTATATAGATTATTTAATGCAGTTTCTATTGTTTAGAACACAAAATGGAGAAGTGTTTTACAGTATTCAACTAATCTCTCACTTTATTTTATAAAGTGATATAAGAATAGTTGAATATATTTTATAAAGAGATATGATAATAATAGTTGCATGCATTTTTTCTTAATAAATTTTACCCAATGAAAGACGAGTGCCACTCAAAGAGTAGGGTTACTGTTAAAATGGTAATAATGAATGAGACATATGAATGGAAGAGAAAGTGGTAGAAAGTGAAGAAGATTACAAGAAGGAAAGATAATAATTGACCCCTGGCTTTAAGAGGTTAAGACTGGAATGCTCAAGTAAACAACCATGCAGCAGTCTGTAGTAGTTCTTGATAAAAATTTGTCTGAGTTGAACTTTCTTAGTTTTGAAAAACAAAGGAAATGCAGATGATTGGAAGTAGCATGACATGTCTTAGCTGTAAAGGTCAGAACTGAAGAATGGATCTCGTGTAAACATTTGGCACGGAAATAGCAATAGAGTAGAGATATGCTTGTGACATTGCATCTGTTGGAAAGTCTTCGCAGAGTGGAGAAAATCCCCCATCCACCCCACAAACTACATAAACAATTTTGAACTCTGCCAACACTGAAAAGCCTTGAGAAGCTCCAACCCAAATATGATAAATCTGACTTGTAAAAATTCTACACAGATTACATAGTGATAAGATTCATAATTTTCTAGATTTTATGGTACTCCCTTTTCATGCTTTATAAGTGCATTAAAGAAAAAGGGGTATTATTAATGGAAGCTAAATATCCTTCCAATTGAAGGAGGATAACTCAAAATAAAACCGAGTTACTTTCTTTGTCTGGAAGACGAGTGCGGCACTTCTGAATTAAACATGGTGACAAACTGACAGGTATGTAGGATTAATGGTTTCAATCCAAACAAAATACTTGCTGTTCTCAGACAGTAAATGAATAAAAGCTGTTTTATAATGTGTTAAAATACACTTGTCTTATTTTCATTCGCTTTTGTTCATCACAACTGCCTGAGATATAACAGGTATATTTTTGCTTTTATCCAATATACTCAAAATTCAATTGTTATCCAATGGTAATGTTCATATAAATATAACAATTCTAATATTACTCAGAAACAAATAAAATTATTGTTGTAAGACAAAAATACTTAAATGAACTGGTATTATTTAAACTACACTTTTTTCATTCTTAAAACTAAAGACTAAACAAACAACCAGAATCAAATAATCATCAATTCGTGTGTGTGTGTATGTGTGTGTGTACACACAAACATAGGGCGCGATGGATAAATTGTGGTCTAAATTACACAAAAATGAAAATAATACTGACATCTCATTTTAGCAGATATATTTACCATAATTACACAAAAATATCTTGACATACTAAAGAGTAAATTTATTCAATAAAATTGTCATTGGCTTCAACACCAAACGACTTTGGATCTTCTGTAACTCTTCTGGACAGTCTCTTTGTTTAAGTTGGTAAATGCTACCATAATCCTTGCGTTCAGTTCATCTTTGGTGTTACAAGTAGTTTTGTCAGTCTCTTGCTCAACTGTGCCCCACACATAAAAATCAAGGGGGTTGCAGTCTGGGGAGTTAGGTGGCCAGATGTAAGGAGTGATGTGGTTGCAGAAATTGTCTGACAGCCATGACTGTATCCCCTTGCTTATGTGGCATGGTTCAGAGACCTGTTGTCAGACATAGGGCCTTCCAGCAGTCACCCTGTTGACCCAGGGCAGCACTACCTCTTCAAGGCACTTGATGTAGTCCCCCATGTTGAGTGAGGCATTCACCAACAATTTCAGGAGTTCTTTTCTGATCAGAGTGAGTTTTCCAAGTTGCCATACTTTCGTAATCACCATTAAACTCCTCCAACTCTTTCCGAATCCTCTGCACTGTCCTCAGATTGACACTCAAACACTCTGAAATGTTTGTAATGGAGCTTCCAGTGCAAATGCCAAGCATACAGCATGGTGTTTCCAAATTTCTGACAGAGTGAAATGAGTCATGGTGCTCTTTTTCTCACAGATGGTGCCAACTGACCCTACTATACTGTGCAGTCAACAAAATTTAAAATATAAAGTGGTGACAATTTACCCATCGCACCCTGTATATATTTGTTTCAATATATCCATATTGGATATATTCAGCTTAAGGAGATTACTTTATGTGAGAAATGGAAAACTATTCAAATTTATATTTTTAAAGGATACTATAAAGTTCTTGGTCTTTTCAAAGATTATCACATCCAGCATATGATTGGTTTGGTAATTATTCCACATCATTTCACACATTTCCATTGAATCAGACAAGTGCATCTTGGGAATCAGGGCAGATTTTTTGCTTGGAATCAGATAAACACTGAAACTTTTTGCCGTCCTCTTATGGATGACACATCTGGTCAGCTAACAAAAAAAGAAAAAGAAAGAAAAATAAATAAATAAAACAATCTAACCAAAGAAAATATTTGTCAGAGATAACCTTCAGCACTCTGTAGATGACTATTTTCATCAAGCAAAATGTTAGTTCTGCCAATGCAAATTGAATTTGAATTAATTGGTTGTGTAGTCACATGGCAACACCTAAAACAATCTTGACTGAAATTGAGAGCCAGGCTACTGAAATTTCAAATATATAAAACTAATATATAAAACACTATATTTTGAGGGTGTTCCATATACAGTAAAAGGGGGAAATAATATTTATAAATGATGCAGACTGCTAAATGCTAAAGTAAATACTTTTGACAGAAATAAAAGTTAATTTCTCAACTACTACCTGAAGAATTTCAAAGAACGGTTTACAATATTGTGTTTTCATTATGAAGCATACATATTTGTATCAGATGACAATGTTTCTTAGACATTTTCCCTAAGTGTAATTCTAAACTACACTAACTTGATAGCCATAAAAATGGTTTATATAGAGATTAGCTTTTTGCCTAAAAATCAAAGGATGTCTATGCTCTGCTCCACACCCCACTGCCTAGTGTAGTATTTGTGTACTGTGTTTAACTTAGTATTTGTTAACAAAATTCATCTAATAACTGTATTAGGTTACCAACTTATTGATCTAACCTTGTATTTTAAAAAAAAAAATTATGTCAGAGATTGTTGACATTCAGCTTGGTGGTAATGTACTAGGACTGAGGTCTTACTGAAAAGAGCAAGTCAAATATTTTTTTTAAAAAAAGGAGAACAAACCACGACATATTATACTACAAATAATTCAGACTAGTGTCTTCATATTTGTTGTTTTAAACACATTTCAGTCATCTTCAAATGGATGCTACATATGCATTTTTTTTCAGTTATAGTCTAAATGTTTTGAAACTCTCTGAAAAAAATCATAAGTGCAGCATGGAACTATGTTGATTATTTTTGTAAACCATTTGAAGTAGCAAAAGTTGTAAAGGAATTATACAGCACCAAGAGTGATTGCGAATGATAAGTCTAATAAGTTAGAGTTGATCTTCTTGTAGCTCAGTAAGAGCTGGTGGTATGTTCAATCAGGTTTTTTTTGAGTTAAAGAGCTTATATGGCTCTCTTATTTTATTTCTACACTTTCTATTCATTGATGTAGACTGACAATTTGAATAAATTGCAATAAAATACAAATAAAAAAAATAAAATGTAAGTTAATACTAGTCAATACTAGTTTTAGTGATTATAAAAGAAGTGTGTGTGTGTGACTTTTCCATATGTAATGTGTATGTGTATGACTGTGCTGTGCATAACATACTTGTGCCATTTAATGTACAAACAAGCAAACACATAATTTGACTGAGTAGGATATTGGAATAATACATTCTCCTCCCACTCAAGTCTGGACAACCCTTACCCTGGACTGAGCAATAAAATCATAAATTTGTGGAAAAAAAAAATTAATTTAAAAATCATAATTACAATATCTAGGAAATACTTCAGGTGATATGCTTGGTCACATCATCAGGGATGTAATTCTGAGATCATTAGGGATATCAGGTCTCTCAACATCATGCCCCTTCATCTAGTTGACCCAGCTGGTATTGATCAAATACCAGTCTATGGCCAGGTAATAAGCTATCCAGCTACATCATGAATTATAATTGTAGTTCTCTTATAGACACTGCTAGTGAATCTTTCAATCAAATGCATTTCTGCCTCCTGGTCTATGCTAATCGACAAAAATGATTTGGCCTTAAATTTTTTATTATTTTTTTTTTGAGTGGACCAGTTAGCTTTTGTAGTGCTCAGCTTTGATTAGATTGTTTGAGGAATTATGTGATATCTTAAGCATATTCAATTCACTGAACAGACTATTTATGTTGTATGCAGCAAAACAAGTGATAACCTGAAGGTAATGGGTTTTGAAAATATGCATATGAAAGAAATTTTCCATTAATAACATAATCCAGAGTTGTTGTGCAGTACAGCATTTGCATTGTGCGAAGTACCAAAAAAAGAAAATCCAAATTTCCTGCAACTTATAAATGGCAAACCAGCTTTATGATTGCAGAAGCAATAAAATAAGACACTTCTAAGATTTCTCTAATATGAAATGTATGTTACTGGAAACTAGCATACAAACTTCTTACCTCTCCAACTTCAGGGGCAGGAATATCAACAGCAGGTACTTTTCGAGTGGTTTTGATACTTTTCTGAAAGCAACAAATAATTTTAAAAAGCACAAATTATTTCTAACATTTAACAGCATATAAGACGTCCCTATAATTTAATATTGCATTATTATTGAAGTGCCAGAAAACCACACCTCAGGTTGACAAGTGTTGGCAGTATAGCTATGGAGTTTACGAGGGTGGCTAGTTAATCCCTGTCGCAGACAGCACATTTGTGTTTCTTCAATGATAGTAGTAGATATGTTCATCAATTGTCTGATTCACCCTCTTCCCTGATCTTTTGAGCAGGAGGAGAGGTTTATCTCTTGTTTTCCCGTTTAGGATTGGTTTTCCAGTTCCTTCTAAAGTCTTTTTCATTTCACTCTTTCACTTAGTGGCATTATCACCTTACTTGGGGTGAATTGATTAACAAAAACAAAAAAAAAACATATCCCCATAAACTGTACCTCTTACTCTTGGGCCTTGTATAGGGTGAATATCATTGTAAATAAAAAAGCCAATGACATTCACCCTGTACAAGGCCCCAGAATAAGAATCCATTATGTCATGCCACAAATCAACGGACACAAGATGAATTAAACAATCTGCCAATTTGTGAGTTGTAAAGGCTGCACAAGTGACCATTTATTATAGATGCAATCCCGCAAAAGGTAAACTGGTATATTGTTTGGTTGTGCAGAAACTCATTCAGAATTTAAGAAAATATGTTCCATGTGAACTTATGGAAAGAAAAATCAGGCACTTATTTTCTTGTTCAATACAGAAAAATTTCATTTTTGGATAAGATAGTTACAGACAAGTAAAAAAAAATGGATTTATTAAAAGATTTCAGAACAGAAAATCAAGATTAGCTCCAGGACAGCTTTCAACATATCAATATACATTTTTCCTTAATAGTGATTATCTTGTTAAATATTGTCTTGAATGAGGAAAATAAATATTTAAATGCTAATTAATATTCCTCTCTATAGGTTCATATGAAATTGGAATATATGGCTTGCAAGCGGTATAACAGAGTTGATTGTAGAAGTAATTAAGAGTAAAGCAAACTTCAAAGACATTTCCAAGATTTCTACAACATTGTAAAAATAAGATGCTGCCAGAAACTAATAGCCTGTAAGTTCTTACCTCTTGAACTTCAGGAACAGGGACCTCATCAACAGGTAATTTTTGATTTTTGGTATTATCCTGAAAAATAATTTCTCATCTCAGAAATTTGAACAAAAAAAAAAAAAAAATAACAAGATGAAGGTATTTTGGCAAAATGCAAAAACAAATAGGATGGAAAAATAAATTATCAAATAACACAATTGTTATATTCTAACTTAAAATAATTATTTCCTACTATTGTTCTTGTTTTAATTATTATAGATGTTATTGTGGATACAACGTTTCAACAAAGTACTGTCTAGCCATCATCAGGTGCTTATTGATAGGAGATATCTGCTGATTGTGTTTTGTCCTTGTGATACCAGTTATTGTTTGCTCCTGTAGAACCAGTGTTTAACAGTCTTAAAGTTGATAGTAACACATGTTTAACCACTATACCACTGTCCTGAAAGACACATCAGTAGCATATATCTGGAGCCTTTATGTTCAACGTCAGAGGGTTTCAACAGTTGGTTATCATGATGGGTCTGTACAAGTTTTTATAATTTTGTATAAATCAACAGATATACCATATTAACCAAATAATGGAGATCTGATGATGGCCAGAGAGTACTTGGCTGAAACACTGTCTACAATAACATCTATACAAGATTAGAACAATAGTTCAAAATAAATAAAGCATATTGGCAATTACTCATCTTAAAAATGAAATATAACTTAAAAATATCTGATAAACAAATAGTATTAAAAAAATTATGAACATAGGCAACCATGGCTCTCTACAATTTCATGTGCTTTGTAGCTTTTAATAAATTTAATTTTTTTGTTATCTGCTTTAAACCTTGTTCTGCCATCGATTTACTCAAACTCACTAGGTAGGTTATGCATTATTTTTCTCTGTCTCTCTTGCCTTCAATCTGTCCTGTGAGTATCAGGTTTTCCAAGCCTACTTTCCTCATTATGTTCCCTAAAAATTTCAATTGTCTCTTCCTGATGTTAAGTATGTTTCTTTTTTGTTTCTATTTTCTTTGTTGCTGCTCACATGTTTGGCCCATGGCATTCTCAGCATCCTTCTGTAGAACCACATTTCTGTTGCTTCAAGTCTCTTTTTTCCTCTGTGAGGAAATTGTCCAGCATTCACTGCCATATAGGAGGACTGATATTATGTAATAAGATGAAAAATCATGGCTGATTTTGGAATAAATTAAACTTTTACCAACAAAAATTAAAATCAGTGTGAAATAAACTAACTTGTCACATCCAGAGTTTGAACTTGGTTTGCTAATTCCATTTTCAGCACTATTAATTGTTAAGCCACCCACATGTCAAAGCCTTTAATTGTTTAACAGATGTCCTCACAACATGAATCTTGTTACATATCATGAAATGGTATAGCATATAACAGAACAATAATAAATCTAGATATGTTTACTTAAAAATGAATTTTAAATCTTTAAATCTGTTTATTGGCTTTAATTTTTTGTTGGTAAAAACATTTTTCCCTAGATCAAAGATCATTAAACTTTTTACTATGTTATAAATAACTTAGAATAAAATAGTAGATCAACAATTTGAAATGAGAAAGGTGTGTGACTCTCCCTCACCATAATACAAAACAAGCCCATCAGAATTTCAATTAGAGTCAGCTTTAATTTTGGAGAATGAACATGGTGACAAGCCAAGTTTTTTTTTGTATTACTAAGAAGTTTAAATAACAGGAAAGAGTCACTGAATTATAATGCAAGTAGAAAACTAAACATGGATTGGTTTGTTTGGTTTGTTTTACAGCATATCAACCACAATGGGTTATTTAATGCAGACAAAATTCCCTTCTTTTTTCAGAAATGTATAGCTGGTAATATTTTTTTTTAAAATGTATAGTTTGGTTTGTTTTGTGGCATATTAACCTTAATGGGTTACTTAATGCTGACAAGATGTTTATTTCTGGTGATATTTTCATTTTTCAAATATTTATTGCTGACACTAATTTTTTAAAAAAGTATTTCTGGTATTAAAATCTATTTTTACATTTTCATAGTGTTTTGAGTCAGGTTGTGGGGTCAACTATTTGCCCATAGTTGGGACCCTAACAGGTGCTACCACCCCAGGTCAGGGTAGACCTGGGAACACCAGAAATTAAGAGGTGGTTCCACGTTCCTCAAAACCTCCTGATCAGAGGTCTTGCTGCTAGACGTAGTTTATCGTCTTACCCAGTACGTCAAATATATGGAAATGGAAGAGGCAGCGTATTATAATGCAATGGAAAGAGTATTGGTTTCCAACCACTGAGAATTAATTTGATATTCTTTGGTTGTACTAAAAAAATAGTTGCTTGTGTGATAATTGTTTTAAATAGAAAATTTTTTAAAAATCCACTAATCATTTTCAATACATGTATATAATTAATAAAAATATAGTTTTCTAAAAATACACAACTATTGTTTTTGTGATTTTGCTATAGTGGATATAAACATAGGTGAGTCATGTGTTGTTATGAGTTCAATCCCTGGATCTAGTAGTAAAACAATATACTCTGATTCAGCAGGAACAAACAAGAACCAGCATCACAGCGACAAAAACAGCACAACAGACACAACAAACTGTATCCTATAGCCAATAATGAACAACTGAAGATGACCAGATAGTACTTGGATGAAATGTTGTGTCTTTCCAAGAAAAGACGTGAATTATAGTTCAAATAAGTATATATATATATATATTTATATATATATATATATATATATATATATATATAAAAGTGAACATAGAAGTCAACACTTAGAGGCAACAGTCTGTTTCATGCTAGATGCAATTGTCCGGCCTGACGATTGCATCTAGCAAGAAACAGACTGTTGCCTCGAAGTGTTGATTCTATGTTCACTTTTATATTTACACATGCTCTATCTCTGATATTGAGCACTTTATCCCATAAATATAGCACATCTTAAGACTATATATATATATATATATATATATATATATTTCTCAATTGTTCGAATGAGCTCTTCACTATGGTACCTAGACTATGAATTTAAGTGAAATACTAGACTGGTAGCAAGATCTCAATTTACAATTGACCTAGCAAAATGTAGCCATAACCTCTATGCTGACAGCTTCTTTTCTCGCACTTCTTACTTGTGGAACTCACTTTCTGGCTCCATGTTTTCAGCCAACTTTAATCTGCAAAAATTTAAATGTAATCTCAATCACTATCTACTGTTCTCCTGATTACTCTTTTCACTTTCTACTCATTACTAATATTTCTGTTTCTAATTCCTCTACAACTTGTAACCCCTTGTGCATTAGTGGCTGTACTGCCTCGCTTGGGGTGATATATATATATATATATATCAAATATATTCTATTATATGCATTATATGTATCTGATGAAATCAATAAAATTTCAAGAATGAGAACAGCAAAAAGTAAATTTATTATTAGTAAAAAAAAGATATCTTACCTGTATGACAATGAAAAATTTCTCTTCTTCAGGAATGAGTTTGCTGACCTTACATTTGATCACTTGTCCAATTTTGTATTCTGCTGAGGGCAAAGCATTTGGTGGCAGGTTCAAACATTTTTTTGGCAGCCAAACCTACAAGGAAAAAGAAAAAAATGGATAATTGTCTTCAAAATGTACAAATATCTTTTGCTTTAAATAATAATATTGATTTATTTTATGTAATTTTATTCATGCTTGTATTATACTTTGAAACAGAAGAAATGATGATAGGAGGAACACGGGCATCTTCATTTATAAAATTTTAAAATCTTACATCTGATTTTACAAAAACAAGAAAAAATAATAGCCTGATTAAGATAAAAGAAAGGAAATCTGAGCAGACAAGGTGAATATGCAATGGTGAATCAATGTTTATACCTTGACACAACTATTAACTGAATTTTGATCTGGAATTTTCATTGTATAATGTTAATCTGCATGATCTATGAAGAAATGGTGGGTTAAGTATACTGATGAGGAATGTGACTATGCTGAAAAATAAATGTTTGTTGTGTAACATAACTTTTTGTATGCGTGTGTGTGTGTATATATATATATATATATATATATATATATATATATATATATATATATATATATATATATATATATATATATATATATATATATATGAGGCATGGCGGAGTAGTGGATAGCAACTCGGATTGAGGAATCAGAGAGCTGAGTTCAAATTCCATTCAAATCCATTACATTCACTTACATGCTAATGCCCTTGGGAAATCCTCTTCTCCATCCAACTATGGGTAAATAGCAGGACAGACTGGGTTCTATAGTCTTGAATGGCAACTGGTCTAGGAGAAGGACAACTTTGAATTCAAAACCTGCAGAGGGCCGTTTGGGGACATTGTGGCATGTAGTGCACCAGGTTTCTCTTCAAAAAGTGTGATTGGTTGTGCACAAAGCCTTCACCACTATAATCAAAAAATATGTGCTGGTGTCTGGGCTAACGATCCCTAGGAACTGAGCTGCTTGACCCCCATACGTCAAATACAATGGGAAAGTCCACCATATATATTTATTATATAGACGGGTTGTATGTTACACTACAGGATTTTTAAAAAAGACCTGTCAAAGGATGGATGAGCTTCTTATAGGAGCCAATGTGTGTGTGTGTGTGTGTGTATGCCTGATTAAACAATTTAGACACGTGTCTATTTATTTTCAATAAAATCCTTTTGTAATCATGTATAAGCTTTTTCATTTTATGATTAAAGACAGCAAGAAAGGTACTGTGGTTATATTTATTCATTTTTATTTTTCCCCAAGTAAATCATGAAACAAATTGTTTAATTAGACATGTTTAAATGAAAATATACTGCCAAAATATACAGAAATATACCTGAGGACAGTGCAGAGGATTCAGAAAGAGTTGGATGAGTCTAATGGTGATTACAAAGGTGTTTGGAGTGATCACTAGTGATGGCGATGTTATGCCTCCATTCATCTTCCCACAGGGCCTCAGACTCAACACGGAGACTTACATCAAGTGCCTTGAGGAGATAGTGTTGCCCTGGGTCCAGATGTGACTGCTGGAAGAACTTATGTTTGACAACAGGACTCTGCACCATGCCACACCACACAAACAGGAGAACTCCGTTATCTCAGTTAGATAATTTCTGCGACAACATCACCCCTTACATCTGGCCACCTAATCCCTAGACTGCAACCCCCTTGATTAGTATATGTGGATCACAGTTGAGCAAGAGACCATCAAAACTCCTTGTAACACCAAATATAAACTGAAGGCAAGGATTATGGTAGCATTCACCAACTTAAACAAGGAGACCCTTCAGAAGAGTTACAGGAGATTCCAAAGTTGTATGGAGGCCATGGTTGAAGCCAATGGCAATTTTATTAAATACATTCATTCTTTAGTATTTCAAGATATTTTTGTGTAATTTAGGTAAATATATCTATTAAAATGAGATGTCAGTGTTATTTTCATTTTTGCATAATTTAAATGATAATTTATCCATCACACCCTGTATATACACACAGTGTAAATATTGCATTTGTCTGGAACTTATTAAAAATGTATCAAGCACATGCATTACCAAAACTTTTGCAGCAATAAACCGATCATCAGATGCCCAGAACTTGTTATTTCAATTTTATTAAGTTTTTCTAATGCTCTCATGTTTTTTCTTAGGGGTGGCTAAGACAGTGTAGAAACTGCCTGCAATGATTACTGTTCCAAACGCATTCGTTTAATTTCATTAACCATTTTCAAGGGGTTCATTCTTAATATTTTTTCTATATCTTTGTCTAAGTTGTATTGTGTAAAAATTCTAAGCTATGTAAGTAGAAATCATGATTTTATATTGGGGCATCTTTTAAAAAAAAATGCCATTGTCAAATAGCATACAGTTGAAGCTTGGTTTGAATTATTTTATATATTATTTTTATATAAAAAGCCTCCATTATCTTAAGATGTTGTCAACAATTAGATTTCTTTAGAATGGTGATGTTATCAACTATAATCTTTCTAATGGGGAAAGCAGTTGTTTGTGGGCATCTAGGTGTTTTTTATGGCACTAAGATCACAACTGGTTTGTCATCCTTCTACTGATTGCCATCAATGTATATCCAATATAGATAATCAATTTTTGAGAAGAGATGCAGCAAAATTTATATATTATATTAGTTGTCTTAAGTTTAAATTTGACAGGCACTGGTAATTATGAGGTTGGCAGTTTTTAATTTTCTATATTGTAACTTTTAATTGTTTTCTCAGGTTCACCAGATGAAATATATTGTTTGATGATGTGCATCTTGTTGCAGTTAAAGATATTATTGTTTTGTTGTATTATATTTTTTCATGCTATGCCATTTAATTTCTCTAGGAACAATCTTATTTGGTTATCAATTATGTAGTTGGGAAACACATGTGAACACACACATCTATATTTACACACAGTACAGTAGGTGAATAAAGAAAAACTTACAGTGAGGTCACCATAAAATGCAATCTGTATGCCAACATCATTTAAGAATTTGACATAACCTTGCAGAAGCATTTCCGCCTTGATTTGATCAAATCGAAACACAACTGGACTTGTACTTTCCACCAAGCACTTTTTGCAGGTCAGAAAGATCCGGTAAGATTTTAAATCAATATTCAGAATCTGAAATAGAAAAATTAAATATTCCAGAGAAATAAAAAAAAATCTTCATGTAGCAGACTCATCTACTAACAAAAGTAATATCAATCAAGGCCAAGACTAGACGTCAAGTAACATAAATATAACTGAAAGTAGCTACAGTAAAATTATTGTGACAGTCTCTGAAAAAATCCATTTTAATAGTCAGAAACTGGCATATATCTTGTAATTTTTAATTTTCATGTGACTATTATAAACAAAATATCTCATCATCCATCTGTAATTTACTAATCATAACAATGTGCAGTTGAGAATTTTAATAACCTTAAAATAAATTAACTCAAAATTTATTTACTTCATTTGCAAAACATAAAAATGAAAATGGTTTATCATGTTAATGCAAATTAATAATACAAGGAAACTGAGAACAAAATAAAAAAACAAAACAAGGTAAGATCATAATGTGAGTTAAATTTGTGATGGCACTGTTTCATTTGTTAACTAAGATATTTTCTTGTATTGAATGGTGATATATATTTATGTGATAGGTTGTTGTGAAGATATTATTATGGTCACATGAGGTTTATCTGAACAGGAGATAGTGTAGTATATTATATGTAACATGTGGTACACCTGAGGTTAAAAAAAAATGGTTTGTACCCTTTCTGGCAGGCAACGTGGGGCAATTCCACATATTCTAATCATTGCTTTCACTGCCTTTATTACCATCCATGAATAATCTTGAACCACTAACAAATTTGCTGCCAGAGTAAGGAAAAGCAGTTTTCTTTAGAAAAATATACATGGCCTATAAAAATACCATGCATATATTTATGCCAGGGTGTTCCATACTAGGTGCTGTCTAAATCACAAGCAACAAGACTAAATACTGCCAACTTGTGAAAGTATGTACAACTGTCAGTCATGTGCCATGCGTGATACACGCTTAGGAGATCATGTATCCTTCAATACATGACTGTCAAGGCAGCTTATTTTTTTTCCCCACAGTAGGTTGTCTTTTCTTTCTGCAGTAGACCAGTTGCCATCCAAAGCAACCCGGTCTGTCCTGCTATTTACCCATAGCTGGGGGGAAGAAGATTCATACCTTTCCCAAGGGTATTAGCATGTAAGTGAATGTAATGGATTCAACTGGAATTCGAACTCAGCTCTCCGATTCCACAATCGGAGCCACTATCCATTACTCCACCATACCTCCCAATTAGAGATTGTTAATTTATATCTGAATTTTTGGAATGAAGAGTTATCATTATTTATACTATTTACATTTGGACTAATGTCATCATCTTTGTTGTTATCACAATGTTTTCATTGTTGTCTCCTCTGGCCTTCATTAGGTCTATATCAATCTGGGTAACCTACAGGGAATTCTGAACTGAACCCTTTATTTAATCCATGGGAAGTAGACTGTTCTCAATTCACTGTCATGTCTAGGGATATCTTGTCTAGTTCCTATTTTTATTAACGCTCTCTTATTGCTCGCCCATTTCCACTGAGTCCAAGTACACACTGAACTCACAATTGCAATGTCACCAATTTCATGAACCAACGGTTTTATCCACTAGGCTATTGTTCTGTAAAGACAAGGACAATAGTTCAAATATAAATAGTGTAAATAGAGATTGTTATTCAGGTGATAAAATTAAATTGCAGGGTTTTGAGGACAGCATGTTCCTAGGCGTCTAATATACACAGGGGTTTATCAGAATTTTTCTCAATGTACAAAATGTGGAAAAATCATATAAAGGTTCAAAAAGTGTTAAATGAATAAATGGGAGTGGGGGTCTTAATAAGCTTGAGGAGGGGGGGGGGATTTCTTCAAAATAAATAAACAAACAGCCTCCCGCCATCCTCCTATTAGGTACTAAAGAGTAAGTAGTTATAGAACCTGTCACTATGTGACGCCATGTTGACAAAACATCTTGTCAACTAGTTCCAAGTGACAAGCTGAATATTGAATAAACAAATTATTGTAAGTTGTATTGCAAGCTCTCTGGTACCCAGAGGCTAGAACAGCTGGTATATGTAGCAAGCTAGAATGTTCTATTCTGCCACTTGGGTAATCCCATTCTCCGTGTCCTGGTTGGCTGCTGGATCTAGTGTGGATATTGTAAGATAAATAAATATCCATCGTTCACAATTATGTTTGCTTGAGTACAGAGCTGTATTGAATTACAGCTTGCGCACCCCTGTCTGCCATTTGGACACTAGTTTAGAACCTTCCTGCAGAGGTATCACAGATCCTACACTGGATATATGTGTTTAAAAAAAAAAAAATTGTGATATATTTATGAATTTCTTTAAAGTTGTTAAGAGTTGAACTGATACTTACTCGACATTTAATGCTATCGCCTTCTCCAAGTATTTCCTCTGGTGATTTGGTCATATCATCATCAACATGAAATTTTGGAATAAGTCCTTTCAATCTCTCATTGATGGACACTAAAACTCCCTTTCCAATAATATCTTTTACTTTACACTGCAAAAAAAAAAAAGAAAGAAAAATATAAACAAAGAGAAATTAGTTTTATGTCAAATATAAAATATTGAAAGAAAATGAAAAAAAATAAATTAGATGTTACACCCACACCCTAGAAATACTCCTAAGGATATGAATCTAATTTACATAACTAGTTAAACTCATCTAAATTCTTTAATAGACCTAAAAGCCAGAAACCTGACACACTAGTGTTGCTACCAATTGGTGCCTTTATTTGTAAGAGCAAGTGGGTTGTTGGCAGTTAGATATCATTAGGTTTGATTTGGTGGCAAAGAACTAAATAGAAGCATGATAAGTGTTTCATTACTCTTCAAATCTAACAAAATCCAACAGAGAAAAAGAGTTAATAAATAAATATTAATTGGGTTTGATAAGTGAAGTTGAATTTGAGATTCTTGGGATACTAAACACAAATTTAACTTTAAAAAGTCAGATTGAGTGTAACTATCAAAAGCCCATTGTGATGTTCACATAGAAGGGGATAATGTATGATTGTATCTTGATTTCAAGTATTTTGTGTTTTATGACCGGTAATAAAGTTTGTGAAGTGGTGCTTCAAAGCGATTGCTCACTTGACCAAAAGAGAAGAGTAAATAAATGAAAACTTTTGGGATAATATGACAATATACCAGACATTGAAGATTTCCATTTGCTGATCTATTTTAATAGTCAAAGTTGGGATTTGAGTTCTGGAAACTGACCATTGGTTAAGTAGTTCAGTTGCCAGACATATGTCAGGATACTGAGATGGACGAAGAGTTGGTAGGAGGAAGTGAAGTCCTGAATAAACGCTTAAATATATTGGAAGCAGGGTTGTAATCCTCATTTTTCACTGTGGCATTTATTTTCTCCTGTTGTGAGCTTACAGCTGGCATTTACTAGTTTTTAGTGCACACAAACATAAATAAGAATAGAGAGGCAATGTGGACTTTCAGATGTCCAGTCATTGAAAAGCTAAGAAGAATCTCTATTGTATGTTTACACCTGTACCTACCTGCTGCCGAGGACAGGTGTGGGCTTTGTCAGATGATTGATTCCAGGGAATAAAGATCCCCTAGCTAAAAGCCGTTTTCTTGACTAATAATCACCCAGAATTACAGATTTCTTAAATTTGGTACAGAATATGGAATCAGAAAGCAGTGTTCAAATTCCAAATTAGTTTGTTGCATTCACTTTATACAAATGTATTTCTCTCCACCCTTAGCCATGATTTAAATATCAGGATAGACTAAGATCTCTAGCCTTAGGTGGAAACCAGCATAAGAAAAGGAAAACTGAATTCCAAACTATAGAGAAGGCAACAGGAAACCACTCCACTATCTTTCCTAAAAATGTACAACAATTCACAAATAATAAAGAAAAATCTGTGGAAAGTCATGATCATCTATGTTCTAAAGGGACATAACATTAAAAATAAATAAAGATACACTATGTTACTAATATATAAAATAAATAAAAGAAACAATTTTAAGAAAATAACTTTAATGTTACTAGAAACCAAACAAAGATGATGTAGATAATTGAAGGTGAAATCTACAAAACTTATGAGGTAGGATTTAAGTTCAAACTTATTGTTAGCTAATTATTTTTATATTTTTTATTCTGTGGTGTTTCTTCTCGTGGTCAAAAACTTCCCAAACCCAGAAAGTCATGAGGCGGAGTGAAGAAATGGTGAGCAGGAGTTATTAAACATTTTTATTTATTATGTTATAAATTCATATGGTTGCATGAGATAACAAATGAAACAACAAAGTACTGCTGGTGAGGTGGAAAGAAAAGATGACAAGAAATTTTTACGATAAAATTCTTTGTACTGTCTATA
Source organism: Acanthosepion esculentum (assembly GCA_964036315.1). Lineage (NCBI taxonomy): Eukaryota > Metazoa > Mollusca > Cephalopoda > Sepiida > Sepiidae > Acanthosepion > Acanthosepion esculentum. The sequence goes on from OZ038481.1 coordinate 99,750,710, forward strand.
TAGAGGATTAAGATGGGATGTCTCTCTGTGGATGAGGAAAGCAATCTGGAGGATGGGGGGGGGGTAAAGACTGGAGTTGATGCTTGTTTCTGGGTCGGTTGACCATAGCCATTGGTGGTGACATTGACAGCCTGCCCTCTCACCTGCCAACTGACTTCAGATAGAGTGGATACATGACAGTGTTTTTTGTCATGCTTTTGCTTTAGTGTTAACATTCATAATTGGCTCCTTTTAAATTGTATTTTATATGGAGGGGGATTTGTTTTGTGAGCTGGATGTGATGCTCAGAGCCCCTGTGAAGAGAGTGACTATTTTTAGATTTGCTTTCTTAGCATTCACAACTGGCTGACAGGTTTTGATGTAGTGAATCAGAAAGAGATCTAATTTGAAACAGAGTATGACGTTATTATTTACTTTATTAAAAGTTATTTTTAAATAAATAAATAAAATACAAGAGAATAGCTCATCTATCCTGTTTCTCTACCATTATTAAAAAAATGTTACATGCTCCTCACATATGCCAACAAAATAGTTGGCATATGTGATGAGCATGTAAGAAAAATACTAGAAATAATGTGAAGAGCATGTAAGAGAAATACTAGAAATAATGTGATGAGCATGTAAGAAAAATACTAGAAATAATGTGATGAGCATGTAAGAGAAATACTATAAATAATGTGAAGAGCATGTAAGAGAAATACTAGAAATAATGTGATGAGCATGTAAGAAAAATACTATAAATAATGTGATGAGCATGTAAGAGAAATACTATAAATAATGTGAAGAGCATGTAAGAGAAATACCAGAAATAATGTGAAGAGCATGTAAGAGAAATACTATAAATAATGTGAAGAGCCTGTAACATTGAAACAATAGAAATGCACTCTACATTCCCCTGCAATAAAAATACAAACATATTTAAAATGTAATTTAAAACATGGACAATGGAGATACTTCAATCTTGCATCTATATTATTCAGTATACTGAGGCTGAAGAAAGAATGTGTCAAGCCTAAAACGATTTTAACTTTTAATAGGAAAACACTGATATTTAGCTTGCATTTGATTGTAATGATACAGTTCCCAGGGAAATGAGAAAAGTAGAAAAACAACTTGAATGTTGTGTGTAAAAATTCAAATAACTTACTGTGACCACATCACCAGGAATCATATCTGTTATAGTCAAAAATTGTGTGTCAGTCTGGATACTGGAAAAAAAGTGTAATTAGTCAAATAAAAAAATAATTTAAAACAAACTACAAAATAGTAACTGATAATAATTAATATTCATTTTTCAAAGATGTACGTTTTTATGCAGGGAGGTGCAGATGGTGTAATGGTGAGAGGCTAGGCATGAGAAATCAGCAAGCAGAGTTCAAATTCTGGTTGACAGCTGACTTACATATTATAACAAAGTAAAAAAAAACCATAATTATCAAGTGTGTATTATGAGTGTTGAAAATAAGCAAAAAGGCCCAACTGAAACATCTTTATGTCCCTCATACAAATGACTTAAGTATAAATTTGAAAACAGGTAGTGTGTTTGAGATTTTTTTGATTGACAAGCTTGCTTGCAAAAAGTAATAAATGGGTGTTGAGTCATAATAGGTCATGTTGCATTGGACAGTAATTTGACTCGACAGTCGGGATGTTTCTAAGGACAAAGACTGAAGTTTGAATTTGATTTGACACAGTTTTACAGTCGTTATTAACAATACAGTATGAAAAAATTGAAGGTTAGCTGATATAGGTTGTTTCCCCAAAAATTCAATAGATTCTAATTAGCAGCAGGAGCCTAGTCACACCTGTAAATTAAAATGAACTCAGCTGTAGAAGTCAATATAAGCTCTCTCTCAATTTCTCCTCAACAGTATAGCATCCAGGGCCTTGTGCCACGTGATACCCTTGTGGGGGTGTGGGGTGACTAAATATTAGTGTAGCATCCAGTTTAAAATATCAAATGAGAAAGACTTGACTTAAACACTGAATCCATGTACTTTGTGTCTCTAGCTTTTTAAAATTAACAATTTTTTTTAAATATAAAAATAATTCATAAATTACTTTTCTGTTAACTTGGTGTACACCTAACTACCTTTCAGAGTGAATTAATGTGTCAAGGTGCACTGGTTGAGAAACACTGGTCTAAACAAAAAATTGCTTCTTTTAATGTTTCTGATATTCTACACCAATGTTCACTTTTGCATAAATATATCTCTTTCCAGTGCCCACTCACAGACTGGGCTCTCTAGTCATAGTTGGCAACCAGTCTAGGAGAAGAGCAACTCTGAATTCAAAATCTTATGTAGCCCTGACAACACACATAATATACATCCACGGAAAGGATTGTGGAGTTCACATTTAACTGCAGAGTAGACTTTTGGTCTCAATTGGTCTTGACTGAAGTCAATAACAATTTACTGAGATCATCAAGTGAGATTAAAGTAACTTTACAATATAAAGCTGATTTTCTTAAATAATGAAATCTGATATAACAATGACAGTAAAAAAAGTCAACTTACGATTTGACAGAAACTCGCACCAAGTTTTCTACAGGGAGAAATCCAATCACTCGGCACCTGAAGAAATATGAAGAACTTAAGAAATGGAATCCAATTTTATTTTTTCATTATGTTGATAACTGTAAACTTTGCATCCCCTAAACATGCATTATCAATAGAGACAATAATTATATATTTTAAATTTTGCCCAACAACAGAGTAATATAATCAAGATTTAATAAGTGCCTATGAAGATGAGCAAGTTTTCTTTTAAAATAAATAATTATCTACAAATGGTTAGAGATTGCATACTCTTGTATACCAAATAAGTGTTAGCACAATAAAATTATTCCTTTCGCTGCCTCCCCCCACAACACAGTGCTTATTTAGTAAAACATGCTTATTATTTCTCAGATATTTTTCTTTGTAGTACAATGATTTTGTCCCACATTTATTAAACCTATAAAAAAAATTTGTGGTGAGATGTTTATTTGAATGAACACACTTATTTTACAAGTTGAAAAATTTACACCAGCACAAATATTCCAGACATCACTTGCATTTTGTAGAATCATCATTAGCTCCCATTTCCAGATTTATTTCTCATCATTTATTGCGATCATGTGAAAGCGTGTTTGGTGTCTGCCATTCATTAGTTGGTGACCACAAAATTTTGTTAAGCTTCATTTTTGGTTTTCCTCTACTTCTTTTTCCAGGTGGCTTACGGCCATATCATATTGTAACACTGGTTCACATACAATCACTGAAGTTAAACAATGTTGAACCTGGTGAGTACCTAGATGACTGACCACTTGGGAATAGCAGATGCTATAAGCATGGATGTGCAGGTAATGTAATAGATAACAGGGTGGAATTGGAAATCAGAGAGCTGAGTTACAATTCCAGTCAGATCCATTATATTCACTTATGTGCAAATACTCTTGGGACAAGTATGAATCCACCTCTTCTCCCCACAGCTATGGGTTAATTAGTAAGACTTCTATCAGTAAATCATTATTATCTCAAAATAAATAAATAGATAAATCTTACAATCTAAAAATATTTTCTGGCTTTAAATAAACTGCAAAGGGTTGATAAGTCATAAAAAAAAATCAAAATCAATTTTTTTTTCCAAACACTATATCCGTTAGACACAAGCCTTGCACTAGATCCTTTAATATGTCCAAACAGTTTCAAAGATTTACTACAAATGTTATTGAAGAGTGAAGGCAAATTGGTTACATTTTCTAAGAGTCGTTATTTTCACTTTTTTTATCACTTTGTGATTTGTGATGATGCATATCAGTTTTGGAATGTTTCAAATTTAGTCAAAAGTTCTTGAATCCACATTACAAAACCTAAATGATAATTGAAAAATGTGAATAAGGTATATCTTCATTTTAGGGTGGATTGGCACTCTTGTTGACTTCAGTATATATTATGTTTTACAAAAGCAACTTTTTACCTTGATCTAAGTAGAAGCCATCATAAAACATTCCCTTTTACAAACTGTTGGAAGGTGCAAATAAAACTAAGGATTTCATCCAAATAAGTCAATTATTATAAAGAGAATCCATCATAAATTAAATTCCTTTGATTTCTGACATCCCAGCACCAAGATTAAACTTTCAATGTTAGACATTGCTACCCACAGACTAATTTCAATAACATCTTGAACTTGAATTGAAGAAATTTAGTTTGGCTTCAATGCTGTTCTGAAAACTTCCATTGGTAGTTGCACAGCTCTATAAGTTGACCAACATTAAATTTATTCATATGACCGATGATTTCTCATTGCTTTTGTTTACTTGTGTTCCAAAATTGAATAACTGAATAATACAATTAGAAAATGTCTTATATACTGTTACTCATTCCTTCATAACCAGGAGTCATATGTTGTTGGTATAATCATCCTTAGAGTGTCAATATAGCACTTATGTGATTAAAAAGACTAAAGAAATAATTTTCTAAATAAATTTAAATTAACAAATTTACTTGTGTTCAGATCCAGTAGTGTAGGCTTCTTCCATGGATGAAGATCCTTTGCCACTTAAACCTTGCAACTGAAAAAATTAAAAAAAAACAACAAATGTTAGGGATTGATAGATAAACAAATTGAATTAAATCCTAAGAATGACTGTAATAGCCTGAAAAATTCCTGGCAATATTTCAAAATATCTAACATGAAAATTACAAAAACCTAAAAGAGAATGTGAAGGAATTATTTTACAAGAATTTATACATTTATTTGATATAAAATAGAAAAAAAGATGCCTTAAGGATAACATTTCTTTTTCTATTATTATGAAATAAACAAGTGATTAAAAATAAATTTTTTTTGTTCACTTAATGTTGAAAATTTTTTTAAGAGATTGCTATTATATATATGTTATTTTTTTATTCTCAAATAATCATCTACACAAAAATGAGAAAGAAAAGATTTTATATCTTATAATTAGTGTTTCTCATATTATGGTTAAAAAATTTATAAACAAAAAGCATCTTCCATTATATTTGAATATGGAATTATTTAAAAAAAAAAAAAAAATAAACTAAAAGAATCAGATTTTCATCTGAATAAAAGGTTGGAAACCTGGATCAACCAACATATATCAGCCAAGAAAAGGTTGACAATTTACTCAGGTGCAGTAATGTGTCAAGTTTAGCAATAGCTAAACATTTAATTAAAAACCAAAATGAATGTCAATGTCAATATGTCATTGTGTCACACCTTTTCAATTTTACTCCTAGAGGCCATGAGCAAATCAAAAATATTCCAGGCTGGATCGGGACCTGAAATCCTGAAATTTTGAATTCCCAAGTTTTCATTACCATGATTGTTTTTATATGATTTTTTGTGAGAAATTTTTTTTGTATGAAAACAAGTTTTATAACTTGGAAATAAATATGGGAACAATCAAAATTAACTGCAAAATCCAGCGAAAGTCACCCATGAAATAAAAATAATTGTTTGTAGAGAAAGTAAGGATCTACATACATCAAATCATCTCTAAGTGGTGGCAAAAGAATCATTGTTGTACTCTTAAAAGGTAAGCTTAAATATTAATGCAATACATAAATATAGCAATCAATTTTGAGTTCCTCTGTAGCTTACCTATCGCATCTACTCCTCTCTACCTATTGTGATGAAGGCTTAATCAAGAGCCCTCCACAGAAGCTAGCTTAAATGCTGCCTGATAGTAATTTCAACCACATCTAATCTGAACTTAATAAATTTCTATGAGAGCCACTGTTGGGCACTTCAACATACGAGGGTCATTCAATAAATAAGGTGAATTTTTCGGTATAAGGACTTCTAATACAGATAGAAGCTTACTCTTTTTTTAGTTTTTTTTGTTTTACTTTCAATTTCACATGGATTTAATTTCTTTTGCAGATTAAAAAAAAAACTTTGAGAGTTTTGGCGATTAACAAAGATGGCCGACCAAGAAGCATGCTCCAGGATTGAACAGTGGTCAGTTATCAAGTTTTTGGTTGCTGAAGGGTGCAAACCAGTTGAAATTCATAGGAGAATGTCAACTGTGTATGGTGCCACATGTTTCAGCCAAAAAAATGTCTACAAGTGGGCTAAATTGTTTAAAGAAGGATGAAGCAGTGTTGAGGATGAAGACAGGCCTGGGAGGCCTACAGAAGTGAGGTCTCCTGAGGTGATCGAATCAGTCAATGACCTCATTCAGTCTGACAGTGGATGACATTGCAAGGATTTTGAGCTTATCTGTTGGGACAAACGCAGGGGTCATCAGTCAGAAGGAGTCATCTTGCATCATGACAACGCAAGGCCTCTCACAGCAGCCCAAACGGTGCAGACTATCAACGAGCTGGGCTGGGAACTGCTCCCTCATCCCCCTTACAGCCCAGACCTTGCCCCTTCAGACTTTCACCTGTTTGGTCCCTTGAAAGCGTTCACGAGAGGCACGAAGTTTAAAAGTGACGATGAAGTCAAAAGTGTTGTGAGCGACTGGCTGAGACATCAGTCCAAAGATTTTACGCTGAGGGAATACGGAAGCTTGTGCACAGATGGGAAAAGTGTGTGACAATGCTGGGAGACTACGTTGAAAAATATAAAAACAAAGTAAGCTTTTATCTGTATTAGAAGTCCTTATACAAAAAAATTCACCTTATTTATTGAATGACCCTTGTAGTTTAAGGATTAGTCAGCTTATCTCACTTATCAATTATGACTGAGTAGTGAATTTGATTCTCACTTGGTGCTCTATATTTGTGACCTTGTACGACATCTAAGCTATGCTTAGCAAAGTACTATCTAAAGGAGAGGTAAAAATGACTGGTATAGCAGATTATGTTTGGAGACAAAAGGGTTCATATGATCCTCTCTGGGATGAAATCTGAATAATAAGGGACATCATCATGAGAGAAAACTAAAGGAAGCAGCATACATTATCCTGTTGGACAGATCTTTGATTCAAGCTAGTGTAGATTCCAGCATGTTGGAGTTTTCTTTACTTAGTTTTGAAAATAAATCGGAGAGCGTCTCCATGTATTATATGGATTCATTAATGTTAACAGGTTATTGAGAATGGTATTATCTGTGTAGCCATGTTGCTGGGAATGAACTGAGCCAAATAATATATTAGCTATTTCTGCGTGTGGGGGGAAAAAGTGTTCTCTTTCCTCACAGAGATTGTATGTACCCTAAAGAGACTGTGTAATGGATCAGTCTCAAACATTATGATGACAACAAAGGCAATGCAAAGAATAAGTTCAACAGACAGAACAACTCTTGGAATATTAAGAATAAATTCAAATATTTAAATCAACATACATTGGCTATTCCTAATATTCCTTTTGGTAATCCCAAATAGATTCCAATTTTATTGTTCACTGACTGAACAATTCCTGTCTTGTTTTGGCCTTCTTTGTATTTGGGAAACAAATCTGAGATTGGATTGTGATAATGATTCAATAATGAAAAGGTCAGCAATTTCTCCTTGTGATCAACATAAACAACAGTCGCCTGGATCTGAAAGTAAGAAATAAGAATAAAATGAGAAAAGAAATAATTGGAAGGATAAAGAATTTCATTTAACACTAATAAAATCTGGCAACATGAGACAAAATATATTCACTAAAATATTAGTATTTTTATTATTTAAAAAAATAAAATAAAAAGAGCCTTTTTCCCGTTTTTCACATGATCAAAAGAGAACAGTCCATCTGTGAGGTATTAGCAGGGCGTGATGGTTGTGCAAATCAAGGGTGAAATAAACACAATTATAATAGATATTTAATAGTATAGTTATTGATGTTTATTTATTAATTTCAGATAAAGATTTTCATGTATTGTAAGAAAGACCTAAGCACAAAAGAAAGAAAAAGCATTGTCAGTTTATTGACTGATGCAAACACAATGTTGGAAATTGCAAACATTGATAAGACAAAAAGAAAGAAAGAAAAACTACAACAAACTAAGAGTGTTTGAAAAATGGGTTTGAGAAAAATTTAAAGGGAAAGTAATAAGAAAAATGTATAGACCCACAAGAAAATACAGCCACTCCTCAACTAATTACAGACATCCATTCTAATAACCTGGTCACTAAATGAGAAGTATCTAACTGCTATTTCAGACCTCCTATGTATTTATTGGCTTTGTGTTTACCAGCTTCTGATAACTTTGATGTTATTTTTGCACCATTTCTGATCAATTTCAAAATGTTTATACAGTACAATAATTTATGGAACATTAAACCAAATAAACAATTTAAAAAATCAGCTCTATATTCTGTACATTATTTCAGTTTACATACTGTAAATACATTACAAGTAAATTTTAACTTATTTTTCACTTTATTCATTTTAAAGAAAAAGAAAAACAATCACAGTCAAAGTTTTCAGACACTATACACAACACTGACAGTTTGAATTTTTTTTGAATTTTTATTTTATGAAATTTTACAACTGGTCATAAGTCCGGAGTTGTTAAACAGTTAAGACATTAAGTGAAGAGTGGCTGCAGAAGAACCGGGTGTTTTAAATATAAACAGATAAAATGGTGCAGAATATCAAGAACATTAGCTAAAAACTTGAAAGCAACCAAATACTACCCCCATTAAATAAACATCATAAAGAGAAATGTGTAAATAGGGTAAAGAAGTACATGAAAACTGATTTCTTAACAGTCATTTTTTAATAATGAATGTAGAGCTACATTGGATAAACTTGACGCCGGACTCATGGTTGGGCACTTCAAGGAAAGACAAGCAATGTGACTTAAAAGACAACGGAGTAATGTTTTGAACTAGTATTTTAGGCAGTAAAATTGTATGTCTCTTCAAGATTGATGATGGCATCAAAATAAGTGCAGAGAATTATTGTGCTTTTTTGAACAGGATATTTTTGAATGATACATGCTCTGACAAAGAAGCTTTGAGCTAAAGTGTTCATTCATGCAAGACAATGTTCATTAGCATTCTGAAAAGTTATTACCAAACACGCAAAAAAATAAAGTTTCAAATATACCAAATTAATGCCATAAGCATTTTCACTGTCCTTGCATTATGATTAAAGAATCCTCAGCACTAAATATGAATCTTTTAAAATCATCAGATATGTGTCTATACCACAGGGGACTTTTCTGGCCAAAAATGCAACAACTCTATGTGGTATCAATTCCATAAATGGTCAGAAGACCTCTAGAGAGATGTTGAGCCATACATTCTCAATAGCTATCCATGTGATATGTTCCTATTATCATGGAGCAAACCTCTAGCCCAGTGTAGTGCAACAACGTCATGCGGAATTATTTTCACACGTGCTTGGAAGATTTCTGGAGGTTTCAAGCCATGCCATACCAATACCTATCAAGAGCTCCCTGATATTTCAGGATCATGTGTTTAAATAAACCTTTCCTTCACATCACACAAATGCTCAATTGTGTTCAGGCCAGACAAAAGTGATGGCCACATGATTTGTTGGAAATCCCAAGAATGCTCTGCAAACCAATTCTGAGCTACTGGTGTCTGATAACACAATATTATCTTGCTGGGAGAATTCCTTGTTATTAGGGTACATGGAGTCCATAAATGAGTGCAAATGAACACAAAGCAGGCAGGCCACCAAGTCAATGATGGAACCACTACCAGTTTGCACACCAGCTTATTGAAAGTTGAGGTTCGTAGCATCATGGAATCTTTGCCATACCCAAACACCACCATCAGCCTGAAACGACCGGAAAAATAATTCATCAAGAACATGTCACATGTTGCTAGTTCTCTGGGTGACAATTAGTTATGTCAGAAGTTCAAGAGAAGGGATGAGTCATTTGTGAGAAAGCTAATTCAGGCTGGTGTCATGGTATTAACAGTAGCATTCTGGTAAAGCTTGTCCCATATTCCATTCTGATTATGGAATCCTCAGGATCATTTGCCTTTTCAGATATTAATCCAACAAAAAACTTGTGCTCCATCATCAAAAGAGATTTATATCTGAATGAAAAACAATATACAAACAAAATCTCTGAGGAGCAATAAAAAGTTAACAAAAATCAATGGTTGAAAGACTGATGAAGGTTATAGGATATCAAGGAGCACATCTTAACACATAAAATAATACTAATTTATTCAGCTATGAGAAATATCGTGTTACTAGGTGTTGCTACTGTGGTTTCTGTAGCAAGTTGATTTTTTTCATGTGGTGGAGTTGCTAGCTCAACCCCCAACCAGTTTCAAATTCAGAGTTGTCCTCCGACATTAATTACCAATTAATGCTAGATAACTAAGTCTACCCTGTAATTATCCCATAATTGTAGGCGAGAAGTTATGGATTTATACCTCTTCCAAAGAGAATTTGTGAGAAAGCTAAATCAATGGATTTGGCTGAAATTTGAACCTTGCACATTGATCCTACTTTCCTTACCAATAACCACTATGCTATACACATATGCCATTGAACTGATATATGCATAATAAACATTCCATTGTATTATAACATAGGCTATATGGTATTAAAAATAATTTCCAGAAAGTGTGGATCACAAAAATAAAAGCAACAAAATGTACTATAAATGAAAATGCAAACAAGTAATTTCTTACCACTGTATCCTTTTTAAATTTCTTGTTACTCAAATCCCAATAGATACTTGGGATTATTCCTTCATAATTCTGGAACGTTACATTTAAAGAATTGTTCAGAGCCTGAAAATATAGAAAACAAAGAATTTAAAGACTTGCTCAGAACCTAGAAATATTTATTTCTTATCTGGACATTATAAAGTCCCTCCAAAGATTAAAATTTAGGATTCTGTAGTCATAATGCAAAAACAGTGAAACTGGTTTAGTTATCATTATTTAAATAAAAAGAAATAATAGAAAGTAATATATAAAGGGAAGGCAAATATCCATATATTCAAGATAACAATGCCTGATTAACTTACCATACATAGATGTGCTAAAAGTCATGGGTAGCAGTATATAAAAGTAATAGTAGCTGGTACCATCATACCATGGCACAGAATTGCCAGATCTATATTAGTTGAGTCACTAGTTGTTGAATTTTAACAGGCAATGTTGAATAGATAGGACATTCCATTTCTAAACTTAGAGACATCTGACATCTAGTTTGCCATGTGTGTAATAAGAGCACTTGATGGAAGGCATTGCCCATCATGGACAATACAGTGAACAGTGATAGGTTGTGACCAGAGGCATCTGGTTAGAATTGTCAATGGTAACAGACAAGTGACACTGGCTCAAATTAAATTCAAATTCAATGTAAAAGGTACCAGGTGTATATCCAGCAAGTCAGTTCAGTTTTCTTTAGCTTCCATGGGATGTGGGAGCAAAAGACCCACCAGTATGTTCTTGCTAATATAACAGCAGACACACCACTTTCTTGGGTTTGTGACATCACTAATTGTACCCCAGAGAACTGGTAATTTGTAGCATGGTCTGAGAAATCATAGTCCAACTTGTTTTGGGCTGATGGGAAATCTTGGGAATAGCAACGATCCCATGAAGTAATTGACCCCAGCTCTCAATAAGCCTGTGTAGGCTGGTGGTGGCTCAATAGGAATGTGTTTATGTGATATTGTGTCCACATAAACATATCATTGACTGGTGACCACTATGCTGCACTGCTTTATGTCCATTTGCACTCATTTATGGACTCTATGTATGCTAATAATGATGAGTTCTTCCAGCAAGATAATGTATTGTGTCATCAGGCACAAATTTCCCAGAATTGCTTTGCAGAGAATTCTGGAGACTTCTAACAAATAATGTGGCCACATTTGTCTGACATGAATCCAATCAAGCATTTGTGGAATGTGGTGAAGAGGGTTATTTAATCACAAGATCCTGAAATATCAGGAAACTCTGAGATGGCATGGCTCAACACCTCCAGAGATATTCCAACCACATGTGGAAATGATTCCATGTGAAATTGTTGCACAACATTGGGCTAGAGGTTTGCTCTATGATAATAGGAACATATCCCATGGCTTCTGGTATGTCAGTGTGTTTTATATATATATATTTTTCTCTAATAAGATTTCTCAAATATTCAGGCCATTAGACAAAAATATACTGTTTAATAAATAAACAGTGCGTCTACTCAAATATGCATACCCACTAAAAATAATTTTTAATAAAAATCCATCCCTTTCTTGCTTGCCTACGTATGCACAAGAGCACATGCATACATGCTTGCTTATATCTGGTTGTTTCATTTATCTACCCTACAACTATATATATATATATATATATTTTTTTTTTTTAAAGAAAAACAGACCATTTTAAGGCTCCATGTAATAATTTATTTCACCATAGCCCTTTTAAAGGACACTGGATCATCAGACATCACTTCCAAAAGGTGAAACGAAAAATGAAATGAAAATTTACACTTCTGACGGGTAGTATTAAGTTTATGTAATTTAACAGAGAGGGTAGTGAGGAGTGGTGTGAGAGACATGATCGAGTTTAGAGAGGGTTTATTTTAATATTTCTATCTATCATATTTAGTATTAGGGGAGGAGGGACCAGACATTGACCTATTTAATCGGTTAACTTAACGGAAGTGATATATTGAAAGGGAAGGGGGAGAAGAAAGAAAAAAATAAAAAGAAAGAAGGGGGAAGTAAAGGAAAAGAAGCTGTAATTAGGTTTTACGAAATGAAGGGGAGGGGTGGTAATTTTAGCAATTTATGTAAAAAAAACAGATTTTAATGTTTGATAGTAATTTAAATGTTTAAAAAATCCACAAAGAAATTAATTTGATGTTTGCTAACAATTTAAATATTTAACTCTTTTACAAATAATTTAGGGATTTAATATGAGTTAAATATTTGTATACATACAATTATGTGTCCACATCCATGTGTGCATACAATCATTTCCAAAACCAAAAATAACATAATATTTTCCTTTCTATGTAGTTATTTCTAAATATATTTAGTTAGATTGATGTGGTTTTTATGTCTACATTTAAAAATTAATATATATATATATATATTAAAATTTATTTATATATATATATATATATTAAAATTTATTTAAAATATAACAGTTTACTGATAGTAATCTTTTAATATTGTAAATAATTGTTATGGTAACATCTCTATCAGTTTGAATCTAATTCAAGAATGTAATTTGTGACTATTTTTAGATGGGTAATCTTTTTTACTTAAAGTTTAGGTTTTAAATTAAGACGGAGTAATATTTGAAGGCAATATTAAAGATTTTGTTTTATCATATATATATATATATATATATATATATATATAGATTTGTTTTGTTTTATCATATATATATATATATATATATATATATATATATATATATATATATATGATAAAACAAAATCTTTAATATTGCCTTCAAATATTACTCCGTCTTAATTTAAAACCTAAACTTTAAGTAAAAAAGATTACCCATCTAAAAATAGTCACAAATTACATTCTTGAATTAGATTCAAACTGATAGAGATGTTACCATAACAATTATTTACAATATTAAAAGATTACTATCAGTAAACTGTTATATTTTAAATAAATTTTTATATATATATATATATATATATAAATAAATTTTAATATATATATATATATTAATTTTTAAATGTAGACATAAAGACCACATCAATCTAACTAAATATATTTAGAAATAACTACATAGAAAGGAAAATATTATGTTATTTTTGGTTTTGGAAATGATTGTATGCACACATGGATGTGGACACATAATTGTATGTATACAAATATTTAACTCATATTAAATCCCTAAATTATTTGTAAAAGAGTTAAATATTTAAATTGTTAGCAAACATCAAATTAATTTCTTTGTGGATTTTTTAAACATTTAAATTACTATCAAACATTAAAATCTGTTTTTTTACATAAATTGCTAAAATTACCACCCCTCCCCTTCATTTCGTAAAACCTAATTACAGCTTCTTTTCCTTTACTTCCCCCTTCTTTCTTTTTATTTTTTTCTTTCTTCTCCCCCTTCCCTTTCAATATATCACTTCCGTTAAGTTAACCGATTAAATAGGTCAATGTCTGGTCCCTCCTCCCCTAATACTAAGTATGATAGATAGAAATATTAAAATAAACCCTCTCTAAACTCGATCATGTCTCTCACACCACTCCTCACTACGCTCTCTGTTAAATTACATAAACTTAATACTACCCGTCAAAAGTGTAAATTTTCATTTCATTTTTGTTTTCAACTTTTGGAAGTGATGTCTTATGATCTAGCGTCCTTTAAAAGGGCTATGGTGAAATATATTATTACATGGAGCCTTAAAGTGGTCTGTTTTTCTTTAAATTATTAGCACCGAATTTACATTGAGCTCTCAGGATTTCATCGTCCTTGGGACTACCCATATGGATTACCAAGTTTTTCGTAACTTATCACGCACACACACAAGTATAGGATCGGTGTATATGGAATAAATTCCAATAACCAAAAAACACTATTCTTAAAAGAGTGCACAATACAGAGTAGAGCAAAGATAATTATTTATTCAAAAATTATAACATAAATATGTTATAAAATCACTACAAAAATAGCCATTTTGTTTCAACACTTCTGGTGTCTTATCAAGTGGTGGTGCTGAATGTAGAATTCAATACCATCATTTGATAAGACACCAGAAGTGTTGAAAAAAATGATAATTTTTGTAGTGATTTTATAACATATTTATGTTATAATTTTTGAATAAATAATTACATTATATATATATATAAAGACAAAAGGAAAACTTAGTTGACATGTTTCATCGTCTGAGAGACTTTATCAAGGTAAATGTGCCTTGATAAAATCCCTCATAGAACAAAACACATTGGCCAAGATAAGTTTTCTTTTTGTCTTTATTCATATTGTCCTTTTACAGATATACTCTGAAATTTTTACACAGACACATGTATGTACACACACTTTACACAAATCACAAATGTGTAAAAAAGAATGTTCAAAATAAGTTTTTGTCAACAGCAAAAAATAAGAAGAGATGAGAAACACAAACAAAATGAGAACCATTCTATAATTGATGTCATGTGAGTAGCAGAAGTATATTAATAATCTTTTCTAAAGGCATTTTATTGCACTCACCTTTACAATTTTTACTTCAGCTTTCAAACCAGGTTGAATAGAAGTATATGATAAATTCATTGATGGCTTCATCTACAAAAGGCAAAAAAATAAAATAAAATAAAAAAAACCAATGATATACTGAAAATGCTGCAAACACTATAACTTCAGAGTTTATATCAGAATTTTTTTATATTAGGAATGATCATTATTATATACTTTTCTATTCAGACCAGCATGCTCATTTTTATTGTTATACTCAGAATGCTTTTTAAGACATTGTACTGTCCAGCTTTCCTTTAAAAGACATATATCCAAGAGATGCACGTCCTAATAGATCAAACCATTGGTTAAAACATATTTGGTTCCTTGGCAGTTGTGAGTTCCATCCCTGTGTCTGGTAGTGCTGAAAAGCCACATATTCTAGTTCAATGGAAGCAACAAACAAGTGATTCAAAGGTGAATAAGATTGGTGAATAATCTAACCCTAAGGATTCAGTTCAAAACTCCAAAAGATCGCTGAATACAACTGATATCTGAAGAAGGTAAGAATGTACAACATTCAAAATGTTGTGAGTATAACAACCAAGATAAGAACATTGGTTCAAATAGCAAGACATGATTCCAGAGTTGGATGAAAATTAGAATTAAAAAACACAAAATTGAAGAATAGTCAGAATTAATCAATAAATGTAGACATTTTTTATACTTCAATAACGCCAAAGATTGATGAAAATCTCATAGCTTGACCTCACTTCCCAAATTTTAACCAAAGGCCAAAAACTTTTTATCACCCCCTCATAGATATAACCGTTTATTACATAATCCATGATTCCATATTTCTTTTATAAATAATCAATCCTTAACCCTCTCTTGACTTCATTTGATTTGCTAATTTTACCACAGGGTTCCCACAGATCTGTGTAAAAAGTTCCAGGACTATGTGAAGAAGTTTCAAGGACTGAAACTGATATGTGTGCACACAAACACAGTGAATGGTCATCAATTTCAAAAACACAAACTTTGTGATTTACCTTTTAATAGTTTGACAGATGAGATGTTTAAAGAAAAGCTACACCTGGGTTCCAATAATTCATGTCACATGGATCAGTTGAAAGCAGTGAAGAAATCAGTGTTGAAGGCTAAAACACAACTGAATACAGACCTGGTTATCTTACACATTTTGTATAGTATTCTACACAGCTTGGAGTTCTACTACACTTGAAAATTTTGAATTACACACTTTTTTAATTCTTGCTGCTACACATTTCAGCTATCTAGACTACTCATAGTTTGTGAATGTCACAAAAATTCTTGATTGCTGCACATCTATGGTGAAGTATAATGGTTTTAATGAACAGAACTACAAATAGAAATTTTCACAAAAAGACTACAATTTTAGCTACCCCTTACTACTCATAGTTTTCATTGCACAGAGCACAATGATGTTAACATTTTTTCAGTTCATCTAGTTTAGCATTCTGCTCCTTTTCCAATTTTGATATCTCTATTGATTTGTCCTTTGCAGATCTTTACATGGCATTGGATTTTGCAATAAGTGTGAAATTCTGAGTCAGTTCAGCTTTCTCCACATAGCTGTCAACTGATTTGAGGAAATTTTCTGTGCAACTTTCAAGCTTTTGTTTTTTGGTCTTCAGTTCTTCAATTTCCATATGCATGGATTTCCATTTTTGTCCAACTACTTCTTCCTGCCCTTTTTTCTTCTCAGCCTCAAGGTATTTGTTGTATGCTGTCCTGGCATTGGAAGCACTGCAGAGAAGAGCCTCAGTCATGGGAACATTCCCAGCACCTCCAACTGTGGCCAAATAGTCTGTGCGACCAAAATCTGCTGTTTCATATATTGTTAGTAGAAATTTCCTTATTGACTGAGAAACTTCGGTTAACTGAGGCCTGTTCATGAGAGAGTATCAGCAATCTGAAAACAACTTTCCAGTTTTTGATATTCCTCGTTGCTAGACAAAGAATAAAACAAAGTGTCAAGACAGTCTTCATGCTTGCTGAAATTCTTGAAAGTAATATTTCTAGCAGCCTCCTCTTCAAACTCTTCGTATTGACTGATGATGTTATCACAATCAGACCTACTGACTTGTTTTCTGTCCATCATGTGGGAAAGACCTCTTTTTGGACCATCTTCTGTGTTAGATTTTCTTTTCACAAATGGATCCAGGGTTCAGCTATGCACCTGACCTTACAAGATATCTAAGGAGAAAACAGAAGTTTCCCATTGATAGAGATGAACATTGTCTTTGTTGCAATTCTGCATGCAAACAGATCTTTTGTTGACACATTTCCTTTTTAGGATTAATCTTGCATAGCCCTATTTGCCAGAAATTCATTTGATCTTTGAAGCATCTTTATGCATGTTTGGGTTTGACAAAATTCTTACAAATTCATTTAGTTTGGAAAATATAATTATCTTTTTAGTGTGCTCTTCCTTTACAAATTTCAAGTTTCATGCTAAAAAGATCACCTGCAAGGAAAGGAAACAACGATTTATCACTCTGATATTTTATCGGAAATGGTTCAATGTCATTCAAGACACAAAAATCTGCAGTTTCAATGGAAATAAAATGTCATTCACATTTGACAGCACCACAGAGAAGGAACGGGGGGGGGGCATACTTCTGTTTTTTTTTTTGTTTTTGTTTTTTTAATTAAGTTCATAAATTTGATGACATTTGGCCAAATGCCTAGGAGTCGTCCACATGTTTGTACATTTTCTTGCCATCTATGGCACAAACAGAAAAATAAAGGGAAAGCGTTGCCACATTGAACTTTTAATATAGGGACGTCCACTAATTCATGATACTTAAGGTTTAAAATGAAAAAGCTTTCTTGAAGCTTTCATTGAAAGCTAAAGGATTAAATTTACTATTTCTAGTAAGCAAAATACTCTGGTGTGCTTCAAACAGAAATTATATTAATTGGAATCGATTTTTTTCTTTTTTCTAAAATAGCTGATTAACACCCTTTTTAGTCATCTTTCATTGCAATGTAATTCTCTGTATTAAAAAAATGTTCCAAAAATAAAATATACTCTTCTGAAGTCTTATTTGAGGGATATTAGCGGATTTAAAGTGTAATTAATCTGATTTGAAACAAATATTTACTTTAAGTTTAAAATAACACAGAAATGCATTTCTAAAACAAACAGTAGTTGTGTTTTTAAATGACAGTAGCCATGTTTACATGATTTACGAGTGTTGAGAATTTTATTGTTGTTCTATAGAAACTATATCTGTTAAAACATAATTTAAGAAAATGACATAAGCGCTTCTTTTATATAATTTTTAAGTACTCACCAATCTTAAAAATGTTGGAAAATATTCTCCGTAATCTAATTTTAGAAATGTTGACTTTAAATTTACTATAGTCATCGCTCTTATTTTCTGATGTCATGTATGGTCGCCCATACTTTCAAAATGAGCATGTTAAATAATATTATATATAAACTAGCCTAGAAGCCACCCTTCAAGCAAACTTTAGGGCCTTTTATCTTCAACGTCCTAAGTATATAAAAGTTATAAGAATTTAGAAGTAATAAAATTATTTTATCTTTATTCAATACCTTAATTCGGTATAATCTTTCTCTGTACACACAATCAATCTCCATAGTTTGTTTACAATTATTTTGCGTGCAATTTTTATTTTCTTTTAAAAATCACAATTCTTTATGATCACTTCACATAAAGTCACTCTTAAAAGTCATTAGAAACTTTAATTATATAATATTTCAAATATGTCACAGTACATGTGCTAGAAAAAGAAAAAAAAAAGAACTTACCATGCACCACTTAAATTTTAATTATGGTTTAATTATATGATATCAATTGCACTTGTGATGAAAAGCGAAATTAAAGTTAAACTTTAATAAAGAGTTGTTTTTTAAAACCTTTCACTCTGTTCAATATTTAAATTTAACTTTAAATGAGTTATTTAATTTTTAATTGTGTTACTTCAGGTTCGTTGAGAGCAAAAAACAGATTGTTATTATTAAGATGAAAGACCAAAGTATTTTTTGATTATGTCATTAAATTTTTTCATCATTTCTAGCATGTTCAAAATATTGGTTAAAAATTTTTTTTTGCATCAGCAGGTCTGCCAAAGATTAGTATTAGGAAATTTTGAGTCTTTTTTTTGGAGTTAAACACATTGTTTTCGAAATTAATGCAAAAATTAAATAATTGTCGGATTTTAATGAAACTTTCAGAACCTATTCACAAATGAATGAAATTTTTTTTTTTTACATGTTACTCCCCACTTGCTTAATTTCATGAAATTTTGAGAAATTAAATTTTTATTGTAAAATATTTTTATGAGTTAAAAGTAGGTATCTCCACTAATTTGCTGAAAAAGATCATACCCTGATGAAAAGAGGCCTCAAACTTGATGAAAAAAAATGATTTATTGTCTAAATGTTTGTTATTATTAAGAGAAAAGACCAAAGTATTTTATGATTATTTTATTTAATTTTTCCTCCTTTTTAGAACATTCGAAATTTTGATTAAAAATCTTGTTTTTCTTGTGACAGTGGAATATCATTAAAAAGCATGTCTTAACCATGGTGACTTGTTTTTGAGGTGTTAAGTGACAGTTACATCAATGCATTGACAGCTTAAATTGAAGGGAGTTATTGGATGGAAGAACAGAAGTGACATATTTTTTTTAAATTTTAAGTGAACTAACTTATTTAACTACACAGTAACTTTTTCAAAATTAACAAATACTTTCAGCAATCAAAGAGATGGATTCATACCTTATATACACATAAGTAAATGTAATGAGCCTGACTTTGAACTCAGCACTCTTATTTTTCATTCCAACCCACTACTATTACACCATGCACCCATCCATCAATCTAGTACAGAATGTAGCTGTCTAACTCTATACAACTAATTAAAATGTTTAAATATAGGTTAAGGAAAATATGTATTATTGAAATAACAGAGTTTGGCATTAGAGAAAACAGAATGAAATGTAAATAAACTGACCACAGTTGTATCAATCGTAAGGGGGTCAATGGTGATTTTCACTGTTCTGGATTCATTTTTGTTTTTTTGTTTATCACTTGGGGCCAAAACAATCAAACAACGTAACTGTTGGCCAATCTGAAGCGTTTTTCCTACAAAACAAAGAGGGAAAAAAATAGGGTAAAAACTTTCCATGAGGAAATGAAATATAAATAAAAAGCATACTCTATGTATTGAATTCATTCAAATACAGGTTCACAGCAGATGAAAAATATTATTTCTCAGTACATAGCTTTTTGATCCATATTTTTCATGCTTGTTATATATTAAGTATCCTACAATAATCCTATTGAAGTGTAGAATTACATTGTATATTCTATATCCATTGTCTTAAAAGGAAAAGGTTTAGGATTTCACCTATCTGTTGTAGGGATACAAAAATAATTATATACCCTTACAGATGAAGTGTTACAAGACAAACCTGTATGAGTGGGAAATTAAAGCTAGCCAAAGACAAAGCTTGAGAGATACTCATTCTACATGGCTATCTTTGGTGAAACACTGACATTCAAGTAAGAGGCTTTTCAGCTTCTTTGTCAGCATTTCTCCTTGCTTGTTATCCCTAGTATGTATCAACATATTTGGTGACATGGACAACTTACTTTTTAATACCTTCTTTAAGACAAACTAATGTTTGTATATAAATGTTGCATTATGCATTTAATATGGAGTCCATTTGTCTTTTCATGCAAGTCTATTTCATTGTCAGTTCAACCAACCTGACTCACTAATGCTAGCTAAGAATTGTTCAATAGAATATTCCTTCCTCCCCTCACCAATACTTAAACTGTGATGTATCATATTCTCTAACAGACAAGAAACTAGCAAAATTTAACAAAGCTTTAGGTAGGCTATACATGCATGCCTGATTAATAAGAATGTTTAAAAAAGGGAAGTCTACAAAGTAATCAAGCTGACAATACTTCTGTATGCTACTACTAAATTCAAAGCATTATTAAATGTGCATTGAACTTAAATTTATTTAATGCCATGTGCTTTCAGGGTCAATTCTCAACAGATTCCTTCCCTTTATTATCTGGGAACTACTATGAATTCTTGGAATTGATAGTGAATTATTTTCTTGTTGTCTTCACCACGGTATTAAATTCATTGGCCTTCTCCTAGACTGGTTACCACCAAGGGCTATAAAAGCTCAGTTAACCCTGCTATGCAACTCATAGCTGGAGAGTGAGTAGAAGAAGAAATTCATTTATGTCTTTACCGAGGAGTCAGTGCTAATTGAATGCAACAGACTAAGACAGAACTTGAACTCAGATTGCTAATTTGACTCTCCATGCTGCTAACCATTACACAACATGTATATCCATATTGACTTCATTACAAATGCTAAAATCCTCAAAATTGCCAATGCCTCTAACACTGATGTTTAGGCTGCAAAAGATACGTCTATGCTAGCAGGTCATTCAGCTGGAAGATGATTGTCTACCAAAAACCCTACTGTTCAGTGAACTCTCAACTGGCCAGAAAAACAGAGAGGCACCATAAAAAAGATACAAGAAAAAATAGAATTCTTATTTCCTATCAACTACCCCCAGTGAGTAATAGAAGCTGTTGTCAGAGAATGACAGTCTTCCAGGCAACTTCCCTTTCCAAAGAAAACCACAGAACCGATGCCGAAGAAATACAACAGTGCTATAAAACTGGTGTTACTCAACCTTCACCTGCAGCAACTGTGGTAGAATTTGTCAGTCCCATAGAGACATCAGCAACATCCTGTAACAAACAAGGAATGACTTCCTAAATCTTTGTTTATAAAGCCAAGTCATGATAGTACAATAATAGGCTTACATCACTTTGTAGTGTTCCCCCACCTTGTCCAGAAATTGTTTTCGCTTTCTTTCAGCAATACGTCTAGTCTCACCGAAGCCTAGAAGAGCAGTCGTCCGCCACGACCACTCGCCTCGTTTGTTAACAGGTAACGTTGTTCTCTTATGCAAATAAGCCTGCTGCATAAAAATGGCAGTAGGCGTACGCACGCGCGACCGACACTCAGGGAATGGTTCAACACGCGAGGCAGCAAATTCATTTTGTTCCTGGTAAGTCACTGTCACGTCTATTACACTTCCCCCTGATCGTATGATCACATAAGTGACAGTGAGGGGCTGGTCGTCTCACCTTTGCACTCCTTCGCGGTGGTATAACCATGTCTTCCTCCCCGGCTGAATCGTCAGTTGTGTCCTGGTTTGAATCATATTCCGGGGGATCAATACGGGTCAAGTCTACTTCTTCCTCGCTCTCAGACGGGGTGTCGCTGCTGCTTGGTTCTTGCCATTCATGACTCCCTGACGTTGTGTCACCGCCATCATCCGCTGGCAACAATGAAGTGAGCCGTGGACGTACATCTCCCACGTGCCGCGGTATCCCGTCGATGACCTTTCACAAACTTTGACGTGCAGCACCCGTGTGAATTTTTTACCCAGACTGTGTCTCCTTCTTTATACCGAGTTGAAGTTGCCCGGCTAGGCGAGGGCACAACGTCAATTCCTTTTATTCAAATTTTGTACGAATGCAGAATTGGCGGAAGAGGCAGACACGTCATCTCTGGGTGTGATGTTATACCAATACACAGCCTCCATGATAGGGCAGCTCTTTCGCGCAGCAATCCATTTGATTGTCCGATGACACCTCTCTACAATACCATTTCCAGATGGTTTGTACATGCAGCGCGGTCAGAATCGAACACCCCATTCTTCCGTGAATTGTTTGAATTGCTGACTGCAGAATGCCGTGTCATTATCAGCCAGGATCTCCACTGGGGCACCACCTTCGAAAAACACCGACTCCAATTGCCGGATTACGTGTGCAGCGTCTTGCCGAACTAACGGCCACCAGATCGAAAACCGTGTGGGGCTGCAATCGATCAGAGTCAAAAAATGGCGACCATTATAGTGCGTGATGTCCATGCTTAGACGGCTCCACGTTTCACGCACACTGAGCTCTCCCTTCTGCCATCGCACAGAAGCTGGATCTATTGACTGACACTGTTCACAACTCCAAATGACCGATCTCACTTCTGCTTTCGACATGGACGGGTAGATCCTACATGCGAAATATAGTGTCCGTTTAACTCCAGGGTGCCCGCTGTGTTGATGAATCTCAGTTTACTGAACAGGGCTCGGGTTTCCTATGGCAAAAGCACATACTGGTTGAACAGGTTCGAGTTCCTTTACATTGTTGAACCACCTCTGGGGAACTCTAGTCAGCAAGTCAGCTCGGTTCTGGTTGGATCTAACCAGCGCTATGTCAACCGAAAGGTTGTACTCTTTCACAAGGGAAGTTAGCGTTTCAAGTCGTCGCCTTATGAGCATCTCGCTAGCAGCCTTGGTGTTCAGCCGAGACTTTCCCGTAAGGGCATTAGCCACCCAATGGCACATGCAGAGGGAGTCTGTGTTCACGTGTAATACCGTAGCCTGCCATTTTAGTGCGAGGTTGATTCCTTTTAGCACGGCATCTAGTTCAGCCACATTGATATGCTGAGTGTTTTTTATCGGCCGTAGCCAGCATGCATCCTCGATGATGGCTCCCTTAGCCTCAAGCGCTACTCCTACAGCCAGCGAACTCATGTCCACCCATACGTCTAGCTCCTTCGTATTCACGCACGATTCTCCCTGTGCAGGATCCAGTTGCTGTGCCCAGGCGAGGGTGTCCGTTATCATACGTTCCAGGGGAGCATCACAAATTTTGTCGTCCCATCTTTGCGTTACGGCAGTGGCTCGACGTTTGATGAAGCCTGTCGCCACTCGCAGCCATCCACACACGGGGAAGTGTCCCACCAGCTGGCCACACATGGAGAAAATACCTCTCCGTGTCATAGTCTTAGGGCCGTTTACCATTCTACCTCTTCGTAGCCATCGCAGTCGACCCTGTTCCTTCCATACTTCTAGCCGCAGCACTCTGGCTCCATCCTGCAACTTCTCTGGATCCTTGCTCGTCAGTCCGTAGAGCTCGAGATGTTTCCTCACAGATTCCGCCGATGCCACATCCTCGTTAATATATATATCGTCAATATATGCCAACGTTGCTCTATGTATAGTTTCATTCTGTGCTAACACCGCCTTGAGCACAGCTCGCATTATCAGGGGCGCTACATTCAGGCCGAACCCCAGCCTGGTCAAACAATATCGCTTCTCTTTAAACATAACTGTTTGATATGGCCACAGAGATTTTTCAACATGGATCTGTAGGTCACATTCCCTGAGGTCCAGAATGGACACGTTCGCACCCTGCTGTCTCCAGTCTCGCAGTTTTTCTGCGCAAACATCAGCGGCACCTGTGAATGTGTCAACGTAGGTATTTAGTTCCCGATAGTCCATCACAGGACGCACCTTATGCTTGTTGGTCTGCAGCACGGCCATCAGCGGTATCAGTCCCTTGGGCAGGGCCAAACTCCTTGTCACTGTACGGCACCAACTAACCATTGTCCATCCATGTTTGCAATTCATGCTCATACTCCTCTCTCATATCGCTGGATACCGGATATTCAAAGATCAGATTCTGAAGTTTCCCTGGTGTATTACCTGCCGACCACTTCCAGGCTGCGACCCAAACTCCCTGCCGTTCATTGAATTTTGCACTGAGATCGGCCTCGCTAATACAAATCGCTGCACAGACGGACCGTGGTTTTTCAAACTCCACCGAGTTCCTTAATGGCATCGATGCCAAGCAACAGGTCGAAATCCAGGGGCTTCCCTCGCATAACCAGCACATCGATTGTAGCAGTATTACCGGTTGCTGTGCGAATTCTGACGGTGCCCCTTCCACAGCAAGCCTTCGTATCTCCGGTTAATGTAGATACCGCCATATTCTGCTTCGACCAAGACCGACATAAACTCGCGCTCAAGATTGATTGTGAGCACCCAGAGTCAAGGAGAGCCGAGCATGGTGTGCCGTCAACACACACAGTAATGATGGGTAGCACCGATTTTACTTGCTGTTTGGGGAGTGGACCGGCGCTGAAGTCTCGTCCCCACCCCCGTTTCCCGGACAATTTTTGGCCACATGACCAGTCTTGTTGCATCGATAGCAACGAGGACCGCAGGAGCCTTTTCACAGGACCAGGAAGCCCCTGCACGAACATGCATGCCATCACATTGTCTGGTACTCCTCCAAAAAGGATGGACAGCTTCCGTAGATCTGCCAAATATACATCCACGGTCTCACCCGGACGCAATACACGTGCCTCGAATTGTTCGTACGCCATGAATTTATCAAGGGCAAATGCTGTCATCAATGCTCCCTTGATTCGAGCAGCGTCTGATTTCTCTTCCGCAGATAGTCGCTGGTAAACTGCGAATGCTCCCCCGGTTAGGCGAAGAGGGATGACACGATCAAGCCGCTTCACTCCCGATAGGTCGCACACCAATTCCAACTTCTCGAGCCATTCAACCACAGAACCAGTCCTGTCAACCTCGGGGATAATTTCTAAATCAAACCGGCCATCCATATCTGCCGAAATAGCTTGTCCAGAAATTGTTTTCGCTTTCTTTCAGCACTACGTCTAGTCTCACCGAAGCCTAGAAGAGCAGTAGTCCCCACGACCACTCGCCTCGTTTTGTTAACAGGTAACGTTGTTCTCTTACGCAAATAAGCCTGCTGCATAAAAATGGCAGTAGGCGTACGCACGCGCGACCGACTCTCAGAGAATGGTTCAACACGAGAGGCAGCGAATTCATTTTGTTCCTGGTAAGTCACTGTCACGTCTATTACAGTAACCTTTAACTTTTTAAACATTTTACCAAAGCATTGAAATTATAGATAAAAGCTATCTACAAGAAAATATTCAGTAACTCTACCCTTGTCAGGATGCAAAAAACTATACTACTAATGAAAGTAGTTATGTCAGTGTCACATACTAATGTTTATAGGTAGTAAGGAAAGCTACTTATACTCAAATTTTATTATTATGAAAATTTGTGAATGTTTTAATTTTACAGAGATACCTCAGTAAAATTTGCAGCCTAATTATGAAAAAATAAAAATAAATAAACTACCTTTATTTTAAATAAATATTTAAAAAAACAATCTCCCTATCTCCCTTTCTTGTCAATGCTCATAATTCAATTGGGTGTATTAATCACAGAGATCAAATATTATACAATGAAATTTACAGATTAAAATATAGCTCATAACTATGTCAGGATGTGAATTTATTCTGACAACTTAGTATTTCTCTCTGCTAATATTGTTACCTAATGTATTCTGTTATTAAATAATGACTCAATCATAGTTTAAAACTGCTAGTTATAAATTTTAAACACCAACTTTTCTTCTGGTGTTTATATAAATATGAGAATTCTTGTTAAAAATGAAAAGTTGAAAGAAAATATTATAAGTGATTCTGTAAAACTCATAAAATATTTTCTTTCTGATTACCTAATATATATTAAGTTGATGCAAAAGTTTCCAGCTCTTGCCTTGGAACAATGTTAAGGAAATCTTAAAAGTGTCTATGAATTTTACTCAGCTCTTTATTGCCTGTGTATGTGTAGTTTAAATAAATCTGTATTGCTACGACATCACTTGTACAAATCAAGATACCGCTGGTTCAATTCGCCGTCCTTCCTTTCTGAACCCGTCACAACGTCTATCCGTCTTTCCTTTTGCCCTTTTCACTGCTTCAGCCCTCTTTTATCAGGCCAACACGGTGGTCAACCAACCAATCAGCGTTCTTCGCTTTTATTCTCAGTTACCCAGGCAAATAGCTTCCTCCAGTTCAACCAATCAGCACACAACTTGCTATTGGTGGAAGCATGCCAAACTGTACAAAAACCGTTGTTGCCGCACATACTCCTAGACAGGAGAGTAATGCCATTTTCACGAGGCAAACTTGCTGATGTCACATGCCGCCCGTTAAGGTAAGACCCTTATTTTCCTATGCACCAGATGCAAGCCACTCTGGCTCGCTTGCTTCTACAGGGCTGTTTACCAGTGTGCATATTTTTTCATAATCATTTACAAGAAAGTGATAATTTTACTATATTTTCACGAAAATCATGGCTAACTATATGCAAATTCAACATTGTTTACTCACATTTAATCTGGAAAAAATAACAGTGAACTCATGAGAAGGATCACTGAATCTTATGCTAATGATGCAGTAGGTGCAAGCATGTTTTGAGAATAGACAAGGAGATTTTGAACTACAAAATGAATTCTCTGATACCCCTTGGAAATTGAAAACTGATGAATTAGATAAAATTTAGATTAGTTGGGTAGTTGATTTTACAACATGGCAACTCTTCTTGAGCTATTCACTGTTGAAATTTGTCTTTTTTGATCAAGAACTAAATATATGTCTTATAGGACAAAAACCATATTGAATTAATTAATGTTAGCCTA
Source organism: Acanthosepion esculentum (assembly GCA_964036315.1). Lineage (NCBI taxonomy): Eukaryota > Metazoa > Mollusca > Cephalopoda > Sepiida > Sepiidae > Acanthosepion > Acanthosepion esculentum. Next base: position 99,778,181 of record OZ038481.1, read on the forward strand.
CTATGACAATAATGACATGGTAAATGTTCCTTTAATAGTATCAGTTGTCAAAGGAAAACAGAGAAAAATATTGTATTTGATCACCAAGTAAAGAAATTTAAATTTGTGAGCAATGATTTAAAAAGAGAAATTACTTTTGACAAAAAATTCCATCAGATGATTTTATGAACCACAATATAAGAATTGGATGATTTTGACCTGGTTGAAATTTTGAGATGGAAAACTGTTAAGTTTCCAATTTTTTAAGCAGGTTGAAATGATTTCCCCATGTCCCAGAGGAATTTTGTAGTTTGTGGCTTCTTTTAGTTGTTTTTTTTTTTCTTTGAGGAAGATTTGGCATTGTTTATTTTGGGATCTTTAGTTAGGTGTTTCTTTTCTCTGAATATCTCTTCTTTTGGGGCAGGGGGTCATTAATAAGGAAGATCCTTCAGTAGAGATTAGTGGTCATACTGGAGAGCTTAGTGATCTCTGTTTGAAGGAATTTGGTTTGGTACAAGCTTTTTGAGTGTCATTCTTGGTTAGAATAAGTTGGTGACACGTTCTGTTCATTTTGTTTTTCACACTTTTGCTTTTGTTTTGAGGAGTTTGGTTTTGTGGAGATTAACAATGGATTGGGTTTGTCTTTTCAAAAGTGTTAGCTTTATTTCTTTTATGAATGTTGGCCCATCATACAGATTTAGTCACCTCTGAATTAGTGTTTTTTATTTAGGCAGTTGGTCAGCGTTGGTTGCAATTGATGATATCTACCCAACACTCAAACATTATACATTTCTAGTTAGGACCGCCACCATCTTTTATGCCTTTGGAAATGGCATGTTTCTTCACAATTTCCTTTTTTTCTTCATATTTTGCATATTCATGCATATACTGGGTAATCTTCATGACAGCATTTTCAATTACGCCATCACTTTTTCCCCTCAGGGTGGTCACATCGATACATTTGTATATCCCAAACATTTGGCTGTGTGATGACCATACTTCTGGCATTTGTAACATATTAAAGAAGAGGGTATATATTGGTCCACATTCTTGATGATGTAACTAATTTTTTATTTCTTTTGGTAGTTGAAGGATGTTGAAGATAATTAGGTTTGTGTTTGAATTAGTTTGTCTTCCTTTTTATGTTTATTCTTCTAAGATCAATTAACCTTTAAACTTCTGAAACTAGTTTTGCTCTTGTTCAGTGTGCAAAGGGATTGTCCTTTGTTTCTTCCCTTGTTTATGTTTAGCATTTGGTAGGGATACATTTTTATTTCTACATTGTGGAATGTGTGCATGACTAACAATGTCTCCACTTGTTTTTTGGGGGTTTTTTTTCTCACTTCAATCAGAAAATTTCCACTTTTCATATAATGAATGCAACATGTAGTTGCTTGGTTTATTTATTATATGCCATATTTTTCTTCAATAAGCTTCATTGTCTATACTCCCTACTAACTGTAGAACAGAATTATGGGAAATGTCAAGGGAGAAACTCATTCACCCTAACATAACAGGGATATACAGACAATAGACTCATGCCTAAGGAAAGCTACAAGCATTCACAAACTGCTAGCCACTCGATGCAAGCTTTAGTGTAACATCAGTTGTTTTACATCTATGTTCAAGTTTTCAGATCTTCAAACATATTGACACTACCTTCTGGCACTTATATCAGAAAATATATCTGCTGTTGATCTCAATGGCACTTGAATTGGAAATGGTCAAGTAATATATATATATATATATATATATATATATATTATATATATATATATACACACACACACACATACATACATACCGAGTGTAACAGCATAATTGTCCATACCACAAAATGTTTAATATATAAAAATTTACTAAACTAATTGAGTTTCTTTTTTCCAGGTTTTCAGATAAGACATTTGGCCATCTTGACACCATTTGTCATAAGAATCACTGAAAAACCCTTTGAGTTATTCAGCTAAAAAGAAAGCAGGTTAAGATTGATTTGTGTCAGACCCAATGTCACCCCCAGCTGAGGAATGGTGAGAGGAAAAGATCATTCAGGCCTTCAGTAATGGTAGCAACATTCATACATCCATCTTCAAAGCCCATTCAAGAACCATCAAGAGAACAGTGAATAAGTTTAAAAAAGAGGAGACAATAGAGAGGAAAACTGGATCAGGAGATCACAACAGGAAGAGGGATCATCATTTCAACTTAGAGCTAAAGAGATCAGTTAGAAAGGATTCAACTCAATCCATAAGATGTTTGGCATGTAAGAGAGGCGTTTCAGCTATGACAGTCCAAAGAGCAGTGAAAAAAACTTGAAAATGAAATTGCACATTAAATGTGTGAGGCACCGTGTTACACCAGGACAGAAAGTGCTAAATAACAGTTTAGCAGACTATTATTTTGTAGAGGAAGTGTATAACTGCTTCAACTTACTGAGGTTGACCCTTGAGATTAGATGGCAGACAAAACACAGAAGTCGTTTTGGATTGGCTGAGCCAACATGAGAATGATAGATAGGGAAAGGTTTCTTAACTGTTGAACAATGTAGACGTGTGGAGTGAGAGAGTGACCCCACTGGATAGTTAGATGTATATTCTAATGTTAATAAAATAATTAAGTTCCTTATATTGAAGTTTTATCTCTGGATTCAAAACAACAAGCAATATATATATATATATATATATATATATATATTTATTTATTTGGTGCCTCCACTTGGTTGTCAAAAAACAGCATAGCATGATGAAAAAGGCCCCAATCACAATAAAAACAAAGTTTTGTCATTAAAATGTTTATGTTATCATTAAGAGGAAAAACCAAAGTATTTTTTTAATTATTTTTTTTAATTTTTTACTCCTTTGTAGCACGTTGTAAATTTTGGTTAAAAATCTTGTTTTTTTTTTGTTTTGTTTTTTACATCAGTGGCAGACTAAAGATAAATATTAGCTTTTTTTTCTGGTGAAAAACACATTGATTTGGAAATTCTTGCAAAATTCAGATAATTGTCAGATTTTAATAAAACTTTCAGGACATATTCAGAAATTAATTAAATTATTTTGGAAATTTTTTTTTTTTTTTACATATGTTACCACCCACTTATTAAAAACAGGACACCGTGGAGAAAGTAAATCATCAATCTTTTTTTTTTTTGTAAAATAGTTAACTGTTTCAGCGAAAATCTGCTTTGAATTGTAAAATAAAAAATGCAATAAAACTATGACATTAGAAAAGCTTTTAATTGCTTTTGTAAATAAGTTATATTAAGGACACTATTGTCTGAAGAAATAACATTTTCTTGATGAATAATGAATTTTTTCAATTTTAATTATAATAATATAATAGTTCAAAAATCATTTAAAATTCTTCATTGCTTTCAAGACAGCAGTTTAGTGATATTGTTAAGTGAAATGTACATTTACAAATCAAAATTTGCAAAGCTCATAACAGTTGTTTGTACCCAAATAGTTTTAAAAAATTTTTTACTGAAATGTTCATAAATTTTACCTATGGGAATCTACACATGATATAATCCTTAAAAAAGTCACATAATTTAAGTGTCATCTGACACACTGCAATTATTTCACTTTTAATATTCAGTTTTGTTTCATCATTACCATCTTTGCAAATCATCCCTTCAAAATATATAAAAAAAAAAAAATTAAAAAAAAAGTTTTACTTTTCTTAATTGCTATTTCACTAAATATTTTTATTTTATGTGTTTATTTTAGTTTGGGTCATACTTAAATTAATTAATTTTTTGTTTAAGGTAGTAAACTTAAGAATCTAGAGACAAAATGCAAATTTCATAAAGCTTCTTGAAAGCTAACTAAATATCAATAAAATATTAAATAATTGCTGAAAATATGTTAATTTGTACAAATTACTAGGTAGTTAAAAAACTAAAAAAAATGTGTTCACATAGATTTCATAAATTTATGTAATTTCTGGTCATCCATAAGCGTTGTCATCACCTTGCGAGCTTCTCGATAAGTCAATAAAGATCAAAGAAAGAGGATGCCCATTGTTAAGAAATGCTCATATATTGGCTTTTTATGCTATTAGTAAGTAATATCTATTTTAAATCAAATTAATTTAACTTTAAATTTTCAAATTTTACTGAAATAATGTGTCTCAAATCTATAATTTAAGTTTGGAAGATTTTTTAAACTAATAAATTTGTTTTTTGTTTACAAATTTCTTAAAATTAAGAAAATGGCCGCTTTTAAAAAAATTAAAAAAAAAAAAACAAGCAATTATTTGATATTCCAATCTATATAATTCCTATCTGAAATACACCAGAATATTTTACATACTGGAAATAATATATTTAATCATTTAGCTTTCAATTAAAGCTAAAATGAAATCTTCAACAATGCTTTTACATTTTTAAAATTTAATTTTAAACCTTAGGTTATGGAAAATTCAGTGGAGGTGCCTAATATATATATATATATATATATATATATATATATATATTAATGAATATGCATAATATCTAACATCGATAACCCTACTTGGTGTTTCATGCAGTTAATGCAATCTTCAGGTGTGGTTTCTGGTCATTATCTATCGTGTTCTCGTGATGATGATTCAAAACTGGGTGTACAAACTTGTCTATTTAAAAAATAGAATTAACTATCAATAATTTATATTGTTCAAATTCATAAGTTCAAAAGTCAGAGAATTAAAAAGTAATAAATAAAAATTTTTAAAAAATTATTTGAATTTGAAAGTAAACAATATATAAAGGGGAGTAACTCTTTTTTTATCATAAAATACCCAAGTTATGTCTATTACATAAACTATAACGCAGATTAGAAACATAATATAAAGGTGCAAAAATAAATAATACGTCAGGACTATATATTTCCATATATATATATTTCCACCTATTCTCAGTGAATCTAAAGTAATATTGCACATTATCATCTGATTTGATGCTAGCTCTGTATATAATGCCTTCAGCCATGCACTGGCCGTTTAACTGGTAGGTTGTGTTTTTACGGCAGTTGCACTGATGTTTCAACACTACACAGCCATAAGCCATGGATTTATTATAAGAATCCAAAATGGTTAAATCCATGACAGTCTTTAACATCTGAACCTGGGAAAAGTTTTGTTTATTATTAGGATTCTTTATTACAAAAGACTGGAATTCAAAAAAATGCTTCTGTGTAAATGAAGTGAACAAGTAGCTCATTTAAACAAGAACAGTGATCTTTTTTAATATTAATATTTTACCTAATACAAGGTTCAAGAGCCACTCAAGGTAGAGGTTTATTGAATGAGATGCATAATATGAATGTAAGTGAAGTAAGTGAAAATTATGAGGATAAGGAGAATAGATAGGAATTGATCCTTGACTTGAAGTTAAGATTATAGTGTTCATTCTACAAAGTAACAGACATCATCAAATAGCTAAGTAAAAATTCCTCTTTACAAATGGAATATATAGGAAATGTGGTTGATTCGATTCCATGATGAGTCCTAGCTGTAAATCTGAACTGATGGAAATAGTGATAGATTAGCAACATTGTATTAATGAAGAGAGGCTGTAGAATGTAAAATAAGTAATCTCCTACAAAACCATATAAATGATTCTGAACTCTATCAAGCCTGCAAAGTGAAGATTTTTCAGTGTCAACCAGTGATTTTACAGTATGGCAATGCCCTTACTCATTACAAATGTAGTGCAGCAAACAATCATAGAGCTGAGATTGGAAATTCTTCTAGAGGTTGCATAATTCTCAAAAAATAGCATATTTATTTCATTTCATATGACATTCTTTGTTTCATCAGCAGTTTCAAAAAGACTCAAGATATCAAAAAATTCATCAAATCAAATCTGAACTGAGTTTTTTATTGCATTATTTTCTCTTAACATTCCTGCTGCTGTGGACATACGTATCTGTCAGTTATGTGCCATGTGGGATACATGCTTAGGCAATCATGTATCTTTCGATACAAGACTGACAATGCAGAATTTTCCCTGCAGTAGGTTGCCATTTCTTTCTACGGTAGACCAGTTGCCATCCAAGGCCATAGAACCCAGTCTGTCCTGCGATTTACCTATAGCTTGAAGAGAAGAGGATTCATACCTTTCCCAAGGGTATTAGCATATAATGTAGTGTATTCAACTGGAATTTGAACTCGGCTCTCTTATTCCTCAATCTGAGTTGCTACTCATTACCCCACCGTGCCGACTTCAGATCTTAAAAAAAAACTTACATTGTCAACTCTGTGTGTGTGTGTGTGTGTGTGTGTGTGTGTATTTATACACACACACACTTTTCAAGACACCATGAAATGTTGGTCACTAGTATTTATTTTATAAATTAACAATTGCTTAGCATTATTATTATTATTCCCAAACCAATGTAGACATATACAAAGAATTTAATATGCCATCTTTTGTGACATATTTTTATTATATTTTGTGTTGGCGTATTGTTTAGCTTTATCTGTATTGCAGAGTATCTGATCAAAGCCAAATTGGAGATGCCTATGAGAAATTGTCATCAGCATATTAATAATTTCCTATTTTTCCCTAAAAATGGACTAGCACAGCCAGGTAACAATGCTATAATTAGGCAGCAGTGAAAGTATTAATGTTGGAATACTCAGTTTACCTGAAAGATGTCAACAGGTCAAAGATAACCAGTTAAGATACTTTGATAACTGAACAATAATGCTATGAATTTATATGAACAAAAGATTTTGTGGAAAAATGATAAATGTTTTTGCATCAACCTAATATATACACTTTCTCTATTTTAATTAAATGCATTGACAATGATGAAAATGATTCTTCACTTAAACTGTTCATTTTCCAAAATCTATTTTTGGTTTACTTAATCCTGGTTTATGAATCAAAAATAAAAAGCTTACCATTATTGAAAATTTCAATATATTCTTCTGTATCCATGTTGTTTAAAAATGCAGAAATATTTTTAATGCCAAAATCTATTACATAGCCATGGTCTTCAATGCTGTTTACACTCCCAATGAGGATCTGCAGAAATTATAAGCAAACAACATTAAGTAGAATTTTTATTGCCAATTTCATAAACCATATTTAACCATGACAGAAACATGAACAAGAAAATAAAAAGGTAGCCAATATACAAGTATTTTTTGATGTTCTATTTTTCACCTTATCAGATAATCTGGCTTTTATCTTGACTACACAATATTAATTCACATTCAAACATAATTTTTATATTTGCCAAGATAAAAAACTGTTGGTTTTCCAAAGCAATCAGTGGCACCATCATTATAAACTAAAGTATACTGCATATAAGAATTTCTTTGAATTTACATTAGACAAAAAGTAAGAAAAATATCCAACTCACTACAGAGAAAGTTTAACAACAAAAAGAGGTATACAATAAGCAACAATATCTAATTTCTATAAAATAAAAATTATAAGAAATAACAAAGTGTGATATCTATTAATGCATATTTATTATATATATATATATATATATATATATATATATATAAATATAGCATTAATTATAAAAATATGCCATTAATTATAGATATCTTTAAAAAAATTCTGGTATCATACACCCTGTCTGAAATTATTAAGCAAATCGTATAAACTTTAATAATTCAAATTTGGTTTGAAAAGAAATTGTCAAATATTAAACAATCAATTTAGATGTTGAAACAAAGCTTGTTAAAAATCAACATGTTTTATTGAAGTTACTTGATGTATTCTAAAAAAACTGCCATCTGAAGTTATTAGATAAAACCAAATAATCACATTTTACTTCAATAAAAAGGTAATAAAATCATCAATAATTGATCAACACCTATAATAGAACAAATAACAAACACATATGATAAGTCTTTGAATCCTTTACATTTTAATATAGTGACCCTTCTTCTCAATCACAGCAACTAATCTATTTTGATTTCGTTTTTACTTCAGCAGGTTCAATTTCTGACATGGTAGTTTTAATTACCTCCCTTAGGTCTGCTTTGCTGTTATATTGTTTGCCATTTTCATACAATTTCATCTTTACAATTGAAGATTGATTTTTGATCAGATTCAGATCAGAACTTGACGGTGGCCATTCCATTATCTTCTCTCCTGTAAAGTGACACTTTAAAATATTTGCTTTTGTGAGAGGAGGTTGCCTAGGAGATTTTTTACAGATCCCAATTCACAAAATATTCTACACCTTTTATCCTTCTTGACTCCCTCAATTCTAGTCTTTTCAAAGATCTGAGTGCTGATCAAAATTGGTTGTTTTGCTATAAGACGCTTTAGTTTATGTTCATCTCAAGGAAGCAAGTTCTTTTCCTATATAGCATATAAATGGTTAAGTCATAGAACTGTGGTTCCCAAACTTTTTTTCTCTGAGCTGCATTTTTGAAATGAAAATTTGCTCATGCCTCACCAAATTTTATGTGATAAAAAGTACATTAAAAAAAAAAAAAAAAAAAAAAAGCAGAGAGAGGATTAACGGGAGATAACTCTCTCCTTCAATTTGCAGACCTTAGTTACTATATTCTTAATACTTGATATAAAGCAAAAATATCACAATGATAAAATCAGTCAATTATTTATACTGAGACTCATGCATGCAATTATAAGTAATCCATAATAATATTTTAAATTTTGAAATCATATTTATTTTTGAAACTGTTTCTAAACCTTTCATTGTCATTCAATCATTCTGCCTCACCTGCTATCCTCTTCTCCCACACCACACCATTTGGGAACCATTATCATAGAATTTTTTTTTGTTTTTAAATTGATATTTCAAATATTAATTTTTTTTTGTTGTAACTTACAATAGACTGACAGAAATTACATCTTACTCAAGAGTGACTTACACAAAGTAAAAACACTAAATCTTCAGAGATCATCTCATCACCAGGAGTGGTTGTAGAGGTACTGTACAGCTGAGAACCCAACCAGTTCCCTCCACATATCTGGTTTGGTTTGTTTTATGGCATATCAACCTCAATGGGTTATTTAATGCCAACAAGAATTTTATTGCTAGTAATATTTTTCTTTTCTTTTTTTTTTTTTATGTATTGCTGGTAAAATTTTTTTCCTTCAAAAATCTCTCTGGTAATATTTTTTCTTCAAAATTGTATCGCTTGTAATTTTTTTTTTTTTTTAAAGTATAGCTGGTAATATCTTTTTTCAAAAATGTATTGCTGGTAATAATTTTTTCTTCTTCAAAAACTTATTGCTGGTAATAACTTTTTCACAAAGCATTTCTGGTATTAAAACCTATTTTTACACTTTCATAGTTTGGGGGTTAACTATTTGCCTATAGATGGGACCCCAACAGGTTCTACCACCCCAGGTTATGGTGGACGTGGGAACACCAGCAATTAAGGAGTGGTTCCACACTCCTCAAAACCGCCTTGCCGTTGGACGTAGTTTATCATCTTACCCAGGATGCGTATGTAGTTTATCGTCATACCCAGGACAGCCACATATCTGGATTGAGAGCCAGGCATATTTATTCATGCATAGCGTGTCTAGAAAAAATAGACCTGGTGGAACCCATCCCTCTCAAAGTCAAACTACAGTAGATGCCCTCCAACTTGAAGGCTCATCTTGTCATAGATATGTTGCCATTGATTTTATTGGAGAACCTTACTGCTCTGATCACTGAGTTTGCTCCCAAATGATACCATGACATCACCACACATCATTGGAGCATGGTCTATCCCATTGTGCCAGATGAGCATTGACTCTACAAGAAGGTCCATCTGCCCACTGACAGTTTTTTTTTTCCTGCTGGGTGTGTAGCAATCCTCCTCACCAGAAAAGTCTGGTGGAGGAACTGATAACCTGAGCACGTGGTTAGGTTACATAATACCAGTAGCACTTGTAGAGTGACTCAACAAAGATATAGTTTGTATATTAAGGAACTATGAAGACACCAGATATTAAACAAAGAATGATTCCAGATTCAATGCATATTTTTTTCAGTAATGGTAAAATATGATAAAATTCATTTTGACCATTTGATCTAATGAATACTGGAACTCTTACCTGATAATGCATCTTGAACAGTTTGCCTAATAGCAAAAACAAATTAAGCTTTTAGCTTTATTCATTTGGTGCAAGCATTCATACTATTTGGAGGAATATATGGGATGTTTCACAGCTGTAGGTCATTCTTCTTGGTAGGGCTGAGAACTTTTCAGCATCCCCTTATATTATGATAACTGTCATATCAGCATGCATTTTTTAAAAATATTTTGACAAAATTAATGTATCTTTGTTAATTCTAATATTGAGGATGGAAAAATATGAGCAATATTTTGGGGGTCATTTTAAGAAAGGTAAAATTATTGCTCAAATACAACAAAAGATTTGTTGCTGTTTATGACGAAAGTACTGTGAATAATCAAAAGTACTGCACAAAAAAATACCCAAATCAAGAGTTAAAAATCATTTGCACTAGCCATGTTAGTTGCTCTGATTACAACTTAAGTAAAATAAAAATAAAAAGTATACTGGTCCCTATTACAGTGTGTGAGTTACAAATGCAACAAAAAAATCCAATTTTTGAAAATCTGTGATAGCTGATGAAAAATGCATAGTTTACAACAATGTGGAATGCAAGAAATGATAGGGCAAGTGAAACTGCACCACAACAATTTTGCAACTTTTTTTTTGCCTTAAAAAGAAAAAAGAGAACTGATGTCAGTTCCTTATTAATTTATAAAGAAAACAATTTACCATATTTGACTTTATTTGGGAACTGAAGACATTCTGGTTAATATCTTTTGGATTGAGAGATAATTTCACATGATTGGAACTGGGATTCATCACTTTACAGATGATAAAAGATCCAACTGGAAACAAGCTTTGCAAATTGTTTTCCTGTAAAACAAAAGTAAATTTTACTTGTTCCACTTCATAAACAATGAATAAAAATCATATAAATATGAATCTTTTAGAATGTAAAAAGCAAAACTATTATTTTAACCTTTTAGTGTCCATTTTATATTAAGGGTGTTCCTTCACATAAACAGATATTGTATACTATTTAATAAAGAATGCCTTTTAATATCAAAGAAATATAATTTTTATTTATTAGTAAAAATATAAAATACACACAAACAAATTTCAACACATGTAAACTTGAAATGGCAAAACTGATTTCATATAAAACACATGAAAATGATGGTAAAAATAAAAAGAGCAATTAAAGTGAAACCATTTAAAAAATAACTGCATACATCCTCAAAATCCTAACATGTAAAAAAAAACCTGTTTTCTTATAACAAAAGAAACTCTTATCTAAAAACACTTGTGAAAAATATAGAGAAATTCAGAAGAATATTAAAATTATTTTATGAACAAAATTTAAAAGTGAAGTAAAAATTAAATTCTGCTTATGTTGCTATGCTAATCAAACTGAGCTCTTTTTACCTCAATAATTACATAAGAACTTACCATATTTTGTTCTTCATTATTCTGTGAATCCACCAAATTCTCAAGTTTGGCTGTGTATGCATCTGATATATGGACTGGATCCACAGACCCTGTAAAACCATTTGGAAGGATAACTTTCAATTTTAGATGATTAACACTTGTAACATATCCATAAGTCAGCAGATCTTGTGTTAAAGACTGAAACAAAAAAGAGATAAACATTAAAATGAGTCAAAATATATAAATTTATATGCCAATATTAATTATACTTTTAAGTATATTTAATAGAAAATACTAGTTTTTCAGTATGACGCTTAGAAATATTTCGACTAAAACTAATTAAAAAGAAATCTCAAGTTGTATTTTCTGTAAAATTTATGCAAACATCTGAAGGAGTAATTGCATATTATGCATGAAACAATTTGGGATTTAATACATAGTTATTAAAGGTTCACATTTTCACAAGACTTGATTTCTAATAGCCTAACAAAGTTTTGATGCAAAATATATTTAAATAATTGGTTTTGTTAAGAAATAATTTAGTAATTTAGAATTCTTAACTATATTTGAACAAGAAATATTTATAGCAAATTATATTAGAATGTTCAATACAAAACTTCCAATTTTGTTTTAAACTTGATATTTTGGGGAAATTGACATTTTTAAAAATACATTCATTTACTGAGGAAAATTTTAATTTAACTCCATTAATTTTTACAACATTCTTAAAGCAAATACATAAAGCTTTCAAACCCATGATTTTGTTTGTATTATTCCAAGCTTGACTATATTGACAAATGAAGCTGGATGAAATTGTGCATTTGGGACAATGCTGTGATATTTGAATCAACTGAAATTTTAAAAATTTGCTAATTTTGCAGAACAAGGAGGAAGGTCAACCAAAAATTTCAACAATTATCATGCTTTTACTTTATTCAAACTGTTGTTTTCATCTGTTATATTATTATAAATAATGTTTCTATAAAATCTATGTGAATAATAGTTCAAATAAATTGAATAAAGTCAAAATAAATAGACAATTGCTCATTTAAAAAAAAAATGATTAGCATCCTTTAGAACTTAAACTGAAGGTTGTAGAATTAGATTTCTACATTCTCTGTTTTAAACCTGTTAAAAGAGGATCATAGTTAAGTATTCTCAGTTTGTGCCGAACCCATTAAAATCGGCTCTAGAGTTCAGTACGAAACAATGCTTTCTGATTGGTCCATAAATAATAATGTCATGTTTCTGCCTACGTCTGAACGGTTGACCTGTTCAGTGTTCAACATGCCAAAAATAGGTAAACATTCTTTTGAGCCTCCCACGTGATCAAGAAAATTCATAAATATGAAACTTCGACACAACTTAGTAAGTCCTTAAAATAATCAACTCGTCACATGAATCCATGAAACCCAACTTCCTCACTAAAACTTAATTTTTATTAACATCAATCTGGCTTGTGGAATTCAATTTCTTTTCCACATCAACTCATCTAGTGACCAATTCAACCAAAACAAGATTCAGAAACCAACTCAATGTCTTAACATAAAGGAAATCATAACAATATCAGTCGAAGCGAGACAACTCTACAGTAAGTCAAGCAATCTATTTCATTCAATTACACCATCAACATAAACTGTTTAATTCCTTACCAGATCTATAGCATAACACCTTTTATATTACCTTCGATCACACAACCAGGAACTCTAAAATGTTTTAAACAACTTTATTATATTGTGTGTACTTGTTGTGATATAAAAATAATATTTGTTAAAACAAATATCTGCCTATTTGATTATTTCTCTTGTTGTTACCTTTGATTTAGTAAAAATAGTAGAGGATCAGTTTAATTTGTATTTTGTCACCAATACAGAAAAAAGATATTGGATTCATATCCAATATCTCTCTTTAATGAAAAAAATTCCTTACAAGTGACCACATGCAGAGAAACTGAGAAGGAAATTAATTTTTTTTAAATCACTGTATCCCAAGCAAGGCAATAAAGCCACTAAGACCTAAGGGGTTACTGAGCATGAGAGAATATGAAAATAAAAACACTATTAAAGAGAGAGAACAATAAAACGACAGGAATTAAAACAGAAGGTAACAACTGACATTGCATTTAAAGTTTTGAAAATCAAAGTTAACTGGAAAGCAAGAGTTCACACGAAAGAAGTGCAAGAGAAGAAATTGTTAGCATAGAACTTACAGTTACATCAAGCCATTTCAATAATAAAATGATGAGAACTAGCTGCCACCCTAGTACTGCGCTTAAATTCATAACGTATGAGGTACCAAAGAGGAAAGAACAATTAACATGAAAATATTTTTAGAAAAGGTACACAGTAAAGCTACATTATGGCAATGGAAAACCCAGTGAAGCCAAGATGCCAAGTCAGGACCGACAACATTGAAGATTCTTCTTTATCTTTGCACTTTGTGAAACTAATTTAAATTCTTCCATTGCTATCAATGAATTCTCTATTCCAGGCTAACTTCCTCTTTGCTGAAATGATTCTATGGCTTTGTTGGTGTTTATATCCGGGAAAATCTGCAAAGATACTGAGTGATAGCTGATGAAAATCAAGAACAATGTAGGTCCAAGGATAGAACCCTGGGAGACACACAATCTAATTATTTGTGTCTGAATTTATGGAATGAGCTCTACTGACCTCATCTTTGTTGGTAAATTATTATTAACGTTGTGTCCTCTGGCCTTCATCAGGTGCTTGTCGATCAGAGTCGAGTAACCTTCAGGTAATTTCGAACTGAACCTAATCTACGTGTGTAGATTGTTCTCGTTCCGTTATTATAGGTATATTTCGTCTTGTTTTTTTTTTACAGTATTGTTCCGTTATTACTCCCCCTGTTTATATTACGTTTTAAGTTTGTATTACCAGATTCAGTAGATCTTATTATTTATTGAATTGCTCAATTTTAGTTTCAAATAAATTCGCAATTTCATGTAGAACAAAAAAAAAGTAAAACCTTTTGTGAGGTCTTATACACGAAAAACATTACAAGTGAAAGTGAGTAACTTTTTAACAAAATGACCCAAATAAAATTTTAATGTTTCTTAAATGAACTTAAAGCTGAAAACGTCTTTAAATCAACAGGAAGCAAAGATCTATTTTAAAAGCGTGAACTTGTCATAAGGCTGCTTATTGCTAAAAAAAAATTTGAAATTACCCTTATGCACGTGGTAGAGATTAATAGTAATGCTGGAAACAATTACAGAATATTCAAATTTCACTTAATGCTCTATTTTATTCTTAATTCTTAATATTTGAAAAATGTGTTTTCTTTATTGGACATACCTAACTAAAAACCAACCCCAGACGTGGAGCCAAATTTAAATTTATGATGCTTCTTTTAACCTCACTTTATTTGAAAGGAAATAATAAAGAGGTAATCTTAATTAAAAATAGACTAATATGTTATCATTATTTTAATTTTTCTTAAATCTGTTACTCCTAATCACTTTACAATTTCTCTTAAGAATGCACATGCTAAAAAAAATACACTGTGTAATTTTAGAAAGAATCGTAACAATTTAATTAGAATAGTAAAAATAAAACAAAAAATCAATTACATATTTTCTTAATGTAAACTGTCTCATTTGATCAATTATTACTCTCGTAAATGATTAACAAAAGACTTTTTTTAATACTTACTGTCTTTGAAAGCATCGTGTCTTTAAAATACACAACACGTGGTTCAACCAACAAACATCAGTTGACAATTATTTCAAACGTTTGTTTCGTATCATCTTCGTGCAAACTAGCAAACAATGTCTTAAGATTATAACCTCAATTATCTATTTACTTTTGGCTTAAGATTTATTTCATGAAAAAAATTTAAAATGAAGTATAAATTTTAACGATAAATAAAAGTGCTGTTATCATGTCCTATTCTTCACTTTCGTATCTCAATTCAACTCCACACGCACTTCTGATTTGCCCTTGACCAGTGTGTACCGATTCAAGTGAGTTTATTAATTTATCTTTTTTTAAATGTACAATTCAGTTTTTTTCTATACACAGTCAGTTTATGATATCAATAATTTTAATGAGTCCCTAAATCATTTAGAATATATGCTAGTATTATTTTTCAAAGTAACGCTAAAATTTTCCTTGTTCCTAGAGGGCAAGATGAAGATAGAGGTCTACTCTAATTTAATTTGTTACTGCTTAACTTGAGCATTGGCTTTTCGTGCAATATTCTGAATTATTTTAATTCTTTAAAACTTCACCCAAAATATCAGTGTTTACTTGTCTTCTAAATACACTGATTAACATACTTTAACAAATAATAACTCTCCATTTTTTAGTTTTTTGGTCATCAACTAGGCAATTTGAAATTAATAACAAAAAATATAAAAGTAATGATATTTTTTTTTTAAATACTGAAATGAACATTTGACAAAAATCTATAAGTGACTTAAACGACGAATTGTCTTTTCTTAAACTCCAAAAAATGCGTATCAGAAATAAAATAAAAAAAGGTCGATATCTCTGCATTGTTGAAAAAAAGTCAAAGAAAATGTCACTTTGAAACTTAAGACTGAGTTTTTAAAAATTGTTTTAGTCTTTTTTTTCGTTTTTGTTTTTACTTACAGGTGTACAATCGTTGTTTGAAGACAGGGATTATAATTTATTTTCAACTGTTATTTTTATTTAAGAAATAAAAACAAAATTATGATATCCACATGGATTATTTAAATAAAGGAAAATGCATGCTAGAATTTAGTGACCCTACCCCAGTATTTTAAGAAGAATTTTGAATTTTGTGTGTATATTTTTTGTAAATATAGACGTTCATAAGAAGATAGGAGCGGTAATTATAGTAAATTTAAACCAAAATACATAAAATTCAATAAACAGTAGGAAGAATGTTTTCTTAAATTTTTAAGATTACTGATAGTTAAAACTAAAAGAAAAAAAAAAGGTCTACTATAGAAAAAAATAGTTAAATTTCCCAAACATCAGTCTGTCAACACTCAATTGAATCAATACATCATAAAAACACCCACCTCCATGTTGATCAAGGAAGGAACTAATTTTAAAAAGCAATTAATTAATCAAGGTTAATTCTACTTAGGATTTATACAAAATTTAAATTTTTTACTTTCCTTTTTAATTTTAACCACTAACTAAAAACATGAGCATACATGATGAAAAAATAGCCTAAACTTAATATTAATAAAAACAGTTTTATTGCCCAAATTTAGCAAGATGAAAGAGTAAAGACCAAATGATTTTTTTCATTAAGATTAAGAAGTTATATTTTTTTATTCTTTTAAAAACGTTCAAAATTTTTGTTTTTCTGGCATCAACATGGGATCATAAATTAGTATGGGAAATTTAGTCTTTTTGCAGTTAAAACAACATTGATTTGGAAATTTTGGCAAAATTTAAATAATTCTTTGATTTTAATTAAACTTTCAGGACTTATTCACAAATTAAATTTTGAAATGTTTCTTTTTTTAGAAAATCTTGGTTAAAAAATTTTTTTTTTTCATAAAAACAGTTTTATCATCAAAATCTTTAAAAGGAAAGACCAAAGGATTTTTTCATTATTATATTTTTTTAATCCTTTCTAAAACCTTTTTTTTCTTGTGTGACCGTAAACTTTAGTGTGTTTTTGCAGTGAGACCAATTTTGGAAATTGTTGCAAAAATCAAATAATTGTCTGATAATCTAATTATTTTAGATACTTTTTTTTTTTTTAATCTTATTTTTTTGACAGTTGAGGGATGTCCATTTTAGTATTAATATTTTAGTTGTTTTTTTTTTTCAGTTGAAAGACACATTGATTTGGAAATTCTTGCAAAAATCAAGTACTTGTTGGAGTTTAATGAAAACTTCAGAACTTATTCACAAATGAATGAAATTATTTTAGAAATGTTTGTCTCTTTGAAAGTCATGGTATAAATTTTTTTTTTTTTTTTTTTTTTTTAATTAAATGCACAAAACTCTGAAGAATCTAAATCATCGATTTTTTTTTTTTTTTTTTTTTTTTTTTAAATGTCCAAAATTGTCCAAACTTTTACCTCAATTGTAAAAATACAAAACCCAATAAAACTAAGACAATATTTAATTAAGAAAGTTTTTAATGGCTTTTCTGAATAATATATACGAAGGTAATTATTATCAGAAAGAAAAATTTTTTTTGATGAAAAATGAATTTTTACATCTTTTTTTTTTTTTCTTTTTTTTTTTTAAATTTTAAATACACAATATGACAAAAGGTTGTTATATATTTATAAATTAAGTTCTTTATGCAACCTTATGGAAATGATATATTATGTTCTCTACTTTTTAAAGATCATAAATTTGAAAGCTTATTAAAATCTGACAACCATTGATATTTTTAAAGTAATTTTTAATATTCCAAAATTGTATTTAAAATCGTCTCCAACGAAAGTATGGATGCACAGCTTTGAAATAATGTCACGTGAGTAGTTTCCCTTGATAGAAGCAAGTTGTTTTTACTTCAGAAATTGCTTTGCATTTGTTCAGTTAACTAACAACACAACAACGCTTGTCAAGTTTTCTGACTGAATATCGTCGCATTTTCAATTTTTTTTCTTTTTCTTTTCAAATATAATCAAATAGTGGGATAAAAGAAAATATCGACTATTTACAATTACAAAAAAAAAAAAAATGCCCTTGGAAGTGCACCCAAATTTTCAAGTTTGAAATCGATTGCATAGCATGTTGATTTTAAATAAAATATGTATAAAACTCTCATGACTGCCATATCACAATTATTAATAAATAGAAAAAAATCTGCCTTAATAAAAATCTCATTTCATTAAGTTAACCTGTTTCAATTAATGGTGTTTCATGTAATTTTTATATTCTCAGAAAAATATTTCATGACTGAAATAATAAACCTCAATTTAAAAAAAATGTTTTTACTGTTTTATTTTTACTTGTAAAATTTGATTTTCTTTCATAATTTAAATGTTATTTTCAGTGCAGAATTCTTCCTCAAACGTAAGGTAAAAAAAAATAAAATTTGAAAGTGGATTTTTTTTTTTTTTAATCTACTAACCAGATTCACTTAAAATTAGAACGAATTATATCACTTCTGCACTACCGTTCGATAAATTCCCTTGATGTACATCAATTAACGCCTGTCAAACACGCACCAAAGCAAGCACCACGGTTGGAAATATCTCTCTTAAAAAATTTTCTGCTAAAAAAGTAAGTAATGTTTCTTTCAAATTACATTAAGTATACTTTAATCATTCTAAATTTCCTAAGATAACAAAAGAAAAAGGTGTAATTGAATTTTACATGATTTTTGAACTAACTGACTATGATTTTGTTTACAAACTCTGACAGAAAGCCAATAAGTTCGAATTTACGAAAAAAATTTTTGACTCGAGAAAAACAAGATTTTTAAATAAAATTTTTAACATTTATAGGAAGGATTAAAAATCTGAAAAAATATTCAGCAAATACTTTGGTCTTTCCTCTTTAATAACAACATAAACATTTAAACATTAAAAATTGTTTTATCAATTTGGGGACCTTTTTTCGTCAAGGTATACCACTTTTTAGCGAGATAGTGGGGGAGTCACCGAGTGTCGTTAAATTTTTTTTTTTTTTAGATTGGACAGAAAAAAATCTACACTTATTTATTTTTTAAAGTTGTAAGTTTTCAGTACAATTTTGAAATTCATTCTGTTGCTGTTCATAAGAGAATTTTGTATTATTGAATAAAGACCTACTTGAAAAATGTAAAATTTAATGCCATTTTCAAATGTGAACATTTTTTTAAAATTTTATTTTAATTTTAACAACTGTTAGATTATTTTTTTTGCATTGATCAAAAAGCAAATAATTCTGAATTACCACCTTAACTGCTTTTCCCTATCAGAAGGTAATAAATACAGAATAATTATTTTTAAAAAAAAATATTGGTGCAATTAGATATTTTGTAACATCAATCAAGAATAAAAACCAAAAAATTATATTTTTAAACTATTGATAGTTAAAGATAATTTATTTTTAAGCATAAATACAAATTTCTTGATTATGGCACTGCTGGTGTTCCCCCCCCCCCCTTTTTTTTTTTTTTTTTTTTTTTTTCCTCCCCAGACTTTTTGAAATATATTTACCCCACAGGTTACTATGAGTAAATAAGCATTACTTTCATTATGTTTTAAGCGAACGTTATGTTTACAAGATCCAGTTAATTAATCTTTAAATTTACTGACTTCAAAACACACTTCTAGGATCAAGAGATTTTAAATTTGTCTACATTTTTCTTCTCTAATGGCAGTTAGATGAGTGGCAACTATACATGACAATTTTTCAAAAATAAAATCTTTATATATGTGGAAATTAATTATTACTTTAAATCTGAATAGCTTTAGTCTATTATCTTTCAAATAAAACCAAAATGAAACTTCACTGGCATTTAAATTGCTTAAAATGTTTGGGTTTGTTTTTTTTTTTTTTTTTTGTGGAGGGGAGTGTGAAACCTACCATATGCACATACCAGAAATTTCCTAATATGATTTCTTTACTCTAATAGCATACATTTAATCCAGTCAACCCCCACACTGACACTATTTACACTAGTCATTGGCAAACAGCAGCCTGTTTGGTCGTTCTGAGTGGCATCATTAGTTTCATAAAGAAAATAACATTTCTTAAAATTTTGTTTCATTTTCACTTGCTCACTCACATACATAACTGCATACATAAAACATGGCTAAGTACAATGTTTCTTGAATTTTATAAACTTTCAGTGAAAGTAATGTTTTCATCTTTTTAAACCATTGGCGATTTTCATTAAGGAAGATCATACATGTTCTAGCACTTTCGCCCCAGCCCCTCAACCTCCAGTGTCTTACTCTTTGGGTAGAGGTGTCTACTTGGTCCTAACCGAACTTAAGGGAGTGGTCATAGGTCCCCTCAGCATCTGTAGATTATTCAACTGCTCCGCTGTTTTATTCTGCTTCCTGCCCACATTGTGATTTGTTTGATCCAGAAAGCAGAAGTGATGTCTGTCCATTCATGGTCGATTAAAGATGTAGACACGGCTGGGGAGTCTGTGCTAAGAAATTTAGAATGCAGCAAAAAAAAATTAATATCTGCAGAAAGCCGGACAAACAACTATTCAATGGTTGAATTGTTAATGTCTTTTATATAGCAGAAAAGAATAGTAGAGAAGAGAAAAGTATTTAACGTAAAAACTCATACACTGGATTCTAGACAGTGTGTATGTAATTAATTTGTTGTTAAATTGTCTCAGAACAGTATATTACTCTTGCGATGGAGGGATAAAGATTTCTGTGCGGGGCTTAAAGTTATAGTGGTGTTCCTCCTCCCAACGCTTGCCTGGGCCAATTCTCTCTTCAAGAATTTTCTCCAGTCTGCCTTTTTTCAGCATAACTATGCGTTTATATAGATAACCCAGCTGGTTATAACTGACCCTCGGCCCTACTACTTCGCACGCGATTATCACGGGTTCTGGCTGCTTCAACCAAAATCATGTGAATTCCAAAGTTCCTTCTAGCTTACTCAGCTCTATTTCAATTTTTAATCGATAAAAATTATTTTTACCATTTCCATTGTCTTCTGATGACCCAGATTCAATGGCTACAACTTCTTCTCTAGATCAGATTTCCCCATCAGTAAACAAAATGCTCTGATTTAATTTTGCTATTCAAATCTACTCCAATTTCAATAAAAAAATATATATATATATACGTGTGTGTTTCCCAGATTCTCTCTCTGTCACACATGTAAACTGCTTTTACTTTTGAAACTGGAAACATTTATAATAGGTACCTCCACGAAATGTAAAAAAGAGTATAGCATGATGAAAAAGACGCCAAACTTGACGAAAACAAAATTTTATCGTCTAAATGTTTGTTATTATTAAGAGGAAAGATCAAAGTATTTTTGTGGTATTTTTTTACATTTTTTAATCATTCCTAACACGTCCGAAAATTTTGTTAAAAATCTTGGTGTTTTTTGGGGGGGGTTGAGTCAGCAAAATTGGCCATTTTTTCCATTTCATAGAATCAATGAAGATCTCAGTTTTAAATTTTTTAAATATCAATTATCATTTTTTCAAAACTTATTTTAAGAAAATCAGAAATTATAATGTTTATTTAAAATATTTTGAACCAAGCTTAACTTAGCTTTTGCGCCGAAAAGATGTAATTTGAAAATAAAACAAAGCAGGTCATAAACTTTTGCGTCATTTGACAGGTGTTGAATGACCTATTGATGGATTCCGTGAGGATAATTTGTTCTACGGAAGGAGAAAAGTGAAATATTTCACATTTAAGTGAACAAATTATTTACCTTGTTAGTTTTAAAGAAAACTTTCAGCGCTGTAATTTTTTTTTTTTTTTTTGTACATACCTTTACGTTTATGATGCTTTATGGAAAATATATTATAAAAAATTAAAAATGACTGTTACGAATGAGATTAAATTTCATAAGAAAAGTATCTAATTAATTTATAGGTACCTTTCTCATGAAATGTTATCAGAAGTGTACATAAAATACTATAATTTTATGTACATTTACTACATTTTACTGTGTTATCTGTATTTCCATTCATTTTATTAATTTTGATATTTCATTTATGGAAAAAATGCCATAATTGAGATTAATATAAAAATAAGATCATATAAATTTCATAAGATGATACTGATACTTTTAGGTACCCTTCTCAGTTGAAATTGAAAAATCAAATAAACTTCTCCACACGTGTTTCGCAAAATTAAAGGCCTTAACAGCGGAGAACAATGCTTAACTTAAATAACGCAATTTAATTGTATTCTGCTTGGTCTTCTGTACTTTATAATTAGAGCCCGATTATAAACACAAAATTACATTCTTAATTACTTCCTGTCTTCTGATTAGACAAAACGATACAATTTACAAAGCGCTAAAAAAAAAAAAGATCTATCTCATAAGGGCACTTAAGAAACCTGACGCGGCTTTTAACTAATTTTACAATATTTTAACAAATTAATGTAAAAATTTATTATAATTAAATAACAAATAACTGTATTAGAAATTCATTTTTCATCAAATTTTTTTTTTTTTTCCTTTCAGAAAATATTGTCCATATTCATAAAAACAACTAAAAGCATTTGAAATTAAATATATTTGTTTTATTGAGTTTTGTATGTTACAATTCAGAGCTGATTTTCAGGTACAATGGGTCCAATTAAAAAAAAAAAAAAACATGATTTGCATTCTTCAAAGCCTTGTGCTTTTAACTATTGTAATCACTAAACCCGACGCGAGCGAATTTCTAGACTTTTCATAAAATTAGTTGGGGGTGGTAATAAATATAATAAAAAAATATTTCTGCCATGACTTTAATAAAAAAAAAAACATTTATAATAATTTCCATCATCTGTGAATACTTTCTGAAAGTTTCATTAACATCCGACAATTATTTTTATTTTTACAAGATTTCCAAAAATAATGTGTGTCATACAAAAAAACGTGCTAAAAATTGTATGTTATTTTACTAGTGATGGTGATACAAAGATAAACAATGTTTTTTTTTTTTAATCAAAATTTAGAATGTTCTAAAAAGAAGGAAAATTTTTTAAAAATAATGAAAAAAAACTTTGGTCTTTCCTCTTCATGATAACATAAGCATTTAGACGATAAAATTTTTTTTTAGCGATTTCATGGAGGTACCTAATTTATAATTATTTCTCTAAAGAAATGTTTATATTCAAATGAATAAATTAGAAATAAATCACACAGTGGCATATCATCAAACTATCATCACCAAAACTTCAACAATATTTTAATTATAGAAAAAAATAATTTCTCTAAAGCAAGAAAAAAAAATCAACTTTTCTCTCCATTTTTAAGCTTACACATATGGGTTTTTTTCTAGTGAAAATAGCTATGAAAAATTACTGGGATCTTTTTAGTAGTGCATCCCACTTTGTGATGAGTCCTAGATCATGCAGCCCACTACTTGAAAGTTGCCCAGGCCTGCTTGATGCACACATACATTTCCTATTACTTCTCACTGCAATCTTCAGGAATTAAACACACAAACAAAAAAATGTTCACTAGAATCCAGGCATAAACTAACACAAGACATAAACACGAGATCTATAATACCTGACCGGTGGAGTTAGCTTTCGAGGTAAAGAGCCTGATTGAGGGTATGACTGCTCATCAGGATTGGAACAAATTTAGGGTCTGCTCAGTTGTGATGAATATTGTTATTCCTACTTTCTAACAAGACCAAATTAATGAATATATATGAAAATAGGCACTTTTCTATAAGATAAATGGTAGAGCAAGGAATGAATACTAGATTCTATTCTCATGAATATGATCGGTTTTATCTTGAGTTTTAAAACTGTTAGGCTTATTAGACAATCATTTTGTGAAATTAGGTTTAGTTGATAATACATACTTGTGGACATAGATCAAAAAATTACAATGTATTTGTTTATCATTTGAACAGAACTATGTTTTCATGTGAGTCAGCAGAGATGCCCTTTTTTCTTCATTAGAATAAAGTTTTCTGATGAATTATAATTGATTCTTTTCTTTTCTAGATTGTCAGCATGGCTGGAGGATTTATGAGTGATGCTGAAGCTGGCTTTACTGGATGGAAATACTACTTTAACTCTTATACAAGGAGAGGACGATTCAATGTGAGTAATAAGGGGAAATCTCTTTCATTACAAAATTTGTCTGGTTTTACTTTTTTGATTGAAAATGAATAAATTAAAAAAAATTTCTGCTCTTGAAATTTTATTTGTATTCGGATCTTTGTTATCACAACATTTCAGTCATTGTGCCTGCTGGTCTTCATCAAGTGTATATTGATCTAGGTAACCTACAGGGAATTCTGAATTGAACCCTTTATTTAATCTATGGTGGTAGACTGTTCTTGTTTCACTGCCCATGTCTAGCTCTTATATTTTAGTACTGCTCAGTTATTGCTCATCCATTTCCAAGTACACTCTGCCCAATGAATGGACTCAGAATTACTATGTCACCAAATTCACAAACCAATGCTTTAATCCACTGGCCTATTGTCCCTTAGAACAATTTGTTGTAGTGAACTTGGAGCCATAAACCTAATCTGCCTGCTGATTAGTGCTGTTTCTTGTGTTTTGACAGCTGCTGTTGAAGACTTGTTATCATTTATTTTATTTATCAGCGGCTCCCATACTGTATTTATTTCTGTGCTAAACATACTGGGAAGGTCCTCATAGCAAATGTCTAATTCTCCAGTGTCCTTTTTTGCCCTGTATTTTCACTTCATTCCACTGGGGCTGATGACTATCCAACACAGACCAGCCATTTCTGATTTCACTGTCTCACTCCTCATTGTGACTTTTCAATGTCCCTGCAGCCTTACTTTGAAGTGGTGGCCTATTTCACCTTTATATTCTCTGTCACAACTGCAAAGAATCGAATACATGCAATACTTGGTCATGTGTTGGGTCTAATTAGGCAGAGATTTCTTCATAGAATGGAATTGCTTCTAAATATTGTCCTGATGTTGTATGGGTGACCGATTTACTGAATCTCTTCTGATATGACATTGACATAAGATCGAAAGACTAACATTTTTCCGTTCTTCCTCCTTGACCCCTTCTGTCATGTTTGCCAGGTAGTTGTTGTTCTGAGAAAAGGGTATGCTTGATTCTAATCATTTCTTGTTGGTATGCGTTTGGGTCGACACTTTGAGTGTAGACATCAATCCTTTTTCTTTTTTTTCACACTGTATGGATGGTGGAAACACCAAAGATGAGGACAATAGTTTGATTATAAATAGTGTAAATAGCTCCTAATCCCAGAAATTGAGACAGAAACGGATTATTATATTTTGTTCAACCATTTGTTATAGTAATTGTTTTGTGTTTTCTTCAATGTATCAAAGTAGCATTGGCAAGCCAGGTTCAAATTCTAGCCAAATCTGTTAGATGTTTTCTCTAATGACCTTTCCAAAGGCATTAGAGCAAAAGTCCATCTTTACTTCAATTATGGGTTAATTCCAGGGCTCAAAAACCACTCAAGGTACATTACTGAGTGAGGTGTATGATGTGAATGTAAGAAGAGGAAGAGAAGGCTATGAAAATATGGAGGGTAGATAATGATTGACCCTTGATTTGAAGACATTATGGTTGTAGTGTTGGAAGTATCTATGCAGGAGCTTGTTCCACAAGGCAATGGTTGGGTAGGGGACTCCTTACAATTGGAATAAGGAGGGAATGTGGGTAAGACAACTCTAAATACTAATTGTGGGATTGTTTACTCATGGTTTGAAACGCTATACAAATGGGTAAACGTTGCATTATATATCTGGATTTAGTGATGTATCACAATTGAAAGCCTCCACAAAAAATGCAGAGTAATAATATTTTGGATTACATAATCCTCTGGTATATAAGATTCTAAAAGTTAAAGAAAGAACAAAAAACATTGGAATGAAAAAAAAACAAAAAATGGCATGCTTACACTTGTAAAAAAAAAAAGGAAAAAAAATTTTTTTTCTTATATATTCTTGTAAGCAATATTGCCCCCCCCCCCCCTTATGTGATTTGCCATATCTCACGGAAGATAATTGATTTTATTCCTATTCAAGTTTCTGTTTTGTGCTCCTTACAGGGATTGTTTTAAAACTAGTATTTAATATTTTTTTACTTATTATAAATTTGACTTCTCTACCAAAATATTTATGCTTACAAATTAACTTCCAAACTGATTATGTTTGTTTGTTTTTTCAGTGTGTGGCAACGATCTATGGTAGTATCCTGGCCATTGTATTATACAAAAAACTGACAAAGAAGTCACCTGCTCCAGCAGCAGTTAAAGCCAAATGATGATAACATAATGGATTATATGTATATAGATGGAGATTAGTCTTTTTTACAAATGAGACTAGTCTCTTTCTCTCAAATGAAGTAGTGACTTTTTGGTAAACAAAATAAAATCAGATTTCACCATGTTTGGAGTTTTTTTTTGTTTTTTTTAATCCTAAGATCATGATTTTGTTGCTGAAATGTTTTAAAATTAGAATTTAAAACAGTCTTAACAAATGAATTGGTGTGTAGGAAATAAAATACAAATATGGATTTTATAAGTTTCAGCTTTAAATTATATATTTAGCCTCTTCTTGATCTGAATTTTTTTTTTTCTCTCTTCAGATCTTCGTAGAGTCAGTTGAATTACTCATTAAATTTTTCCCTAATTTATTAACTTTAAATGTTTGACATTTGAAAATTGTTAATTCTGTAATCTATGAAGCAACAGTTGCTTATTTAAAACTTGGTGGCAAATAGTTTGACTTTGGGTTCAACAAGATTTCATTTCAACAATTAATTTTCTAAAGCAAAGATTCCTGTCTGCATTCAGATTGAAATTTGAGTCACTGTTTGTGAATAGGAATTTTTGATAAAAAATATCCTGAAAAAATTTTTATTTGTGAAGTCATAACAGCATTTGACTAAATGAAAACAATTATTTCATAGCACTGTGTGGACACCTAGAATGTTCAAGTCATTAAGCTTTCAAGTAGGATGTCATCATTTTCCTTTAATTATTTATTAAAGAAAAATAGATTATGAAATAATTGTGCAAACTTCTTTTTTTTTTTTTTTTTTTTTTTTCCATAAGTTGAACCAAAGTTTCTGGAGAGGCAAGCAATGTTTTGATATTGTCTTTTGAAAACTATGCTACAGATTTTTTTTTTTTTAACAACAGATTAATCTCCAAATGTAACATTTTCATTTCTGTATAATTTTTGGGTGATATTTTTCATTTCTTTTTAAAGATTTTTTTTTTTATTTCTGACATACTGAAGTATTGGCTGAACTGAAAATAAGATCTGGTCTTCTAGCTGCAAATGTTAGTTTTGATCTGTGTTTAATTTTATATTACGTTATGAATTTTTATCAAAATGCAAGAACCAAATAAATTATCAATTTGTGTTTTGAAATAAACCAGATTACTCACCTCAACAATTCTTTTCGTTTTATCTTGCAAAGTCTTACTTGATAACAAAGCTGTTCAGCTCTGAACATTTTTTTTTTTAGTCCAAGTTTTACAAAACTGAGTTTTCAAAGGCACTAATATTGATAAGTATATTTAAATAAAAAGAATTAAGTTCTGTTCTATTTCTCAAGTCTCAACACTTGAGTCTTTTCAAACTTAGTTCATATTGGTTTTGTAAATTAATACCAGGTTTAAAATATCTTTCACTAAATTTTACATTATATCAATTTGGATTCCTCTGTAAATCTTGGATCTGTATTGATCTTCACTCTTGAATTTTTTTTTTTCTCCCAGCAAGCATTGCTTGTCATTTTGAATTCCAAAGACACATACAATTAAAACAGCATTTGTACAGGCCATGGGCACCTTGAAAAGTCTTGGAATTTGACTCAAAGAAAATGTCTTTAAAAATAACATTCCAAAGTTTGCAGGCTAATAATGACATGTATCTCTAGCTTTTATTGTCAGTGTGAAAAAATTAAATTATTAAAACTTATTTAGCATTTATAATATTGCTTAGCTTTATATTAAAAGTTAAATCTGGCAACTCTGTCCCTTTACTTTTGTATTCCTGTCATAGATGGCTACAAAATGTACAAACATGAATGACTCCTAGACATTTGGCTAGATGTCAAACGTGAATGACGTTTTATTTCCAGTGAAACTGCAGATTTTTGTGTCTGTTTTAAGAGACATTGAACTGATTCTGATAAAATAGTGATAAATCATTGCTTCCTTTCCTTGCAGGTGATCTTTTTAGCATAATTGTGAAATAGTTAGCATGAAGATTTGTAAAGGAGAAGCACACAAAAATAATTACATTTTCCAAACTGAATTTGCAAGAATTTTGTCTAACCCAAAGATCAAGTGTGGATTTCTGGCAGATAGGGCTATGTAAAATGTATCAAAAGATCTGTTTGTCTTTGTTGCAATTCTGTATGCAATGTTCATCATCATTGAGAAACTTCTGGCAACGGCTCCCCTTAGATACCTTCTTATAAAGTCACTTGCATGACTGAACCCTAGATCCATTTGTGAAAAAAAAATCTGCCACATAAGGCAGTCTAAAGATGTTTTCTGTCCATCATCTGGGAAAGACAAGTCAACCAGTCTGTACAAAGTGTTCAACAAGGAAGCTGCTGCTGGAAATATTGCTTTCAAAAATTTCAGCAAGCATGAAGACTGAATACTTTGTTCTTTTTCTTTTTTAGCAACAAAATATAAAAACTGTAGAAAGTTGTTCGCAGATTGCTGGTAATCTCTCACAAACAGGCCTCGGTGGAAAGCTGTTTCTCAGACAATAAGAAAATTTCTACTGACAATATGAAATAAGCAGACTGGTCACAGTGCATTATCACAGATTATTTGGCTATGGCAGTGCTGGGAATGTTCCCATGACTAAGGCTCTTCTCTACAGTGCTTCCAATGCCAGAAAAGCATACAATCAATACCATAAGGCTTAGAAGGGGGGGAAAACAAAAAAATAAAAGCAGCTGGACAAAAACAGAAATCCATGCTTATAGAAATTGAAGATCAAAAGTTACACAAGATTTGCTCAAGTCATCTGACAGTTATGCAGAGAAAGCTGAGCTGACTCAGAATTTCACACTTATTGTAAAATTCAATGCCATGTGAAGATCTGCAAAAGGACAAATCGATAGATATTCAAATTGGAACAGGAGCTGAATGCTAAACTAGATGAACTGAAAAAATGTTAACATCATTGTGCTCTGTGCAATGAAAACTGAGTAGTAAGGGGTAGCTAAAATTGTAGTCTTTTTGGGAAAATTTCTATTTGTAGTTCTGTCCATTAAAACCATTATACTTAACTTCACAATAAATGTGCAGCAGTCAAGAATTTTTGTGACATTCACAAACCATGAGTAGATAGCAGAAATGTCTAGCAGTAAGAATTAAAATGTGTAATTCAAAATTTTCAAGTGGAGTAGAACTACAAGCTGTGTAGAATGCTACAAAATGTGTAACATAAACGGGTCTGCACTCAGTTTTTTTAGCCTTCAACACTGATTTCTTCACTGCAGATGTGACATGGATTATTGGAACCAGGTGTAGCTTTACTTTAAACATTTCATCTGTCAATCTATTAAGATAAATCACAAAGTTTGTGTTTATGAAATTGATGACAATTTACTGTGTGTGCGCGTGCATATCAGATTCAGTCCTTGAAATGAAACTTCTTAATTTTTTTTGATTTTTTTTTTTTTTTTTTTTTTTTTTTTTTTTTACACAGATCTGTGAAAACTCTGTATAAAAAAAAAAACAAAATAGAAACTATTTGAAATTAATATTTCTAATAAAGTTTCCATTTTGGCCTAGTTGTGGGTATTAAGGAAAAAAAAGAAAAAAAAAAATTTAGAAGTTTACCACTTGACTAAAAATCAAATTTGAAACTTTTCAGATGTTTGTGAGGCTGTACACTAATTTTGTGCTAATGATAATATAATACC
This sequence comes from Acanthosepion esculentum, assembly GCA_964036315.1. NCBI lineage: Eukaryota > Metazoa > Mollusca > Cephalopoda > Sepiida > Sepiidae > Acanthosepion > Acanthosepion esculentum. Next base: position 99,808,075 of record OZ038481.1, read on the forward strand.
TTGTACAATAGTCTTAAAATAAGAATGGGGAGGTATGCTTTGTTTTTTTTTAAATAATCTCCAGAAAAAGGAAGAAATTAATAAAAAACGAATGTAAATTTAAATTTTTTTATTTTAATAAATCACTTTCATAATTTTAGGATTCATCCAAAGTAGCAATTTTATTTTTTTTTATTACTGAAATTCAATTTAATTGTTGATGATTGGTTTTTTACCATGTTGGTTACTTTTAAGTTGAATTCACATTCAACTTTTTTCCTTTTGCATACTAAAAAGCTTCAAAAATTCAATCACTGTTCTGGTGGGCCGACCTAAAATAAAATAAATTTTATATCAATTTAAAAAAGAAAAAAAATAGCACAAATATAGTTATAACAGTAATATACTTGGGCTTTTTTATGTCTTAAATGTTAAAATATGGAACAATAAATGCCAGGACTATCTGAGAATCATCCAGCCATTTAATAGAAAAAAAGAGTGTGAGGAGCCTATCTAGGACAATGGCACATGAGTTTCCTTCAAAGTACTCCTGTTAGAACTTAACATACCACTTTAAAAAAAAAAAAATCAATGTAACAAGTCCTCTCTTGGACTGTAGAGGGATTGACATATTGATGTGATGTTTTACTAAAATATCCTGCACGAGACTTCATTGATCTACTTGCTAGGACATTGTGAATGTGACAGTAACACAACTAATTTCACTTAACATCTTACTGCCAATTGAGTAATCACACAGAGTATACAAGCATGTGCAGTAAGGTTCCCTCTAGCTACGTATCAAGTTGCATCAAGGCCACACAACTAGTTCTTGAAATATTCAAAATGGCTGGATACTTTCCAAACAGACCTTACATTATTATTATTTTAAAAAAAAAAAAAAAAAAAAAAAAGTCTGTAAATAGACACATTTGGTTTCTGCAACATTTCTAAAGAAATGCACTGTTCCCTAACAAATTTTTCCTTCCTATTGAATAAATACTCCAGATTATGAATATAAATTTTAAGAAGGGCCTTCAGTTTATGTAAATTCATTATAAATGAATTCCTCTTTACAACCCCCAAAAATAAAATGCTCATAGCACATGATAAAACTCTTACTAACCTTATAAAATTGAAAATAATTTCAAGTTAAAATAAAAAATGACAAACTGGAAAATTTTTTATCACACGTTTCAAGAAATTTTCCAATTTGTCATATTTTTCTAAATACTGTTTGTTGATATACAAAATTATATATTGTTATATCAAGTTAAAATAAAACAAAAATGAATATTTATAGTATTTAAGGCATATTCTTACTTAACTTTTTTATGATTGGTAAAATAACGCTTGCATAAAAAATTTCAAATAGTTTCAAAACAGCAGTAAAATAAGAATTCAAAGCATATTCTTATTTTTACCCATTATTATTTCCCTTACCATTATTTTTTTTTGGTGGGGGTCAATTTAATAAGAATTTACATGGCAAAATACCCCACCACCATTTCTTAAAATGTAAAAAATTTTTTTCAAATATTTTTACGCATATTTGTGATAAGGAAAACTTAAAATGTTCTTGGATAGGTGCATTTCTGTAGAAACAGTTTCTTCAACAACTTTATGATCAAATTTACTGATTTTATATTATTTTAAATAAGGATACTTTTGGTTTTAACATTTTTTGAAATAGTTGTTAAAACCAGAAGTATCCATATATAGCTAAACAGAAAAAAAATCTTATTCCAAAGACAGAAAGATATGCCTTATATGAAGCAAACAAATTCTTGATATTATTTCTATTTTCTGAAAATAATTTTAAATGTAATGCATAATTTCATCAACTGAGTCATTTTATTTTTATTTGATTTTTCTCAAAAGTATAAAAATAAAGTTAATAAAAACATCAGAAAAATATGTATGCACCAGTAGGGTTTGTAAATTGGTTTTGCTTTCATTAACCAAGCAAGTTCCTGATACTTTAGTAAATATGATAATGATAAAAATTACAGGAGAAAAAAAATTGAAAAGTATAGAAATAAATTCCTAGATTCATGGAGTTATAACTGAAGATCATTGTCAAAAAAAAATTTTTTTTTTTAAATTTGCATCAGACTAACTCCAAATTAGAGAGAGTAAGAAATCACTTTGCTTACCTGCCATTCCTCCTCCAAGATATGGAACCTCATCTTTATTCATCATTACACCTGCAATATCTATGTGGATCCATTGATTTTCACCAACAAATTCCTGCAACAATGAAAAATAAAAGTTAAAACAATACATTTATAAATAAGATAATTTTTATAGAATCCACTTTCAGTAAGTTATATAAAGTTAATGCATTGTTTTTGACTTCTAATGAAAATTTACTGCAAAATTGATTTGGAAGTAATCTTATCGTGTTTGATATAACTTTCAGTCATAAGAACACAAACTTGGTCTCACATCTTCAAATAAAATACAATACATTTCTAATGGTAGCTTATTTGTGATAGTTGGTAATGAACTTACTCTAAGAAAAGCTGCAGCTGTGCAAGATCCACCAGCACGACTGTATTTACCAATATTATTCAGGGCTGCCAGTTGAGAGAAAGTCATTTGGCTTGTAAAGTGTTGGAATAAAGGCATTCTCCACAGACGGTCTCCAGTTTGCCTCCCTGCCTACAAAAACAAAAAAGGCAGATGTTTTTGCAAGATTTATTATTAGTTTAAAGAGTGATACTTACAAGAGGTGTGGATTCAGGATTTTGAGGACAGGAAAAATTCATGGAAAGCACAACTGGAAATTTTTGTTCTTAAGATTAAATAATTATCAATCAGTTTTATTAGGGTTTTTCACTTATAAAATTCCTTTATACAGGGTGCGATGGATAAATTCTCATCTAAATTATACAAAAATGAAAATAACACTGACATCTAATTTTAACAGATATATTAATATTATTTTAACAGATAATAAACTAGATTAAAAACCACCCTATCAGGCAGCATTTAAGCTAGCTCCTGCAGAAGGTTCTTGATTAGGCCTTCATCACAATAGGTAGGGAGGAGTATATGTGATAGGCAACAATAAACTATAGAAGAACTCAAAATTGATTACTCCATTTAAGTACTGCATTAATATTTAAGCTTACCTTTTAAAAGTTTAACGATAATTCTTTTGCCAACACTTAATTTAAAGACAATTTGATGTATGTAGGTCCTTACTTTCCATACAAGCAATTATTTTTATTTCATGGATGACTTTCGCTGGATTTCACAATTTTGATTATTCCCAAATTTATTTCGAAATTATAAAAATTGTTATTGTACAAAAAAATTTGTCACAGAAAAACAATGGTGTTTTATCATTTTCTAATATGATAGGAAGTGATCAGTTCCACATGTATCCTGATGGGTTCTCCAAGTGTAGTCTATGTATATGGCAGCGTTGCATATTGTTAGGTCTATGTTAAAATACAACTTCTATTTAGCCCATAACACACAATATTAGGTAAGAATTTTATCCTTGGAACAGCTGATGAGATATATTGGTTAATACAATGTCACACATTGACAGATACTGTACCTACTTACTGAAAATCATACATTCTAATTTTCTTAGTTTTAAAAGGTACCAATATTTATGCCTATTGCTTGTGAATATAATTTAGATAGCGCCTTGTAAACAATAACCTAAAAATGGTATAGCCCATGAAGAAATATGCATATACTCCTGAGGAACTTCACCAATATTTTTGCAAGCAATGGGTCTTTCTGTTTGAATTTCTAGGTTATCATTATTTACCCAATTTTTTTTTTTTGTCCTCATCTTTGTTGTCGTCATCACAACATCCAAATATAAGTAGTGTAAATTATGGGTCTTCTTAATTTGGCAGTGAATCAGATAAAGATTTAAGACAAATTGTAATGAAGTCAGTGAAAGCAAAGATTATCCTGGAATAGATGTTGATATGATGTCAGACATTTAGTAAACTCTTATAATCTATAGAAAACTCACTAGGGAAAAAAAATTACTTTTGTCAATAAAATTGAAAAAAAAAACATTTATTATATATCATTCAGGTAAAAAATAAAATATTATTTACAATATATGCAGAATAACTTATGCAAAGTTTATGGAAAAAGGGAAAATTGTCAAAAAGAATCTGATCAATAATTTTAGGTTCTTACCTTTTGCAATAAATTCCAACATGCTGAGGAATTGGTAAAAGTACCAGCAGCAGCAGAGCCTAAAGCCACACCCATAGCACCTTAGAAAAAAAAAAAAAAAAAAAGAGAAAATGACTTGATTTGAATAGAAATAAACCAGCAAAAACTAAGGAAAAATAGAATGCAATTTTAAGAGACATATTTGTTTCAATTGTCTTTTATGAATATTATTAAAAGTAATAGATTACCAGAAAGATAATACTTGATTATAATGTGTAATATTTTTCTTATATTGAAAGTAATCATGCTACCAACACTGGCCACCAATTCAGAATAAATACCAAATTTTAGATAATTTTTTTCAGTAGAATTGTTTGTTTTTATAAAATATTATATAAAAATATTATCTTTACCTACAATTTAAATATTTCCGTTTTACAAATTAATCTTAAAAATTTCTATTTATTACCAAACTGCATAGCAAAGGCAAACTTTCACGCTACAATTTATGTAGGTCTTCATGTTGAGTTTGAGACCCTCACCAACAAACTTGGGAGTTCTTTTCTTTTCAGAATAATCAGTGTGAGGTTTCCGAGTTGCCGTACCTTCATAATCACCATTAGACTCATCCAACTTTTTCCAAATCCTCTGCACTGTCCTCAGATTGACACCCAAACACTCTGAAATGTTTGTATTGGAGCTTTTGGCCCAAATACCAAGCAGTACAGTATGCCATTTCAAAATTTCTGGCAGAGTGAATTGCATCATGTGGTCTTTTTCTCAGATGGTGCCCAACTGACCCTATTATACTGTGCAGTTGACAAAATCAAAAACAAACGCACATACATAAAATTAAAAATATAAAATGACGACAATTTACCCTGTAAGGTAATTGAAATCTGGAAGAAATATTATTTTCATACTGTTCTATCAATAGCAAATATGAAACTCTTTTCTCCATGCAACATCTGTGATTTCAAATATCCATTTCCCTTGGAAGATTCATGATAGAATCCACAGAACATTACCTGTGAACAATTATTTCAGGTTTCAAAATTCTAATATAAAGAAACCAAATTCTAATTTTAAACATTGTATTTTTTTTTAATAATACTTCATATTTTCAATAAAAACCTAAACTTTTGTATATACAATTTGAATATTCTTAATATTCTTATGTAAAGTATAGAATAAAACAATGAAAACTAAATTATATAATGCTCACTTTCTCTCCCTATATAAGAAATAGTATAATTATTTCATCAAATTTTCACTACCCCAAAAGTTACAGTACTGGATCCTGTATGACATTTCCAAAAACAATGGGAGTTACTTAACAAAAACCATCTCCTCTCCAAGGAAGTGTGGATAATAGATATTGGCACAGAAAGTGAATGAGGCATGACAAGTTCAATTCTCACTCAATTCTGCTTTGTTCAATTTCTGAGAATGCCCATGGAAAAGGCAGGAATCCCTCTTCCTCCAGCTATGGGTTAAATAGCAGGAGCAGACTGGGCTCTCATGCTTAGGGGTGACAACCAGTTTAAAAGGAAAACTGAATTCAAAACCATTCTGAAGAGGGTTAGGCTCAGTCAGGTTATCTTGCTCTAGACACCCACTGCTGCTAAGGCTGCAGTAAACGTGGTGTCTTTAAGACCCTAGATTATAGGATATACCCCCACCAATATTACTCTCTATTTTTAAAATTAAAAAAGACATTTTAGAAATTAAATTATTCCATGATGTAGTAGATCATCAAGTTACAATACAGTGTCCTTTATGGCATTTCTAAAAGCAATGGGAGTTACTTAACAGAAACCATTTCTACCCCAAATAACATTTAACAGGTTGCACAGGGTTACATTGTTCCAGTTAAAGAGAGTACTATATGATCTAACCTGCTGTAAGAAGTGCACGCATGCCTTTCCAGGGGGCCTGGGCATTAGTATGAAATGAACACACAAAGTATCTCAACCAGATTTTGAACTCTGTTTGCCAATTCTATTTTCTATGCTGTGAACCGTTAAGTCAACTTTTCTGCTACAGAAGTAAACAAAACTTTGCTAAAAATGAAGATACTGATTACATCACAAAGTCAACCAGAAAACAAAATGACTTAAACTCAGTGTAAACAAGGTGAGCAATAACTGAGCTTTACAAAAAAGAACTATTAGGTTGGTTAAAAAATAATGTCGTTTTTTGACGTTCAAGATCATGTCAAAAATGACATTATTTTTGCACCAACCTAATAGACAAAGTATCTCTAGACATGGTCAGCAGAACCTGAACACTATCCCACCATAGATTAGAGAGCACAACGGCCAAAACATTGTGATAACAACAAGAAAGATGAGGACAATAGTATAAGGGCAAAGAAGAAAAACTATACTTAACAAATCATTGTTTTGTTGATAATTAAACAGCTTTTCTATTGTGGGAAGACTTGGCAAGGAATACCATAAATTAAACAAATAACCATTAATTAAATGTCAAAAGATTAATTTGTTGGACTGGCTTTATTTCAACATCTTCATACTAAATAAATGAATAAATCCACTCACCAGTTAGAGTTGCCATATCAAGGATGAACTTTGGATTAAAACTGCTGGCATAACACAAAGCATCAGCCAAAATCAATCGCCCCTCAGCATCCGTATTGTCAACCTAGGAGCCATAAGCAGAAAATTTAAGAAAATGAATATAATTTATCATCTAAAATTGAAATAGTAGTGAAGACATTCTTTCTCTGTAATTATGTAGTCATTAAAGCAAAAAAAATGTAAATATATGAAAAATTGGGATTTAGATGGGTTGATTTACTAGCACACCAGCCCCAAGGGTCAAGATATGAAAGAAAAGACCAATACCTGAATTGTTTTTCCATTCATTGCAGTAACAACATCCCCAGGTTTCGTAGCACTTCCACTTGGCATATTTTCACATAAAGGAATAAAAGCTGAAAAATAAAAGACAAATGATTAAATATTTAACAATTTAAAAAAGATGAATTTTATTTTTAATCAGGTTTTTCTAATTTGTTTAAATAACTGAGTGCTCTATTTAACTAACCAGTTTACAACTTTTCCTTTTATAAATAGATATTTTGGATAATTTTTTAAAAAATTATTTTGGAGTCACTTTTATTTAGAATTCATTATTTGCTATCTAACCAGAAAAATTCATCTATAAAATTCTTATAGACAAAATTGTTTTTTACCAAATTAGGCATTTTAGCAAATGGTTACAGATGCATCTAGACTGTGGATAAATTTTTCATGCCCATATTTATATACTTGTAAAATCAATAAAGTCATAGAGTGATCAACAAATCAAACAGAGAAACTAGGAAGAGAAAATTTGACAACTATAAGACTGGAATTTTGGTTTGTTTTATTTAATAAGAGATATCCTGGAGCACTTCATCACAGTCAACCATAATTAAATATCAAAAGTAAAATTTCAACCTTTTAAGTTTATTGGCAGCTGAAGCTTAGTAACACCAAAAACAGTTCCAACAACACAAGCTGCTCCACCCATATCTGCCCTCATTTTGTCCATATCAGCTGAAGGTTTTAAAGAAATGCCTCCTCTAAAAGAAAATAGCAAGAATAGTCATATGAATTATAGATATAATATACAGGGTTATTCAAAAAGAAAGAGCAGATTTCAAAAAGTTAATAAAAACTTAAGAGACAGATAAAATCTAAGAAAAATAAATGAAATTTAATAAAAAAAATGCTAAGAGATAGAAACACATTCAACACATTACTGGATTAGAAGAGTTTTATTAAAATTCTAAATATAATTTTCTTGAACAAACAATTGTTGGTGGAGTATACAGAAAAAAGCAGTGTCAAGAGAAAAACTGTCCTTTTGACACACTATTTATTTTTATTTTTAATCAGTTACTAATGTTAAACTTTGCCAAGTTATTATGCAGTAAATGTTGTTGTTGGTTTATTTCTTCCTTGGATTTGAAGACAATTATCTGTCCATCTACTGAAGAGTCCTCCAGCTTGCACTGATTGTTCAAAATAGAGATCAACTGAATTTATGCTTTAGGGTTAGAGGTCTTCTTTAGTAGCTCAGTGAGTCAAGGTTACTGCTAAATTGTAGGTTTTTGGCAGAGTAGCCTTCTCTTAGTTCAAGTGCCTGTTAGAGCTAAAGTATAAACTTCTTTTATTTGCCTATAGACAGGGGACTAGACAGATGGGAAAAATCCTTGACTTGAATGGATTCATAGCCTTCTCAAAGACATGAATACAAATCACCCCAAGCTACAATCTCTAGAAGAATTCCGTTTTTCATGCTAATAACCATTATCTGATTCCTCAGAGATTATGTCAATGTGCAAATTAATAATAAAACCATGACAAGGGAAAGAGATTAGGATTATAAAGAGTATTAAGTTTGTAATTATGGTGCATATTTACAATTTGTTGTTTTTTGGGGTAAAGTACTTTAAAAAATTAATTTCCTACTGAAATTTTTTTTAAATAATTGCCATATAAAGTAAAATAAAAACAGCTTTTAAAAATTATATTCCTTTCATTTTTTTTTTTCAGAGGGAATGTAACCATTGATTCTTGGAATTTACCTTCAACCCAAAATATAAGGAAATTTCAGCAAAATAGAAACCAAAAAAAGACTGTTACATCAAACAATTTCATTCAACAAAGGAAAAGAAAAATACAATTATCAGATTTGCTAACAAACTTCACTTTCTTGCTGAAAAAAAAATGAAAATGACTTTAATATACTTTAATAAAGAAAATATAATTATATTCAACTCAATTTTCTTTTTTAAATACAAATATTACTTACGAATCAAAAGTGATGCCTTTTCCCACAAGAGCAATAGGAGGTAAGGATTCACCACCACCATTCTCATAACTCAGTTCAAGGAAGCACAAAGGTTCACGAGATCCACGTGACACAGAAAGAAAAGCACCCATCTTCTGACTTTCCACCCATGTTTGATCCCTGGTCAAAACATATAGTTAATTAAATTGATGTCTAAAAGAAAATGCTACTAAAATAAAAAATTAATAAATATATAGTTTTTTTTTAAAGCCCTTTTTATACAAGCAATTTTTCAATTTTTTATAGCTTATAGCTTAAGATGACTCTTTTGAGCCAATGTATTTTTAACATACAAAGTAAGTTTTTTTTTAAGGGTTGAACAAAAATGTCCCAACAGTATTATTCTGTAATAAATTATTTACAAAACTGAACAGGTATTAAGAGCAGATATTTTCTTGGGTCTTCAATGTCCCAGTAGGATCTACGAGGTTAAATTAAGGGCATGACTGAAAATTTAGCAAATTAAAAAAAAAAAAAAAATTCTTACACCTTGGTTATGAATTCATTTTGTGATGATTTCAATCCGTGTTACTTACCTAACTGTCACTTGACATAATCCTGATAATTTCTCATTGACCATTTCTGTAAACTTGGTTGGTGTCAATATATTTGAAGGCATTTCCATTAGAAGTCTGGCAAAATTTTGAGCCTCTGCATAAATGGTGCCAAGTTCCCAATCTGCTTTAATTTTAGTTCTTTAAAAAAATTAACAAATAGATGAATAAACAAAGGTTTTATAGAAAGCCTTAAAGATTAATAAATGCCCTAAAAATTAAGTTTTGCAACAATGAACATATTCTTTTTCAAGACATTTCAATGAAGTTTTGTTTCAAAAGATACTTTGGATTTTCTCTAGTGAAATAATTCTCACAGCATTTCTCATTTATACACAAAACTGCTTAGTTATATAATGTTACTTGATAATGAATGATGAATATGTCAAATGCTGTTGAGAAAAAAAAACAAAAAAAAACAGAACAGCTCAATGAAAATGTTTTTTTTTTCAAACATGTATTTGATTAATGGTATAAATAGATAGGCAGTGGAGTAATGGATGGTGGCTCAAAATGAGAAATATGAGAGCAGAGTTCGAATTCCAGTTGAGTTTGATACAATCATCCTTGGGAAAGGTATGAATCCATCTTTTTTCCACCCAACTATGGGTAAATAGCAGCAGAGTCTGGGCTCTATAGCCTTTGTTGGCAACTAGTTTAGGAGAGTGAAAACTGAATTCAAACCAGCCTGGAGAGGGTTGGATTCTGTCAGGCTTCCTTAGGACACACCACTGCTGCTATGACTGCATCACATTTGGAGCCCCTAAGATCCCAATGGGTTATGAAACTCATGATTGTGTTAAAGATAAACTATTCAAAAGAAGAAATTAAGGATATGAAATACATATAATAATATATGTATATTTCATATCTTCAATTTTCCCTTTTTAGTCATGGTGCACAGCTATTTTATTTTTTTTTTCTTCAATTGAGCTTCTGATGAGAGACAAATGAGAACTGGTCAGTTTTTTTTGCTCCTTTTTGTCTTATTTTTCACTTTCAAATTTGTGACACTATGAGTCGGATATATGCGCACGCGTGTGTGTGTGTGCGCCCGCACATCTGTGTGTGTGTATATATACACCCCCACATCTGTGTGTGCGTGCGCGCGCACGCATATGTGCGAGAAGATTAGTTAGATTTGACCTGGGCATCAAACTTCAAGACCAAATGATTAGATTAGGAATCTAGATAAAAACATATGGCGAAAAGGGTAGATAAGTGTTAAGTACTTGTCAAAATACTAAGATAGGAAAAAGACCGGCTCTGGTCAAAACTTAAAAGGGTTTGAATTTAATGTCCCTGAATCGGAGTCAGCTAGGCTAAGAAATATTTTTATGTCCACTTTCTTCAAAGAGAGAAATGGTCATGAAAAAGTTATGGGTTTATTCGTGGGTGTCCCTTGTCCGGAAATGAGGAAAGAGGATTCTCCATATATACGGCAGCGCTTTGGGCCACGGGTAGTTAGACTTAGTTTAGGTTCGAGGAAGGTTGATTTAGGCCGGAGCACGTAACATCGAAGAGCGACCCATTAGCAGCCGGACATTGTTAGTTAGGATATATTTTTTTCGCCAGCCGAGAATCAACCAAGAGTTATCATCCACAAAAAGGTCACACACCTTCTCTCCTCTTTTCGTCTTACCCAAGTTTGTAGTTGTGTTTTTCTTTTTCCTGTGAGCCTGCCTCTCGCTCGATCCACCGCACAGAAATTCTACGACGTGGGGTCAGTGTCTTTGTGCAGCGAGTTGCAGAGGTGGGTAGTCTCACATTGGCGCCGCCGACCAGGACCGACCTTGGGTTGCACGCTAGTACGATAGACTTTGTGGAGGAAGGAGAAGGAAGGAAAGATCGAATCGTCCGATTAAACACTCAATATATGTGCATAGGTGTATGTGTATATATGTGTAAATGAGTGAAGACTTTGATAATCCGATAGACACAGATACGTGTGTGTAAAAAAAAAAAAAAAATAAAAAAATAAAAAATTTTGGAAAAACAAAAAAACAACCAAACCAAAACAAAAACAGACGAACGACGAAACAAAGACAGATAAAAACAGAGCAAAAAGGAGGAAAGGGAACAGTTAAAAAGAAAGTGACGCAGAGTGAGAGAGAGAAAGGAAGCAAGAAAGGAGGCACAGACAGATACACACTCCTTTCCCCCTTAGAGAACGGACACTTCAAGTACTGGAGATTTTTTTTTTTTTTTTTAATTTTTACTACATCTAGGAGGACGACTGCAATGAACAAGTAAACAAACACTTTAAAAAAAAAAAAAAAAAAGAAAAAAAAAAAAGAAACAGAAAAAGGGAATCTATTCCGGTCCCTGCAAGGTAGGCTGAAAATTTGTTCTTTTGTTTTATTTTTTTTTTGGTCCTTGTTGTTTCTAACTAGTGTTTCTGGCTGGCATTTAATAGAAAAATGGATAGGATAGATATTTTTAAGGTAGTCACAAGTGGATCCAAGATCCCTATATTCACGGGAAAAGCCGGTGCGTTTCCGGCCTGGGGGGAAGCTCTGAAGAAAAAGGCTAGAATTTACCAACTTACACAGACAGAGTTAGTGAATCTGGCTTATGACTATTCGGACGGGGTGGTATCGGAGTACATAGGATTATATTTAGATGATAATCCTGAAAGTAACTGGGGAGACCTTTTAGAACAGCTGACGAACCAGTACAGTGATTATACTAGTGCGACTGATGCTGCTAGGGCCTTAATTAAGATTAAGCAAAGGGAAGGAGAAACTCTCTCAGAACTAGCAAGTAGAGTTTTAGGATTAGCTAAGGTTGCATACAAAGACGCTGTTCAACGTGATGGGGAGGCGGTGCAAGCGCAGCTAGCTGAGTACTACACGGACGCTATAGAAAATGCGTTCGTAAGAGAAGACACAGCAAGGGCGGCCCCAGCCTCACTTGCGGAGGCGTTTGCAACAGCAGGAAAGAGTCTTAGGCTCTATAATAGGCTCACAGCCACCCAGGGGAGGGGAGAAGAAAAGGGATGGTCAAGAGATACGAGAACGGGGTGGACAGAGACTCCTCCTGTTGCTTGGGATCAGGGGGATCGTGGCCATTCGGGCTATCGTTGGAGAGACCACCCCCATGAAAGGGGCTGGAGAAGGCCACTCCCTGACCCAAGACAACCGGGGTGTTGGGAGTGCGGACAGCTGGGTCACATACGGAAGGAGTGCCCCAGAAAGGAGGGTGCATCCGGAGGTAGGAGGTTTGGAAGGATCCAGGGAAACGTGGTGGGGGGCACCCAGAGGGAAATCAGTGTGGCCCAAAGTTATGGATTAATTGGTCAGGGCACTGAGTTAACTTGTGAGGTAGAGATAGTAAACAAAAAGGTAACAGCATTATTAGATACTGGAGCATCCATATCAATAATTAAGCGCAAGGATTTGTTAGAATTAGGGTTTATGAGCAAGGATTTAAAACCTGCAGACTTAAGGGTAGTACAGGCTGATGGCCGGGAAATAAAAATATCTGGTATGATATGTCTGCCAGTGATGGTAGAAGAGGTGGTAACTATGCAAACATTATATGTAGCAACCACTCTCTGTAGATCGATGATCTTAGGTAGAGATTGGCTGGAAGGAAACGAGGCGCACATTAGCTTCAACCCGGTTAGGCTGAAATTAAGGGGGAAGGAGATACCACTTGAAAACTGCATGAGCAAGGAATCTATGGTGGTAACCACTGAGGACATTGTTATTCGCCCTCGTACAGCTGTTTCTTGTCAAGGCAGGGTGTCTCCCACAGAAGAACAACGTGGGGGTACTTTTCAAATAACCCCCATAGATGATCCCATTCGTGAAGAGGGGGAGGTTACGCTATGCGAATCAGTGGTGGAAGTTGGTAAAGAAGGCCAGATTCCAATTATGTTGGCTAACACCACTAACACCACAATAAGAATACCTAGCGGCAAGGAAATAGGAAAGGCGGTATCTGCAAGCATAAGGGAGAATGTAATAGGTAAGGCAGATTATGGAGATGGACACACACACACAGCAGTTAATGTTGAAGAAATAGCGGTCGACAATAACCATAAGAGCAGCGCCCCCTCTGACTGTTATCAGTTTGCCTATGGGTTGCTCAGCCTTCGGGGGTTCCATCACCCTACCGCCCTATTATCAGGCGGAGGAAGAATTTGAAACTAGGGACTCTTTCCTTGCTCTCTCAAACGTCTCTTCTAGCAAGTGGGCGGGCCTGTGGGAACCGCTGGTGAAAAAATTGCCCAACTTAACTATGGCTAAATTGCCCCAGCTGCTGGAAAACGTAGATAACATTAATCTACACAAGCTGGTGTATAAGTTGGAGACTCTGGGAAGGGAAATTCCTACATGGTACGATCAACCCACAGGCACCATAGCCTGGTCGTCACTAGGTGTGTGTGTCATGGTCGTAATTGTAATTGTAGTGATATTGATAATCCGGGGAAGGCAGTGGTTGATAAGATGTAGGATTAGAAATATGCCAGAAAAGAGACATAGTGACCAAGATGGAATGTCAGTCAGGATAGCAGGGACCAAGGAAACAAAAGACAGTATAGTTTTCCCAATTATGGACCAATCGGACACTGCATGCTCAGTGGAGTCACCACTTACAAAGCCGCTACAACTTGGCGTCATAAAAACGAATGACTAAAAAAGGAAAAAAAAAAAAAAAAAAAAAAGTAAAACTCGCCAAGCTTAACCATTGAAGGTGAACATTTTTTTTCTCTTCTTTTTTTTTTTTTTTTGTGTTGTTGTATGTAGATGGTGTGATGGATGGATGGGAAGTCAGTCATGTTGACATACCCAGTAAACACAGGGAGAGAGTTTGTGGTTTTGTACAGGGGGTAGTGAAGATCCCTGGTGGAGGAGTGAATTCCACAATGCTTTACAAAAACATTATTCCTGCTACGACACCGAAAGAACTGCGGAAATTATGATGTTCCCACGTCGTAAGGAAAAGGGGAGATAAGCCGAAAAATACTCCTGAATATTTGGATAGGGGTGGTTAAAATTCCCGTGTTCGTTGGGGGGGGGGGGCGAAATGTTGAAAAATTGAAAAATTGAATGATGTTGGAGGTGAATCGAAAAGTCCTCCTGGATTACGGAATAGGAATGAGTCAGGAGCCCCTCAAAATTGTTCACAGGAAAGCAAAGTGGAAGGACTGAAACCAACAATTTTTTTCTTCCTCTCTCCTTATATGTATGTTAGTGTTGTAAGGGGTGGATGATCCCAACCACCCCAGTGCAGTGTTGGCTATGCCGTTGTTTTATTTTGTTAGGGGATGACCGTAACCCTTTGAAATTCTTGTAATTTCGGTTGTTGTTGTCTGTATATTTTTTTTTTGTGTGTGTTGTATACTTTTATTTTGTTTTCTCCTCGGCCGAGAATACATAGTCTCATATTGTATTGTTGAAACCTGTTGTCCACCTCTGATGAGTGGCGATAATTGTTGTGAATTCTGTGGTAATTTGTTTTTGCGACCTGTACATTATTGTATTCTCTTCGGGGATGCCCGAGCAGGGTCATAATGTGCAAGGGGAGATGCATAGTGTCTAATTGTTGTTGAAATTTTTGTGTAATTTATGAAATAAATGACAAAGATGATTGGGGGAGGTGTGTGACACTATGAGTCGGAGATATGCGCACGCGTGTGTGTGTGTGCGCCCGCACATCTGTGTGTGTGTATATATACACCCCCACATCTGTGTGTGCGTGCGCGCGCACGCATATGTGCGAGAAGATTAGTTAGATTTGACCTGGGCATCAAACTTCAAGACCAAATGATTAGATTAGGAATCTAGATAAAAACATATGGCGAAAAGGGTAGATAAGTGTTAAGTACTTGTCAAAATACTAAGATAGGAAAAAGACCGGCTCTGGTCAAAACTTAAAAGGGTTTGAATTTAATGTCCCTGAATCGGAGTCAGCTAGGTTAAGAAATATTTTTATGTCCACTTTCTTCAAAGAGAGAAATGGTCATGAAAAAGTTATGGGTTTATTCGTGGGTGTCCCTTGTCCGGAAATGAGGAAAGAGGATTCTCCATATATATGGCAGCGCTTTGGGCCACGGGTAGTTAGACTTAGTTTAGGTTCGAGGAAGGTTGATTTAGGCCGGAGCACGTAACATCGAAGAGCGACCCATTAGCAGCCGGACATTGTTAGTTAGGATATATTTTTTTCGCCAGCCGAGAATCAACCAAGAGTTATCATCCACAAAAAGGTCACACACCTTCTCTCCTCTTTTCGTCTTACCCAAGTTTGTAGTTGTGTTTTTCTTTTTCCTGTGAGCCTGCCTCTCGCTCGATCCACCGCACAGAAATTCTACGACGTGGGGTCAGTGTCTTTGTGCAGCGAGTTGCAGAGGTGGGTAGTCTCACAATTACCACTTATGATGACTGTAATATTTTTTTCCTTTATTTATTCTCCTCTATATAATAAATGCCAATGTCAGTGTGTCATACTTTTTCAATTAAAAGGGACACAGCTCTCTAATTCTCAATAGCCCATTTTGCAGAAATTTTGGATTCTCAAGTTTCCATTACTGCGATTGTTTTTGGCAATTTTTTTTACGTGATTTTTGTGACAAATTTTTTGTACAATAATTTTTATAACTAAGAAATAAATTTGGGAATAATTGAAATTAAGTGTGAAATCCAGTGAAAGTCACCCATGAAATAAAAATAATTGTTTGTACAGAAAGTAATGACCTATGAACATCAAATTGTCGTTAAGTGGCGACAGAAGAATTATCGTTGAACTTTTAAAAGGTAAGCTTAGATATTAATACAATACTTAAATGCAGTGATCAATTTTGAGTTCTTCTGTAGTTTATTGTTGCCAATCACATATGGCAGCAGTATGCCTCATAAAAAGAAATCTCCAACAGAGGACCAGAGTGCAATCAAAAGAGCCAAGGCTGCAGCAAGGAAATAAAATGAGAACCCAGATCAAACAGCAACCAGGAGAGCTTCCAATGCTGAGAATATGCAAAGACTTAGGGACTCTCAAAGTCCTGAACAAGCCAAAGGCCCAATCAAAAGACGTCAGCAGGAGCTTAAATGCTGCTCGATAGGGTGGCTTTTAGGCTAGTTTTTAAATAAATATGTCGGTTTTTATAACATTACTTAGATTCTGTACCAGCAAAAAGATCTTTAAAAATGTATTTGATTGTTTCTCATGCCAGAAATTTTAAATCACTGGTTAGATTATATATACTGTATTTGATGACATATAAAGTTCCACCAACACCACCACCCTGCCAAAAAAAGCTCAAAATATCTCTCAGATTTTATATGCAAAGTTGAAGTATTTGGTAGCAAAATATCAGTACTTGTAGAGAGCTGAAATCTATAAAAGTATATTATTATTTAATCAAATATCATTGACACCATTATTATTATGAATACTATAATTAAAAACGGGAATTAAGAAAAAAAAAAATAAAACAGGAATTATTTACACATGGACTATTGTTGTTATCATGTTTCAGCCACTGTGCACTCTGAACTTCATCAGGCGGTTGTCAGGACAATAACCTAGAGAATTGAAGTTTTGGTTCATGAATTTGGTGACATAGTAATTCTTAGTTCAACCTCTGGGTTGAACAGTGTGTACTTCATCTCAGTGGAAAATTGGTGAGCAATAACTGAGCAGTGCTAAAAATAAGAACTAGATATTGTGAGGCATGGACAGTGGTATGAGAACAGTCTACCTCCATACATTAAATAATAGGTTCAGTTCAGAATTCCCCGTGGGTTACCCAGATCAATATACACCTAAGAAATGCCAGGAGGGCACAATAGTCCGAATATAAATAGTGTAAATAATGATAACTCCTCATCCTAGAAACTCAGACAGAAATCTGATAATTCAAAAACATTTAAAAATAAAGCATAAAAAAGAAATTTTTTTTTTTTTAAATACACATTGTAATCATAATCCTTTTTAATTAGAGGTTATAATATGCTACTTCAAACTCAGGGAAATTATTTTTTTAAATCCCTCTCACATTGAACTGAATCTAACTAATAGTAATTTCTTTACCTTTCTGTAGGGTTTAAATGTTCCATGTAACAGGACAGATTCATGCTTGGCTTTCTTTTGTCAACTGGCTTCAATTCATCATATTTGTGCACAGACAAATGACATCCTTCTGCAGAGGCTGTAATAAATAACCAGAAATATTTAGAAAAAAAATTAAAGCAAAATATAAGTAAGGTTGAAACAGTAGATAGATAGTTGAGATAAGTAAAATTCCATCCCACATGATAAAGGAGTTAAATTCACTATAGAGAGATACAACTGACACCCAATTGGTCATCAGATACTTGAATATGCAATATTTCTGTGCTATATATGCATAGCACAAAAAGCAACCGCACTGAAAATGTAGTAAAGTTTGTATTATTCAATTATTCTTTCAACAAAGGTTAAGTTACAGAACCTTTAATTGACAAGTGTTGTGGGTAAAGTGTTCAAAATATTGAAGCCAACCTGTAGAATGAAGAATTGCAATCTTTTAAAAATAATTTTTCAAATCTCTCCTGCTCAGCAATATGACCCAGGGAAAGCAGTAATCAAGTGGTGGAGTAATGGCTGCAAGGTATGAAGACCACAGCTTAAAGATTAAATGGTCATTTTTTTATTTTTTTTTAAATACTAAAACATACTAAATGTAAATTTAAAATAAATTGATTTTGGGATGGTTTAAATTTTTTTCAAGTTATGGCGAAAAAAGTTATTCTGAAGTCCTAGAACTCACCAACTGCATCATCACAGGGATCCACAAACACCACCGTCTGATCAGCATCTCTTAGCTGAAGTGCACCTTCTGGAAAACAACAAACAAATATTGACAGTTAGTACAAATAACAGAATCAGAATGAAAATATTCATGTTTCAAGATATTCTAATCAGAAGTAATAATAATAATAACTAAGGGAAATTACTTGCAACGGCTGCTCTCACGTTTTCCCTCCCTTCATCAAGTTCTTCAAGTTCATTGAAGCCTTGTCCTTTTTTTCCAACATGTACCACAGACACTAAAGGAAATTCTTCATCCAGACCAAATAACAATTGGCTTTTGCCTTTCTTAAAAGATTTTCCAAATCTGAAAGAAAAAAAGAAAAAATAGTAGTATAAAAAGTAACAATAATAGTATTTAATTATACTGTTTTATCTAACAGAAATGGCACTAGTTGAATTGATTGGACCACTCATTAAAATATATATATATATATATAGGGAAGAAATTTTTTAGAACAATTTTTGTAAATTAGCATTCATTACACCTTCCACAAGCCATTTGTCTTGTCAGAATAAAAATCATTGATTTTTTTATTATTATTTTAGAAGTGGGGGTTGTCTTGTTTATAATATAAATACCGTCAAATCGATCCCTGATTTCATAAGGAGTTATCTGTACTTTGTTTTTATTTGCAAATGTTAAATTTGAAATTGTACTTACATTATTGATAATTGCATACTAATGATGATATCCTTTTTTCAATTCATAATAGTACACAGTTATCAACGACGTAAACAGTTTCAAACTTGACATTTCTAAAGAAAAGCAAAGTACAGATAACTCTTTACGAAGTCAAAGATTAATTTGAAACTATATTATGAACAGGACACACATTTTAGAATGCTAAAAAAAAAAAATTGACTTTTTCTATCTTTTTTTTTAAATTTTTTAAATTTTAAAACTTCTACCCACATTTGATAGAAACCAAATGTCATGGATAGTGGCTGGTTTCATGAATGCTAATCCACAAAAATTATTCTCCACCAAAAAATTATCTCCCAACTTTTTCTTTCAAAAAGAAGACCAATTAATTTAAGAAACAATATATAATAAATAATAAATAGTACAATAATAATATAGTAAATGTTACTAATAATGGTATAAAATTAAAAATGATATATTATAAAATAGAATAAAAATAAATATACAATAGCATTATATTATTATACTATTAAATTATTATATATAATAGAATACAAATGCTATTCAAAAGTCAGGGAGGCTTTTAAAAGCACAAAATGAATTACTCCAAAATTTTTAAAAAATTATAGAAAATAATAAGTAAGAGAGAGAAAATGCTGTTGAAAAGGTTGTTTGAATTCTTGAAATACTTTGGAGTTGCACTTCATATTTTATTATAGTTGATAGTTTTAACTCCAATTTGCAAATGACTATATAAAATCCAGACATTATCTTTTTAGTAATTTAACATCAAACTTCTTAATTTTTGTTTGATTGTAAGTCCATCATTATCTACAATATGAAGCCATTGAATAAGAATTATAATAAAACTTAGATAATAGTCCTTTTAAAAAAATTATTTAAACTAGTTTTAACCCGTAAAATTCCATGGTTTTCCTATTTTAACATTCTGAGGAATCATAATTCTTAAGTTAATGATTGAATAAGATCATGGCAAGTTCTGCAACAATAAAAATAGAAATTCTCCTATCATGTTCTTAAATATTTCAGCTTAACAACTTTAACAAAATATTGCGATAACAATCATAAATATGAATGCAGGTTGTTATTATAAGAAATGGGTTCAAATGCAAAGATTTGAAATTGACAACTTTTTCCTCTTCACTGAAATAGCAGTTAAACACTTCTATCTTCCTTTCTTTCTTTTTTCATTCATTTTTTCACTGAAAGCAAGTAGTGTCTCCCCTCTTTCCATGCAATCAAACTAGAATAGTCCATTATTTAAGAGGTATTGGCAGGTGGTAACGGTCGTGCAAACTAATGAAGGGTGAACCAAGTACAATTATAATAGAATGATGTAATAAAAAAAATATTTATCCTCAGAATTTCTGACAAGTTGATTATAAAAAAATGTGATGAAGTATGCTCATTTAGTAAACACAAACTCTCTCACTGTCCTAAGAGAGATAAACATTTTACACCAACATGTTGGGTAAGTACAAAAGTCCCTGACATAATCTTTTTAAAAAACTAGAGACTGAATACACAATAGAAAAACATTTCTTTAATATTTTGCACAAAACTAATTCATTGTGACTGGTGTTTAATAAAATAAATTATGTGTATGATTTTCTTTAAGTTAAAAACTTTTGTCTTTTCATTTAAAAGAAGCACATTAAGTCTTCTCACTGGCATTGGTTGTCACCAATGCCAGTGAGAAAACTTAATGTTGTATGGCATGTTAACTAGGCTACTGAAGAGTTTAACTAAAAAAAACAGAAAAATTGGTTTAATCCACCCTGTCTTTTTTGGTATGTGCTAAAGTTATGCAAATTTAGCTTGGAGATTTTTACATAAATAAATGATAAAGCTCATAACTGTTGTCATTATTGATTTTGTACAGCAGTGGAAGGAAAAAAAAAAGAAAAAAAAATTATATATATAAAATAATAATAATAATGAAGGATTTCTTGAAACTTAATGAACCATTTGTGGCAAAATATACATCACAAGACATGAAATTGTTCAAGAAGAAAAGGCAAGAATATTCTATGGAACCAACTGAGAACACAGTTAAACTTAAAGAATCACTTGAATCTTTAAGTATACAGATCTCCAATCTAAAAAAAAAAATAAAAGATGTTAAAAGCCATTATAAGCAGATACACAGTGAACAAGAAATGTTGAAGGCACAATTACTGTAAGGCAACAAATGGGACAATGTCAAAATAAAGAAATCCTGAAAGAAAAAAAGAATCCAGTGTGCAATCTACAATTGGCTGTGAAGTTACCTAATAACTTGTTACCTGTGTAGCTGTTGTTTAAAAAGTACAAGTTTATAACATATCTGTCTTGATATATAAGACTGGACAGTAAAAGTTACTTTCATTTGCAACTATGTGCCACCTGAAATTTGTTTGATTTACAGAAAATTATGACTATTCTTACTCAAATATTATATTTTCAATACCTCCTTATTGATTTAAAAAGTTTTGAAACCAAAATGTTGTTTGTTGAATTATCTATTAATTTTATCCATAGTTATCTATGACAAGAATAATTAATTTATTTTAATTTCTTCTTGTGGAAATTATCAAATAAAATTAAACACTGTATCATTCATAATGCAATATACACAACCAAACTTCTCTCTAAAATTATCAGAGAATCTGGAAACAATGAACTGATATAGCAGCCAAGCTCTTATAAGCTCAAAATATTGTCATTACAAAGCCTCTTAACAAGTGTCTGTTTCCTTGGATCTTTAGTAATGAGCAAAATATACCTATTTTAAAATGATTATTATATATTTATTTAATAAAGGAGAAACCATACATAGTTTTACAAGAAAACATAAAATCAATGGTTTTCTTCACCAAAAATACTGTTCTCAAAAATTAAAATATTCACAATATAATATAGCTATTAAATTTCAATGAATCTACACTTGAAATAAGCAAATACTGAAATGAATGTCTACTTTTTTCCTTTTTTTTTTTTAAGTGAATATTTAATATCCTGTAACTTGAGTAATCTTAACAGTAAATGAAAAATTATTATTGAACATAGTAAAATTAAGTGTATTAAAATTTCATCAAAGATGAATGCTTCATCTGAAATTCTCTTTATAGCATTACTCTAATCTTTCACGAGGAGTATTTTTTCTTACACTTAATTATGAATATTATCTGAACTAACTGAACAGAGGTTTCAGTATGCTAACTTAACCCATAAAATTTACATTGTACTTTTTTTATCTCAAGTCTTGTAAATTCTTGTTACTTACAGTTTAAGATTGTTGCTCAACCTTCCATTGCATTTCTCGTCAAAAGCTTCTGAGGCTTTAGAAAGGAAAAATGGTTTCTCCTTAGATTCATCTTCATACACACCAAGAATGAGTCCTTTATTCTGAAGTCAAGAGAGAGAAAAAGAAATCTCAAATCAAGGTTACATGAAAAATAAGTCAAACTGCTGAGATATTGAAGATTATTGAGATGAGATATAGTAATTATGAACATATAAATTCTATTTAAACACTGTTTTTTTTTGCTTTTTTTTTTAATCCCAAAATGGAAACCAATCATTCATTCACTAAAAGTAAGACAAACCCGGAAGATCTGTATTCACTAACTGCATAAAAAAAAAAAATGTGATTGAAAAATGCTCTTCTTATTATTAATTCGTTATTCATTGGAAAAATTTTTTTAAGACAATAATAGTGTCCTTAATAAATCTTTTACAAAAGCAATTAAAAGCTTTTAGAATTAAATGTCATACATTTTTTATTTTACGATTCAGAACTGATTTTCGGGAAATGAGTAGTAATTTTAAAAAAAAATGGTTTACAATACATTTTCTGAGGAGTCCTTTACAAATTTTAATTTTTTTATGCAAACTTAATTTCTCGAAATTAAGTAAGTGAGGGGGGTAACCGGTAACATATATAAAAAAAAATTATTTTTTACTAAGATTTTCTATAAAAAAAAAAAAAAAAATAAGTCCTGAAAGTTTCATTGAAATCTGACAATTGTTTGATTTGTTTTTTGCAAGAATTCCCCAATCAATGTTTTTCACCTGAAAAAAGCGCTAAAACACTATAAAAAACAAAAAAAAACGTAAATATTACGGTGCGTCACCTGCTGACGCAAAAAAAAAAAAGAAAAAAAAAGATTTTTAGTTAACCAAAATTTCGCACGTGCTAGAAAGGATTAAAAATTGAATAAAATAATAAAAAATACTTTGGTCTTTCCTCTTAGTCTTAGTATATAGCATAAAACATTTTTGATGATAAAACCTTTGTTTTAAATTTGGGGCCTTTTTTCATCATGGTATGCTGTTTTTCAGCGAAAAAGTGGAGGTTCATTAGGACACATCCAACTTTTTCCGAATCCTCTGCACTGTCCTCAATTGGAAGCCCAGGCACTCAAATGTTTGCATTATTGTAGCTTTTGGCACGAATGCTAAAGCAGTACAGCATGCGGTTTCCAAATTTCTGGCAGATTGAAATGCGTCATGGTACTCTTTTTCTCACAGACGGTGCCCAACTGACCCTAAGTGTGCAGTCGACAAAAATAAAAACAAACGTGCATAGGCATACTCGAAATTAAAAATATATGGTGACAATTTACCCATCGCATTGTGTGTGTATTAGAAGAAAAAACTTACTCCGATTGTTAATAAATACAGGGGGAGGGGTTTCGATGCGGAAGTGTAGTAGTGATGGTGTCATCAGTAATTTTCAACATCAGAGCGAGCCCCATTCTCCGGTTCATCCCATAGGGACTGTTCGAATCCTGATCCACCCTCCCGACAACTGGGTATAAAAGGTTTTTACTTTAGAGAGCTGTGATCGCTCACGTACTGAAAGGACATGGCACATAAAAGATTAGGCTGCAGAGTTATTGATTTACCTTCGGCGTATGTCCTACTTACGTGGACCTTAAATGTCAGGTTAGATAACCTAGAAAGCAAAAAATAGCGACTAAATTTTATTTTTATGCATACCATTTCATTTAGAAACTAAAGAAATCTGCCGAATAAACTTTTTACCTGTGATGATGCAAGATTCAACATAGCGGTAAAAGATATCCTTAAACGTTATTTAAGTGAATTACATAAAAATGATTTTCATTTTTACGTGTTCGGTACGCAGCTGGTTGTACTTTTAAAGTTTATGGCGAGTAGTTTAACAAAATAAAAAAAAATCTTAGTAACGATGAAATTCTGAGAATATTGTGCTTTCAGTTTAAATGACGGGTTTCTCGGATCAATTTTTTGGGTACTACTATTTGGAGACTGGTTGGTTTGCCTATATTTATCTCCAAGTATTTAAAAAAATTTCAAGATTATTCAGAAAATTTTATCAGCAAACAAACGATATCAAGCGTGACATTGTTTTAAAAGGGCTGATAGAAAATGCTCAATCATAAAAGATAAAAGAAATTTAACAAGATTTTAAAACAAAAAGTTTAAAATAGCCTTCTGCTTTGTCATTTCCATTGAATAAATAGATAAATAAAAATTAGCTGACAGTGTTGGTAAAATAAAAAAAGAAACTAAGAATTTCGTGTAACCTAATTTGAAACAACCCTCGTGTTTTAGTTACTGCTTGAAATTAACCTTCAAAAACTGAAACCGCACTTTCTTCTCAATTTAAACAAATAAAACTGCTCACGTTTGTTCTGGAAGTGGAAAAAAGCCGATATACTTGCGCTGACTTATAATAAATGTGTCTGAGTCGTAAATAATTAACTGTTTTAAAGATACACACCGGCATTGTGAAGAAGGGAGCAGACATCTTCAAAGACCGCTTACAATCCTGAAATTTGATTAATCAATAACCTGTTTTTGCATATTTTTTAGTTTCACATTTATTTTTATTTTTATGCTTTATGCTTTGTATTTATTTCTAATAAAAAATTCAAGATTGTTATTGGTTTGTATTTTTAACCACGAATTTTGAGATGGTCGATTTGAGAGAAAGAGAGTGTGTGTGGAGGTGGGTAATGTTTTTTTTTGGGTTTTTTTACTCTCATGTTCATCTTTTCCTTCTTTCATCTTCCCCTTTCATTGAAGAATTAATAGTAAAATTATATAGGTACCATCAAAAAATGGATACATTTATTTCTGCAATGAAAGCAAAAAAAAAAAAAAATCGCTACCCCCCAACCCTGTTAAAAAAAAATGAACCGGAATAGGGAATTATCCGATTTAAATGAAAGTTTTCAGTACTTATTCATTCATAAATAAATGATTTGTTGTATTAGAAATTTTTGCCATAAATATTTTTGAGAGACAGAGTCCCCTCACTTTTCGATAGCTCATATGTACTTTTTTTTTAATTTGGGACGGGGTGTGTTCGCTAATTTTTTTACAATTATATAAAAAAAATCCATGAAGATTATTTCAATAAAAAAAATTCAAAGTGTGAGTAAACTGAAAATTTGTCCCGAACCTTCCCCCATTCAATAAAATTGGAAATGCAATTTTTTGAGAGTTGGTATTTGCTTCAATAAAAGTAAAAAAAAAAATTTTTTTAATTTTCTTTCTCGATTGAACAGGAAAAATAATCGGTAAATTTTCACTTTAACACCCGAGCGCTAAATTCACTGCTGAATGGGCCTATTTACTTCCTTTCCTTGCAGAAATTAGTACCCGCTTCCGTTAAGCGATTTTTAAAATTTTTTTTTTTGTACTTAATTTAAGAAGAAAGTTAACTTTTATTCAAATATATGTAAACATCGACGAATAAAAGAATAACAAAGTAATTTTTTTTATGAATAATGAAAAGAAAAATTAATCATTCTCTCTAACCCCAAAACGATTATGGGAATTGAAGCAATTATTTAATTTAATGTTTTTTATTTTTTAATTTGTTCCCTTCTTCTTTAGGGTTAGTTGTTAAGGTTAGGGGAGGGGGTTTCTTTCTGTGTAGAACTAGGGGACCAATGAAAAAACTAATAAAAAAATAGAATCAACCCATCTACTTTAACAAGTTTGTGCATTAATTTTTAGTGGGTACTAATTTCTGCAAGGAAAGGAAGTAAATAGGCCCATTCAGCAGTGAATTTAGCGCTCGGGTGTTAAAATGAAAATTTACCAAATAATCTATAATGATTTTTAAAATTTTTATTTTAAGTACTTGTAATTTTTCAGTGCGATTTTGAAATCTCTGTTGCATTGTTGCTGTTCGTAACAACAATCTTTTTTTAATTAAATAAAGACCTGTTTGAAGAATCAAAAAATGTAAAGTTTAACAACATTTTTGAGTGTGAATAATTTTTAAAAGACTAATTTTTTAAAAATATTTCCAATTGTTAGATTATTCTTTTAGTACAGAAGTTCATAAAAGAAATAATTCAATTAATTCTGAATTACTTCCTTTGATTGACTACTCTCCCCTATTGAAAGAATAATATGATAATTCAATAATTCTTAAATTCAAAATAATTTTTAAAAAAGACCACATTGGTTGCAAATAAATATTCTATGACATCAAACAGGTAAGAAAATATTCAAAAAATAAAAGCAATAAATTAAAGTCAAAAGTATTATTTCACTTGTCTTTAACACATTTTATTTTTTATACTTCTAATACAAAAAAAACAAAATTACTGGATGAACTGATGTTCTTTGCACTTAATGCAAAATATGTTATGAGGTTTATGTAGAGTGCTTGATAGTTTTCCTGCAAAATTGGCTTCAAACAAAAAATTGCAAAAAAATGAAAAAAATCTGATTTTTTGTACTACTTAAAATAAAAACTGGAAGAACTTCCTCATTTTTATTTGATTTTCTGCAAACATATCACAAAAATATTGCCATCATGCAAGATATAAGATAGAATGATAGTCCTGCTTGCTTCCACACTTATAACAAAAATCCACAAAAAACTGTTCAAAAAGCCTGTTTTTTGGCCATAATTCCCTGTTTTTTTTTTCATCCAATGCTTTCTAAATTTGCCATGTAAATTACAATACATATGAAAGACAAATTGTTTTGCATGACTGTTTGGTTTAAGTGGTCAAAATCTGCAACAAATTAGGTCCAAAATCAGCTTCTGCCATTTAGTCAATAGTTTCTTCATATGAATCCATCCTAAATTGGCATTCAAACAACCTTTGGTGCAAAGATTGTTTTCACCATAACATATCTTTAGGTTTGCCACACTGCCTTCTGCTCATGTGTGCTTATAGTTGGTATTATTGTGGTCATGTGATTGAAGTTTGAGCTTGATCACATCAGTTTTCTTTCTGCTGTTATGCTAGCAATGTGCACCAAGGAGGAACAAAGAGTAGTGGTCCAATTACTCTAGTTGGAAGGTGTGTCAAGGGCTGAAATACATAGAAGGCTTTTAACACAATATGTTGACAGTGCACTACTGTGTAGAAATGTGTATGAGTAGATCAAGAGTAGTTTAAAAGTGGCTGGACAATTGTGACACACAAAGAAAGAGCAGGACACCCGTCAACCTCCAACACCGATGAGAAGATTCAGCAAGCTCAATGGCAAACCGGTGAGTTATCACTGATGAGGTAGCATGTTATCTGCTGATTTGGATTACTGCTCTTTGCTCCTCCTTTGTGCACACTACCAATGATGTGGCTATGTTTACACTGTAGCAGCAGCAAAAAACTGGTATTATCAAGCTCAAACTTCAGTCACCTGTCTATAATTATTTTGATAAGATCTATTCATGAAAACTTCCCTGTGTTTTTGGGAAATCCTAGGAAAAAGCTTAAAATAGCTACCTGCGACTGCTTGGTGTGCCAGCCATGGAAAAGCTTATTGTCTTTTATTTGTACATGACTGTATAATTGGTATGAATTTTCTTGTAGGGAATGGCACTCAAATTTCTTTAATTACTGCTATTAAGAGAGATAGAATAAAAGGATCTTGTATGTTTACACTTCAGGTCAGTAATAAATCTCTTATATTATTAACAAAAATGCCTGTCCCTGAATTTAGTCTTACACTGGGTTTTCATCCACATCTTTGTAATTGTGGATGGGGAAAATACCATACTGGGTGTTTTTTTTATGAATGTGGTCATCTAATTAAAATTTAAATTGACTGCACTAAAAAGTTAAGTTGGAAATTCCAAATTTATGCCATCTGGATTTGGTCCATTTAAAATGAGAAAATTATACCTAAATCTGTAAAAACTTTTGCCAGGAAGGTGGGTCTAGTGAATCATAACTTTTGCATGCCCAATTTTCAGTATAAAGATCTGTATTCAGATCTGTACCTTCCTTTGTACAGTATCAAAATGTGAATGCACCAACTTGCACTCTAATCCAGAATGATTACAGATACTACTAGTGTGTTGTTGAACATTTAAAACTTTGTAAAACTTAAACAAATTGATTTTTTTCTAGGAGTCTTATTTTTGCTTTTGCTTTTTTTTTGCCAAAGTATTATTTGATAAGCTAAAAACTTAATGTTATGTTTCGCATTATCTCTCTGTGTGGTAGTAGTCATAATACAGTTCTCCGTGCCCTGAATAACAACCAGGTTTGCTAGGCATAGTCCCCCTATGTTCACCAGTTGTTCTCTATTTATATTTGTCTATCTAATTTGCATACAATACTACACCTAGAACTGCACAGGGTTTGAAATGTTAGGAGCCATGTTTCCTTTTTTGGGGTTTCTACATACTCAAATTTTAAATAATTGCTTTGACTACCCTATGCAACTCTTATACCAGTAAAAAGTCAAAAGGTGCTGTTCTGTGTTCATAATCAGTTTCATTTATATGTTATGGATAATTTTATCTTACTTTTATGACAAATAAAAATTTATTCAAAAAGTAAATGACAGTACAGAAAATTAAAATATCACTATCCATCTCTATAATCAATCAAACTATCCAGTGAACAGGCAACATTTCAGACTTCATCTTTGAGCTCACTCCAAACCAATGCATATATATTCATTTTCATGACAAAAACTTCACTCTTAAAATTGTATCTAGACAAGAGACACCATCTACAAATTATTGATGCACCAACCTTAGTAAATTGTCTCCAACAAGACAACAATAATTGAATGATAAGACACTCAGAATCCTTTCAGTACACAAATAATCATTTACAGAAATGAGGAATTCATTGATGTTATTCCAAGATAAAAATAAAAAAATGCTTAAGATGTTCACAATATATAGAAACTGTCTCCTTTGTTGGCTATTGTGGTATGTCGGTGGGGGGCTTCCTTACTTTGCTTAATTCAGCAGTAGCAGCAATGAAATTAATCACCAGTGTACAATCAGAAGTCCTAGAAGTCATAAAAGCCTTGACAAGCCCTATTCTTTTCCCATTTCAGCAATCTCTAACTTCACGGCCCAGCTCAAAGGGTTACACAAACTTTGCTGCAGATGAGGCCTGTCCTGGTAGCTTGATTTCAGATTTCTCATTCCTGCCAGGGGAGCAGGTGGGGAAATCTCCCTTGAAGATACCTACCCAAAAGAAAAACTACGCACAACCCTTGCTGCAGAAGACGATTTTTTGTTCCTCCCATGGGAACAAGTGAAAAAAATCTCTCTCAATAAAACATCTACTTAAGAACTTTGTTAACAGGGAAACCACACTTTTCCCACAAAATACTACTAAACTCAACCAGAAATTAAAGCTGTTGAAATGTTATTTCTTCTTAATCACCAACAAAACATTCTGAATAGATTTCAGATCCAACAAGCATCTTCTAGTCCTGTTTACTTCTTTTTAAAATATAAGAAATATTCAGAATGCAATTTCACTTTTTGATTGCAAATCTCTTCACCAAACTAGAACCAACACTAATTCTATTCAAAGTTGGTTTATAAGTTATTACTACTATGAACTTACATATACATAAAAAGTATATTAACCTCATACACCCATGCTCACAAGTATATTAACCTCATACAGCCATGCTTACCTTTATGCTTAGCATAAAAAAATGAATTTACACTCTTATAACTAAAATAAACACCTACTGGAAGCTAGCTACTTCCTAATAAAGATATTTGTTCTCACAAATTATGCTGTATATAGAAAAAAGGCAGTATGCTTAATATAAAAACTTTATGTTGTTTTAATTCAATGTTTATTCATTAAAAATAAATTCTGTTATTGATTATTTGAGTATTTAAAATATGAATATATATACGCCCACACTCATATCCATTGATTCTAACAATCATCAAGGCATTTTTGGTTAGCTAGTCTTGTAGGTCATCATTAATTTCTTACTGACTGCTGTAGTGGACATTAATTATATCACTATATTTGGTTCAGGCATAAATTCTATGCAAACTGAGGACTAGAGCTTGCATGAATTTAACTTTTGCCTGTAGGGATATGAAGGCATTTATCTCTTCTTGGTGGAGATAAATCATGTGGGTCATGTGATGGCTGCTTAATGATATCACTTCATGCAGTGACCAAAGTGGCAGTCAATCTCAGTTTTTTTTATAGCAGCCAAATGAAAATGGTGCTTCCTTTAGCCCAGAACCCCCCCCCCCATGGCCTGTGTAACGGTTAACACTTAAAGGCACATGATGCTGTTTCCCATTGAGAATATATCTTTCAAAGATAATAGAAAAAATCTCCAGCTTGCATTTTTCAGTTTGGGAAAATCCCAGGCTCGCTGTTTCCTGTTCGTTGAATATGTTCTCGCCTAGGAAAGATGAATCTGGCCCGTTTGAATTTAGAGTCCTAAACATGGCTTCTTCAGACACAGGAGTATCTCCATATTATATGTAAGACTCTAGCTTTTTGTTTCTTCTGATGCTCTGCTTTGCTGTGTAGATATGTGATATATTATTTTCTGTGTGTAATTTTGTGTATGTCTTAGTGGTATAAAAGTTTTTCTGAGAATAAAGGATGTTTGTCATTCTTTTTCCTTTCAGCCATTCCATTCTGTCTGTTAAATAAGGTGTTATTATATCATGGATATAATAATACCCATAAATGGGGAAATACAAATGGGAGAATAAACCTTTCTTCTCTAGCTCTCTCTCTCTCCTGTTACAGTCCATTATTTTTTCTAACCAATCAGAAAAGAGAACTATTACAGCCCAATCAAAAATCAACCTATCAAAACTCTGGAACCAATATATATTCTTAAATTTTATTTCAGTTTCATTTATCTGTTATCAGATTGATTACTGTAATACCATATGCAAATGAGATAGACAAATATAAATAGAGAACAAATGGTGAACATAAGGGCATTGCTTAGTGAACCCATTTGTTAAACGTAACATGGAGAACTGTGCTACAACTACTACTACACAGAGATATATACCAAAAGGATCGTTAAATTTACTGGATGACTCAGAATACATAGAAACATAGATGAGAACTTTTGCTGCATTTGCAAGAGTGAAAAAATTAAGACACAGAAATGCCGATGGAGGAGAGAATGAGATAACGGATTTATTTCTTGCTACCACTGGGTGTGAGGCTGCAAAGAAAGTTTCAACCTGAGTGAATTAGAAGAAATGACATTTGAAGAAATTGTCAAGGTTATAAAAAAGAACATAAGACCAAAGAAAAGATTGGTCATTGCTGAAAGAACCAAGTTTTTGGAGACAAGACAAGCACCCAATGAGTCCATTATACAATACTTACATAGATTGAAAGAACAAGCCAAGTATTGTGAATTTGAAAAGTTGGGAGCTCAGGAAATGACTATAGAAGACAAATTAATCCTTCTCAGAATAATTGAAGGCTTGCAAGACCAGAATCACAAACAAAAGATACTGGAATGTCTACAGAGTAGTAGTATGAGTTTGGAAGCTAACATCAAGTTTTTACAACAATTAGAGTTGATTAGAGAATTTACTCAACCAAAAGAAGAATTCAAGACATACAGGATGAGCATGATCAAATCCATAATTAAATGTAGATATTGTGGAAAAAATCACGAGAGAGATAAGTACAAATGTCCAGCTCTAGAAAAAATATGCTCAAATTGCAAAAAAAGAGATAATTTTCAGAGAGTATGTGAATACAAAAAGAAAATAGAAAGATGGCATAAGGTACAAACACCCTCCGTAGAAGAAGTGGAAATATTTGCAATGAATATGCAAAAAAGAAGTAGAGAAAAAAATAAGGATAAATAGCCAAATATTTAACATGCAAGTTGATGCAGGCAGTGAAATCACATTGATACCAAAATATTTCTGGATAAAATTAGGATGACCTAAATTAAAAAAGCAACATCCAATTAAAGCAATTTGATGGAACGACCATTGAAATAATGGGTACATTTCAAGGCAATTTGAAAAATGTTATATTCTGTGCTAATAGGAATATCTTCTTGAAAAACACAGTGGATAAAATAAGTAAAGGTTTATTGTAAAAACCAATACAATAAGAAATAAGGTAACAGTTATGCGCACGATTGTCGCAAGTCAATCCAGTAGTGAGTGCAACTATTGGAAGATCGGTAGTTCTTGCATAAGTCTGTCGTACTCAACAGATCCCAGCTAGTATATTTACTAACTGCCCCACATGATCAGATGTGGCACAGGGCCGAATTTAATGTGGAGTATCCGAGCCTGTAGGCTCAGCCAAAAATCAAAAATATAAAACGGGGTTGGGTAGCTGTTTTTTGAGATGAGACTCTGCCCTTTGACATTGCCTCATCTGGGGATCCTCTCTGTCTGGATGCAGAGAGTTTGACCAGCACAGCTGGAACAGATCCCAGCTAGACTCCGTAGTCCATTGACTTACCGATACTTATAGGTAGTTACTACCTATAGTGTAGTTGCTCATGGGGTGACAGGTTATTCCATTACATCAGAAACCAACAAGCATTTTGAAGTAATTCCCATTACAGTTATAGAATGCAAAAAAGATCACAGATTACCAGGAATTGATGTATTAAAAAGTGGATACAAAAAGACTAATCAATTCCATGGAAGCAAAAGAAAATGAAATAGGATTATTGAAAGGCTATAAAGCAAGCATTTAAGTAAAATGAAATTATCACCTAAAATATATAGAGCCAAGAAAAGTTCCAGTTCATATACTACCTTTGGTGGTAGCCAAATTAAACAAAATGATACAACAAGGCATACTAGAAAGAGTAACTCAAGGTGGTAGTAATTGGGTGTCACCAATAATAGCGATAAAGAAACCTGTTGGAGATTTAAGGATTTGTGGTGATTACAAGATAGGAATAAATCACCAGATATCTTCAGACTTTTTTCCTTTGCCAAATATTGAAACTGCAAGCCACAAGTTAGCGAAAATGGAACATTTTGCAAAAATTGATCTCAAGGCAACATACAAGCAAATAGAAATTAATGAGAAATTCAAGGAAGTAACTACAATAAATACCCCTATAGGCTTGCTAAGATGAACATGTCTACCGTTTGGGGTAAAGATGTCGAGTTATATTTTTCAAAAAAGCAATTGAAAAAGTCTTATTAGCAAAAGTAAAAAATATAATAATATACCAGTATGATATATGTGTAGGGGCAAGAACTGAAGAAGAATTAAAATATAAAACAGAGCAAATTTTAGTAAGTTTAAAAAAGGCAGGCATGACTGTAAGCAAAGATGACTGTAGGAAGATATATTTAGGATATCAAATATCAAAAGAAGCGATATCACCCGATGATAGATTAACAAAGAAAATAACAGAAATAGCTGCTCCAACAAATAGAAAAGAATTAGAATCTTTTTAGGGGGCTAATAAATTTTTATAGTAAATACATGACAAGATACAGTGACATAATAGAGCCATTTGCAAAATTATGCAAAACAATGAATTTAACTGGATGCAAAAACAAACTACTGCTTTTGAAACATTAAAGAAAATACTGAGGAACAAACCAATAATAAAAGATTTTGACCCACAAAAGAAGTAACGTTAATCACAGATGCGAGTGAAAAGATGATTGCTACTATTCTATCACAAGAAGAACACCCAATCATGTACATAAGGTTAATGTCAGCAGAAATTAATTTACTCAAATATTGAAAAAGAAGCACTAGCAATTGTATGGAGCACGGAAAGGGCACAAAACTTTTTGATAGGAAAAGATTCTTATGAAAATCGGACCACAAACCATTGGAATTCATATTTAACCCAAGAAAAGAATTGCCAAAAGTCACATTGTCAAGGATTTTAAGATGGGCAATAAAGATCATGGCATTATATCTTGACATAGTATACGTAAAAGGGAACACTATCCCTCACGTAGACGCTTTATCAAGATTACAGTTCAAGAATGAAACAGAAGAAAGACAGGAAAATGCTGAAGATAAAATTTGTTTTGAATAAAGACTCAAAATAGAAACAAAGTAAGACCTAATATTAAGCAGAATAGTAGAGAGAATAAAAAATAATGTATAGAGCAATTGTTCAATGACAGAGCGACCCTTTAAAGAAACGAAGCACAAACTAACCATAGAAAATGGCATCATATGCAATGGGAATATAATTGTAGCTCCACAAGTACTGAGAAGAGACATATTAAAAGAAGTGCATGATGATGTGCATTGTGGTATATAACAGCAATGCAAAAAGACTAAAGTTACAAGCCTGGTGGTCAGGATATTCAAAAGATGTAGAGGAATACATTAAGAGATGCCCAAAATGTACGGAAATAAAAAAAACTTCAAGCAAGAAAAAATTCAATCATGGCCAAAGGAAGGAGAGCCATGGGTTAGAGTTCACATATCAGAGATAGGGGATTGTTCTTAATATTAGTGAACTCATATTCAGGAAGACCAAAGGTTGTCAGAGTAAAGGACAGAAAAGCCACCACAATAAAACAAGTACTAAGAACTATATTCCAAAGGAATGGACTACTCCAGACAATAGTCACTGACAATGCACCCGAATTTTGCAATGAGAACTTATGTGTGTGGTTGAAACAGATTGGATGCATCCCATAAAGACTACCATATTATCTACAATCTAATGACATTGCTGAAAGAATGGTGCAAACGGTGAAAATAGGATTAAAATCATTCTCACCACTTAATGAAAGCATAGAAGCATATCTACCAAAAATGCTCCTCAGTTACAGATCTATTCCACATGCAGGAAGAAAACTGAGCCCTTCAGCATTAATGGGAAGTTAAATCAGAACCCCATAACTATGTCCTTTCAATGAAAGAAAAGGTATGGTATAGAAAGAATAAAGAGGCTGATGCAGAAGAAGCAAATTTCCTGATACAAAAAGGATACAACACGGCTATACTTGAAAAAAAGGGACAAAATATACTGGCATATGCACATCAATTCAGAAGCAGAAATGAACTGGATGACATAGAAATGGAAGATCAAGAACAAGAAGAGACAGAAAGTCACAAAAGTCGAACAGAGCAGGAAATGGAAGAAAGTGAGAATGAAAAGACAGACAAGAGTGAAGAAGAAAATGAAGAGAAACCGAGATCACCATTAAAGAGAAAATAAGAAAGACAAGAGGAAGGACAGCACAGTATGAGAATAATCAGGAATAGTAAAATAAAAAACAAGGGTATACAACCTCTCTGATTCAAGGAGGTGTAGTATCATATGCAAATGAGATAGACAAATATAAATAGAGAACAACTGGTGAACATAAGGGCATTGATTAGCAAACCTGTTTGCTAAATGCAACGTGTAGAATTGTGGTACAACTGCTACTACACAGAGAGATATATCAAACATAACAATTAGTTTCAAGATTACATAAGTATTGCCAAATTTATTTGCAGATGAATTCATTTAATACCTAGCCAACATATTCAGCTCATTACCAACAAATTGGCAGTGTGATCTCTTCTGTTTTTTATTTATTATAACTAAGAATCAATCAAACTGCAACATGTATTTTAACCAATTTACTCACTTTCAGTCTTACTTATTTTGGTGTTTCTAAATTCCTAGGGAAATGAATATTCAACTCAACATTCTTTTTCAATCATATATTCCAGTCACCAATTAACTTCATTTTTCTCATGATGAATATTTGTTTTTGAACTGATACCACAGTTGTATGTTTCTTTTACTCAAACCCAGGTTATCTGCTATTGCTATTTTCTTTCACACACACACACACACACACACACACACACACACACACACACACACACACACACACAAGAATAATAGATCCTTTGTCCTACAGAAACCAACACTATAATCTTCCTACTTTTTTGTGTTTATATAACATGTAATGTAATTGATTGTAAAATAAAACAGGACTTTTATCTTTGAACTGTGCTAATAACTTATGTTGTTTATTAAATAAAATTAATTGTTATTATTTAGTATTTGTATCTGTATATTTCTTACTGAAATTGTTTTATGAACAATATCTA
The DNA here is from genome assembly GCA_964036315.1 of Acanthosepion esculentum. Classification (NCBI taxonomy): domain Eukaryota; kingdom Metazoa; phylum Mollusca; class Cephalopoda; order Sepiida; family Sepiidae; genus Acanthosepion; species Acanthosepion esculentum. The sequence goes on from OZ038481.1 coordinate 99,844,377, forward strand.
CATCTTATTCCTTACCTTTATTCTACACTACCTCATATTTATGGCTTTCTAGATACCCATAAATGAATTCGAATAGATCTTTATACTTCCTACACTTGGTGCTTATTGAACTTTATATTTGTTGTAAAATCTGCAGAAGCCAAAAATTATGAAAATTTTCTATCACATTTTAAGCAGAAATTTGGCTAATATTTCTGTTGCTGAGCAACTGATTATTATTATTTTTTTTTTGTTAATATCTTTTGACTGAAATTAGAATAATGTTGACTGCAACAATGTTGGTACTTTTTTTTTTAAAGAACTCAAATTCTCAGAGTGAAAGTTGTATTGTGTCATGAATTTCTGCCCATTCAGAGAGAAATAAGATGAATATGATTTGAAGAGGTTACAAGATTTTTATATTGAAGGATGTATAGAACTTGAACTCCTGTTACATTTTAAGAAAGAAGAGAAATGTCTTTAAGTAATAAAAAAATGTATTGAACCAATTTTTGAAGAAGTCAATCTGGAGATTCCTCTGTAGCAGTTGATAGCAGGAAATAAAATGTATGCTTAGAGACTATTCACTTTTCATATAGTTTCCATCTTGCTTTCTTCAACTTATCACTAATTATAGAAGGAATGATTAAACCACAATCTTTTAATGCCTGTCACTGTCAACTTTTCACCAGACATTTAATACATTCAGATGATTAATGATTTTAGATCTAGTTTAGCAGAATAGTTTTTACTGAACTTTACTTTTTACTAAGCTTTATGTGGAAAAAAGACCACTACCTTTTGAGTGCTTGGTATACATCTGCTAAGTTTGAGAGATAGATTTTGTTGAGACTTTCAGATATTTGTAGTTTATATTATGCTCTTTGGATTTTTAAACAATTGAAATAAAGAGAAATATATTAAAATTCTTTTGTCAGTATTCCTTTCTTTTTGTATTTAAGGATGAACAAATATTTTTATATTACTTCAACTTGTAAGATTAAAGTTCCTGAAATCAGATACAGTTCAGAAAAGTTTAAGTTGATTTGAAAGTAAGAAAAAGAAGGTACAATAAAAGTTGAATTGAAAAAGTTCTTTCTTGCTGTTATCATCTACAGTTTAAAACTGTTTCCTTTGATGTCAGGTTCTCATTGCCATGGCAATAAGAGGAGTGCCTAAGCTTAGACAAAAGAGCCTCATCTAACTCTGTGCTTAGCTATACAGTTAAATATTCTTATAAGGTTGACTTCCATAACTGTGGCACACAGATGTATTTATTTGTTTTTCCTTTTTTTTAAGCTTTTCAAAAACCAATTTTATTTTTCATATTAATGTTGAGCTGATTTTGAGTATTATGTTCTTGAGCTGGAAATGATTTCTCTGATGGGCCTTTGTTGGTTTTTAATTTTCAGTGGGTTACAAGCTGTAATGGCAAAAACTTCTGTTAGGATTTTTTTCAGGTTTCCAAAAGGCAAATTCTATAAAGCTTCTTCTTTTCTATATGCTGTGTACCTTCAGGGTGTAGGCAATCATTGCTTTCAGCAATTCCCTGTACTTTGTATGTCTTTTTGTTATTTCTCCTAAACCTTGCTCTGCTATGCATTTACGCAAACTCACTAGGTAGGTTATGCATTGTTTTTCTCTGTCCCATTTGCCTTCAATCTGTTCTGTGAGTACTAAATTTTCTGAGCCCCCTCTCCTCATTATGTGCTCTAGAAATTTTAAGTGCCTCTTCCTGATGTTAAGTATAAATGTCATTTTGTTTCTATTTTCTCTAAAACATTGTCATTGCTCATATGATCAGTCTATGGTATTCTCAACATCCTTTTGTAGAACCACATTTTTGTTGCTTCATCTCTTCTTCATCTGTGAGAAGACTACCCAGTTTTCACTGCAATATAGGAGGACTGATATTACATAACAGTTCAGTACATTTAAACATTTTTTTGCTTCTAACTCCAAATAAAGCACTCATGTTTCAATAAGTTGCTGTATTCATATTAAATATCAAAGGGAATTTTTTAGTATTAGAAAGAAAAATGAAAACTCATGTGAGAGAGACTATTAAAAAAATGTTACAATTTTTTGCTGACTCATTATTTTATGTTTAACTATTAATAAAAGTTCTTTTTATTCTTGCATTACATTGCAGAGATTGATACAAAAGGACAAATTTTACTGACATTATTTTATTTCTAAATATTAATAAAAGTTCTTTTTATTCTTGCATTATACTATAGAGATTGATACACAAGGCCACAGTGTTATTTTTTACACAATATGATAGAAATCTGAGAAGTGTTTTTGAAGTTTACTCAGCTGTTTATTGATTGTGCAATCAGTCAATTATAAGCCACATGAAAGATTTATAAGCTAAGTATATGTTTCACATGAAATTATGAAGAGAAACATAGATTAACATTTAAATATTTATCTTACTTTTCTTTTTCAAAAGAGAAAAAACACAGTGGCTTGGAAAATTTGACACTGACAGGATATATTGAAGGCAAGAGGGGCAGAGAAAAGCAGTGCAAAACCTACCTAATGAACTTGTGTAAATGTTTGACAGAAGAGGGATTAGGAGAGATAGAGAAAAAGACACATATTAATAAGAGCTACAAAGGAGAGGAAATTGTGGAGAGCAGTGATCACCTGTGACCTGAAGGGATATGGCACATAGAAAAATGAGAAGTTTAGTAGGATTCATACTATAACTTATTTACATTTCACTGTCTATGTCTGTAGATATCCATTCTTGAACAAGGCAAGATATAAAAAATACTTTTGTATTAGTCTGAAGCATCTGAAGAGATGTTTTGCCAATAGGATGTCACACAAAAATATCCCAGTCTCTAATGATTTAGTATTAATAATGGCTGCTCATTTCTGTCTCTTAGGGTGATTAGCTAATCTCTGTTGCAAATGTTACATTTGTATTTATTCAACACCCACAAAGCGCACCTATGGTTTATACTGCAACTATACAAAGTGAACCATAGCTACAGTTTCTGGAAGAGAGTGCATAATCTGGTGATTAGTAGTTGAACAAGGCCAGTATAATCAAACCCTCAGTCATGATGACTTGTGACTTCATACTAGCACAACCATAGATGGCTTTCAAACAGCTCTGTCTACCCAGTTTCACTCAAAAGGCTTGGCTCAATCCATGGTTTGATTTTCATGCACTTGCTAACAGTGAAACCTGGTGAGATCATATTCCTTGGTCATTATTATCAAGGTCATCTTCTTAACAAATCCACCATGGTGAGATTTGAACCAATGTCTCATGGTTGTAATGCTAATGTTTTAACCACTTAGCCATGCACTCATGGCTTAGTACAGTTCATACATTAATATTCTTAAACTAATATAAATATTGTGCAATGTAACATGAATACATAAGGTCATGGTCATACATGTGGTTGGATGAGGGAGCACATCATCAGGTCATATGATTTATATATACCCTTGTTTACCCATGCTGTAAAAATACAAAATTTTTCAAGTTATTATTGTTATACTTTACTCTTTCATTCAGACAGTTTTTGGCTTTGAATACTGAACATTCTTCCATTATCTGGCTTAACAGCCATATAACATTGAAACACCAGTTCCTATATGATCACCGAAGTTAAGCAATGTCAAGCTTGGTCTACGCCTGGGTGACTGCTTGGAAATACCAGGTGCTGTAAGCTTGGATGTGCAGAGTGTGTAATGGATAATGGCTCAAAATTATTAATTGAAGATTTGAATTCCAATTCCCATTGGGTTTGTTATATTCGCTTCTGCCCAAATACCCTTGGGAAAAATATGAATCCACCTCTTCTCTCCCCAGCTATGGGTGTCACTTAATCATTATTATCTCACGACTACAATGATAGCAGTCCATGATTTATTTTGACAGTCCCACCACAAGAAAAAGATTACCAGCCTATGAAAATTAAGTGTACTAATAACAATAATAAAAACAAAAAAGTCTATTTTGATGAAATACAATCTTTGCTGTTTTAATTGTAATATTTCCATGTGGAATGTTTCAGTATAAAAGACAAGGAGATCCACTTGACAATTGTTTATTTTATGTTTATATGTTCAAATGTATAAGCAGTGTTCACATCTTACAATGAGCCCTCATTTTTTTTATTTCATACCACATCAGAATCTCATTCAGGAAAGCCCTGTATCAAGGGGCATAACTCATGGCTACTAGTTTCCATGTACATGCAACAGTTATTATATATATAAATTTGTGTCCTGGCTCTTACAACATTTCATAATTCCTAGTAGATCTTCTATTATCACAGTGTGGGATATCTAGTAACAAAAGTAATGGAAACAAAAAGAATCTAAATGAAATCAGATTATATATAAAAAAAATGTTTAAATTCTCAGCATCCCTTATTTTGTACCTATGTGCACACAATATATATATATATATATATATATATATATATATATATATATATATATATATATGCAATGCTTATTGGAAAGCACTCAATATCAGTGATAGAGCTAACATATTTAGTTGAATGGATGTCACAATTGGTTTCATGGTTATGTGATCCTCAGACAAAACAGTTTGTCTGATAATCACATGAGTGTGAAATCAGAGGTCACAAATTCATATCCATTCAAGATATATATATATATATATATATATATATATATATATATATATTCTTTAACATTTTGGGTATAAAAATGAAGCCAGCAGATACAGATTTGTAGAAGTCCCAATGACATACGTGCATTTACTTAAATAGACAATTGAACCTATGATTTCCCAAGACCAAATTTATAACAGTACACTTTGCTTATAGGAGTGGCATCCTTGATGTAAAAAGGGAATACAGGTTCGATTCCTGTTAAGTGGCACATTTTTCTTTAGTAGAACTTATCTATCTAAGTCTGTTTTTAGTAATTTAACTGTTTAAGTAAAAAAAACAAAAACAAGAATAGTAACTCAAATGTAGTCACCCATGAAAAAAAATTATAGTAATAATATATATATTTTATCTGAAAATGGATACACACATATTTTAGCTGTTAAATTTACATGTATAGGTCTCCAAACATATTTATTTCTATTTTGTGATTAATAAACATTAAGAAATTTGCACATGAATGCATTTTTTAGATTAATAATAAACAAAGGTTATGAAACCACACAATTGTATGAAGTATTTTTTCATGCAATTGTAGAAATAAAACAAAATGCTCTCTTAAAAATAAATACTTAGTCAATAATATAATATATAAAACTAGTAAAAATATATATATTAATACAGAAGAAAAATGATATAGGAGCAACAGAAAAACTCTAAAACAAAGTTATTATTGTAATAAAATGTCTTTCAAGATAATAAGATATGCTAATAATACAACACAAGCAAAATATATATATATAAAAAAAGCTAATCTCGACAAACATTAAATAGGAAATCATAAAATACAACTCTTAGCAAAAACTAGCAATTATGCTTGGAAGAAAATTCCAAATAACCAGTTTAAAAAATCAAAATAAATTGTTAAATAAAAAAGTAAATTGATAAATAAAAAAAGAAAAAAGAAAATACAGACATATTAAAGAACACTTATTGTGCTATATAAAAGCAGATTAAAAAATATTACAAAAAGAAAAAAGTAGAGACAATTTCATGAAACTCAGAGTAGAGACAAGATAAGTGAACATTAAATTCTTTATATGTGTGTGTGTGTTTGTTTGTTTCGGTTTTATGGCATATCAACCACTGTGGGTTATTTAATGCCAAATCCAGTTTATATGGATTTTAAATGCCCATTTTGTATGGAACATTTTTAGCAACCTAGAGCTTAGTGTGTGTGTGTGTGTGTGTGTGTGTGTGTGTGTGTGAAGAAAGAGAATAAGCGTACATAGTGTAGTGATTATTAGCATAGAAACTGGGATTGGTGTGTCAAATTCAAATTTCAGCCAAGGTCATTGCATTCACTTACACATAAATACTCTTAGAAAAGTATGAATTCACCTCTTTTCCCCAAAGCTAAGGTTTAACAGCAAAGTAGACAGTGCTCTCTGGGTAATCAGTCTAGAAGGACAAATCTTAATTCAAAACTAGTTGTGCGTTGGACTAGCAACCGCAAAATACAATTGCTACAGAAACCTTTGCAGCAACATCTAACAAGGTGAATTAATGGCTCTATACTCCATTGGGAGTTTACAGGATTAACAGCAGCATATACCCTAAAAGTGTTAACTCACTTAGTTTTTTGAATTATCATTTATAAATCTTTACTTGTAATTTTTAGTGAGAATTGCACAGTCATTTTTCTACTCAAATCATTTTTTTATCTTTTATTTACTTATATGTTTGCTTCAACTGATTAGAGATTATAACATTTTTTTTACTTTAAATTCCTTAATAATTTTATTACAAAAGACACAAAGAGTAAGATGATAATAAAATTTAACATTTTTTTCTTCTTTTACATGCCATTGTCTCACTGGTTCCTGAAGTTCCCCAGTGTGGATACCAATCTTGAAAACCAAGGTGGTAGAGGATGTCCATCTGCAATTGATAATCAACATCTGAAAACACTAGTCAAACAAAACCCACGTCAAAGTTTCAAAGAAATATCTCAGATAATGGGTATCAGCATTTCAACAATATCAAACCATTTCAAGAAAAAATTTAAAGAAACTTGGCATGGTGAATAAACTCAATAAATGGATTCCACATGAACTAAGTGAAAAGAGTCTGACATTTTGAAGTGTATTCGATGATGCATCTGTGAAATTTGAATTATCCATTTCTTGATCAAACAGTAACTTGTGATGAGAAAAGGACGAATCCAAACACTTTCCAACACCAAAATTACATCAACAAAGGATTATGGCGACTCTCTGGTGGTTCGCTATTGCTGCTATCCATTACAGCTTTCAGGAATCTAGCCAGAGTATCACTGCTGAATTTTACTGCTAGTAACTGGATTAAATGCACCTTCAGTTCAGCAAAATGTGACTGGCACTGGTTATAGATAGTTCAGGTTTCACAATCATACTTTGTGCTGATAACCGCTATATTATGGGCACATTATTTAAAGGTATGAGGTCAATGTAAAATTTCACATTACCATTTTCTTTCCAATGTTAAGGATATCTTAGAAGTCTTTGAAGTTTGCTCAACTCATTGATTATGCATGTATATGCTTTAAGAATTGTTTGTAGAAAAGTTATTGTTTTACTTGAATTTTGTGAAAATCATGGCTGAATATAAAATACACATTCAGTACTATTTACTCTTTATTTTTAATTTGGGAAAAGTACACCATAATGTGTAAGTATTTGTTGAGAATGGTTTATCAAGTTTAATCTTATGAATCCTCTTCATAAATATAATAGCAATATGCTATGGTGTCTATATTCCTATTCACTGGAGGACAAGGAACATGAAACATCCATTCACTATTCCTATTCATTGGAGGACAAGGAACATGGAACATCCATTCACTATTCCTATTCATTGGAGGACAAGGAACATGGAACATCCATTCACTATTGGAGGACAAGGAACATAGAACATCCATTCACTATTCCTAGTCACTTAAGGACAAGGAACATGGAGCATCCATGGTGCTATAAGGAGAGCTTCGGCCCCCTACTTTTTGCACAAACTGAAAACTAAAGATGACAATGATATTTTGTATCAGTTGCCCAAAATATTTACTGCTATTAATTTTTAAAATAAATTAGAAAACAATTTTTTAAACATTAACTTCTAAAACTTTTATACTAGGTTGTAAAGTTCCTTTTTTTTTGATGTTCCACAAATGATCTTGAAGAATAATCTTTCACAGGATTGTTTGCTCCTTAGTAACTCTGGTCATACTGTGAAAATGTTATCTAATGTTATTGAAACTTTATTTCAGATTAGACACTCCTTTGAGATAGAATGCTAAGTAGACAAGAATAAACGTGTTCGGTATTATCTTCTCTTTAATTTTAATCAATGTCACAAAGCTGCCAAAGCTCCTCTAGACATTTGTGCTGTGTATAGGGTTGTCAGATTAGAAAATTAGAAATATGGGACACTCTTAAAATCTTTCTCTCTCTTTCTATACACAAACACACACCACACATGCACACACATATATACAAATGTAAAAGAATGAAAAGAATATAAATTCAAATGTTCATAACATTAATTTAAAAAAAGGCCTCAACACAAGAGTAGAGCAATAAATATTTATTATAAACTGTTACAATGGAACATGCAAGTTACCGCAACAAAATATTTTGTTGTGGTAACTTAAAGCAATGATTTTAATTGGTTATGAGGAAAATAAAAGTAAAATCATTTGAAAATTAATTAATAAATAATTTAATGCAAGCTAAGAAAAAGAAATTCTGTAAAAGTGAAATCATTTGAAAATATTTATTTAATACAGACAATAGAGAAATAAGCAAAAAACAACTGTAAAATCAAAATTATTGTAAAATTTTTATTTAATAGAAACAATATAAGAATGTAAAGGAAAATTATTCTGAAAATAATTATTTAATACAAACAATACAGAAAATAAATTAAAAATTTTGTTTCATATGGAGAAAATGAAAAGCATCAAAACTGACTGAGAGAAACAAACTCCAGTGTTCTTCCATTGTCACCAGTTTACAAAGAATACAAAGAAAGAACTCAGTTGGAAAGTCCTGCCACACCCATCATATTCTCTTGATTTAGCTCCTTCAAAGTACCACATTTTTGGTTATTTTCTAACAATTTGAGGGGTGTATCATTCAACAATGATGTTGAGTTTAAAATATGGCTTGATGAATTTTCAAGTCAAAACCTAGTGATTTCTATCATCAAGGCATTGAACAGTTAGTGGGTCATTGGCAGGAGGTTGTAAACAATGAAGGAGAATACATTGATGAATGTATTCAGAACTATTATTAAATAATAAGTATTAAAATGAATTATAAAAAAAATGAACAAATCTATATAACAACCTAATGTGAGTTTTATATGTGGGGAAAAGTTTATAGTTTTTATTCCAGAAAATAAGTACAAGTGAATAGAATAAAATGTGCATTTTAGATCAAAACAAAATGTTTGCAGTAGCTCTAAAAAAAGATCTTTTGTGGGGTGACACACTTTTTCTCTGTCTTAATAACCTAGGCATAGAGTGCAGTTGGTTAGTGTTTAAGTAGAGGGTGAGCTCTTTGGTGTTGTTTTCTTATTATACTTAATTTGTTTATTTTCTCATTTTTTATATTGGTTTTCTTTGTCTCTTTTTTATTTTTGAATTTTCTTTTGGTCACCTGATAGGCTTTCTGCTTGCTGTACCAACACGTTGAATTTATAAATATATATATATATATATCAATAAGGAGTTGGAAGGCAGAGAATTCAACCTCACCTTTTAATGAAACTGAAAACTAAACTAAACAGAAGCCTAAATTTGATTTCTTTGTCTTAATCTATGACGATGTTATTGAGCTGAGTTGTATCATCTGTCTAAAATAGTTACTGCTATTAATTTTCAAAATAAATTATTGAACCTGTTTTAAATGTTAAATTCTAAAACTTTTATATGAGCTTTATATTCGGAAAATGTCTATAGTTCTTGAAAGCTTGAACAATAAAATTCAAGATGGCTTGAATTAAAAAAAATGTTGCTTGCCAATTATTATTCACTCTCAAAGTGATTAAAATAAGTCAGAATTAGTTTTAAAATAATTCAGTCTATATTTTTTTAATATATGATGTAAACAAAACAGGACTAATTTTAAAGTTTTTAAAGTACATAAGGGAATGATGTAAAGGTTCTCAGTTTGAACCAGTCTCCCATACAAGATTGCCAACATCATTAATTGAGGAGAATAACTTCTTGGTCAACCAAGCATTTTTCAATACATCATGTTCTGGCTACCTGAAGATCCCATGAGTGTAAAATTTTAGTAACTTTGTCTCTTTTGAGGTGTGACGCCATGAGGTATTTTTACTCTGTCCTAATAACCTTTGCATTTAGTACAGTTGGTTACTGTTGGTTGGTAGGTGTTTGCTTTTTAGTCTTTCTTTCTTTCTTTGTTTATTTTCTCGTTTTCTCATGTAGGATATTTTTATTTGTCATTTTTTTTTCTTTATAAGATTTCTTTTGGTCACCTAGCAGGTTTTCTGTTGGTCTCTCACTCACACACACACACACACACACTCACACACACACACACACACACACACACACACAGCTCAATAAAGAGCTAGGTGGGGAAGAATTCAGCCTAACCTTTTAATGAAACTGAAACCTAAACTGAAGACTAAATTTGACTTTTTGGTCTTAATCTATGAAAATGCTATTGAGGTGAGTTGTATCATTCATCTTAAATATTAAAACAGAAAACTTCATGTTCCCTTTTTTCTATTTTTAAATATTAGCTTCTTTTTTTTCTCTAATCATTTAACTCCGATCAAGGCAATAAACCTACTAATATGTAAAGGGTTGCTGAGTTTGAATGAATATGAACTAAAGAAAAATATTATTAAGGCGAGAGAACAATAAAAGAACATGAATAAAGAAGATAGAAGATAATAATTGACATTGAATTTAAATTTTTTAAACTCAAAATTGACTAGAAAGCAAGAGGGTGGAAGAGAGTTCCACAAGTGAAAAGTATGAGAGAAGAAATTGTTAGCATAGAACTTATGGTTATCTCTAGCCATTTCAACTATAAAATGATGAGACCTAACTGCCAATCTAGTACTATGCTTAAATTCATAAAGTCAAGGTACCTATGAGAAAAGCTCATCAGAACAACTACCATGTATTTATAGAAGAGGCATAAGGAAGCTATATTATGGTGGTGGGAAAGTGACTGAATGTGAGATGCACAGGGACATTATAATTATAAATAAATAGAAATAAAAATAATAAAAATTCTCCCAGCATGCAACAGAAACTGTTCCGGCTGGAAAAAAGACATCCTACCAAAAGATGTTGAATTCAGTCTCTTCACTACTGACCTTTGGACGGTTAAGATGTACAACTTCTCTCGCCAGAACATAGTGTGTAATAATATGAAATGACTTCTTCCTTTTATCACATGCAACCTTAAAACACTTGTAACCAAAAATACATACACCAGTATACAAAAATTAAATAAATTGTATGATTTTAATTTACAATTTAATGTGCTTTTAATGTTATCTCTGTATATGCTTTATTCCTGTAAAGTATGTTTTTATTTCCTATGAACACGAGGCTATTTCTGCTGCTATGATAATGTGAATGACCCCACATCATTTGGTCACCACCGATGTAAAAAAAAAAAAAAAAAACATCTTATTCATCACAACATTTGGAAAAAATAACGTTCAAAAGAAACCAATGACACTTTTGGTGATAACAATGCAGGAAAAAACAAAAACTATCACTTCAGAATTCCTGACGTAAAAACAAAATAAAAACACAAGCAAAGTAATAAAACAATTAAGTATTTCTCTTTTATCTGCATACACTCTCGACATAGAACAATAAGACAGCATAGCTTCAGTTTCCATTAAAATTCCAGAACTTATGCAAAAACAGCTTCAAATGGCTGGTTTGCAATATGTGAAGCCCAATTTGCTTTACAAAACCAGCTTCAAAACAAAATTTTACCACGTGCTATCATGTTTACCCCCAGCTAAACTACAAACTTCTACACTCTCTTCAAAGGAGTACAAAGTACTCAAGGAGACAGTAATTCAGATGCACGAGAGAACAAAGCCAGAAATATTTGCTAACCTTCAAATACAAAAATTACTCTACACTACAGCATATAAAGTACTAGTCAGCGACGAACTTGTCCGCCATCGTTTCATACAAGCGTTACCACAAAATACCGGTCTAGCTGTCGTTGTTGCTAGTCTTTCATTACCTGAGCTAAGTGCACTGGCAGATTAAATAATTCCATTTAAAAACGAACTTTATCCAAAATACAAGTTCCGTAATTCCGCAGGGAGCGAGAGTTGCTTCCCCCTTGACCGATACTCCATATTATTCACTCAAACCCTTTTACGAAAACCAAATTCCCCTACTCTGTAGAAACCATATCTACTTTGCTTCCAAGTCAAAAGACATGTAAGCCTGATAAAGCTTCATGTAAAATAAAGCCCAGCTCAAGGACGTCTTACCGTATTGGACGTACTCCATAAGAATCCAAAAAAACGAACATCTGTCGGAAAACTAATAGATAGCGCGAGTTGTTAAATCAGTAATTCGCAGCTTTTCAAGGTTGCCACTATTATAGATTCGTCTCAAGTTGACTTTCTCATTGATACTGGAGCATCTCTGTAACTATACTTCCCACAAACTTCGCTCGAGGACTGCATCTCAACACTACTTCTGTTTGTTTATCACAGACGATAATATTCCTTGTCACGGCGAAACGTTAGTTGACATAGGCATTTATTTCTGGCTTGCGACGCTTATTCACTTGGGCAGTAGTCGTAACAGACCACTTCAATCCATTTACTTTTTTACTAGAAGACTTCCTCAGACACTACGCTCTAATTAATTCTAGACTTCAGTACTGGAAAATTGTGTGACAACAAAACGGAGCTCTACACACAAAGCATGCATGTCCCAGCAACTACTCAACAGTCAACAGGTTCCAATTGTTCTCAGCTACCAAAGCTAGTTCAGTCACTGTTAAACAAACACTTTACCCTGTAGAGAAAAACCCAATACATCCACAACAAGAATCAAACATACTATTGACACTGGTAATAAACCAACTTCTGCTAAAGCACGCCAGTTATCAGAAGAAAAATACAAAGTTGCAAAACAAGAATTCACTGCACTTATGAACACTGAGGTATCAGACCCTCAAAATCACCATGGCATCACCACTACACTTAGTACACAAATCAGTACAGACATTGTGATGATTATAGACACTTAAACCTCTTAACTAAACCTGATAAGTATCCCCTGCCCAATATCAACACCCTAGGATTCAAATTCCATAATAAACACATGTTTTCTAAGATAGATCTGCTAAATGCATTTTATTAGATACCCACGAGTGATGAAGTCATAAAAAAATAATGTCATTATTCCTTTTGGTCAGTTTGAATATTTATTCATGCCTTTCAGCCTATGTAACAGTAATGCTACTTTCCAACATTTCATCGATAATATCTTCATGGGTATAGATTATATCATTGTTTATATAGATGACATTTTATTCTCCTCAGAAACACAGTCCCAGCATTATGAACATCTGTAGACAGTTCTATCAATTCTTGCAGAAAACAACCTACAAATATCTTGAGAGTTCTTCAAAGATAATATAAATTATAATATGATATAATATCAGCTCTAAAGGATTAATCCCAACTAAGCAAAAAATTAAAGAGAATCAAGATTTCCCAGAACCAAACAGCTCTAAGTCCCTACACAGATTTCTTGGATTGGTTAATTTCTACAGAAAACTAATTCCAAAAGCAACTGAAATATTATTAAACCTAACAGAACTCATCTGATACAACCAAACTGCAAAGTTACTACAGATAAATTTCACACAAAGAGAAGCATTTAAAAATATTCTAGTAGAAATTACAGCATTAACACACTCCAACCCCAGAACCATTCAATATCATTTAATAACTAATAGTTCTAGCTATGCCACAGGAGCAGCACTACATCAGATTGTAGATGACACCCCAACACCCATAGACTTCCACTCAAAAAAACTAAGAGACACAAAAGAAATACTCAACTTTTGATTGTGAACTATTACCAGCTTAACAAGCTGTACTACACTCCATACCACAAGAAAGTAGACAGGTTGCATTATTTACTGACTACAAAACTTTATCATTAGCATTTTAAAAAAACCCATACCCCTCAAATCAGGAAGACAACAAAGACATCTTTCTATCATTGCTGAATATATCATAGAAGTGATATACATCAAAGGAGAAGATAACATAGTTGCTGACTGTCTTTCATGACAAGCTTTATCAGTCACAATTGACCCATCATTGTCACTGGAACCCAATTATTACTACCAAAACCTCTGATAAAACATAACAAACAGTTCCACTGTTACCAAAGAAAACATTAAACAATTTTCTGAAGAGATGACTAAGCTGAACCTATCGCTGCTTTCTAACGGATGGTTACACTCAACTAAGCCATCTTTCATACTATAAAACTTGTATACTTCAACCCGTGCCTGGTTAAGAACAGATAGAGTCAGGAAACCTCTTGAAGTTCCTTACTCTAGACCCTATAAAGTTATTACCAAGATATGAAAAATACTTCTTAATAGAAAATTCCTCAGGAAAACACCTCACAGTCTCTACTGAGAGATTAAAACCTGTGACATTACTACAAAACCACAGCAAGAAAAATCCAATACAATCATAACTTAAAAACCTGCTGAGCACTCAAAACAACCACCTTAAGAAAAACAACCATTATCTGAAACCACAACTACACATTCTTGGAGGAGAGTTCATTTCTCTAAAAACAATGACTATTTCTATTTTGAATAGGCATCCATCCCTAGTGATTAGCTCCAATAATTATAAATAAATAAAAATAAAAATATAAAATAATAATAATGATTATAAATAAAATAAAATGAAACAAATAACATTAAAACTTTGTATAAAATAAATGAAAAATAAAAATTCTCCCAGTATGCAACAAAAACTGTTCCTGCTGGAAAAACAGATCCTGCCAAAAACCATTAAAATCAGTCTCTTCGCTATCAGCCTTTGGACAGCTAAGATGTCCAACTTTTCTCTCTGAGACATTGCATGTAATAATACAAAGTGACTTCTTCCTTTTATCACATGCAACCTTAAAACACTTGTAACCAAAAATACACATACCAGTACACAAAAATTAAAATTGTATGATTTTAATTTACAATCTAACATGCTTTTAGTGTTATCTCTGTGCATGTATTATCCCCGTGAAGTATGTTTTTATTTCCTATGAACACAAGGCTATTTCTACTTCTATGATGTGAATGACCACACAGATGCCAGGTCAGGACCAATAACATTGCATATTCTTCTTTGTATTTTATTAAGAATCTTTAAATACAGGGTGTGGCATAAATACTGTTACAAAAGTAAAAGCTCATAACTCATGACTAAATTTATTTATTATATCTGCATACAATTTTAACACAAAGTAAGTATTAATCCGCTAAATATTTTTTTTGAGGCAATTCACCCCAAGCAAGGCAGGAGTACAACTAGCACACAAGGGGTTACAGAGGATTGAGAACAAGAGTAAAGAGGCGTGTTTGAGGAAAGGATACAGAGAAGGACGGGGAACAAGCTCAGGGCGTCAGATGTCGATTGACATTACATTTGAATATTTGAAGATTATACTCATTGGGGAAGTAAGTAAGGGAAAGGGAGTTCCACAGACGGGAAGTGCAAAGAGACGGTTACATTTAACTGTTTTGACAGTGAAAGGATGGGACCAAGATGCCAGCTTGGTAGCACGCTTAAATTCATGCAGTCTGGGAATCAGTGAAAATAGCTTGTTGGAACAGCTGCTCTGAAAATACTTGTAGAAGAGACAGAGGGAAGCCACGGCACATCTGTGGGTTAAGGATTGTAGACTAGATGCCAGATCAGGACCTATCATATTGCATATTTGTCTCTGGATTTTATCAAGGACCTCAAGATGTACAGCAGGAGCATAATTCAATATTTCCTTTAGACTTCAACAAATTGAAGTCTTTCAGGAAAGACATTGATGGCAGCACATTTCCATAGGTATTTTGCCCCAAACTCCTTTCAATTTTGCCTTTAGAGCTTCAATATTGTGGTGTGGAGAAGAACACTCTAAAAACTGCCCACAAACAATAGACAAGAGTGTTAATATCTGGCAGTGAGGGAGGATATTCCTCCTTGGTGATGAAGCCAGGATAGTTATCTCTTAACCACTCTATGTTACACCAGTAGTAAGGCTCGTGGCTCCATCTTGTTGAAGTGTCCAAATGTTCATCACCATGTGGTATTGCACCTCAGCTTTAGTGCACTTTCCAAGACATCCTGTATGTACACATTCTTGAGGCATGAAAACAAAAGGAGACTCTTCTTTCTGAAATGGCTGCCCAAACCATAACTGATGCTGGTTTCTGGGTTCTGAGGCATTTTCCAGAAGTGGCAGGAACTGATTGACAATGTGTTGAAAAAACATAATCAGTTTGATGATTAAAAGTCTTTTTAACAGTGAACAGTTCTCATCAGTGAAGATGATGTTTTGCAGCTTTCCATCACAAATCCATTTCAGCAACTCCTTACTTCTTTGAAGTTTCTTTTACATTGTGGTTGCTGAAAGAAGCTCTCTCTTCGTTATCTTGTAGGATGACATCTCTAAATCATTTTGACATAGCCTCTGCATGGTTCTCTCCGATGTTCAGGCCTCTGTAGCCAAATTTTCTCATTCACTTTCTTGGATTATGCTTGATTTTTTTTCATGCACATGTTTATAAATATGTAAGATAGATTTTGATAAGAAAAATTGTCTAGCACAATACAGGGAACCAACTTTCCTAGCAGCAGATCTAGCAGTTGATTCAATATAATCTTTCTATTTCATGTCAGTGGAAGCATTAGTCCAAGAAGGTGCAATGAATCATTCCCCTGGAGGTTGGCATCAGTCATGCTGATGGAAGGTAAAAATGGTTATCTCAGATGATTAAAAGAGAGCAGTTACGTTTTGGAAGTCATTCCTTGCCCCATTTAACAACAGAATGTAGATATTTTTTAGATCAGCTGCCAATTTGGCCTTATTGAACCACACAGACTTACTATTAGGACAGGAATAAATGGTTGTATCATCAACATAGATAGCAAGTCGAGAACTGATGCCATCCGGAAAGTCATTTATGAAAACAGAAAGGTACAAGTATTACATTACGGAATTAGAAACGTGACTGAAGCCAAAATGCCAGGTCAAGACTGATAACAGGGCAGATTCTTCTTTGGATTTTTATCAAGAATCTCTAAATACATAGTAAAAGCACTAGACCAGATTGTTTTTTATTACAGTAAGGTTCAACTGGGGGCCACTTGAGATAGAGGGTTACAATGGGAGACAGATTATACAGATAGGAAGAGAAGATAATGGTTAACCCTAGACTCGAACAGGTTAAGATTGTAGTGATTGAGGAAACATTCTTGTGGCACATGCAGTGAGAATCAAATTCACTACTCAGTAGTAATTGCTCTAGCAAGACAAGCTTACTAACCATTACACCCGAAAAAGGTGCCCTTAAATGATTTTCTAAGTGAGGCTTAGATGTGGCACAAGGCCGAAAGTGAGGATCAAATTCACTACTTAGTAGTAATTGCTCTAGTAAGACAAGCTTACTAACCATTATACCATGTTAAAGTGCCGTCTCTCCCTGATAAGGGGTAGGGGAAGAGGGTGCAACAGCCCTGGTATCCATATTGGGAGGGCATCCAATCAAAAAAGGAAATAAAAATATACTTTATATTTAATTTGAATAAAGTGTTGCTTTCACATTTGATCTGGTTTTACATATTTAAAATGTTTTCTTTTCTCACATTTCTCAGTACTAAGCCCTATAGGACCCCAACTTGAGTCTTAGGGGCATAAAATCAAGGAGTTTGCACCGAGCATCACCAAGTCTCTGCACATCACTGTGTGCATGCATGTATCTCTCCTAATTTTCAGTAACAGATGTGGTCGTGTAAGCACATATATATGTATATGTTTTCCTCTTGAATAACTGGTAGTGCTAATCAAATAAGAGGTGGGTTTTCATCAGTTTCCAAAATTTTAATAAATGGGGACAGGATCAAATAAAACAGGAGTTTATTTTATAAAGATGGAAAAATAATAAAAAATGGGTAGGAACTGTGTGTGCAATAAATGTCATATGCATTCATTTTTCATAACTTACATTGTTTACGATCATGGAATTTTAGTTAAGAGTATGGGTTCAAATAATGTGCAGTGGTGGGGATCTCTTAATTTTTAAAAATTTTAATAAGTATATCCTCCTTTTTATTCAAGAGACAAGAGTAGGTTCAAAGCTGGAAACCTGAACATATGTGTTGGACTTTGAGTATGAATAAACCAAAAATAAACTACAAATGAGTTTGACTACATTACAACTGCTGCAATAAAGATAAACAAAAATGTACAAAGATATATCAAAATAGATTAACACAAATTTTTAAATTAGTACTAAATGTTAAAGGAAAAATTATCAGAAGATATGCAATAAGTAGATAAATCATTTAGGTACATCTCATCATCATCATCATCATCATCAATAATAATAATAATATAACTACTACTACAACAAATTATTATTATTTTTTTTTTTTAAGTTCTCTGATAATGGAATTTCATTAGTAGCACTGCATGTTTTTACTCCAGTACAAGGAAGCAAACTTGTTACCTTTCATCCACAAGAAATTTGAGCAATGTTTTTTATCGAAACAGGTGCTGATAAGTTCTTATCCCACCGAAGAACTCTTTCAAAATCAAAATCTGAATATTTGGTTATTTGGTCAGGTTTTGAAAAGTTCATTAAGCTTAGGACTTTTCAGCACCTTCAAACACACACACACACACACACACACACACACACACACACACATATATATATATATATATATATATATATATATATATATATATATATATATATATGATGATTGTCACTTCTATGCAGAAAAAGACCAACTTTTCGCTTGGTAGCTTTTTTTTTGGTTTTCATTCAGAATTTTATTATTTTTACCCAAGCTAACTCTCTACAATGGGCCAATAAATGATTCTTAAGGCCAGCTTCACTTTTACAACCTCTCTTACACATGTGGCAAGCATAAAGTTTGTCTGAGTTACCTATGTTAAAAATTTGCCTGTCCCTGTTGTTATATTAAGCATTTATAGCGAGAGAAAGGAATAACAAGGATTAGATTGAAACAATGTTTATTGTTGGTAGAGAGTACAAGAATAGCAATCTGGTATCAGCGTAGTGTCAGAGTTGACACATTTCTTGGGCCAGCATGACCAAGGTCACAGGATACAATTGCTGTATATTTGGATGCTTGGAGTCATGGTAGTAGGTCATTTTGTCGGTTGGTAGACCTGTTGTGTTGAATTGGGGTGATGTTGGATTGGCATGGGATTGGTAGGCATGTTCTGTGGAATGAAGATTGTTGGTGTTGACTGTAAAGAGAATGCTTTGTAAATGAGTCAAAGTAAGTCTATTGTGTAGAATGAAGGTCACTGGTGTTGACTTAAGGGAATGCCTTGTAAACATGATGAGGTAGGCTGAGGTAATGGCAGGGGTTAGTAGGCCTGTTCTGTGGAATGAAAGTCAACTGTGAAGGGAATGCTTTGTAAATGAGTCGAGGTAGGCCGATGTGACGGCGGGGACTGGTAGGCCTGTTCTGTGGAACAAAGGTTTCTGGTTTTGACTGCGAAGATAATGCCTTGTAAGTGAGTTGAGGTAGGCCAAGATGATGGCAGGGGTTGGTATCGATGAAGGCTTGTAGCTGGGAGGAATTGAGGTTAAGATGTTTCAAGTTGAAGCTAGATAGCTCTGCTGGGTGGAGTCAAGGTTGAGATTTTTTAAGTCAAAGTTGGATAGCCAAGACAGTTGGTCAAGCCAGGAAGTGGTAACAGTTGATGAGAGGTGTGGTCATGTTGAGCAGTGGCGATGAAGGCAGCAGCAGCACCCTGAGTGATGGCCAGTGACTGCACCAAGCCACAATTGTCCTGGTCATTCTCAGAGGCCTGCTTTTAAGTGGTTCTTGTAGTCCCTGGGGGCATCTATCTCTGGTGGGAAGAATTGCCATTCTTTACCGCTGGAGCTCACTTCATAGACTGGATGTGATGCGTGGAGCCTAATGTGCAGAAAATTACTTTTGTTATTTTGTTCTCTGCTATGTTGCATTCACATCTGGCCAGCATGCAGAATGAATCAGAATTCTGGTAGGGTTGCATTCACATTTGTACCCGACCTTTCTGGTGTGATCTCATATGACTGGCTAAACTATCTGCTGAATGGATGACTTTTCCACAAATACTGCAAGTGTGTTAGTGTCCTAATAGATCTAGGACAGATTCTATAATTCCTAATGGCGTACTTTTTGTTGGAATGCTCAATTCTCTTCTGCTCTATATTGTTGCAGTGTTCACAAATTAACCATCTCCAGTTAGATTTATCTCCAGCAACAGAGAGAGGCAGATGTTTAATATACAAGGCTTCTCTTATAGTAAGATGTTTCCAGTAATGTGATTTATATAGAATTTTAGTGTTTTCAACCAGAATTTTTCTTAATGGTTCTTGTAAATTGTGGGTAGATAGATGTTTGACTATATATGTTAGTCATTATGGCATTATGGGTAGCAAAGCTTGTTATTCAACAGAGACACATTAAAAATCAGCTATAGTTGTACTGAGAACTTGATACCGATAATAGAAAAGCACAAAATGAAAATAACCAACAAATCATCTACACCAACCAAACCTATCTGTAGAGCAAAGCACAAATGTTCTTTAAATTACAATTACCAATGGTAATAACAGCAGATAAAAGAAATTAAAAATATATAGGAGTAAGTGAAGGATTCTGGAAACAGACAAAATACGCACACAAAAAATATTTTAACAGCAGTAAATACATGAACATCACAATACTATATGTGAACTTAAAAACTAAAATACACCAAAAATATCATAGAAAATAAGGAACACAGTACCAGATTGCAATAATAGCTTTAAAAACAGTAAACTTTGTCATCTATAATCACCTTCCCAGACCAACACAAATTACTAAATAAAATATCAGGACTTATCTGAAAATGCAAACATACTTTTACTACATTACTTAAAAATCAAAAACTAAAAACTGATATTTTGTAAAACAACATTGAGAAAAATGCATTATATACAATTCTGAATAATGTAATAATGTAATATACTTTAAACAAAATAAGTAGCACCCCCTACAAATGAATAAATAAATAAAGGAAATAATGTCTGTATCCTGTAAATATAGCATGCCTTAAAACTATATTTCATCATATATATATATATATATATATATATAGATGAATACTGGGTTGGTAAAGATGGAATAAAATTCCGATAACCAAAACCAGTATTTTTAGGAAAAGTGCTCAATACAAAGTAGAGTGAATAATATTTATTTAAAAATTATAACATAAGCATATGTTATAACATCACTATAAAAATAACCATTTTGTTTCAACACTTCTGGTATCTTATCAAGTGATAGTGTTGTAAGTAACACCACCACTTGACAAGACACCAGAAGTGTTGAAACAAAAAGGCTATTTTTGTAGTGATGTTATAACATGCTTATGTTATAATTTTTAAATATATATATATATATATATATATATATATATATATAGGATTGATACAAATATAAAATTTGTCAGTTAGATGATTGATTTTATATACAGCAACCCTGGACTTTCAGCTCATGAAGGTTGAATTTAGATAATTTGGTGATATATTATAGATTTTTGCAAACATATGTTAACAATTTTTCTGCAAGTAACTGTTTTATAAAATACTTTTTCATAGTTATTTTTAAAGATGATCAAAAAAAGCTGTTGCAAAGTTATAAGACCAGTAAGAAATCTATATTTTTAGTAACTTGTAACATCTTGAATGATAACTTACCTGAAAAATACATACTGGTAAGTTCCCACCAATCCATAAAATGCATCTGTTAGGGTAACTTGTATAGAATTTTAAATTCTTTGCTTTAGTGGTATTAACATCAATATTTGTATACCTTATAGGCAAGGATATCCCTACAGATTGAGGCCTGGAGCATGAACATGCTGGCAAATTCATAATGTCAATTTTATAATTTTATGCTTCTGAAACAACAGTGTTGTGCTTTGTGCCCAATGAATTGGATCTTTTTCATATTTCAGTGAGCATCAGCAATTTTTTTTTAGATAAGGAAGCAAAGTACTGTATAAAAGATTTTGATATCAGATAGCATTAAGACAAGTCATTGATGAAGGCTGTTGAGGTTTTTCCAAGTGGTCCAAAAACTGCCCAAACCATTACACTTCCCTCATCTTGAGGACATAGAACAAATTGTATAAATCATGCCAACAGGATGCAAGTCCATCAGGAACATCCAAATTGAACTTCTTTGCATCTGACCATAACACAGACTTTCATTTCTTCTTCCACATCATGTATTCTTTTGCCATATTCAATTGCTATTACTTATAAAGATTTGAGATTCTTACATTTGGTTAATTCTTCAGCTTCCTCCACACAGTCCAGTGTAGGACATCAATTTTTAGAGAATGCTGAATCTTTGCACATGATGTAACAGAGTTTCTGGTTTCTATTCTAACAGCTCAGACATCTCTTGTCATTAATTTCTTCTTTCTTGTGGATCTTCCTCTCACTCCATAGTAAGCTGAACTTGTTAAAAACTTGATAACAACAGTTTTAAGTCCTTAATTGAGACACTATTTCTCAGTGACTCAAATCTTCTTCCTTCAGAGCAATAAGCTGTCCTTTCTGTTGGATGACATAGCTGACAATGTGCTAATCAAAAGATAACAGCCAAATTCACTTAACACAAACTAACAATTATATTAAAGAAAGAAAAGTAAAATGAGGTTTCCACTATTTATTGGATTATCTATGTAAAATTGCATTGGTGTGACCAATGTTATAAAAAGATTGTTCCGAAACTTATCTATAAATGAAAAGTTTCTCTCAAGTTTTTAGCAAAATTGCCATTGTTATACTACATTGTATAATGTAGTGTTATATTGTGATAAAAACTTATTTTGCACCATTTAAAAAAACAAAACAAAGCAAAACATAACAAAATAGAAGTTGACACCCAGAAAAACATTAATAAACATTAATTAACCAGTAATATATCCATTCCAAAAAGATCTAACAAAAACTGCCCTATACTCACATCACATAAATTCAACTGATCTTATAAATTGTTGTTTCGGCAGTTTCTGCTGATTGTTGCTGGCCATTTTTTGACAGTAAGTCATTTATTGCTAATCCCCTTTAGAGTAAGGGGAAGTTGATGTTGCAGTCAAAGTAAAACGAGAAAAAGAAATGTTCAACAGAGCTTTGCTGCAGTATCAAAATGAAGAAATAAACAGCATTTAACAATTTTAATAAAATTTAATAACAACAATGGCAACAGAAAAGGTGTTCTTAGAAGGTTAAAGTGAATTCATAAAAGGTCTATTGCAATAAAGTTTGAGAAAACAAATGTACATGTATGCATGGATATGTGTGGGTGTGCATAATATGTATAGGTATGGATATATATATATGTGCATATATATATATATATATATATATCATCGACTCTCCCGTCGAATTCGACGTATGAGGGTCAAGCAGATCAGTTCCTAGAAACTGAGAGCCCGATGCTGGCACATAAGATTTGATTATAGTGGTGAAGGTTTCATGCAGGACCATCCACACCTTTTGAAGGGACAAATACAGAGACCTGGTGCACTGAGTGCAACAAGGTCCCCAAGTGACCATCCACAGGTTTTGAATTCAGAGTTGTCCTTCTCCTAGACCAGTTGCCATCCAAGGCTATAGAACCCAGTCTGTCCTGCTATTTACCCATAGTTGGAGGGAGAAGAAGAGAATTCACACCTTTCCCAAGGGTATTAGCACGTAAGTGAATGTAATGGATTCGACTGGAATTCGAACTCGGTTCTCCGATTCCTCAATCCAAGTCGTTATCCATTACTCCACCGTGCCTCCTATCTATATCTATATATATATATATATATATATATATATATATATATATATATATATATATATATATATATATATATATATATATATATATATATATATATATATATTGGATGTGCATGAGTGTATGCATGTATATTTAAGGATAGAAGTAACTGAATTAGGTTTCTTTTTCTGCGGTGGATGTAGTTGGTGTTTGGAGCAAAACTTTTATCTCACTTGTGTTGCTCTGAATCAGTGCCCAAATGTGAGAGGCTTTCTTCAGTATGGTATGAAGAATGCGAGGACCTATGTGCTTGCTGTGAGTCTCCTGAGTGGCTTTTGGTGTGTTTTTATATAGGCTGCAGAAATGAACGTCAAAATTAACAAATAAAATATATCAGATTAATAAATGAAAAATCCATCCCTAAAAATGTATATATATATATACATGCACTGAATGTTCATGAACAACCAAAATTCAGTTATCAGCATAAGACAAATATTAGTAGATAACACTAGATACTCTACAGCAAACAATAAAAGGAAAGACTCAAAACTATAGTAGCTATTATTATACAAAATAAACATCCCACATTAAATTAAATATCATTCACCACATCAGATGCTATCTTGAAGTGCATATGTTGTAGCATAATTATGGATGATAATGGGTATGTCCCCATTCACATAAATACAGTAGTAAATACTGTATGTTGGTCTGCAGTTGGACATTCATTGTGGAATTCACTTGACTCACTTCTAGCTGTTGATTACTTGTTCTATGCACTGCTGGCAAATCTTATATGTATTGTTCTTATCCTAAGTATTATCATTTATTACCAACCTTCATGTGATTATTCTATTCAGTAACCTTCCCTAGGTTACAACATTTTGGCGATGAGGACTAGCCAAAAACAGCATATGATATAATTAATGTGCACACAGATTATATTAGTATTATAAATAAAAAATAAATTTAAAAAAATTAAAAATAAATAAATTAATAAATAAAATAAAATAAAAAATAAATCTCATTCTTTTTGTACAGCCTCATTCCCTCTATCTGTTACATATAATGTCACACTTGGCCATTTCAAATGTCCAGCTTCCCAAAGAATACCAGGATGCAGACAAAAGAATTATAACTACCACACAGACACCACATTGGTACTTGATAGTGTTTGCAAATGTCAAAAGCAAAAATAACAATGGTTCTTTTTAATCAAACTTGTTTGGATATGTACACTATAGACCTGTTGTCATTAGTTTTAGAGTCATCATTTGAAGTTGAGAAGGTGCCATGTGTTGATGATATAAATTTTTATTCTATGAAATTTTTGTGTAGAGAAAGTTCAATATTTCCTGAAAGAAAATGTAAATACAAGGAATGTTCTTGAGAGTCTCTATAAAAATAAAGAAAAATTTGAACTTACTCTGTCCTGTATAAGAGTGCCATTGCCAACACTGTGGTTTGAAACTAGATCACCAGTGAGTAACACAGGCGATTCTATTATTAAGTAGATCATGTGATCATAAAGGAGGAGAATAAATAGGAAGTAGTGTGATGACTATACAATCACTGTTCACTCTTCTTGTTCATCCACTATTGCTATACGTTCACTCTCTCTACTCTACTACTGTATGAGTTATGATTCTTTTCTGATCATTATACTATTTGGCGATTACTACTTGAACAAATATTACTAGTGCAGATATTATTGAAAGGCATTACTACTAGTGTTGGCGTCTATGAAGTGCCAGATATAACAAACGTTTTTGAAAGTGATAATGAGATTTTGTTTGACATAGCAAAAGGAACAAGCGAAGCTGTCCAATATCATAAAATTCTGTTGGTGAGTTAAAGAGTAAGTGAGGTGTATTTTTTAAGCCATGAGAATTAATTAGTGTGAGCGATACTCAGCAACAACAAGTTAATTAGAGTGCGCAGTTTATTCAAATTTTGGTACTTGAAGATTGAATTATTGTGAAACTGACAGTTATACCAGGAAGTTTGCTAAAACTGGAATTTGAAACATTTTTAACAGCGATTTTAATTGTCAGGCTACATTTGAATGTACAGTGGGTCTATCTCTGATATTAAACAGTGTTATTAAAAACATATGGTATAATTATTGAAACATTTATTCATTATTTTGAAAATATATTATATTGCTATAAATTATTTATATAGACACAAATATTTAAGTAAATGCTCTGTTTATAATAAACAAAGTATTTAATTAAATAATCGAAAATATATATATATATATATATATATATATATATATATATATATATATATATATAATTTTTATGTATATTTTATATGCGCAGTACGTAGTGGAAAGTGCTCAATATCAGTGATAGAGCTAACATATTCAGTTGTATGGATATTAGTTTGTGACCCTAGGTTTCACACTTTTGCAATCATCAGACAAACTAATATCCATACAACTGAATATATATATAGGAAAAAGCAATGAGATTTATAATTCAGACTTCTTAGCATTTATATTTATTTTTAAAAAACAGTGCTCAATACAACAGTAGAGCATAATATTATAATTGTTATTTTTAAAAATATATAATCATTGCAACACCGAAATTCCCATGTTTCAAAACTAAAACTTTGATTTAAATTCAATCATATAAATTAAATTTAAAATACAAAGTTTTATTCCATTTTCAAGCGGTGCTAAGAATAACTTTTTGAAATTGATTCACTTAATTTATAGGTCCAGACAAATTTGATATTTTGAGATGTTGGGGTTAAGGAAAATTCCATCATTTTTATTTTAGGGGTGTTAAGATTTAACTTATTTAGAAAAGTTATTCTTAGCATTGCAAGACAATGGAAAGTACACAAATAAAATTATATTTTATAAACATGCTTTTATGGCATAATCTACAAAACCTGTGAAGCATTTTCATTGATAGCTTATTTTAACATGTGTTATGTCTTCATTCCATTGAATGAAGATAACACAATAATGAAATATAATATTATAATCTTACTGAATTCTGTAGTAAAGATATAAGGCTCGCTTCCAGCTAGCTCTCTGCTGATAATTCTCGGCATCAGTATATATGCTATTTGGACGAGTACAAGTCATATTCTGGAGAGGTGTGTTCATTTCCACAACATCCCCCACTTTTTAGATATGCACTTTCTTTCGTCAATACTTTTTCAGACATAAGTCCACTTCCAACGTTTCAGTCAAATTATGTTTTCGCTTACCGTGGCATTGTATATTAGTTTTAGTAATAGGTACTTCAAAGGTACTGTAAAGTATGTCCATCAGTGAATTAAATTGTGCTGGTTGCTTATTCTGAACATATCTAGACCTCAATTGAGTTATATGTCTTCTATGTTGAAATCATCCACCTTCGACAATGTACTACTAAGGTGACAAATAATTTTTCCTTCTTGCCAATTTTTCTTTAAAAGAAGACTTTATTGCT
Organism: Acanthosepion esculentum; assembly: GCA_964036315.1. Taxonomy (NCBI): domain Eukaryota; kingdom Metazoa; phylum Mollusca; class Cephalopoda; order Sepiida; family Sepiidae; genus Acanthosepion; species Acanthosepion esculentum. Next base: position 99,871,591 of record OZ038481.1, read on the forward strand.
GATCTTAAATGATCTGGTAGGTTAAAATTGTCGACTTTTTTTTTAATCCCTGGCAGTAATTTGTCAAAAATGGATCTCATTTTCCTAGCAAACATATATGCTCAATAATTCTTGTAGTGCTGTTTCTTCAGCTTCTAAGCCTTTAGCGTTTCTTAATGCCCTAATAAGATGTCAAGAAAGAAACCACTCAGCTTGACCAATCGACCTCAGATGATAAATCAGCGTTGTCAAATGTTCAACTGTGTATATTTTGCAAAAATTTTTAAACTCACTAAAAGTAAATTGAGTTTCATTATTGGATACCTCACTACCAGGTAGTCCAAACCTTGCAAAAAGTTCATGTAAGAATTTAATCATTACTGTGGTAGTAGATCATTTACACTTTAATATTTCAGGCCATTTTGTGAAACTATCAACAACAATTAAATAGTATGAACTGTTTAGTGGTCCAGCAAAGTCCATGTGTAGTCTCGCCTACAGTTTATCAATGCTCAGACATACCTGATAATTTATAGGTGGTGATTTTGCTGCTGATTACAACTAAAATTACAACCATTACATTTTCTAACTGTATTTTGAATATCTTTATCCAATTTTGTAAACATAGCTTTTGATCAAGGACTTCACCCTCACTATTCCCAGACATCCTACATATAAAAACTATCTGACTTGTTAGCTATTGTGGCATTTGGGGGCTTCCTTACTTCACTTGAGCAGCAGCAACAGAAATAATCAGGAGGGTACAACTGGAGGTCCCTGAGGTTATAAAAGCCCTGACTGAGCCCTATTTGGCCTCTTTTTCATTCAGTTTCAGTTGCCTCTTTATCCACAGTCAGATATCTCTTTCTTTTTAATTACCATTTCAGTAATCTCTCCCTTCGAGACACCTATCAAAGGGCTAGACACAACCCTTGCTGCAAAAGACAAGGCCTGTCTTGGCAACTTGGTGTTAAATTTCTTGTTCTTCCTGCAGGAACTGGTGGAGAAATCTCCCTTCAAAACACACCAAAGGAAACTACACTCAACCCTTGCTGCAATAGTCGAAGCCTGTCTTAGCAGCTTCCCACTTGGATTTCTTGTTCCTCCCATGGGAACTTCCAGAGAAATCTCTCTCAACAAGAACAATTACTACTCTAGAGCATTGTTAACTGAGGAAAACCCCATTTTTTTCCTGCAAATTACTACTATTTTGCACTCCCTTTTCAACCAAATTGAACAGTCTTATTCATTTGCTTTTGGTGTTTTTGTTCATTCCACTCACACTGCTGAGTACAAACACGCAAGCGACCAGGGAAAATCCCTACACACATGGAATTGTTTTAAAATCTTTTTTATAGTGATAATGAAATTACTAATCTTTCCATGTACAAAAGTACTTCATCACAAATAGAAAATGCTGTATTATTGTTACTAGGTTTAATTTTAGTTTTACTCCATTTCAACTTAATGCCATTCATATTTTCTTTAATAAATATATCTTTTTAGAATGAATTTTGATATCGTCTGTCATTACTGGCAATTCTTTAATAGTGTTACATATCAGGCTTTTAATTTTGCTTTCAGATTCCAGTAAAGTAATCACAGTAAATTAAAAATCTTCTTTACACTTCAATATCAATCTGGACAAGCCATCTGCATATCCCAATTTCTTTGATGATAGAAATTCCATCTTGAAATAATAGTTCAATAAAATCATAGCCCAATATTGTAGTCTGTTTGCAGCATGCATAGGAGTCCCTTTCTTAGAACTGAATATACTTAATGATGAATGATGATCAATTTGCAGTATGAATTTTCTTCCTAATATTATCATGTGAAATTTCTTTACAGCAAAAATTATAGCAAGCGCTTCCTGTTCAATTTGACTGTAGCATTTTTCTGTATTTGTCAAAATTCTTGAAGCGTGGGTGACTGCTTTCACTGTACCATCTTTGAATTTATAGTCTATTACCACACCTATGCTGTATTTGCTCATGTCCGACACTACTATTATCTGTCATGCAGGTCATAATGTATCAGCAATAACTTTGAAGTTAGTAGATTTTTGATATTCCACCAACCAATTCCATTTTGTACCATTCTTAAGAAAATTATTCAATAAGTGCTTGCAATTTGTACATATCTGACACATAAATATTATAATAATTTGCTAATCTGAGAAATGATTGTATGGTCATCAAATTTGTCAGGGAAGGCATGTCTTTAATAGCACTTGCTCTAGCAAGATCTGGTCTTCTTCCTTTTACATCAATTATCTGACCTAAATATTTAATTTTATCTATAAAAACTGACATTTCTGTTTACTGAGTTTGAAACTGTAATCATGCAGTCTCTGAAATACTTGCAGAATCAGTTTTATGTGCTGTATTTTCATAGTGTTCTTAATAAGTATATCATCTATGTAAGCGATGGCACTGTCTAGTCCAGCCAACATTGTATCCATTATTTGCTGGAAAATACTAGGGACTACTTTTACTCAGAGGGGTAAACTTCTAAACTTGTAGAGTCCTTTATGTGTATTAATAGTCAAATACTTCTGGCATTCCTCATCCACTTCGATTTGAAGATATGCCTCAGACAGGTTAATTTTTGAAAAAAATATTATTACCATTTAATTTGGCAAATACATCCTCTGGAGGTGGTAGGGGATATACATGTGATAAGAGGCAGTCATTCAACCCAGTTGAGAAATCTGCACATAAACAAATCTTATTATTTTTCTTTCTAATATAAACTGCTGACGTGGCCTATTTTGAATGATCGGTTTTTCAATAACTCCACAGTTTTCTAACCTATCAATTAGGTGTTAATAGACTCCAACACAGCAAAGGCATCTTTTTTTTAGGCTTAAAAACTAGTATCACATTTTCTTTTAATTTGAAAAATGCCTTTGACTTTGTACATTCTCCTGTGAGAAAATATTTGTGAATTTATTTTTTAGTTTACTCAGTGTTTCTTTAGCATTAATCTTTTTCTCTGATGAACAATTAATTTTTCCACAGAATGAAATAATCGGCCAATTCCATAGTTCAAATAATTCTAGCCAATCAATGTCTAGTAAATTAGAGTTGGAATATTTTAATGCATAAACATCTGCTATTTTAGTTTTACCTGCAAGAGCAATGATACACGTAATTTTCCCAAGAAAAATTAATTTCTTGCCTGATATTCATCTTGCAACTTTGTTGTTTTTTTCAAGTTAGGCTTGCCAATTCTGTTCCAAGTTTATTCATCAGTAATTGTAATATTACTACAAGTGTCCAATTGAAATCTCACAATAGCATTATTCATTTTAACTGTCACAAATTTTCTATTATTTGAACTTTCCAGTGTTTTAGCTGGTAGCATTACTTTCAGCAAGTTAATTTATGCATTTCTTTTGCCTTTTGACTTGCATTAACTTCATTTGTGGCCTGTTTTTCCACAATTAAAACATTTTAGGTTTTAAATGGACAGCCCTTTCTGAAATAAAGCATACTGCACCCAAAGCAGGAATTAAGTTTGGCAGTATTTTTATTTCAGATTTTTTCTTTTGTTACTACTGTCTTTTTTCAAACTACTTGTACTTCCGGTGTACCATTTTGTTCAATTTTAGCTGTATTTTTCCTTAAACTGACTATTTTTGGCACTCTTCCACAACAGACTGTATTGTTAACTTTGAATCCTGTTCAAATTTTGTAAGGATTCAAGGGCGTATTTCTGCTTGATGTTGGACCTTTAACGAAGATTAGACATTTATATCTGTCTGGGGATAATTCGTCCAGTTTAAATTTCTCAAACTCACAGTTGACTTTACTAGCATATATAACAAAATCTTTATCCTCATCCTCAGTAAAGTTCATGCACTGCCAACATGTATACAAAAGTGAATTCTTTTCAGCAAAAATTTTTGATAATATCAACACTGTTTCGTTAAATGACACTTTTTCTGGAGTATTCAGCAAAATAAAATTCAGATTTTTCATGTTCAGTGGGGCACAATTTTCATAATAGAAGACTTACTTTCTTTTCATCCGACCATCCTTGACATTCTTCTCTGAAAATGGCCTCGTACCTTCTGAAGTATAATAGGCATATAATGTTTTCTTCTTGGATGTAATTAAGTTTACTAATTGAGTTAGTGACTGAGTCTGGTGAAAATGAAATTGACTCATTGCATGTTCCTTGCTTTTTCAGGATTGCCTTCAACTGTTCTCAATATTCAATCCACTCCTACTGAATTTGTTGTAATAGTTGCTGAATAATTATCATCAATTCTTCCATAGTGTATTAACTTCTTACAAGTTGTCCTTAACAAGGAAGAAAAAGTTTTTTTTTCCTAATAGCAGTATGTGATATATCCATGGAATTTATCAATTTCCACATCCCTCTATGAATACTCACGAACTTCACAAAATTCTTTACTATGAATTTTGAATTTTCTTCACCAGCTATTTATGCTAAGTGAGAGAAAAATTTTTTCTTTTTCGTGTGAAGTCGAATCCTTGTCGCTACTGTTATATCTTCATTCCATTGAAAGAAGATAACACAATCATGAAATATAATGTCACTTGGAGTCAACATAGTTTTACTGAATTCTGTAGTAAGGATACAAGTTTCACTCTCAGCTAGCTCTCTGCTGATGATTCTTGGCAACAGTATATATGCTATTTGAATGCTTACAAGTCATATTCTGGAGAGGTGTGCTCATCTCCACAACAGTATAATTGAACCAACACATATGTTAGCCTTGCTCTTTTCCTGAACTAAGAAATACTTGCCAGGTCTACTGTAAATTGATGAGATCTTGATGCCAGTTTAGTATTGTGCTTAAATTCAAAAAGTCTAGGTACCATAGCAAAGAGCTCATCCAAACAATTACCATCAAATTATTTATAGAAAAGACACTGGGAGGCAAAATTACGGCAGTGGGAAACTGAATGAAGCCAAGCTGCCAGATCAGCACCAATAATATTGTTGATTCTTCTTCAGATTTTATCAAGGAGCTTAAGGTAAACAGCAGGATCATGGGACCATATGGGAAAGAAATATTCTAAGCATGGACAAATTGTAGATATGTATGATAGATTCTGGAGAGAAAAGTTGTCTCACTCAACACAGCAAACCAACTTTCTTAGCAGCTGACCTAGTAATGTTTTCAATATATTTTTTCCACTTCATGTCAGCTGAGAATGTTAATCCGAGAAGGAGCAACAAGTCACTTTCCTGGAGGTTAGCATCAGCCATGCTGATGAAAGGCAGAGAGTAGTCTCTCAGATGATTAATGAAGGGAAGTTTAGTTTTGAAGGTATTAAAATTAACAAACCATCTTCTGCACCAGTTAACAACAAACTTTTTGAATTTATCAAACTGACCAGCCTTATTATCGAGACAGGAGTAAATGGTTGTGTCATCAGCATAGATACCAATATATATATATATATACACATATATATATATATATATATATATATATATATATATATGTTTGTTTCTTACCTCCTCTCCTAGCTCTTGTTGAGCATCACAACTCTGTCTTCTTGGCAATTCAAATCATGCAGTAGTTTCTGTTGATATTTCTTTTGCATTATCTATTAGAAAGGAACCACTGTTGTGAAATGCTGGTTGTGTTTAGGTAGAAAACACGTATCTCCTGATATATTTTCCCACAACAATTATTGCAGACTCAAATGTGAGTCCAAGTAATAAATGATAAAGTAATAACAAAACTATATACAAACAAATGACAATGTATGTATTGATAAAACAAAGGTATACATCTATATAACGAATGCTAATGTCAGTGTGTCACAATTTTTTTCTTATATAATAAATGCCAATGTCACACTTTTTCAATTAAAGAGACACAACCTTCTTTAGCTCATCTCCTTTTTTTAAATAAATTCCAATATTAGTGTGTCACACATTTTCAATTAAATGGACACAATTCCCAATAGTTCATCTTCTATATAATAAATGCTAATGTCAGTGTGTCACACTTTTTCAATTAAAGGGGCACAACTCTCTAACTTTTAATAGCTTGTGTTACAGAAATTTTGGATTCCCAATTTTTCATTACTGCGATTGTTTTCAGTGACTTTTGCCACAAATTTTTTGTATGATAACAATTTTTACAACTTCTTTTGGATTTGTCTGTGCATCTGACGATGACATTCTTTAATGTGTCATACAGCTTCTCCTCTGGCATATATTCTAGTAAACTGACAATCTATTTTTTTTTTACCACTTCTCATTTATAAGATAGTGGCAGTGATTACTAATTATTCTGGGTGCTGTCCAGAAGAAAGTAATCTTAACCTAACATACAACTCAATGATTAAGCAAGACATTTAAACAAGTGAATTTAAAGCTTCTCCACTACATATGTGTATTCAGTATTTTGTGATCTGTTTACTCTTGAAAATTGCCTGTAGTTGGGATAATGAAATTTGTAGGATTGTATGCAAGAAAAGTTAATTTTAAAGTCAACACGGTTTCTGTAAGATCGGTGTTTAATTCTGTGGTAATTGGTGTTTCTGAGTTGTTTCAGAAATATTCTAATGTTGAGTTGTTGGCATTTGTGTGAAGGCAGTGTCTGGTAATATTAAAGGCAATGTGTGTAAAGACTTCAGGAGGTTGCTTTTCATGGTTGAGGTTACCATTTGTAGGAAATTCAGTTGTCCAAATTTTTTTATATTAAATATCTGAATGTCCGAATTCCAAATGATAATAAAATAAAACATGGGTATACCTGTTAAATAAATTATTTTTATTTACAAACATATGTATATGAATTCAAGTATCGAAAATAAGTAAAAATAATTTTTAGTTGAGTTAAAGTCTTTGAGTAGTTGGTCCACAAAAAAAGCTATGATTTAGAAAAGACTTAGTTGGTCCACAGTAAAAATTTGTAATTGCCAATGAAAATTCACTGACCGTTGAAGTTGCCAACACATGTTTCTTTCAGCACATGCTGGAGGTGGAGTGATGAAAAATCTATGTAGCCACATCTTCTCTTGTGCTTCAACAACTTGGAGGCAGTTGTATCTCTGGTCATGAAAGTAGAAATCTGTGTTTTTTATAAGAATTTTTTCCCCGGAAGAAGGCTCCAGAAAAGTACAGTTTTAGTTTTCTCAGATTGAACAAATATTTCACATGATGATGTTAATTTCTAACCAATAGACAATTCAGTGTGTTGTATTGTTGCATCTTTTGGGGCATGTTTATAAATATTGTCTGTTATTGGATATAAAATAAAGTTTTAATATGGTATGTATGTGGGTATGTAATTGTGTTAGAAATAGGGTCTATTTCCTATAAATTGTAATAAAAATTATTTATATAAATAAATTAATAAATAAATTATAATTATATAAATAACTTATAATAATAAATTAATTATATAAATAAATTACAATAATAAATTAATTTAATTGCCGAAAGTCTTTTTCTTCTCTTTCACTTCTAGAAAAATAATCACTCTTCGGATTACTTCGGAAATGTGCTGGTCAAACTCTCTGCCTCTGGGTAGGATCCCCAGACGAGGCTATGCTGAATAAACTTGGCCTTGTGCCACATCCGACCGCATGGCGCGGTTAGTGAACATCTCACTCCCAATGTATGTAGCTCCTCCTGTTTCGTTTTAGGCTAAGAAAACAAGACACGATTCGCCCCAAGCAAGGCGTAACGCTAAAACTTTTTTTAGTAAACTCAAATTAAAAAAAAAAAATTAGTGATTAATTGATTATTGGGTAATTGAGAGTTAAATCTCAATTCAAAGATAAATCCAATTCCAAATATTTAACTAACATTTTTCCATTGAAACACTGTGATAAAAGTTACCGAAATGACAAAAAAAAAAAAAACAATTCTTCAACAGTACACTAAAAAAATAACTGCAAAATGGCTAGGAATAGGTTGATGAATAAAATAATTCAATTGCATGTGACTATTGTGACACGAAGTTGAGAAGAAGAAGAAAGCCTAAGTAAGTAAAATCTCGTGCAAAGGATTAAAAACAAAAGTATACTTAAAAAAAACTGTCTACCACAGATCTCGAGGAAAAAAACAAAACAAAACAAAACAAAATAAGCCTTATCCTGGAGATATAAAGTGAATTTGCAAGGGGTAGGTATTGCTCAAAGAGTGAAGAGTTTTCCCAAATAAATGCGTCGTTCCTGAAGGAAATCCCCAATCACGTGGCCCATGACTGTAGCTATTGACGCGATTTAAATACCGCCTCCACCGCGGTTTTTCTCATTGCAGTTTGGACATGGGAGATAGAGGGGTGTTATCTGAAATTTGTGCCGATTCGTTCTGGGTAAGTATCACTCATAATATCTTATTAACGCTTAAAAATAATCTAAAAATTAAATGATGCAAAACAATGGAGAAAGCGAACCTACTGTCATAATTTCTTCATTTTTCAATCTAATAAGTGAAAGTAAAGATCAAAATTCAAAAATAAAAAATATGTCAGTCAAAACATTGTTTTTCATCATTGAGAAAAATAATTCAAGTACACATTGATTGAGAAGCCACTTGAATTACAACTTTAGTTTTTCACTACAAAATAAAGACTGACATGCAGTCTACCTACTGCTTTTTGGTGGCTGTTAGTGTTGTTGAGTAAATAAACTAAAAACCCGTTCGGATGTGGTTAGTTCTCTAGTTTAAAGTCGCCATTGAATGAAAATGAAATTTAATTAAAAAAACTCATTTAAAACATAATTCAAACTGCTACTAAAAATTCAATTACAACTTATTGATTTTTTTCTCTTAAATTTTTTTGCCGATTTGAAAAACAAAAGTAAAAAAACCATGTCAATTTGGAATCTAAGACAAATCAATGAGTGCTCAAGCTCATTCGTGTTTGAATAATAAAAAAACGTAATTACTGCTCAAAATTTGTTTTATTAGTTGTTTTACATGCTAGAAATAATAGCCTATTTCAAATAGGCAACAGACTCTGACTTGCGCTACCTTTTACACACGACACGTGAAAACAGATTTATCGATATTTTTCTTCGCTGTTTAAAAACAAAAAACATGGACTTTCTTTAGTGTTGTTCATTTTACACCCCACTTTCAAAATACACTTAGCTGTGGCGCAGTGAAAGGTAATTTTCTAAAATTTCAATAAGCAAATTGAATTTATAATCTAATTGGAATTTAACAGCTACCTGTTAGTGTTATTTGTTTAAATTAAAAGTATTGTTTTATTTTTATGTTTTAAGAACTGCAATGGCAATGCATATTGATTTTTTTTTTTTTTTTTTTTTTTTTTCGGACTTCTGAAATTACGACATAAAATATTTACTTAGAGAGAATAAAGTCCTGTCATTGGTCACGTACAAGTGGTTTGTAAATGAATTTTTTTTTTTATTATTGCGTGAACAAACTTTGATTTATTTATTTATTTTTTTTAATCTTTGTCATTTCAGCATTCATAAAAATTTCAATTGGAAATGTTAACTTTTTAATTTTTACTAATAGACTTCAAATGTTGTTGAGCGGATAGATTCCAATTTTTAGCGCCCGAAACTATTTTCACATACTGTATTTATTACCTGGCTTCATAATCTGAGAAGTATTTAATTTATTTTAAATTTAAAACTAAACTAAACGACTTTCATATCCGAAAGAAAGTAGCAATCAAATAAAAAAATAGCGTCTGAACAGGGGAAAAATGCAAAATTCCACATGTGGCAGGAAAATAACTTTTTGAAGCTTGCCCCACCCCGTAATATAAATTATTGAAATAAAAAAAATAAAACAAAAAAAACGTAATTACGACAAATCAAAAAGTTAGTGTGCTGTAGTGTAGTAACTTTATTTTTAGACACACTATTTTCCAGTATGTACCTCTCTTATTCAAATTTATTTATTTTTTTTTTAGAACCAATTGAAACAAGTTGGTTATATAACTAAGACTGGAACTATGCAAAATTTGCTTAGTTTTTCAAAACTTCGACTTTCATCTTCGATTTTTATTTGACTGGTTAGTAATTCAGAAATGCATCAATCAATAATGAATGACTTAATTTATAAAATAAAATTCAAAGAAAAAAGTTATATATACAAAATTTCTCACATTTTTATTCATTTTCAAAAGCCGCTTTCAAGAATGTAACAGTTGTAAAGTTACTGAAAAAAAAAAAATAAAAACATGCGCAACATTTTCACTTTTCACTGCGATTCTTTGATTAAAAAAAAAACCTTCAGTGGAGAGAACTTGTACGGAATTTCCAGGAAAATAAATTACACTTGAAATTGCTTTCACTACACCAAAGAGGGTGCATTTTTTTTTACTTTCAAAGAGTTTACTTTCATTTGGTCTTTATATTGGAATGCTTCTAGCTAGGTTTGCATACCATTGGAGTACGTAGACAGTTTCACTTATCGTCCGGTTTGCACCCTCCGCGGTCCTTTTGAACAGTAGTAGAGACGTTTCGTTTATCCATTGTTTCCTGTTTTGTTTAGGATTGGGTTCCCAGTTCGGGTTACTTCAACAAACAAAAAGTCTTCACTCACAATAGCCATTTGCGTCTCAGTGGCATATCGCCTCGCTTGTGGTGAATTGATTTAAAAAAAAAAAAAAAAAAAAAAAAAAAATCTTATATCTTTAATTGTGTAATTTCTTCCCACCTAAAATCAAAGTTTGAAACCATTTTTTCACTGTAGTGTAAAGTAAACAATAAACAAACACTAAAAACGCCACACATTAAAAACACACTTTTACTCGGCCTTGAAAAAAAAAAAGTAGTGACAATATTTTTTACATTGAAAGTGTCTTTTTGTTTTAAGCTCTTTTTTTTTTAAGTTTGAAGAAACCCATTGTCATGCTGACGGAACGTTTATTTTATCATTAGTTCCGAAGATTGTTATCAATGGCTTACTCTGTATTTTCATTTAAAAAAAAAATCTATTGACAATGATGACTAGGCGTGGGGCAGTGTAAAAACCTGACTCATGAACACATTGTGCCAGATATTTTTGTTAGGGTCAGTACAAGGGTTTTTTGTGTCCCACCCACACCGAATCTAATACGTGGGGGGTGGGTACCCTGGAATCTACTGCATCTCAATTTTCATATGGTAGTATTCATATAAAATACACATTTTATTGTGCCCACTATATGTACAATAACGGATCATATGCAATAGGTAAACAATTTAATTACAAAAATTGAAAATAAATACAATACAAATTAGTGACATGTCATAGATCATCCCATCTTAAATAAATCAATGTTTTGCAGCAATTCTTAACATTCTTGAGGTTTCTCTTAAAAAGTTGAATAATTTTAACACCTTCAACAATATGGATAAAAAATAGTGTCTATTTATCTCAAGACTTCTTAGCATTAGCAAAAAAAAATTTATGGATTTGGACAAAAAAAAAAAACAGTGACATCAAATTCTGAAAATTTTTCATCCTTTTAAGTCAGTTGTTTTTAGTTTAATTTGTAACCTAAATGTAGGTAAAAAAAGCAAATGTTGATAATAAAGTGAGGGTCACAAAGTACTGCCCAGAGCCCTCAATAAGGTCCCTAACCCTGTTCACTGGTAGTACACACTGGCCTTGATTTCTATAAAGGATATGCAAAGTTCCAACATGTTAGACTTTAATGAAACTTTCAAGATAATAAGTATTCTAATTTTTAAATTAAAGGACAATTGTGAGTATTAAAAAAACAATAGTTATTGCAGAATGTGTTGCCCATCTTATTTAAAGTATTTTATTTATGCATTTTTTTAATCATTTCACTCCAAGCAAGGTAATAAAACCAATAATTTTACAGAGTGAGAAGATGAGAAAAAAATCAAGTAGACATCTTAAAAATAACTGGAACTAAGACATTGCATTTAAACTTTTGAAGGTCAAAGTTGACTGGAAAACAAGTGTGAGAGCATTGCAGATTTTTTTAATTTTATTTAGAATCTCTAAATACATAGAAGCACCAGACCATATACGGCAGCAATATTCAAAGCATGAATGAAGAATAAATAGTAGACTTATAAATATGTAAGATAGATTCTGGCAAGAAAAATTGTCTAGCAGAACAGTGAACCAACTTTCCTAGCAGCAGACCTAACAAGTGATTCAATGAAATTTTTCCACTTCATGTCAGTGGAAAATGTTATCCCGAGAAGGCACAATGAATACTATCTGTCTGTTAGATAATTGTAAGCTTTATATATCATTAAAAATGGAATGTTGCAATATGTCTCTAAATTCTAGCATTTTAATGACCATAAGTTCATTCACTTTGTGCCGCTTCATACTCAATTATATTAACATTTTTTTTTTTCTTGTCCTGATGATCTGTTGCTTTCAACTATTAATTTTCTATATCTATTCTTTCTCTGTGCTGTGTCCATTCAGGAAATAGGCAGTCATAGCTCTCCACAACTTTCTATCTTGTGTGGCTCTTAGTATTTTTGTTCCCTTCCTTCTACTCCCATCCCACCTTCTCTTCACACAAGCTTGTTAGGTAAGTGGCTCACTGTCTTCCTCTATTTCTTGTTCTCAGTATGCCCCAGAGGGGTTAAGTTTTCCAAGCCCTCTTTCCTCATTATGTGTCCAAAGAATTTTAAGTTTTTTTTCCTGGTTTTGAGTTTGTTTTTTCAGTTGCTATTAAAGAATATGGCAACAAAGATCACTTATTCAAATTTCCTTGTTGCTTATTCCATCCATGAAATTTTCAGCATGATTCTGTAGAACCACATTTCTGCTGCTTCTAGTTTTTTCCTCATCTGAGGGGAAACTGTCCAACATTCACTGCCATATAAGAGGATGGTTATCAGATAGCAATCCAGCACTCTTTTCTTAGCATGTATTGTAGCATGGGGGAAGGATAAGCAAATGAGTTCTTGTCTGATGAGCACTGTGATGTGGATGACCCTGCTTTAAACATCTCTTGCATATCGATCACTGGGTGTCTCAAGCCAACCAAAGTAAATGACCTCTACTTGCTTAGTGGCACTGCTCTACTTTACATATGGACAGTCCACTCCCAATTCAAAAAGTTGAAGTAGAAAATTGATCCTCGTCATCCACTTCATGGCTGTGAACCAATGAAAAAGAGGCTCGAATCAAGACAATTTTTACACTCAGCCAAACCACTGAACAACATAACTCCTAGTCAGTATTTGTCCTTGTGGTGCAGCTACTTTAACATGGAGCACAGGCTCTCTCTCAGCTCTACAGAATCCCTTCCCACCCTGGCTCCAGTGATGCCTGTCTCTTCTGGTCCTGCCTAAATCACCTTCGGACAGTTGTTGGTTGCTGTAGAGCCAATCTTCAGAAATGGGGATCTGCCACTGATGATGATCCCAATTGCTAATGTGGGCAGTCACAAACTATAGAACATCTAGTTTGACCCAATCATGAAGATCCCTGCACACTTAATGATCTTGACGCTATAATGCCCCAAGCAAGGCTGTGTGTGCAATACTGGATGGGTGTGGGTTAGTGTCTCAATAAGAACTCCTCTTTTCTTTGTTTCTAATAGAACTTTTTTTTTCTCAGCACTTTGCTTAGCTTTTGGAATGTTTCTTTTGCTAGTACTAATCCTAATCTGGATTTACCTTTTCACATTCCTTTTTTTCCTTGGATATGTTCCTTCACTCTTCTCCATTTCCTTTGTGAATACAAAGTTTGTACAGATTTCATCCAGCAATTTCAAATAACTCTAGAAATGCTTGTGTGGCTACCAGTTCTTTATTATATGAATGTTATCCTGAAGAGATACTTGGTTGGCAGTGAGATGCCATTGAATCAACTTGTGTACTAAGTACATCCATAATGACTAAATTATTAATCTTGTACCAGGATTTTTGGTAAAAACCTCAGATTGTTTAAATCCTTAAAATCTGTCCCTTACTCTGCACCATCAAGATTTCACTCCTACAATGTCTGGTTTTCCCAAAACTAAATCGCTTAAAATACTATAGATGATATCAAGGATAATAGCCTGTAAGACCCCCCCCCCCACCGAAAAAATATTTAGCTTTTTAAAAAGTGGAAAATAATTCTAGAATAAGTGTAATACTCATCATAATTTTTTTTAATTTTTTTTTTTATCACTTTCATTGCCAGTTTGCCAGCCAATATCTGACAATATTCTTTTGTTAACTTCTTTTTAATAGAGGAATAGATTTCTAGGCTATTTGACCAAGCACAGGAATCCAAATTAACATTTGGGTTATACAGCTCTTAAATACATTCTTTTAAAAATTTTAATTTCAAATTGTGTGGGTGGCAGGACAAAAATCTAATTTGACAAATGTCTTAGTTGTATAGTATGTACATTGCTTTGTGATAGCATTTTGTTTTTTCTTTATTGATGTACAAGCCTGCATTTAAGTACAATAATTAAATGGAGTTTTATTCACTATATCTTCATTGATTTTGAAACTGTCGCCAGTCTAGCATTATTCTAACCACTTCTCATATGATAATGGCTTAGTCATGCCTGGTTGTCTTTTTATTACTTTACACATTCATAGGCAAGATTATTTCTAACTGAAATACAGTTATTTCTGCCATTAAAAATATACATGTTTGAAAGATATTAATCAGTAGTAACCATTTATAGCAACTACATTTAATTCTTAATTTCATTGTATTTTGAATTCAGTAAATAACTCTGCACTAAATGATACAGCAAAATAGTCAACAAAATTTAGTGACTATTGAACTCTGCTAAAGATCTGATAAACATGCTTGCCAACTACTGAATTACAAGGGAGTCAGATTTAAAAAGTATATATTTGGTTCACTTCTTTATAGGTAGCTTTAGCCTGTAGTATTTGAAGAAAAATTTAAAATCTATATAAAGATTTCATAAAATGAACAAATTAGACAGATACAGATTATAGTGAACACATTATTAGGGCATATTCTATGAGGTCACATGAAATGACACACTTTATAGGAAATTAATAAAACGCTTCTAAAATGTTAAATAATTTATTTAGTTCAAAAGTTCCTTATTGATGAATGACTTTTCTCCAACATAACTCTAAAGTCTTGATCCCTTCTTTAAAAAAATTGTCATCCTTTGATGTGATAAACAGTTTAAATGCTTCAATTACCTCTTCCTTATTGGAGAATGTTTTATTGCATATAAAAAGCACAAGATGATTAAATAAGTTATAATCAGTAGGAGAAATATCAGTTAATATGGAGGATGAGGCAAAATTTCATAATTCAGGCTATGCAGCTTTTCAACTGATTGAGAAGCATGTGGCTGCAAGCAAAATTGGGCCATCCCTATTCACAAGTTTTAGATGTTTCTTTTTCAATTTTTTTGTGCATACTCAATTTTTCCACAATATAAGGTTATTGTTTTCCCTTGAAGCAAGAATGAATAATGTATAACCTCCCTTGAAAGACCACCATACAGTAACCATTAAATTTTTAGGGTGCTGTGGAGGCTTTGGGTATTGTTTTTGGTGATTCACTTGCATCTAACCACTGGACTACTCTCTTACTGTTGTCAAAGAGTATCCATTTCTTATTGCATGTTATGATTCAATGCAAAAATGGTTCTTTTTCCCAGTTTGTACTTGTACAGTAAGATTACTTGACATTGTTTCATTGTAATCATTTTCATTGGGCTTATGAGTAACAATATATTTAAAGAAAATTCTGAAAAGAGTCAGGAATAAGTCAAGATGTTTTTGATATGCAAAGGGGGTTACTATGTTAAATGAGTGGATCAACAACCAACCA
Organism: Acanthosepion esculentum; assembly: GCA_964036315.1. Taxonomy (NCBI): domain Eukaryota; kingdom Metazoa; phylum Mollusca; class Cephalopoda; order Sepiida; family Sepiidae; genus Acanthosepion; species Acanthosepion esculentum. The sequence continues at coordinate 99,887,311 of OZ038481.1, forward strand.
AAAAATGTGTTCTTTTATGTGTGGCAACCTAATATTAATTGGTTTCAGCCAAAATGAATATTGTTCAAAATTATTAAGAAAAAAATATCCCTATTGAGTAGATACCAATTTAAATTTTTATTAACCTATAATTTATGGAAGATAAAAATTACACAGCATCTAAAACTTATATCAAATTGTTAATCTCCAGTTTCAGCTTTTTAGCATACATAGTTATTAGAAATGGTATATTCTTCAAATAACACACATTCAAATATAGCCAGGTATTTTTCTGTTAAGTATGTATTGTGTTTAATACATTGGTGTGTCATGCACAAATAAAATGGTATCAAGTAGCCAATAAGAGTAAAGGTAGGTCCGAGTTAAAGTAGTAAAAGGAATCATTTTTTTTTTAAATCTTATGTCTAGTCTATTTCCTGTTGCACAAAAACTCTTAAGATACTCTACTAAAAACAAAATTTGAAAAAAATTCTCAACAATTTCTTACAAATAAAAATTTTGTATTTGTACTTTGTGTTTTTGTGAAGAAATTGATTATTTCAACTAGGCCAAATTTCCACCTCCTCAAACATCTACAACCCTGTAACTATTTTATATAAGTTAAATGTTAAAAGCAACGCCTCCTGATCTGCTCTGTTTTTGTTATCAATTTATGGTGACATGCTAAGTTGATTACTTTTCCAATGTGTTGATGTTAGTACTGATGAACTATATACATCTTTGCCAGTTAATAAGTTTGTATTAAGATGTGAAAAAAGAGTCTGCTTTTGTGGTATTTATCACAGAAATTGTTTTTAATATAGGAAAGAAAATAATTAAAATTAACAATGTTAAATTGATTTATTACTCAGATATACATTTAACATAACATTAGCCTAATGTGAAGCGTTAACGAAGTATTTTAGTTCATAATCATTGGCTGCTTTATCGCATAGGGATTTGTTTGATACTGGACACCTGCTTGGCTCTATAGTGGATCAGATTTTTTAATATTTTCAAACTGAACTCAAATTAATTTGGTCATGCATACAGGATACTATTGAATTTAATAAAACTCATACTGCTTTTTTTTTCTTATGCTATGCACATTGCAACAATAATGGCTTTTAGAATCATGTTTTTCAAATTTAAAAAAAATTTAGGTAATCATTATAACAAGGCTTTCTCTTTAACCCAATGACCACAATGAAGCTGCAGATATCTTTTATCAATTGCCTCTTCCTATCGTTGAATAACATTATCAATTATCTGTATACTTAAAAACAAAAGGGGCATACATTTTGTATGTCCATATGATCTAACTTAATAAATTTTTGTAGTGATCTGAAGTGAATTGACCACTTTGGGTTGACAGATTGAGATTGAAGCTCAATTTCAGTGAGCAGTTAAGTATCTTGAGAACAGAAGCTATTCTGTAAGAGAAATCTCAAATGGATTTAAGATGCTTTAGAAACTGGGAGGGGAAAAAGTCTTTTTTTTTTTTTAGTGCAGTTTCAGGTATAAAAATTTGTGGAAAGAATACAGTCCTGTGCTCTTATCAGTACCTAAAAGTGAGGTGTTCCAATGGGACTTCTCTTGATATGGCTTGATTTAGAGCCTATTTATAGTGACACTATATCTGGCTTTGAGCAATAAAAGTTGAATGTCCTGGAAAAAAGGCTTGATAAGGAAAATATCTGTTGGATAATCTTTTCTCCTTACTAAATTCTTATTCTTTTCCATTCCCAGTAATCCTTTGTCTTAGTGGCATTATTACCTTGCTTGTGGTGAAATGATTAAAATAAAAATAAAAAATAAGTGCATACACACTTTCATTTGAAATATCACTTTGAAAATATTGACACTGTATAAAAGTTAAAAAGCAATTTACACTAGTCTATTTCATATTAAATACAGCTAATTTTTTTATTTTTATTTTTTAAAAAATTTTTTTGCTTCAGTGGTGTGCAGTGACAGTTTTCCATTCTGACTAATTAAGTTTTAAATTATTTTCTTTCAATTCATTCCAATTACTTTAATTTTAATGGCAGTGGTGATTACAAAACAATGGAGATTGGTTTCTTTTGTTACAGAAAGAAAAAAAAAATGGCTGATCCTAAGCAGTCCAGTGCATGACCAAAATGCATACTTTTGCTTTGCTAAAAATTTGGCAAAAAAGCTTAGAAATAAAAAAAAAAAAAAAAAAAAACCCCAAACAAATACAAACTTTAGGACATGTATAAAAAAAAAAAAAAAAATTTAAAATTACACATGTTAATCTTTTTTTATTACCTCTATTCCTGCCACCCTCCATACTTTTTTCTATTAGAGAAATAGCCTTTTTCTTGCACAAAATATCAACTTTAACATTTGAAGACTTACAGAATTTAGTCATATGAGAAACTGATAAAGTCTTTCTGTATATGCAGTACTATGTTCACAAGCATCTGCTCAATTTTCTTTTGCACGTGATGTTTTATGCCTAGTTAATCTTCATGAAAAATTTGTATATGCCCAACCACTCATGCCAATTCTCGTAGCCCTTAAATTAAGATGTTAGGAAGGCCATATTTCTTTTTCCTTTCCTTCACTCATTTTGCACACTAGGCATATACATGCTCGCTTTGCCACACAAGTCAAGTCATCTCTTCTACAAGTCACTCTTGAAAATCTATTTTTTCTGTGGCTTGATTTGATTTTCTTTCTTAATTCCTTCAACACCTCAGACTATGCAGTGACCTTTTCTTATTCAGTGTTTCATCATTCAACATGAATGTCAGAAATTAATACCTGTTCTTCAATTACATCAAAATTAATAACACAAAGCATATCAAAATGAGCACAATTCTTGAGAGATTAAATCTAATCCTATTCATGGCCTCCTTCACAATTGTAGTATTCCATCTATGAATGAGTGCATGTATACCTCATTTCTTAGCTGCTTTTGCACCGAGTTCTCTTTCACATCATTGGAGAACTGCTATACGGTGTTTCCTTCATGGAGCCAAACAGATGAAACCCTTAAGGGATCAGATCTCGGTTTTGGATTGTCTAATCATGTACTCTGATTGCATTTTGGTCTTTAAAAGCAAATTGCTCATCTTCAAATGTAACCTGTTGAAGAAACCTTGCTCCAAATTTTGACAGTATAGTCCTGTAGAAGTTAGAATTGATAGTGGTGCCATTGTGTATTAAGCTCTATGGCAAAGTTTAACAAAGGTACTTGCAAAGAATATGTTAAAAGTAAGTCTCACACTACTTGCTCATTCACTCACTCACTCACTCACAAACATCTAAAACTGGATTAAATTTTATTTTCTCAAGAATGGAAAACACACTTTATTAATTAGATTAAGTATTTACAAGATTATAAAAAATATGCGAACCAATTCCAATGCAATAAAGGGCTTGTACTGCTTTTTTGGCTAATCATCAGTCTGAAAAAGACAGTCATGTACATGCCTCCACCTCAACTTCCTTACATAGAGCCCAACATTTTCGTTAATGGATCCAGGTTGGAAGTAGTTGACACTTTTGTATACTTAGGCAGTGCACTCTCTAGGGATGGCTCACTGGATGCAGAAGTGAATTACTGTACTGAACAAGCAACTCATGCATTCAGAAAACTTGAAATGAGTATGATCTGATCATAACATCTTAAGCACAAAGATCAGCATCTATGAAACAGTTATCCTAACCACCCTTTGAAGTGTGGACCACCTATCGAAGGCACATTATGGTTTTAGAGCATTTTCACTAGTAGTGCCAAATTTTGGACATCAATTGGCAGTCTTATACATTAGACATAAAAGTCCTTTAGCGTGCAAATATAGCCATCATAGAGAAACTACTTCTCCGTAATCAAATGTGCTGGATAGGTCAACTGTCATATATGGAAGATGGCAGATTGCCCAAAAGACTTTATAGTGAGCTGGTACAAGGTAATCAATCTGCTCCTAAGCCCAAAAAACATTTCCAGGACATAGTTAAATGTAACCTAAAGACTCTTGGCATTAATATTGAAGACTGGGAAAATGTTGCTGGAGATAGATCTGTCTGGAGAAGATTGATTTGGGAATGCTGCAACAATTTTGAGCAGAAGAGAATTGGGCATTCCAACAAAAAGTGTACCCTTAAGAAGGGAGAAATAGAATCTGTCCCAGAGCTATTACGACACTAACACACTTGCAGAATTTGTGGAAAAGTTACCCTTTTGGCAGCTGTTTTAGCCAGTCATGTGAGATCACACCGGAGAGTTTAGGTGCAACATCCTGTAATTGCAACCCTACCAGAAAGACATGCAGGTTACTTATGTGAGTTTTGTGACAAGGTTTGTAAGTTGGTTGAGAGTGTCTAGCTTAGGAATGTATCATCAATGTTGTGCAAGTAAAGAAGTTATTAGGCAACAACCATTCTGCTGCTTCATTGAGTCTGTCAACATTTTGGGAATTCATTTTGTTTATACTTGCATGTAGTAAATAGCAAGCAATTCTATAGCTCACCCAAAGTTTTTCAGTTTTGAAGTTGAGAATTCATTTGTGAGAGCATCAGCCAGTTTAGCTTAATCTGCATTTTCAGCAGCATCTAGCCTGCCACTGTGTGACCTATTACTAAAATCATTCTTCTTTCTCTCTAGGATTGCTATTAATTCTAATGAAACATCATTACATCAAATACAGCCTGTCCACAAAGGATTCTAAATCATATGTGAATGTTTGTAGCATTCTCTTTTATATAAAAAAAACAATAGCTGCCTCTCAAGGGGCAGCCTTCTTTTTCTTATGGTATGATGGGTAGGAAAAGAAAAAAAATCTAACTCTACAAATTTCTCTCCTGATCTTCTAGGCACTTCATAGTTTATATCTAAATTAAATTTTTTTCTTATTGCACTAGATTTAAAATTATAAGTCACTGTGTGTTGAAATTCAGTTATTAATTTTTTTTTTTGTTTTTTTTTATTTGCTTCATATTAGTATAAATGACTTTGTCCTCATAGTCCTTGAAAGCATTAAATTCTGGAATACATTTTATCCACTCTTCTTGCTTGTCATTTAGTGCCGACTATTGAACAGCAGCTGTTAACTTGAGTATGCTAAATGCAGTTTAATTCCTTACCTACTTTCATGTCTACACCTGTGTAATAGTTGTGCTATACTTCACTCTGAATCACAACCAACAGACAGTTGCTGAGATTGAGACAAGTCTAGAATATTAATATTAAGCATTCTGTAATAATTCACTATAAATACAAGTCCATAATGATAAATGGGTGAAGGACAAAAGAAGTTGGCAAAGACAAAAGCAGATATGATAAAAACTCCTAAAATTGTCAGGAACATCTCTTTCCTCATTGTAAATCTTTTCTCCTGCTATTATTTCCCCCATTTAAAAAAAAAATTTTTTATTTAATATATTGTCTCAGACTAAGCTTAGTCACAGAAATTATAGCTTTAACTTGATATCACAGGGGGTGATTTATTTTTGCTGACCTATATTTTCCTGTTAAATTAATAGTTTCTAAGGTAGCCTCAGGGCAATTTTGGTTTGCTTATTTTTTTATCCTTTTTCTTTTTTTTTGCTTGCTGTTTTATGGCTTCAAAATTAAACAAAGTAAAATAAATTTCAACAATTTTGATGATACTACAAGAGTTTTTAATCTGTTTGTCATTCTGTTGGTAAAATATTGTTTAGCCAAATTTTGAGTTCAGGCATTGTTAACTTCATGTTGCACAAACTCATTAGTGCTTTGTATGAATTAATCTTTGTTCTCCTCATACGACCACTTAGTTTCTGTTGGCATTCATGTGATAGGATGATTATATAAAAAAAAAAATTGTTCTGCACTGTGGCTCTTAACAAACATTTGTTTATTTACTTGAATTTTTTTGTCTGTATTTGGAATATAACATTTTTTATTTGCTTGCTTTAGACTTTAATTGCCTTCCATATCTTCAGTGTGTATGTGTAATATATACGAGTTGGGATCAAATATGTATTGGAATCCAACAGAATGACATAAAGAACAAATAGGAAATGTTTATCAATTTTCATTTTTATTAAAGCTTCCTTAGAGAATGAGATATAGAAAAAAAAAAATTCTGGTATTTTTAATTTTAACTTTTTATTTTTCTCCGGCTCTTTCTTTTAAGGATGTAGGCAATCATGGTTCTGTATGTTTCTTTTCTTCATCTGTTATTTTCCATTCCTTCTTGTAAAATAGTGTTTTCCCCCCACTGTCTTTTCCATTGTTGTAATCATAGACTGTCTGTTACTCAAGACTGTAGTGTTCAATCTACTTACTATTTAACCCATAGCTAAAGCTGGTGACTTGTATAAACAAGTGTTTACTTGATATGAGCATAATTTAAGTCTATATGCTTTCAAATTTAGAATAAATACAGCTTTCGAAGAAAAGAAATAAAAAAAAATAAACAACTGCTCCCTATATTAGGATATAGGGAGTAGTTCTTTTTTAATAGGAGTTACATTTGTACATTTTATGCACTAAATTTCCTAACCACTATAGAGTTAGTGCTATTGAAATAAGATAAAACTGGAACTAAATCTCATCAGTATAAATGTAAAATTTCAATTTTTTTTTTCTTCTCTTTATTGTATATTTGCAATCTTCAAAAATATTTTAGAAAAATGTTTTTCTAGAATTATGAAATTTTCATTAGCAATACTTAATTATTTTTTAACTGGGTATGTTACATTAAAATTAATGAGTTTTTGGAGTAAGTTTACCACTTTCACTAAAGTCCCATAGACTCCACAATGGAGTATGAGGATTACAGTTCTCAAGTTGTGCATTGCTGTTGTGGTTTCCATAGCAAGTAGGTTTTAGGGGATGGGGATTGCTAGACTCATGCCCAATTTTTAAATCATGTTCTCCTTCTCCAACATTGGTTGCCAACAAGACTTAAAATTCCAGTCTGCCCTACTACTATTTCTTCTGTAGCTAGAGGAGAAGATGAGTCATAATTTTCATAAGCAACATCTCTCTCTTTCTCTTTCTCTCAGCTAGGGAATACTTAGTGATAGAGAATATGGTGAAAAAATACTATTAAGGAGAGAAGACAATAAAAGAACAAGAATTAAGGAACAGAAGATAACGATTGACATTGCATTTAAATTTTTAAAGATCAAATCATATAGGAGAGCAAAGTCGCAATTAAATCTAGCTATTTCAACTGTAAAATGAGACTTTGCTTCCACTCTAGTACTATGCTTAAATTTGTAACACCTAGGCACTTAACTAAGTTGTTTTGATTAGCTGGATAAGTGTCTTTAGAATGCAGGCTTTATATATAGGCATAAAGGATGTAGGAAAAAAACACTTCTTATACTCCTTAAAGCTGGGCAAAAGCTTTTGAACAGTAAGTATTCTGAAAATCTTGTCTAGAAAGTCTGCTTAAGTTGATAATTTATTTGGTCTTGATTAGATAATTTCGAAATTAGTCCAAAACTGAATATGAATTAATAAAATTTAAAAAAAAATAGCCAATTGACTTTTTACTTTTTTTTTTTTTTTTTTTGCACAAATAAGTTAAATGAAAAATGGGTAATATTATCACCAATCATTTTCATGTACAAGTTGAAAACTGAGAAAATAATTTATACCTTCAGAAAAGACCAGTCTCTCAAAACTACATTCATATAAAGATATTCGCACAAGATCACAAAAAATTGTAATTTAATCAAGCATTAAAAATTTACAATTAAGGACAAGTGGCAATAAAAGAATTAATTCTCTGCTTCTTAGCACTATTAACAGATGGTTTGTGTGGGTAGCTAACCTTATTTGCTAGAAAAAAACTTGAGTGGGTGACTTGTTTAAGGTATGTGTCCATCAGCTACTTGTTTTTAGTTTTATCATAGTCTTTATATTTGTAATCTCTTTGTCGGAACAAAAGTTTGTAGCATTTGAACTTTTTTTATTTTTAAAAATATTTATTTCATTTCATAGATGACTGAAATTTGATATACATATTCTGAAGCTTGACATTTCAACTTATCTCGGATATGTCTATATTTCTGAGATGAGGTATTGTAACTATTTACACTATTTGCATTGTTCGGACTGTTGTCCTAATCTTTGTCATATTCGCAATGTTTTGGCCATTGCTTGCTCTGGCCTCTTTCATTGATTGTAATTTCAAACCGAACACTTTATTTCATCCACCAAATACATGACCCAGCTCTTTGAATGCTGATTATTATTCACATAAGAGCTGTGATCATAAAATCAACAGAATTTATTTGTGGAAAATAAACAACCTTATTTTTGGTTTTATTTACATTTTTATTATACAACAAATAGATTTTTTTATATGAAAAAGTGACCTAATGAAAATAATTATTTTAAAAATTGTCATGAATTAATGTTAAGATAGCATAAAATAATATGAAAATATATAACAAATGATGTTAATGGCTAACAAATTTTGTTGACATGTACATTAAATGCACAAAACAATCAAATTTTCAGTATTTTTATATATATATATATATATATATATTTAATAAATTAAGTTTTGATCTGAAAAAGTAAAATATTAAAATGAATATTTAAAAATATTCCTAAGATTAACAAGCAAACTTATTTTTCTTGTTGGAATACATGTTTAAATAGAAAATAAAAATTTGGATATGCAAACCACTTATTTTTTTACACTCAAATTTTTTGTGATGACCAATCTTGATTTTAAGGTTATTTCAATAAATTCTCTTTCCTAAATTTGAAGCTTTTTCCATCCAAAATTCATGTTTTTGGCAAGGGTCAAAGGGTCATATCTAAGGAATCCTTTGACATAGAGATGTAAAATAGGTATCATCCAATTTCTATCTTGAAGCTATATAAATGTACCAAATTTGAAGAAAAAAAAACAACTGTGTCGGTGATGGTCAGACCTTTGTTGATTTGACACTGAATAACCCATTATAATACAACATAGGTTCATCTAAGTAGTTCAACAGTAAAATGGTGAAATTTAGTTGTCAATCTAGTACATTTAAATTCATGCAGTCAAGGTACCAAGTAGGAAAGCTCATCAGAACAATCACCATAATATTTATAGTAAAGATAGCAGGAAGCCAAGTCACATTGGTGGGAAAGTGACTGAAGATGAGATGCCAAGTCAAGATCAATTACATTACAGACTCTTCTTTGGATTTTGTCAAGAATCTCAAGTTTTATAGTAGGAGCACCAGACCAGATATGGCATTAAATATTTAATGAATGGACAAAAGGTAGATTTATAAATGTGCACCTTTTGGATTCTCTCGCTTCAATCTCTACAAAATTCTCTTGATGGGAAGAAGCTTAGTTCTTTGACTACAGAAGAATGGTATAGAACACTAAGAACAAGGAAAGATGAAGTAATAATGTCCAGACTTCATATTGGACTCTCCATGATAACACATTCTTGTATTGTAAAACAAGAGCCACATCCAATCTGTACAGCATGCCAAGAATTATACACAATAAAACACATACTGCTAAATTTTAGCAACTTCAGCCAAATTCGTTTAAAATATTACCTAATAACCAACACGAAAGAAGTATTTCAGGACATTAGTCCATATAATATCCTACAATTTCTTAAATCGAACTGTGTTCCAAAATATAACTTCAACAAAACTACAACATAAAACACTGCTTCTAGTAATTATGTCTACACAAACATGTATGTACACAAAAGTTGAATATCATCTATGTATTCAATTGTGAAAGCAGAATAACATTTTTACTATTTCAGAGCTTCCAAGAAAATTAAGTGAATCCTAAGGAGTTATGCCATTAAACAAATCAGTCAGTTCTTTGAAAGCTTCTAAAAACTGAACCCATTCATCTCCCAAAAAGATGCCAAGTCCTGAGCAGATGCCATCCTGAAGTTACCTCCAACATGGCAAAAGGTAGTGGAACAAAATGGCATGGAGGTGACTGAATAAATCTCTGTACAAATATTTAGCCTTTAAAATTCACAATGCTACAAACTTTGTTTTGACTATATCTGTCTTCACTATTGAGTACAAACGTATGGCATATCACATTTCTTTGTAATTTTAAGAGTGGCATTTATAAACTGAAAAATTCTACTTGCAGTCAATGATATTATGATCATAGTAATATTCTTTTAAGGGGAACCTTAGTCCAATCTTCTGTGCTGTCCTATCTCTAGTCATCTTTATCTGAGAAAAGAAACTGGGTAATATTAAATAAGTATTTCCTACTTAATATTTTTGTAATTCCTTTTGTTAAAAATTATCATTACATGATTTTCATTTTGAAAGGAGGTGCTGGTCTGAATGGTAAACAAAAAAAAAAAAAATCCTTATTTTTAACTGGAAAAAAACTTTTTTTTTTTTCTCTGATGTCAAATTTAAACAAAATTTTCTTGTCATTCTTTTTACAGAATATTAGTATCACCTGGAGTAACAATGCAACATGGCCACAGTTCACACAATGTTTCCAAAACACTATTCTTATGTGGCTACCCTGTATCTGGCTATGGTGTTGTCTGCCTTTCTATTTGTACTTCATGTACAAACATTGCAGCAATACCATTCCTTACACTTGGATAAATATAAGCAAAAATGTAAGTATGCCCTCTTATTTATTTATATTGATAAAGTTACGTACAATAAGCATTTTTATCTCTTTTTGCATTAAGCTACGAATGGTATTGTATAAGTGATAATTTGATATTTTGTCAATTACTGTTATCTGCATGCCTGATTTTTAATTAGGCAAAATGTTCACATGGGATTGATGTGTTTCTCATTTGTAATTATTAGTGTTTATTTATATTTTTAATCAGACCTATACTTTACAGTGATTAAATGTTATTCTTTGGTCACTCTAGATGTATATCTATAGGAAATTCTGTCATCCAGATTTTTTATATTAAAAATCCAAATGTCCAAATTCAAAACAATAATAAAATAAAAATAAAGAGAATCTGAGTATGCCTATCAAATAAATCATTTGTATTTATAAACATATTTACATGAATTCAATAGTTAAAAAAAAAATTAATAAGGTCTTCAGTTGAGTTAGTTTTTTGGGTAGTTGGTCTACCATAAAAAGCTGTAATAGAAAATATTTTTATCATTAGCAAAGATTCACTGTTCAAGCTTTTGTTGTTGGACTTGATTCCTTTCAAGTTATCAACACTAGTTTCTTGCAGCACATGGTGTGGAGACAGTTGTGCTTTCCTCTGTTACTCAAAAATCAAAATTTGAATTTTTATAAGATTTTTTCCCAAAAGCAGAGTTTTAGTTTTCTCTGGTCAAATATTTTGTACGGCGATGTCTATTTGCAACCAATACACACTTTGATTTAAATAGTGTGTTGTATTGTGGAATCTCTTTGGCATGTTTGTAATATTGTCTGTTATTTGGTAGAAAATAAAGTTAATGTTATATATGTGGTTATGTAATTGTTTTGGAAATAGGGTTTATTTCCTAGGGTAACTTCTAGTAACTCTGGTGTGCAACACCATGCTCTTAATAGTTTATATGTACACCAATACATTTCACACTAAATTAAATAATATATGCAAGGACACCCACTTAATGCTAATTTTGTTATTGCTCTTATCAGAAGTTCAAGAGAAAAAATAGCATCTGAATGCTTTTTACTTTTGCCTTGTATCTATGAAATGTAGTATCTAATGTTGCATTGATTTTGTCATTGAAATTCTTTAGTGAGTTTAATTTAGTTTCAAATTCTAAACATTTCTCCTGACAATTTCCATTTTCTGAAATGTTGTCTGAAGAATTAAAGTATGACACGTGTATTATGTCAGCCTTTTAACTGGAGGAAGTCTATAAAATCATTATTTGGAATCCTGACTTTGGCTCAAACAACAATTTCTGACACTGGTAAGAAAATATGTAACAATTTCATCCATGACAAATAAAATACATTAAAACTAGTAAGGACTGATTTTATTGAATGTAAATTTACTATCAGTATGATTTGCCAACTATTGGTAGAATCCAAACTGTATATGCAAAGTAAATGTACTATGGACTCTTGTTGCTACTGCTTGTTGTGAGCTTACTATTTAATGGTAGGTAATGGAATACTTAAAGTGCAAGTAAGATGTTATGATAAGTCTATGGGTGGAAAATTCACAAATTCCTTGTGCTTCTGAATAGTGCGTGAGTATATATATATATATATATATATATATATATATATAATATATATATATATAATATATATATATATATAATCTTGGTAAAACCTGCACTTGTGACCTTACCAACACAAAGCCTGCCAAAACAATTGCACTTAGTGACAAAAGAAAATAAAAACGGAAATAATAACCAAAGGAACCAACAAGAAAAACCAAAGTGGGGTGGGGTGGGGGGTGAAACAGCAAAGATAGGTGCAAGAACAGAAAACTATCTATGCAATGAGATGGTGTTAAGTGTCCAAATCAATTAAAACTTTATACCACTAACCAGCAACAGCAGAAGAAAGTCTCTGGTCAAATCACTACTGTTTCTTGCAAATGCAATCATCAGAACACACTGGTAGACACAATTTTTGGGCCACCTTGTTAATTTAATTACTTTAGTTAATTTTACTCCAAAAATTAAGAATGATTAGCTGTATGCTTTTCTCAGTACATTATATGATTTTTGAGTACTGGAAAACCAGTTACTGCATTTTTATTGATGCAATATAGTAGATGGATAGATCTTAAGCATAGAAGGCCATGCAAAAAATACTGTGCCACCAGGGGAAATTTCATCTTTCATCTCTTTTCTTAAGTTAGTAATTAGTGTTGCTGCCATTGGCTTGGATAACTGCCTCACTTAATATGGCATTAAATGGAACAAGGTTTAGATTTCTCCTTGGGAATTTTTTACCCTTCTTTTTGACAGTAATCCTAAAGCTCTTGGAGATTGCATGGCTTTTTGTTGGAACACGTGTTCTTCATTTCCCACCACAATGGTTTGATTATATTGAGATCAGGACTTTGTACTGGCCAGTCTTCCAAAAGTTGAACATCTTCATCCACTAGAAACCTTTTTGTTGCATGTGATGTGGCAAGGAGCACAATCATGCTAAAAGATTTCTCCATTTTCATAGTCTGGAAGAAGATTAGACCATCAGTCAGTTATGTGCCATGCATGACACATGCCTAGGTGATCATGTATCTTTCGATACTTGACTGACAAGGCAGATTTTCCCACTGTAGGTTGCTATTTCTTTCTGCGGTAGACCAGTTGCCATCCAAGGCTATAGAACCTGGTCTATCCTTCTATTTGTCCATAGCTGGCAGGAGAAGAAGATTCATACCTTTCCCAAGGGTATTAGCATATAAGTGAATGTAATGGATTTGACTGGAATTTGAATTATGCTCTCTGATTCCTCAATCTGAACTGCTAAAAATAATTTTTTACCATTTAGGTTTCCATCAACTTTTAACAATTTTCTTCTATCATTGCTTTTGATGTAATTGCTCACCATTGTCAGTCCACCAAGTTTTACTGTTCTTGTGGTGTATCTTTCATTTTTTTTCCCCCTACTCGGTCTTATATATTCTTTTGTATTCATCAAAAATTACTTTTTGCCACTATCCAGCATCTTCTTTTCCTATGTGTTGTTTTTTTTTTTTTTTTTTTTTTTTTTTTTTTAAATTCTCATAATACTCTCCATACTGTATCAACTGAAACCTTACTGCTAAGACAACATTAACTCCTCATTTGATTGGCTATTAATTTGGGATTGCCTACTGAGACTCTCACAATCACTTTTTATTTCCCTTTTCTACCTTTGGTGATCTTCTGGTTTTCTTTGCACTTAAAAGCATTTCCAGTAGCATCAAATGTCTTTTGATGGTTTGCACTGTTCCTGGGAATTCTTAGCCACCTGTCTTTTGTTCAGTCCCCTTCAAGGTCAACACCTTCATTTGTTTTTTTTGTTTTTTTTTTCAGCAGAAATTTTAGCCATGACTTTAGTGTTACAGGAAAAAAAAGCTAATACTCAACTACAATGATTTGCTAAGGCACCTTACACTCATGTTAATAAAATGGAATAATTCTTAGAAATTTGTATATCTGATCTTTCATTGGCCCAATAGTTTTGTATGGCTTTTTTTTTTATTTTCAAGCTACTTAAAGCAATATGTTGTTTGCTACATGGCACCTACAAAAGCACAACTTCTTTTCCAATCCTCAAGGTCAATAGACACTAATAAATGTCTCGCTAAACAATCTTAATAAAATAAAAGTGTATATAAATTTTTATGTAGTTGGCCCAAAACTTGGCATGTGTGTAAACAAGCAAGTGAGCTATTTGAAAGTACCTTGCACTAATGTTTCTCTTTTTCAGTAAAAAAACAGTCCTGATACTCTTTATTCAATTATTTTTTTTTTTTCTTAAATAACTATTTCAAGAATTTTAAACAATTTTCTCCAACTCTATTGCTATAAATTCATATAATTTGTATGTTTTTATTTCAGCTTTTCCTGTTATTTTTGATTATGATTAATATTGTTGATATTGTGGCTGTGTACAGTGCAGAAAGACTAGAAGCTCATGCTGTTAAAGCTCTTTATGTTGGATACAGCTGGAGACTTGCAACTTTTGTGAGCATTTAATTTTTTTCTTTTGTCATTTTCTTTGTTTTTTTTTTCATGACTTGTGTATCAGTACCAATATAAAAACTTAAATACAACAAAAATCATAAGTTCAGAAGATTTGACTTTGGCTACTACAATTCTAAGTCCCTAGCTGTTACCATCATCCATATGATGCATGTCCAGCTTGAAACTATAGTGGGCCCCATGCATATCCAGCTTGAAACTATAGTGGGGCCTGGTTCTTAGGGGTTAGAATGATTAACCAACATCAAGATTAATGAAGGATGATAATGACAAGGAAACGCAAGTAATTTTAACAAAACAAGAATTTGCATGCTTGGAGTAGTGTCGGAAGATTGTTTCAGGAAAATAAATCAGAATTCTTAAAGTCTGTAGTTTTAATATATTGTCATGAAGAGGAAATGTTTGTAAAACAGATTAAATCATCCAACACAAAATAATATTAAAAAAAATGTTTAAGACAAAGGTAAGAGTTTGTTGCTCACCAAAAGGATATATGGTTTGCATCCATTCAAGTCTACAGAGAAATACTCAGCTTTCTTTGGTTGTTGAGAGAGAATTCTTTGAAGTGCCCTGTGCTGGTTAGAGGCTGACAATAATTTTACACTGGTAAGTACTTCAATGCTGATCACAAGGAATTAAAATGAAACCTTTCACATGACTTCAGATTCTCTTCTCCAGTTAATTTAATTTTTCTCTTCATTTTATATCAAAAAGAAATTCATATAGGCTCACTACTTTTCTCCTTGGTTGACTGCTTAATTTCTGTGACTGCAAAGTTTTCATAGGTCTAGAAACAATTTCCCATAGGCTCACAAATCCCTTTCTGTCTTGCTCAATCCTCCAAATTTGAAGGGAGTGGGTGAAGTGAGTTATTATTTTGCACTCACTACAAAACCTAACTGGAAGCAAATCAAATGCACATAATACAAATATTAATTTAAAAACCTGACAGAACTTGAATATTATAAAAATTTTAAAACTTAAGTTTTGACTTAAAAAATATTTTGTAGGTTTTGTTTCCTTGTCATAAAAGAATATGAGCTTTTACTATCTATTAGTGAAACATATTTTAAGGTTTCTGCATCAGACAAGCATTAATTTTTAGATTTCATTATCAAAAATATACATGGAAAATACAATATGTGCTTACATGTGTTAAAAAACAACTTAGTAATTTATGATTTCTGTCAAATTTTGCAACCACTATGCACTAAAAGGTTAATTTCTGTCATTATTACTGTTTATTCTCTTTTAATCTCTACCTGTCTTTTGTTTTGAGTGGATTCTCTGGCTTGTGAATGTGGAGCATGAAAAGCTTACCAAAAAAGATATTAAATTTTAATTTGAACTGTTTGTATTTGATGTACTTGCATAATTGGTTCTAATTTGGTACTTATCTTGTAATTTCCTTTTTATTCTGCAAATTTATCTACATGGCTTGAAATGATTTTTTTTTTTCTTCAGATTTTGGCTTTTCTTATTACAAATCTGGAAAAAAAAGTTGGCATCATTACTTCGGGTGTGAATTTCATCTTCTGGCTCTTGATAGTTATAACTGAAACAATTCCTTTGTACAGCAAAATCATCCAAAAGGTACATTTATACTACTTATTTAATACATAAAATATTGCTGATATCAGATTTCTCTTCCTGTAATTGAATATTTAGACCATTTAAATAGCCTGTTTATAAATTGCACATTGACTTGTCTATATTAGACATGGCTGCAGGGTACTTTGTACCTGGGCCTAGGAGTCTAAAAGCAGAAAAAGAGATTCAAAGGAAACTTACTCTGATAAAATACATCTTTGAGGCTCATGATGTCTCTTTTTGCTTTGACAGATTTCTTTTGTTTTTTTCCAGTATCAATTATTGTTCTGAATGAATAAACAAATATCTAAAGTACGTGTATAGAAACAATCAACTTTTTAAAATTTATGTATATCAAAATTCCATTCTAAAATCTTTGAGATGATTGGAAAATATGTTGCAGTATACTTTCAAATAGGGGGAGCTTTCTAGCTTAAAAATTAGTATTTGAAGTCTTTTGTTCCTGTGATTGAACACCTGGCATCATTGCAGGTATTGTGTAATAATATCAATATTGTTTTGACTTGGTATTGGTATTTTATTTTTTAATTTTAATTTTTTTATTTTTTTTAAATAATTATTTTGATCAAACTGTTTTTTTAAGTAATATTTTTTATATATATTTTTTTCTCTTTCAGGAATATGAAGTTGATTCTTTACAATTTACGCTATTTTGCTTGAGTTACAGTTTTTCTTTCATAGAACTCATCCTTTTTGCTTTTGCTGAAAAATATTCCGTCTTTAGCCGTGGTTACATTGAACTACGATCAAATGAAGATATCAGCAGTGTAAGTAAATCACACACACACACACACACACTTGTTGAAACCCACATTTATATACTTGCTGGTTTAAAAACATTTCACATTGGATTGGGGGTGATCTGATAGAATGCTGCAGATCTGGACTATCAGACCTAATCTTTCTTACATATTTATAATCTTACATATTTATAAGTCTACTATTCTTCCTTGCTTTGAATATTGATGCCATATATGGTCTGGTGCCCCTGCTATATATTTAGAGATTCTTGATAAAGACCAAAGAATCTGCAATGTTATTGGTCCTGACCCTGCATTTTGGCTTCAATTTCTTTCCCACTACCGTAACATAGCTTCTGTGTGCCTTTTCTAAAAATGCTTTGATGGGAATTGTTCTGAACTTCCCCTATGGTACCTAGACTTTATGAATTTAAGTGTAGTACTAGATTGGTAGCAAAGTCTCGTCAATTTAGTTGAAATGGCTAGATGTAGCTGTAAGTTCTATGCTAACAGTTTATTCTATCGCAATTTTCACTTGTGAAACTCTTTACCAGCTTCTTGCTTCCAGTCAACTTTGATCTTCAAAAATTTAAATGCAATGTCAATCATTATGTTCTATCTTAATTCTTATTCTTTCTATTTTCCTATCTCCTTAATAGTAGTTTTTTTCATTCTCTAACAGTAACCTCTTGTGTCCTAATTGTCTTGCCTGGGGTGAATTGATTAAAAACAAACAAGACTAAAAGTAATCCAATGTCTTATATAGGAACTGCTTAAAAATGCCAGTCTAAGCAGTTGAACATATCAAAGATTTTTTCCTTTCTTCTCTGATTTCTAGTTGTACCAAAAGTAACAAGATGATGGTTATTAATTATTACAATGCTGCTACATTAACAAATTCAGCATTTGCATATGGTTGCAAGAGAAACAAACAAAAATAAAGTATTGCTGGTGAGTTAAAAAGAAAAAACAACATAATGTTAAAATATCTGTATTGCCAGTATAATGGATGAAGGCGGAAGGTTTCTTTTGTGGGTGAGGGAAGCGACCTGGAAGAGTTGATTGTGTATAGGAACTTTTACTCAGGAGGCTACTGGTTTAGATGTTGCCATTTGGGTAGCTTCTTAAGCAGTCAGGATGGATACATGACTCGATGGATTTATTTTATTTTTTTTAACCTGCTTTTGCTTTAATAGCAATGTCTGCAACTGACTCCAATGTTTAGATTTTATTTTATGTTTTTAGGGATTTTTGTAAGCTGGATGCAATGCTTGGAGCCCTTGTGCAGACATTGACTTTTTTACTTTTAATTTTGCTTTTGTAGTGTTCACATCTAGCAGACAGGTTTGGGGGTGGATTAGAAAGAGGCCTAATATGAAATAGTATAACAATTTGAAGGGATGCTGAAAAATTCTTGTCCAATCAGGAAAGGATTTTAAAAATTTGTTCTAACTCAAATTTTTGGGAAGTCCTGTTTTCAGAATTTTATTTTTATTTCTATTTATTTTTTTAAAAATTGTTTTTTTGTTGACTCTTAAAGGTTTGTTTTTATATTGTAAACTTGGATTCACTGTTTAATTCTCTTTTTGCCCTCAGTTTCTAAAGTCTCTAAATTTCCTTTTACAACATTAGCCCAAGTAGGCTTCCTTTCTATTATTGCTATTATTGTGATCTCCTTTTTACTAGCTTATTACTCTGTAAATTGACATTTTTTTTTCCATTTAGTATCTACCTATTCTTATATAGGTTATTTTTTTTTATATGCTTAAAATAATTTGACTAATTACAAGCATATGACTATATGGGTGTCTTTTATTAAAATTACATTGTAGGTAGGCAATGAGCAATTAACTATTGTCCACCCTTCTCCACAAACTTGCTTATCTTTCCTCCCACAACCATACCTCTCTACTCTAATATTCTCTCAATGATAGATATTTTAAAGTAAAGTTTTTTTTTAAATTTTTTTCTGTTAAAAAAAAAAAAAAAATGTAACCTATCAAAATAGAAATAGATTTCAATAAAATATAGTAGTTTTTTGTCTTGTCAATTGGCAGTTATTTCAATAGAATAATTTGCATCATTCTTACATATTGCAGAACCCTTGCCCATTTGAGAGCAGTTCTTTCTTGAGCAGAATTCTCTTCAACTGGATTACAAAGTATGTTATTTTCCTTTTTGTATCTCCCTTTTAAATGGGATTGTAAATTAGATTTTTTTAAAAAAATTTTTTAATCTCTTCAAACTGGAATTAAGTCTTAATAATGTAGATTTTTCCACGGAAACTAGAAATTTAATTCTGAAAGCTGATTTAAAAATTAACATTTCAATTGAAATTTTAAAGTTTTAATCAACTTTTCAAAAATTATATTCATCTAAATTAAGTATGAAAGACACTAATAAATATATTTTTATTTATTTCTTTATTTTTTCACTCATCTTTACTGTTTCTTTGACAGGCTGGTTTATACAGGCTATAAAAGACCTCTGGATGAATTTGATTTGTGGGACTTACCTCAGAATTTGCGGCATTTCCGCAATCTTCCCAAATTCAAAAGAGTGTGGGAGAGGGAAATAAATTGCGGGTAAGGTTCTTTCTTTTTGGTTTAATTTTTACATTGATAATGAATTTGCCAAAATAATAACCAATTGATGTTTGACAAAGGAATTCTTTGTATTCCAATGTTCTTTGTGCTAGAATTGATAATAAAGTATAATTTTAAGGATCTGATGCTCTATATCAGTTTTTTAACATAATTCTTATGTCTGAAGCTTTGTTTACTGACAATCTGCTGACATGAAAATGTTCTTACTCAACCTGTGTTTTACCTCCATCCCTGAGTCTTGTAGTGCCACGCAGCTCTGTCCTATCGGTAACTCCGATCATGCTGTAGTGTCTGTTAGCATCTCCTTCAGCCCCGCCCCCTGCAAAGAGCCTCCTACCACCAGAACCTCATTCTGCTACCAACGGGCTGACTGGGACTCATTTCGTGACTTCCTCCGTGATGTCCCCTGGGATGCTGTATTTAAGCTCCCCATTCAGGATTGTGCTTCCGAGGTCTCTTCCTGGGTTAAAGCTGGAATCGACGCTTTCATCCCCTCCAGGAAATTCAAGGACAAACTGCGCTCCTCCCCTTGGTTCACAGCTGCTTGCTCAGCCGCCATTGCCTATAGGAACCACTTCTTCCACCGTTTTCGTAGTGATATGTCTGACTTCAATAGACGTCTATTCACCTCTGCCCGTAATGAGTGTAAGCGTATCCTCAACGAAGCTAAGTCATTTGCTGTTCGGATGAAGGAACATATTGCATCTCGCAAATTCAGCTCCAAAGATTATTGGCACCTCTGCAAGAGCATTCTGAACAATAGCAAACCCTCCATTCCTCCCCTGTTCAATCAGTTTGAGGTCCTAACCACCTCTGCCAACATGGCTGAATGCTTTGCTCGGAAGTTTTCTTCCAATTCAACATTAGACTCTTCCAGGGTACCCATGCCCCGGTTTCCCTCCCAGAACCGAGGCCCTTCTGAGCGGATTGCACATATCCCTGTCGTTGGTATTGGGCATTATTTCTAACTTAGATCACCACAAGGCTACTGGTGGTGACGGGATACCAGCCACTGTTCTGAAGAAATGTGCACCTGAACTGGCGCCTGCCCTCTCTAAATTATACAACCGCTGCCTCAAGGAGTCTTGCTTTCCTGACTGCTGGAAGTCCTCAACCATTGTTCCTGTCTTTAAGAACTCTGGTGACCCCTCCGACCCTTCTAATTACCGTCCTATCAGTCTCCTACCCCTCTTCAGCAAAGTCTTCGAAGCCATTATCAACACCGATGTGATTAATCACCTGTTATCCCATGATCTGCTCTCAGACAAGCAATATAGTTTCCGCTTTGCCCGATCTACAGCTGATGTGCTTACGGCCATCACTGAATTTGTCTTCCAAGCTATTCATAATAACGGTGAAGCTCGTGCCGTGGCCCTTGACATCTCCAAAGCGTTTGATAATTTGGCATGCTGGCCTTCTTCGCAAGCTCCAGGGTTATGGCACCACAGGTCGATTGTTTGACCTAATACAATCTTTCCTGTCAAACCGTGAATTGAAGCTCGTTCTCAATGGATTCATCTCCAGCTCCTATTCCACTAATGCAGGTGTTCCTCAAGGCTCCATCCTAGGCCCTACTCTGTTCCTCATATTCATAAACGACCTTCCTGACGCCATAGATTCCCAAGTCGGCAACTATGCGGACGACACCACAATTTACTCCTGTCTCAAACACAAATCCAGTGATGCTGACAAAATTAACCTGGCATCTCGGATAGAAAAGGACCTCCAATCGGTCGTGAACTGGGGCAAGAAATGGATGGTTAACTTTAGCGCCTCTAAAACTAAACTGCTCTCTATTAACCACCACAAGGATCCATCCCTGCATCCCATTAGAATGTCTGATGACCAACTTCTTGAGAGCTCCTCTCTGCGGCTGCTTGGTCTCACGCTGTCCGCTGATCTGAGATGGAACAAATACATCGAGTCAATTGCATCATCCACCACAAGGAAAGTTGTCTCCCTGTGCCGAGCCAGGAAATTTTTCTCCCCAGAATCTATCCT
Organism: Acanthosepion esculentum; assembly: GCA_964036315.1. Lineage (NCBI taxonomy): Eukaryota > Metazoa > Mollusca > Cephalopoda > Sepiida > Sepiidae > Acanthosepion > Acanthosepion esculentum. Next base: position 99,908,879 of record OZ038481.1, read on the forward strand.
CCAAATCTATAAATCGACCATTCGCCCTTGCATGGAGTATTGCTGCCATATATGGTGTGGAGCCCCTGCTGTTTGCCTCAGGGTTCTTGATAAGATCCAGAGACAGATATGCAATGTAATTGGCTCCGATTTGTCATCTCATCTGCAGTCTCTCTCTCACAGACGCAACGTTGCCTTGCTCTGTCTTTTTCATAAATTCTTTCACAGTAATTGCTCCGAGGAGCTGCTTTCGCTGGTTCCTAGGCCTCATGAATTTAAACGTCCCACGAGGCTGGCATCCCGTTCCCACCCCTTCACCGTTGAAACTGTTAGATGTAGACGTCTCTTCTACTTCAATAGCTTCATGTCTCGCACATCTCGCCTGTGGAACTCCCTTCCTTATTCCTGTTTCCCTGACAAATACAATCTCCAACTATTTAAGTGTAACGTCAATCGACATCTCCAGCTGCCTTGATCTATCCACTTCCCTTCTCCACATCCTTTCACCTTTCATTCCCATCTGCTCTCGCTCCAAATCTCCTGTAACCTCCTAGCCTTGATCGATCCACTATCTTTCTCCACATCCTCTCCTTTACCACTCCTATCTGCTCTTCCTCCAAACCTTCTGTAAGCCCCTGCGTACTAGTGGCTTCCAGCCTTGCTTGGGGTGATATGCTTAAAAAAAAAAAAAATTTAAACAGAAATTTGGTATCTTAAAAGTAGGATGGACAAGTTACATTTTTGCATCTTATTTTTCTAAGAGAAGAAATAAACATAGAATGTCAATTGTTGGGATTTAACAAAGATACTTTCTTTGCATTTTCAGTGTCCATAGTTTTAAATCCTTTCACCCAGGCAAGGCAGTAAAGCTACAGACACTGGGGTTACTAGGAATGAGAGAAAATGAAAATACTTTGGTGAGGAGAAAGGATAATAAAGAAACAGGATTCAGGAAGACAAAAGATGGTGATTGACATTGCATTTAAATTTTTGAAGATTGAATGTGGCAGGGAAGCAAGAAATCAGAATTCTACAACTGGGAAGTGCAAGAAACTATTAGAATAGAAATTAGTTACAACTTGCTATTTAAACAGTAAAATGATGAAACCTAGTTGCCAGTCTAGTAGTATGCTTAAATTCATGCAATTGACTTACCAAGGAGAAAAGCTCATTAGAACAACAGCCATGATTGTCTGGCACAAATGTTAACACAAGTGGTTGGTTAAATGTGACAAAAAAAAACTTGCTTTCTCTCTCTTACCTACAAATTTTGCACTATTTACATTTGGGCTAATGTTCTCATTTTGATCATTACAACATTTTAGGTGTTTTATCCTCCAGTCTTAAGTATCTGTTGGTTTCAGTAACCTTCATGGAATTTCAAACTGTACTGTTTATGTAATCTAATAGAACAAATTTTTTTTTTTTTTCTTACAATGATGTTCACCTTGTACAGGGCCTGAGAACCACTCAAAGAGGAAGATTAGAGTAATAGGCACAATTTGTGGGGAAGATAATTGTGAACCCTAGACTTGAACTTGTTAAGATTGTATCAATTGGAGAAGCATCTACTTGGGAGTCAGTTCCACAAAGCAGCAGTTTGTGGGAAGAAATTGCTCAAGTGAAACTTGCATCTCACCAATGGAATATGAATGGAATACAATGTCACATTGCAGGTCATAAAGGTTAGGACTGGTGGATATAAGTATAGTTCATCTGAACACTTTGGAAATAGCGATAGAGCAGCAAGAGGCTTGTGATTTTCATCTGTGAGAAAGTGTAGGGTGGAAAATAATTTGTCACCCACAAGGACATGGAAACATTTTTGAACTCTATCGAGACAGGAAAGTTTGGATTGGGCAGTTCCTGCCAATATATGGCAATGCTACTCCATTTTTGGCCTGATCTGGCTCTTGTAAAAGGCGAGGATAAGTCTCCAGTACTGGAGCAGTACAGGGAACCAACCATTTTTCCGGCATCTTTAGTGATGGATCATATACAAGAGTTCCATTTGAGGTCTGGATTTAGTTTGTCCCAATTGGCACTCAAGGCATGAGACCTACCTTATGGAACATCCATTCATTGTGATTGGTTATAGTTCTGGGTCTGATTGATTGTTCCTGTTCTGCTGTCCATGTTTAGGCATGTCCTGTCTGTACTACTTGACCCAGGGATTGAACTCACAATTACTAAATCACCAAATTCATGAACCAACACCAAGCAATGAGGTTATTCTGTGGTAAAATCCTGAACCTAGAACTTGGTATCATAACCCTAATGTTCTTCTATTCTGCCTGCTGCTACTGCTTCTGTTATGCATTGATTGTGACATGTTTTTTCCTACTGCAGTTACTTGCTGTTATTTCTTTATTAATGTCTCCTATATGGTATTTATTTCTATGTGAGGCCTAACAAGGAGGCCCTCACAACCTAACATATACATTGATTCCTTCAGATGTTTAACTCTCCAGTATTCTTCTGTCAAGTGTTTTTTTTTTTTTGTTTTTTTTTTACTTTATTTCACAGGAGTTGGTGACCACCACTTTTCCCTCCATACATTTACTATTAGCAAAAATGGCAACCATTTGTTCTGAAAGTCTTAACAACTATAAATTCCTGGCATTATCAGAACCCAAAATGCCACTTATTTTTACCGCATAAACTTGGCCTTACTTATCCATTCCTACAGAAATGAACAAAATATATACATACTATAATTTTAATATCAATTACCAGCATAAAAGATCTGTTTAAACTAGAGAATAAACAAATTTTTTGTCTATCAAATGTTTATCATAAAAATACTCATGTTTACAGTCTTATAGTTGTAGCAAAAAGGAAAAAGAAAGACTTTGTAAAGTCCTTTGGTTCTGACTAGGTCAGGAACTTGAGAGTACTAGATGAATAGACCTATATAAAATATACACTTTACAAATACTACTTGAGATGTAGAAGACTTCATATTGCATACATGCAATTTGCTGAATGATCCCTTCCACCGTTTAAAAATGTAAAAGCTGCAGGCTACATACCTATGAACAGTAGTAATAAAAAAGGTCAGTATAGGACAAATATAACCATTACTAAATGTACATGGCAAGTAATAAGTGTTGCACATGCAAAGGAAATTGTAAGGTCTGTTTACACTTCAACTCGGTATCCCTAAAGATGTAGCTCTTATTGAAATTAAGATGAATATAGTCTTAGACATTCCTTCTATAGATATTAGATATTGGAGCTCTTTACTGCCAGTGTTTTTTATTATTGCTTTGAGATAAAATTTTGAATTTATAAATGCTCATACACTATTTAGATCATTCAGACTATTGTCCTCATCTTTGCCATATTTATCATATTTTGGCTGTTGTACACTCCATTCTCCTTCAGGTAGTTGGAATGTCAAACTGAACCCTTTATTTCGCTCACTGGGGTAGACTGTTCTAGTTCCATGTGCTATGTCTAATGGATGTCAGTTATCTCCTGCTAATTTACCTCTCCAAGTTCTCCACTGCCTTAACCAGGTATTGAACTCACACTGTCACTGGATCTAACCAACGCCTTTATCCACTGTGCCATGTGTCCTTAAGGACACATGGCACAGTGTACAAATAGTTTGAATAATGTAAATAGTTTACATAATACCTCATCTCAGAAATATAGAAAGAAATGCTCATACTTTCTGTATTTTGAAATGTTTCTAATTTATTTTATTTTAATAGAAAAAAGAAGGCTACAGAATCTAGATGTACAGAGCAGACGCACCTACTTGCTGATGAGGCACAGTCTATGTACACAGAAATCAGGCCAACAAAGGAGGAAAAAAATAAATTACCATCTTTATTAATGGCAATGCTTAAAACCTATTGGCCTGAGTTACTTTTTGCTCAATTTCTCAAATTGATTTATGACTTGCTGCAGTTTGTTAATCCAGTCATACTAAGGTCAGTAGCTATACAGTTCATTTTATTTATTTATTTTTTCTAACTTATTGCTTCTATTTTTTTCAAAGGTTGTACTGTTTTAAGGAAAAAACAGCCTTATATTTGAGTGGAAATAATTTAACTGATTGGATATCATTACATTTCATATTTGTGTTTTATTATAAACTACATTCTATTTAAAACATTTTAAAAGAATTTGGTTATAAATTGATGTGATATACCTTACTGCAATTCTGCCAAAAGCTTTTTGCCTTTTAAGTAACTGATTATAATTTTAAGTGACAAGTTTTCTAATATTTTCCTCAAATATGAAAATATATCTATGCATAAAGACAAACCTTAAACTATATGTTTTTCTGTTGGAAAATTTATAGGGTTATAGGAAACTTTCAGCATTTCTCAAATCTTTTCAAGAAACAGAATAACTGACAATTCTGAAAACTGAAGTTTATTATGTTGCTAATTCTAGTAACAGTGAAATAAGATTTTTCCAGACTTCTATTCAAAACCAAAAATGAGGTCAAATGCATTTCACTTTTCTACTGTCCAATAAGCCAAGGTTTGGTGGGTTTGTATGTTCTGAAGTGGAAACATTGCTTATCAATTTGTTTTCTTGGTATATCTGTCTGATAGCAGTGCATTTTAAGGGAAAATTCTCTTGCATATTTATTCTACCCAATAATTGATTGGGGTTAAGGAAATTCAAATCTTGTGGTGATATAGTTATGTGAAAGTGTGTGTTGCTTTGTTTTCTCCATTTTCAATATTTCGGAATTCTAAAATTCCTTGTCTTAACATGGCTTTAAATATTCTAAGTACTTAGCTTTAAAAAAAAATGAAATCATTTGATTTTTATGATTTATCAACCCTTTTTGGGTTATTTAAAATCAACACCTTTGGATTGTAAGAGATTGCTACATTTGTGTGTAGATGGTACAGTCAAACACATTGTCTTTTAATTCATTTGGACAAATTTCATTCTTATATTTTAACCACTATACTTTCTGACTTTCCTCAGTTCCATTTTGAAATGTTAAACCTTGTTTTGAGATGCTAGTCTTTGAGTTCTTGAAACTAACTCTTTCTGAATTAATTAAATTTTGACAGCACTGATTGAATATTTTATATATTCTTTGTGCTATTTCCCCTCAGGACATAGATGATCATGGCTCTCCACAACTTCCTGTCCCTTGTAGCTATTCAAAAACTTTCAGTTATTTCTCCTAAGCCCTGATCTGCCATCCATTTAGTCAAGCTCACTGTTATGGGTTTTCCTCTGTCCCTCTTGCTCACAATCTGTCCTGTTAGTATTAGATTTTCCAAGCTCTCCTTCCTCATTATGTGTCCTAGAAACCTCAACTGTCTCTTCCTGATATTAAGTTTTAGTTTCCTTTTTGTTACCATTTTCTCCAAAGCTTTGTTGCTCACATGTTCAGTCTATGGTATCCTTAGCATCCTTCTGTAGAACCACATTTCTGTTGCTTCAAGTCTCTTCATTTTTGAGATATCATGTAGCAGTTTAGTACTCTTTACCTTGTTTCTTGCAAGAATTTTCTATTTTTTTTTTTTTTTTAGTACTCTGCTTATCTTTTGGAATACTTCCTTGGCTATCCCAATATGCCTTCAAATTTCAGTATCACACTTTCTGTCCTGTTAAAACACTATCCAGATATTTAAATTTCTGCACTTGTTTGATTTCGATATCTTCTATTTGGGATCATACTTTTGCTAACAACCATACATTCTGTATTCTTGCAGTTGATGCTTGATCCTTTCTTGCTATCCTTCACTACCTTCTGTAGGAGTGTTTGTAGCTTGCTTTCTATGTCTGCTATCAACACTGTCATCTGCATACCTTGTGTTAAGATTGTGGCTGCCAGTAATGAATCTTGGTAGGACTTCTCATTCTCTCAGAATCACCTTGTTATACAAGTTGAATAAGTCTAGTGAAAACACCCATCCACATCTTACACCCCTTTCTATTTTCATATATCTAGAAAATTCCTTTTCTATCCATATGCAGGCAGTTTGCTGCCAGTATATGTTTTTGATTAATCTAATATCCTTCCCAAATATATCCAGGTTGCTAAGCAGTTCCAATAAATCCTTGTGGCATACTTTATCAAATGTCTTTGTGTAACCTATAAAACACAGGTACATATCCTTCTGCATTTGTATTGCTATTTTTGATAACATTCTGAGCGTAAATATCGCATTCCTTGTTCCAGTGTCTTTGAACCTGCACTGTGCCTGTCCTATTTCTGGTCAGATTTTACCGTGTGCTCTATTCATCAGAATTTGGATAAGTTTTATTATATGGCTGATTAAGCCATATAATGTCTGGAGTTCCCTTTATTTGCAGCTGGCTTCTTAGGCAGTGCTATGAAAATAGATCTACTTGGGTCTTCTGTTATATCACCACTATTGTGGATTTCATTTATCATTTCCATGATCTTGACTATGTTGAAATCGTCTAAGGCCTCCAGAATTACAGTTATGTCTAACCCTGCTGCTTTATTTCTGTTCAATTTGGCCAGTGCAGATTCTACTTGAGATTTAATATTTCCAGTCTGTCGATATTTCTGTGTATTGACAGTTGTTCTCTTTCATCGTGGAAGAGTTCTCTAATATATTAGTTTCATTTGTGAAGTATTTTTTTTCTCTCGCTAATATCAGCATTCCGCCTTTGGACTTTATGCATCCTGTTGATGAGCATGTCTTTTGTCCTGTTAGTTCTCATTATATATATATATATATATATATATATATATATAATATAAATTTTTTTTTTTTTTTTTTTTTTTTTAAATGCTTGTCTACTTCTACTTCTGCACATTTTTTGTTCAGCCATTTCTCTTTAATTTGTCTGCATTTGTTGTTTATTTTCTTGTGTAGTGTCTTATATTCTGTTCTGTGACTTGGCATAGATTTTTTTGTCTCTTTTTCATCAGATTGAGAATTTCATTTGTCATCCATTTATTTTTTTTATTTATTCATTTTTTTTCATTCGTGTACTTTCCTTTGGGATGATCTTGATTGCTGCCATTATTAAAGTGTCTTCTAAAGTTTCCCACTTCATGTTTCCATTTTCCTTTTTGTCTTACATATCTGCTTTTCACACTGACCATATATTTTTCCTTCAGATTCAGGTCATTGAAGAGGCTTTAGTATTGCAATTTGGGTACTGCTTTAGTCCTTTTCAATTTCCATAGTTTCACTCTAAGTTTACATATCACTGGGAGGGGATCACTTCCACAGTCAGCACTTGGATATGTTTTGCAGTGTAAAACTGCATTCCTGAATCTCTTGTTGATAGTTATATAGTCAGTCTGTTTCTTTGTTTCTCCTCCTGGGCTTCTCCATACCCTTATTTATCTTGGGTGTTCTTAAAACAATGTGTTGGCAATTACCTGATTATTCGCAGTACACCATTGTACCCATTTTCCTCCATGATCATTATGGGTTCCTAGTCTGAATTTGACAACTATTTCACCATCCCTCTCATTGTGTATTTTGGCAATCAAGTCTCCTGTGACAGTTATAATTTCTTGCAATTTACAAAGGACCTTGGTGTTTAACATAGAATAAAACTTTTCAATTTCTTCTGTAGTTTGTGCATATACAACTATGATTAAAAGGCTTCCTCTTCAGTTTAACCACAACAATTCTTTCAGATAATTGACAGTGTCCCAGAATGCATTTCTTAATGTCTTGGTCTAGTATCAATCCTACTCTTCTTTCATTTTCTCTCCATCTGTGTGTATGATCCTATGTTTGTCACTGACAAAATCTCCATTGTTTGCCCCACAGGTTTTGCAGATGCCTATGATGTTGATATTTAACCTGCTCATTTCTTGTTTTATATTTTTAACCATCCACAGTGGTTTAATGTTCGAACATTCCATGTCCCACTGATTGATTTATGCATAGAATATGCACTGATTATTTCAGCTGTCTTTTTCTCTGATACTGTTCCATGTTTATTTTGACTAAAGTTCTATAGAAATTTCTGTACATCATTTTTCTTTACCCATAATCGGGTTTCTGATTTTTAAAGGTTTTTTTCCATAGATTACAGCTTTTTGATGTTTAAAAACTTATTCATGAGCAACTCTTATTATTATTAACCTGTTATTTATTTTAATTGGTAGGTGGGACACCTTATAAGCGTATTATACATATTTTTGTTAAATTGAGTTCCAGAGTTCAGTCCAGGTTAACCTTCATCATTCAACAGCAATAACCATGTCAAAATCAAACAAAAACTTGTAGAGATTTAAAATTTCACAAAATGTCTTATTTGGCACAGTTGAGTTTTTTATCTGTATTCTTTTTTCCTGACATTTTGATTAATAATTGTTTTCTTTTCTCTCTTTTTTTTTTTTTTTTTCTTTTTCAAGTGCTTTGATAACATACATTGAATTAAAAGATGAGCCACAATGGAAGGGTTATATTCTGATCCTTGGTCTCTTTTTGACTTCTCTGGTTCAGTCTTTATTCTACCATCAACATTTCTATTGGTCAGTTTCTTTGGGAATGAATCTGAAATCATCTTTAATTAATACAGTTTATCAAAAAGTAAGAAACTTTTTATAATTCATGGAAGAATACCTTCATTTTGAATTTTCCTTCTAAAAATATTTTATCAAAATCTGCAACCTAATGAAGGAAGTTTTATACAAGAAAATATTTAATTTTCAACATAATCTTTGTCTATGCACTTAACCCAACATTCCTTTATAGATTAAATATATTAAATTATATAATTCAAAATTTTAAGTTACGGAATTATTGATCCATTTCCTTTATACTATTAAAACATTTAAAATCTCTAAAGAAGATACTGTAAATCCCCATGTATAATACAGTTTTTTCTATAAAAAAAAAAAAATCGGGGGCGCATATTATGCACAGCTACAAAAAATCTTTAAAAAAATTGCTGTAAAATAAAATAAGAATTATAAAACTAAATTAGAATAATATTATTCTATGTTTAAAACCGTTTTTTTAAATAAGAGTAGAAAATGCTTACTGTAATGAAATTGGGGAGGTACAATTTATAGGGTTTGATTACTAAACAAGGGGTGCATATTATGCGTGAGTAGAAGCATTTTCCCACACTTTCAGCACAATTTAGGGGTGTGCATTATGGATGAAGGCGTATTATACACGGTGAATTACGGTAAGTATTTTCAATGTTTTCTTTTATAAATCAAATGATTCTTGCAATTTATCAGGTAGAAAATATTATGGGTAAAGAAAAACAAAACAAAAATCTAACCTGACCCTTTAACTAGATGTAAATATTTAGGACTGGCTTAAAAACTTAGGAGATATAAAGCCTTTGTCAACTGAAATTATACCATGAGGCATAATACCTTACAAATCATAAATTGCTACATTTTATCTCTTATGTGGTTTTTATTTAGAAAATGCAGTTACAATGAGCAGCCTTGATGATAATAATAATAATAATAAAAAATATGCAACAGCCACCTTCATATTCTTTCAAAACTTACAAGAATTTTACATAAATTCAATCTTGTTTATTTCATGGTATACCATGTTAGTTACAATGGGTTACTATTATATGGCTTTACTTTTACTGTCATTTTTGCTGTCTTGATCTTTAATCCTACATAGATATTAGATAAATTGGAGCTATGAATGAGAAGTGCTCTTCAGTTACTTAAAGACAAATTTATTAGAAATTTATTCCTCAGCAATACTTAACTCTCTTCCATTCTATACACAGCAAAGGTGATGATTCACATGCTTGTTTTTTTTTTGTTTGTTTTTTTTTGTTTTTAAAGGCACCAAATAGTGCATGTTGGCCTGGACAAAAGGAAAAAAACTGGTATAAATATGAGGCCAGTTTTGAAAGCTGTTGCATCCAGGCTTTTGTCCCACATCACTCATTAAAAATATGTGCAGATGGCAAAAAAATCTGCATCAGTACCAGTGTTTGTTCTAGGTTCTAGTCATTTCTTTTTGGTGAAAGTGTCTTCTGTATTTGTTAGCCTCCACTTGATGAAAATGTCAAATACCAAGTGCTTCTGTGTTTATTTCCATTGGGCCCCTTATCACATCAACCTACAGTTTATCAACTATATAAATATCATATCCCTTTAAATGTTTGTAAATTCAATTTTTTTTTTATTTTATTTTATTTTCTAGGCTTTAATAATAAATGCAGAGTCTCGGTCAAAATCAACGGTTGGAGAAATTGTTAATCTGATGTCCATTGATTGTGAACGCATCCAGAACTGTACGACTTATTTGTATGTAATGTGGTCAGCTCCTCTTCAGATAATCCTTTGTACTTACCTTCTTTGGCAAGAGGTTGGTGCTGCTACCCTATCTGGTTTGGCTGTTATGGTTCTTCTGATTCCTATTAACATCTTTACAACTGCAAAAACTCGTAAATACCAGGTAAATCAGATGCACTTTAAAGACAGTCGTCTTCGACTTGTTAACGAAGTACTTGGAGGCATGAAAGTAAGTATGAAAAACCTTTTTAATTTTATCAGTTTTTGAAAATATTGACTTCACTTCTAGCTCAGGATTTTGTTTTTTTAACTATTAAATATACAGATATTCCTTTTTAGTCTTGCTGTATAACTTTGAAAGTATAATACATACTAGAAATATACATTCTCTTGTGCTGTTTCTTGGGTTGTCATCAAACTATTTTCCTCGTAGCCATAAGATATGCTCATTCCATAACTTCAAGAAAGATGTGTCATAATTATTTAGAACCAAATAATTTCTCAAGAGTTTCAAAGGGAATTTAATCTAAAATATGCTTTGATAGGATAAACTGAAGAAAAATAGTTTTGACATGTTTAAAAAAAAAAAAAAAAAAAAAAAAAATAGGTCTATCAGTATGCATTGAATTAATTACCAGCTTTGAAATGTTTTTCCAGAGAGTGATTACAATGATGAACTATGGTTGTATTTTTGCTATGAAACAGCGACTGAAACATTTCACTAATAATCCTGTTATAATTGTGCTTGTCCTGCCTTGATTGATTACACCCTGCCAATACCTCATAAATAATGGACTATTCATTTTGATTGTGGAAAGAGAAGACACTACTTGGTTTCAGTGAGAAAATGAAAGAAGAAAAGATAGAAGTGGAGAGAGAATCAGATTAAGCTGATAAGAACAGATACTACACTTCTTAAAATAATGACCAGCATTCATATTTGATTCTTATTGCAATATTTTGCTACAGTTAAGCTCAAATATTTAACAATGTAATAGGGAAATTTTATTCTTATAAAACTTGCCATGAACTTATTCAATCATTAACTGAAGAATTAAGATTCATCAGAAAATTAAAATAAGAAAACTGAAATTTTCACAGGTTTTTTAGCACTGAATAATTTTAACAAATAGGTATGATGCACCTTTGTTTTCAATGATATTTGCTTTGAAATTAATAAAATTTGACAATGCTACAACTAACTTAGATGTCATTGTTTTAAACTAGTTGGTTTAAACCAACTGTATGCCATTAAGAAAATTTGATAAGAAATATAGCTTTATTAAATTTTGCTTACTGATATCTCTGGCCTGGTTTGTTAGTTGGGTTCTGAAAGATATGGAATGCGTAATTAATTTTATGATTCATGTTATCATAGAATATAAAAGTGACTTGAATTTTGCAACAAGAATAAGGTAAAAGAAAAACTAGTTAAAAGTTGACTCTGTTTCATCAAAGAAATTCAAACAACTTGAGATTATTGTATTTACTATTAATACTTGTAAATAAGAAGCAAAAATATGAAAAGAAAAATTGTCAAAATTAATACAAATACCTAATCTAAAATGTGCACATTACATTTGTAATTTTATACAATTACAACTAAGAATCAAAATAAATGAATTTTCAGTTTTTGTAATTTTTTAATTCTATATATTTTGTCTTCAGATCTTAAAGCTGTATGCTTGGGAAGGGTCCATGGAGAAAAAAGTTTTGAATATCCGGGATAAAGAATTGTCAGTTCTTAGCAAGGCTGCGTATCTTAATGCTTTTTCTGCTTTTTGCTGGCAATGTGCACCATTTATTGTAAGTAGAACTGTTTTTTTTTTTTTACCTTTATTTTGCACTATTAACATTGAATGACATTTTATCCCTGTCTAATTCTGTTCATTTAAAGCTTAAATTGTACCTTTTCCAGCTTTTGAATTTTAGTTTGGCAAATTCAATTTCAACAAGGTAAAGGAAATTACCTCAAATCAATAAATTAAAAAATGTCTATAGCTTTTGAGTTATAACTTTGTATTTAATAAATAAACAGATCAATTTATTCATGTTCTTTTGCTTGGTCAGGGTTCTTCACTAGGCTCTGTGTGGAAATGGCTTCAAGAACTTTGAAAATTTCCATTAACATAGCTAGTGCCTAAAACCACAGATTGATATTAATACACATACTGAAGTGAGTGAAACACTATTTGACATTTTTTATTAAAATAAAGTATTTTTGTGTTAGGAGAACTGAAAAGTATAGCAACACTTGCTACAAAAATAAGAAAAAAAAATTTTATGCTAAGGGAATGAAATGTTGCACAATTGGTGATTTGATTGAGGAAACTGGCAACAGATTCAAGGATTGAAGAGAATTTGCAAAATTTTTGGTTCCATCAATAATTACCTTTTTTTTTTTTTTTTTTTTTTTTTTTTTTTTTTTTTTAACAATAAATTAGTTAATATACCAGAAATTACCTGATGTGTGTAACCTTGTATCGTGTGTGTGTGTGACTTTGTATTGTGTGTTTATGCAAAACTTTGTATCATATGTATAACTTTGTGTGTGTGTAGCCTTATATCAGGCCTGACAACTGCATTTAAACATGGAACACTGTTGCCACTGAGTGTTGACCTAAATGTCCTTTTATACTTACATATGCTCAATCCCTGACTTGAATATAACATGTGTAAATTATATTTTATCATATATATATATATATATATATATATATATATTGCAAGCTTTCTGATAACTACTTCAATCATTTCCATTTAAAAGTTTTGTGCTAAGCTTTAGCATATAAATTCCAAACTGTCTTCAGTCTTTACTTGAAACAAGGATATTTCTTGTATCTGCAGAATATCTTGTCATCCACTCCCAGAACAATCATGTCATTCACTGTCTTCATTGGAAAATTAAGTGCCATGTAAGAAAACCTTGAGCAAAAATCTCTTTACATATCTGCTATCCCCATACAAAGAAAATTCCCATGAGATTATCTTGCTAATCTCTCCCAAGTGATTCCAGAATGCCAGCATTTATTGATATTATGTATTTCTCTTAAAGTAATTTGACCCTTTACCAAATACACCAAACAAATCTGACTGGCTGAACATCGGTGTTAGTTTTCAAATTAATCAATATCAAATAATTGTAGAGTAGTATTTGCACTTGAATCAGCTTAAGCAATATAGCAATGTCCATATTGTGGCAACATGTTTCGAAATTAGATAGAATTTTTGAAAAGGATAGAATCTTATTGCATTTAATTTCTATAAAAATTTTTTATAAAAAAAACAAAACCTGAGCATAATTTTCTGAGGATCTATATGGTGGAGGTCTATTTGTGTATATAGCTTACAAATTGTATTTAAATAGGGGTTATTTTCTAAATTCATAGAAACAAAGTATAAAAAGGGAGTGAACTTGATTCTTTTAATTTTTTTTAATTTTAAGGTATTTGCATTTTTTTTTCTCTGTACCTTTCTCATGACTGAGTTTGTTTTTTTTTTTTTTTTTTTTTTTTTGTCTTAGTAATGTTTGCTTTGAAAATCTTCTTTCCACTTTTCTTTGTATGTTATTTTATTGATGATTTCAGGTGACTGTAGTTACATTTGCCACTTACGTCTTACTTAAAGATGATCATTATATTGATGCCGAGACAGCCTTTGTATCTCTTTCTCTCTTTAATATCCTCAAACTACCTATCAACATGCTTCCAATGGCAATTCCATTTATCATTCAAGTAAGCCTGTATTTATTTTCAGTTTCTATATAACTTTAATCCTCCCCACATAAAAAAGTACATGTTTTTAAAAAAAAAAAAAATACATGTTTTATAAAATTGTTAGGCCTTTGTAACATTATCTAAAGATGACAGATCTTGTATATTTCCTTATTTCTTTTTTCCTGTGTTTTGAGACAAAGCATTCAATTATGCTGATTCCCAAAGAACAAATATTGCCAACATAGCAATTATTAGCACCTGCTTACTTTGTTTTATTATCTATCATATTGAGTGTATTTATAGTGTTGTAGGGTCCAAAATGTCTGTTGGACAAACCTCACAAACGATAAGATTGAAGTAACACATGCCAAAGCAAGGATAATGAGAACAAAGAGTTTAGAAAAAATATACCAAAATTTATTATTTGCAACCCCCCCCCCTCCAAAAAAAAAAACTATCAAAATATTATCAAAGAATCCAGATCTTTCAAATACTCTGGGTGGTCATACTGGTAGTTAACTGTTGGTCATAGATGCAACAACAGGTGATGATGGCTGGAGCAACTTGAGTGGTGCTGAAGGTTGATAAACAGTTGGTTTATTGTGTTGGTAAGGAATTAATAAACTCAAACAAATTGTTCAAGGTTAAATTGACAGTCTGTTTGCTGAAAGAAAAATAACAGAATAGCATGTCACTACAAGAATAGTCTTGCTATTTCAAATAACGTGTACTTTTGGAAACGGCCTTTAATTTTTGCTCAAGATTTCTTGTATCATGCACAGTAAATTTGTAACAGAAAACAGGATGTTGAGCACTGTTGCTTGGATCCTGGAAGTCTAACTTTAGATATAAGGAGATACAAATATTAAATCATTATATATATATATATATATATATATATATATATATATATTTTATTTTTTTTATTTTTTTTTTTATACTTTTACTGTGGATATATTTATACACTTAAACATCTTTATGAAACTTGTATTTCCTGCTGTTGATGTATGTAGAATGGTTTCGTTTGCATACTAATATAGTATGGCTCTCTTGTCAAAGTGCAGGTAGAATCGGATATGATTTTGACATCCTGTGCCTGGCAGATCTTGGCAGAAAAAAGGAAGAGTAAAAGAACAGACGCTCATTCTTTATAATTAGCGTCAACATATTCTGGCGAGTGATTGGTTGGTTTGACAATATACATGATCTTAGAGAGTGCAGTTTACCAAGAGCAACAACTGACTTGTGTAACATTTTTCTTATATAGTGTTATAAACTAGTGCTTAATGATTCTCAGGCCAGCATAAACATAATAGTAAACTTGTCCTTTGATATTATATTGGGTTTTGAGTATCATTTAGCTTGGTCAATACTGCACAGTATCTGATCAAAGGCAAAATGATGTTTTTTTTCCTAAGAAATAAGTCAGTGTCTTTTATAGATTTTACCAGTAAATGGCAATTTCTTATTTCTCAAAACTAGTTGGTACAGCTTGGTAACAATGCAGAAGTGAGTTAGATTGCTTATTTAATCAAATAAAAGCTTTTTTTTTTTCTACTATGAAATTACTAAGTACCTTTGTAATTAGTTCATAAAACAGAAGTAAACAGAACTGGTGTTGATATTTGTGTATTTTGAAAATCTAATGATTTATATAATTGACATTAAGAGCAATTTTTCTAATACCATTTTATGTTGAATGAAAACTTTTCAAAGAAATGCCTACGTATCACAGGAAAGGGATTCTTCCAATGCAACATCATATCATTGCCAGTCTTACATTCTCTCAACTTTTGAGCTAAAGTCATTTTGTAGAGGATTTTATTTTTTTTTTTTTTTTTTTTCCTAACATGAACATTGACTTTTTGTTTTGAGCCACATTGATATATAAAAATCTTTTCATCATTTTAACCATGAAATTTGGAAATATCTTAATGCAAACAAGCAACTAAAAAATATGTATATTTTTGTATAATGTGGTTTCTCTTATTTTTTTAAATTGGTTGCTCTGTCCTTAAAAATTGAGCTTATTGTTGTGTTTTAGTAAATAACATGTCATTTTCACCTTCAAGTAATACTTACAATAAACTTAAATGTATGATTGATGCATAATTACAGTATACCAAGTTGATAAGTCTAGCATGTATGTTTTTTAATACATTCCTTTTTGTCTTTTAGGCTCATGTAGCTGTTACCCGATTGACCAAATATTTGTCTGAAGATGAACTTACCAATTATGTTAATACTAACTTCTCATCTGATAGTAAGTATTACATACATCATGTGTTGAGGAAGATAGTTTTAGTATTGTTAGTTTTCAATGTACATGAGACTTTTAAATCTGTTTACCAAATACAAGAGCCACTCAAAGTAGAGGGTTATTGAATGTTTTTATGACCATAAGGGGAGGTAAGAAGTACAGTTTATGAGGTTGTGTAAGATAAGAGTTGACCCTAATCTTAATGGTTAGGATTCTAGATTAGGTAAACATTCTCTTGGGAGTCTGTTCCAGGAAAATGTCTGTATGGAACTTCCTGCTTACTTATGGAATTTGAGGGGAATGAGGATGATTCATCTCAGTGTATGTGACCAGGGACTAACCATTTTTCCAACATGTTTACTAATACATTTTATAGGGGTTTCATGAGGTCTGAAGTGAGCTGGAGTCCTAATAGGCATCCAAGACAAGGAGGTTCCTTTAGTGAGCAACCATCCATCATAAGTTCAGAATCAGCTCAGTGATGGTGGAACATTGGCACTTTGTTTTTTGGAGGTATTGAGAATAGATCAGCTGCCAAGTTCTGGTCACTTAGATTTTTGGAAGTACACCTGTAAACTGTATCATCTGTATAGACATTCACTAAAGATATGATGATATTCTTCCCTTACACTCTCACTCTCACTCTCTCTCTCCCCCCTTACACACACTCCCCCTTACACCCCCTTACACACACTCCCCCCACACTCTCTCTGTAATTTCCATTAGTCTGTCCATCTGTCACCCCTTAAAATAGCTATACTTTGTTTTTGTGAGAAATGTAAACAGTTAAGATAGTACAAAGTGCAGTTGGTTTTGTTGGGGTGCATAGCTTCATAGAATAAATTTTCATTATTATTTTTTTTTTTTTATTTTTTTTTTTTGTGGTGGTGGGATAAATTTTATTATTTAACATACAAAATACTTCCACTATATTAAAAAACAATGATTAAAATAAAAAATACAATATTGTTTTTTGAATATTTTTCTTTAATTTTTTATATACAAGAATTCAGTTTCCAATTCACCCTGCATTTGCGAGAACTATAAACAAATCACAAGGCCAAACACTTCAAAAATTTGGAATTTGGCTCCAGAAATAAATATTTATACATGACCAATTGTACGTTGCATACTCAAGAGTAAGAAATCCTAAGAATTTATTATTTCCTGTTAAAAAGAAAAAAAGTTTCATAAAAAATATTGCTTACCATTAAGTCCCATAAAATTAAAAGATTTATTAAACTGCAAAATAGGGTTTTTGTCAAAGTATTTTTAAAACAAATTGACTTATTTGAATTTCATAGATTGGTTTGCGAAATTGAATGAAACTTAAAGTTTGTCAATCTCTACAAAAATGTTAGTGATAACTTCAACAATACTAAATACTGTGAGGATTTCAACACTTTTTGACATGTTGCAAAAAAAACTCTACTTAATATAAAGCAGAGAGAAACACCATTGTTGGTCGTATAGGCTTCAGATGACTGGCCATTAACAATGACCTTCATGGACCTACATGTTAGGAAAGATTTGATAGATGAATTTATTGTATATTGACTCACTGATTTTATAATGACAGTTAAGACATCCTCTGTGGATCTAGCAGAGTGAAATCCATGCTGGTTATTGCTCAAGAGGTTATTCCAGCTGAAGTGTTTAACAACCTTCTTGTTGATTATAAACTTGAAGAGTTTGCTGATGACACTAAGGAAGCTAATGGGTCAAAATAGAAGAGTGCTCACCTCCATTCTTAAAAACGTGACATAGTTGAAACCTACCATAGATTTGGAAAACATTTCTCCATCAGGTAGTGGTTACATGGTTTTGCCAAGATTGTAAAAAAATAGCCACTAGCATTTTATTGAGACTGGTAGCCTTCTTAAAATCAGTAGATCAGAATCCACAAAATTACAAATTATATGCATTCAATTTGTAAATTTAATTCTGAATTCTATGTAACTAATTTTTATTTTTAAGATTTTAAAAAATGAGGCATTTTTCTATAGAATAAAGCCTGCAAATATTAATATTAAACAAAAATTAAATTAAATCTTTCTCCTTATAAATGAATTCTCTATTTTTTTTTATTTTGCTTTATAAATTCTTTAACTCTTTTCCAGAGAATGTTTTTATTCCATTAATGCTTTTTATATTCATAATAGTATGTTGCAAACTGTTTAACTTCAAATGAAGTTAGCAGACACTAAAATCAATTAGTTTTCTCCTCTTCCACACACTATAAATTTTATGTTAACTGTTGTAGCAATTTCAGATTCAGCATTTTTATTTCTTAACTTTTTTTAATTAAAATTTTGTGATAAATATTTACATAATTAACAAAAAGTATGAAAAAGATGACTAATATGACTCCATTCAAATATAATGGCTGATTTTGAAATTTAACACTTTGAATTTTGAATTTTGTTATAGTTTGGCTTATTGTAACTTAACATTTTATTGATATGTTAATAATTTTATTTTATTTATTTATTTTTTTAAGTCTTGACTGTAACTTGCTTTTTGAGTCTGTAGATATAACTTCGATCCTTTACATTGTCAGATACACAAAAGCAGAAACTTGGAAAACTATAGAAACTAAAATAGATCTTATTTCCAATATTTCTAATAAAATTGCCTTTTATTTACTCTTATTTATTTTATTTTTTAACTGCTCTAATCTCCTTCAGCTATTGCAGTGAGGATAAAGAATGGTGAATTTTCCTGGGGAAAAAAATCGGCACCTATTTTGAGAAAGTAAGCCAATTTTTGGTTTTATGTATTACTAGCCAAATTAGCTGCACCTTGCTGCATGTCACTTTTTGTAAGAAAATGATGGCTGATTTTAAATCCTTTTTTCTTTCTTGTAAGTGGAATTGGATGAGACTTTTGATATAAAGTTCAATTATATATCAGGAGAGACCTGGAAAAAAGGCTTATTCTCCCATTTGTGTTTCCTCCTATTATGAGCATTATTATATCCATCATATAATAACAGCATAGTTCATGGATGGAACTGAATAGCTGAAAGGAAAAGGAATGACAAACATGCTTTGTTCTCATATTTTTATATCACTAAGACCTGCACAAAACTATATATACACTCTGACCAACGTAGAGAAATTATATCGCGTATATCTACATGGCAAACTGTGTAAGGAGAAATAAAAAGGAAGTCTTATATATAATATGGAGATTCTTCTGTTTCTGAAGAAACCATGGTTAGGAATGGGCTGGATTCATTTGTGTCCCAGGCAAGAACATATTCCATGTATGAGGAAACAGCAAGTCTTGGGTTTTCCCAATTTGAGAACTGAGAGTGGGATTTTCTTGCTATATCTGGGGAAGATATTCCCAAAAGGAAATGGCATCATGGACTTGTAAGCTGTAGCAGCTGGTTACCCCAGGTGGAAGCCCAGGCAGGATGAAAAAAATGTCTTGACACCAATAAGCTTACTGACTGAATAACTGGCCACTTTTATCACTGTATGAAGTGATGTCACTATGCAGCAGTCACATGACCCATGTGACCCATCTCCACCAAAGGGACATAATCACCTTCTGTATTCTTACATGTGCATGTTCCTAAGACCTCAAATGTAAATATACTAAAGGCTAAATTAACTGAAATTTTTCACTTTATCCACGTTATCTCTGCATACTTTTTTTTTGTTTGTTTTTGTTTTGATTTGGTTTTGCTTTTATCTTTGTTTTTGTCAGCTTAAATTTGCGATTACAATTTATTATAAAATATCCAATTATACTTAGGAAAATTAGGATTAGAAATTTAGTTTTATTTTGTAATTTGAATGTTTTTTTTTCCCCACCAACAAAAAAAAGCATGGAACTTGCAGAATTATTAGTATTTTGTTTGCACTGATGAAAATGGTGTTTGAGGTTTGTGATGAAATGTTTGTAAAGATAGAAAAAGCATTAAATATGAGGCTAGGGAACATCGTGCAGAAGCTTGTCTCTGCATAAAAAGGTGTTTAACCTAAATGAAAATTGCAGTAATGGGATTGAGGAGAGTAATATGGAGCTTAAAGCTAGCAAGGGATAGTTTGTGTGTGTGGTAATATTGGTCAGAGGAGAATTTTTGTTGGCTGATATAGAAGCAGCATTGGAGTTGCCAGATCACCACAAGAAATAATCATGGAAAAAGGATATTGAGCACAAACCTTCAACTGTAACCATGGTTTCTTCAGAAACACAGAAGAATCTCCATATTATATGTAAGACTCTTCCTTTTTATTTCTCCTTACACACAGTTTGGCATGTAGATATGTGATATAATTTCTCTACGTTGGTCAGGTGTATATATAGTTTTGTGCAGGTCTTAGTGATATAAAAATCTGAGAACAAAACATGTTTGTCATTCCTTTTCCTTTCAGCTATTTAGTTCCAACCATGAACTTTGTTTCTTCTTTTTTTTTTTTTTTTTTTTTTCTTTGGAAGAAAATACTGAACATGCCAACAAGGCACTAGGACTATCAGAATGATATTCTTACTCTATTGTTATATAGCAGTGCAGGTCATATGATCAAGCCAGACTTAATGTACAGCAGTGACAATACGTTTTTTTTTTTTGTTTTTTCTCAAGTGGGGGGGGGGTGAGAAATCCAAGGCTTGAGTCGTATTTTGCTCTTTGATTGGATCCACCAGTTACTTCATTCTTAAAATTAAATGTCTCAAGGTTGTCATTCAAAGTCAATGTTGCTCTTGGCCATTTTGAATCCCTGATGTATGAAGATGAAAACATGTAAACATAGTTCCTCATTGTTGCATCCACTTGATGAAGGCAATATATATCTACTATGTCTTTGCCAGGATTTGTGTTGCACTTGATGTTACCTTTGAATACAGCATCATAGTTTTTGTGACAAACCACAGTGAATTCTAGCAACCATTTTCTCTCCTTGCACCAAGAAGGTTGTTATGACTTAATAAAAATTATTTCTAGGATTGTTTTTCTTTTTTTAGGTCTGTCTGGTATACAATTATTAAATTTTATACCTCCCAACAAGATTTGTAATTGAGTTTATTTCTGAGTCTCAAGCTCAAATGTTAGACACAGATTATGCCTATGAGAAGTTATGGAGCAAAGCAGTCAATGACTTTATAGGCTTTTTTACTTTGAATTGAGAAGAGGTTGCCAGGGAACCTGTTGGAAAAAGGCTTCCGACATGATTGGAGAAGACCTTGAACATATTGAAAAACACAATCCTCCCTGAATAAAAAAAAAAAAAATTATGAAGGTTTTTGTGACAAGTTTATCAGTACAGATGTAAAAGAGGCACCAGATTACATGTGGACATGTCTGTCAAAACCAGTTACATCTGGGTTTTCCTCATTAGCAGCTGAACATTTTGGCATGTTCAGATACAGGCCTCTCTGCAACTTGTCTAGATCCGGGTTTCTTTTAACTGTTTACTGTAAATAAGTGATGGGAAAACCAGCAGGGGGCTGTTGGCAAGACTTGTGTGAATTGTCCAGTCGGTATTTTGTTCCTAAAGTTGCTGTGCTTCCTGCTATGCTGTGGTTTGAGGCAGTGTTGTTTTATTACCTTCTGTCTCTTTCCCTTCTCTGTCTATTACACCTGTAGTTCTTGGGAAAGCAATCGGTTAAGTGTTTCTCCCAACTGTAACATACCCTTGCTATATTTTTCACTAGGCCCAAATTTTGAAGGATATAATAAAGGATAATGACCCTTGACTGGTTTAAAGACTACATAGTTGTAGTGAATAGGTTTTGAACTTTTTGTTTCTTCTGTCTTTTAAACAATCCCCACAAACCGTTTCTTCTCAAACACTCTACTGACTTTTGCGTCATTCTACCCATTTTTATCTCCTCATTCACAGCCAAAATTTACATAGATAGATCCTAGAGTCAGATACTCTCTTGCAAGATTATCTGTTTTAAATGTGTAACCCATGAGGGCACCATTATTTCCTTTTTTTAGACAGTTTACATGCGAGGCAGGTTTGAATTTGTGTTCATTCTTGTGGCAAGTCATTTTCTTCTAGCTTTGCTCTCTGCGATAGTTCACTACAATAGTATTAGTGCAATCACAATTGACCATGACCCATTGCAGTAACTGTTTGACAAAGCCAAGAGAAAGATTATGTATCTTGTAATTCTTTTTCTTTTAACAAGACACCTGCAGTTGTAAGGCTTTATTCCACACTTGTCTCCTCAACCTTTTGAGAATATGTCCCTTCCAAAACATTACACATAGACACTCTTATGTCTTGAGCATGTGTGACTTTTGAATAAAGTGATGGGTAGAGTGTGTTGACTTACCCCGGAACTCGAAACGCGTATGAACGTGTCTTGCCTGCGTGGCGAATCCTGCAAGAAACATGGCCACTTGTGAAGACGCGTTTTATGCGCGCCGGTCTCGTTCAGAACGAGATTGCGTAACAACACATGCAAATTTTGCAGTGTCTGAGTGCCATAAAAAGGAGACGTTAGCGGCACAGACAGCTCCAGTCTTTCGGCGGACTTCATGAAACAGTCGGACGTGCGAACTGACTGGCGTACTAAGAGGCAGTTATAGCCGGTACGTTTGATTTGGGTGTCCGTTTCACGACTGCGTAACGGCTGAGGAAAGGAGTCTTGCAATCTCTTTCTTTGTAGCGACGACAGAGAAGAACAGCTCTGGTCACTTTGCTTATTTGTTTTTTGTGTCGCTTTTACCGTCTACATAGAGACTATTAATTGTACAATGCAAACTTTATTGTAATTTATTTCAACCAGCATTGGTGAAATTTTTATTTGAATAAATGACAAGATTTCTTGATCTGTCCAAAAATGTTGGGCAAGACAGAGCAGTCATTTGGAAAAACATTGATTTTATGCAAGATTTTAGGATTTGGAAACTATTGTTTTTCAAGTTTTGAGAATTTTGATTTTAACTTCTGTTTTTACTTAGAGAAAAAATTCAAATGGATAATGTCATAACTTAAGGAGGGCTCATGAGTTAAACTTAAGATGTAAGGAAGATAAATTTCTATATAGCAAATGTTTGAAATTGTGAAAACTAGAAAATACCAAATTACTTCAGAAAATGGAAATAAAAATAAGTCAAATTAATTTTATACATCTCTGATGTCATATAAGTAATATAGCAAATAATATAACATATGAATAATATAAATATTGTAATGTGAGTAATATAACATAATATAAATATTGTAATGTGAGTAATATAACATGAATAATATAAATATTGTAATGTGAGTAATATAACATATGAATAATATAAATATTATAATGTGAGTAATATAACATATGAATAATATAAATATTGTAATGTGAGTAATATAACATGAATAATATAACAAATATTCTTTCTTAGTTTCCTTTAATTTCAAAGTTTTCTTTCAAAATTATAGGTAATCTGGTTACTGCTTAGTTTATAAATTTAAGTGGAAGACTTTGCTGTGCTACAAATTCTAAGACAACACTGTAATTGTAATACTTGTTTTTATGAAAAACAGCTTTATTTCACTAAAGCTGAGAAGTTTAAATGATGAATGGTTTAGTTAGTGATTATTAATTCTCATTTGATATAATCTAGGAATGGCATACGTGCCAAGCTTTTCTGCTCATTTTGTTGTGATCTGTTTTTTTATTTATATATAGCATCAATGTGGATTTCCCTTTGAACAAGCTGATTGCAATTGTTGGTCAAGTTGGTGCTGGAAAGTCTTCTCTTGTTTCTGCCATCCTTGGTGAAATGGAAAAAATCAGAGGATCTGTAGATATTCAGGTAATTTTTTGCTTATATCCTTTTTATAATCATTTTTTGTTTACAGAAGTGTATGATATGCATATAAATATTCAAACAAAAAATGGGCTTATTTTTATTTTTTAAAAATCTGTAATCATGTTCAACAAAACCACCCTCAACTTTGAAGATTAATTTTATGTTTAAGCAATTGTTACATCTGTATCACTCATGTTGTCTACTATCCCAATTCCACTATGGCAGCCTTAAATAAGTCCCTAATATTGAGTCATTGGTTAGTTATTCTTTTCCCAGTGTAGCCTAAGGATATTCAAATAAACAGAACTAAGAGGCTACATGTCAAAGGCAACATGATCATGAAAGTTCTTTGCTAGCCACTCTTGGCTTATGTAGAAGGAAGTAGTGTCCTGTTAGAACACTTACAACCACACCCTCAATCAAAGACTTGACCACCTCATCTAACACCTACAGAAAGAAGTCTGATCCCTCATGGCTCAGGACATTATAGCAGACCTGAACATGATGTGCATCTCTATGGAGTTAGCACAGAGGTACTTGTCATTCCTCCTGTTCACTCAGCTAGATTCTTGAAAGTGGTTATCATGAATTGCTGTGGTTAGCATTACAAGCTTAGAATAATTTTTCATTTCTTGTGGCACACTGGAAGGTGCCATATTAATGCTCTTGATACCTGGAAGAGAAATGAGGATGTCAAAATTTGGGACATATTGTATTACATTATGTGGTCTTTATGACCTACTAATAAATGTTTTCTCAAATACCTGCCACACCTGACATTAAAGTTGACAAACAACATCAAATATTTTTGAAAGACTTGCTTTTGAAAAAATAAGTGGATGATCTGATAAGGCTCTCCAAAAGATAAAGAAAATGGATGAAAATAAACTGGGATGTTTTTTTTTTGTTGTTTTTTTTTTGTTTTTTCTTTTATAAGTTTTAAAAGAAAACGGCAACTGTAGTGAGGGTCATTCTAAACTTCACAATCATTTTCTTAGCTGTATGGTACGTGCTCTACCTGGGTTACATATGGTTTTGAATTCAGTTGTCCTTTTCTTAAACTGGCTACCAACCAAGGCTGAAGAGCCCAGTCTATTCTCTTTAACTGATGGGGAAGAAGAGGTGGATTTATCTTTCCCAATGGCATTTGCATGTAAGTGAATGCAATTAAATCTACTAGGACTAGAATTTGGCTCTCCAATTTCTCATTTAGTCACTATTACACTACCTGCACATCCAATATTATAATTTACAGTTGGACTAATGTTATCTTTGTTATTACTTTGGTCACTGTGCCCCCACCTGGCTTTTTTTTTTTATATCTATATCTATACTACCCAACTCAGGGATTGAACTCATAATTACAGTGTGGCCAAATTCACTAACCAATGCTTTAATCCTTTCCTCCATTCTGAAGCTATATGTTCTTGTTGCTTTTGCAGCTGCACTTGGATTAAAAAAGTACTTGACAAGCATAACAAGCTTCTGCAAGTAAACAATGGTTGAAAAGGAAGATTGAAAAACTGCTAATATTTTTCTCGCTGTATGTCAAGAAGAGCAAAAACATAAGTCTAATCTGTGAATTGTGAAAAGAATATTGAATCCATATTTGGATAAGATGTAAAGAATGAAAGACGTTGAAAAATGAAACTTTGCATAAGCAGGAAAAAAAATTGTCTTTAAAATTGTCTGCTTACTGTTGATCTTTATAATCTTTTATCCTTCTAAGATTAGTTCAGATTACTGAACTTTTTTATCACCATGCTTCTCCTAATTTATTCTATGACCTTCTAAAGGCAGAAAAATCTCTTCTTAGCCCTATAATATATAAACAATGAACAGGAAAGAACTGATATAACAGAATGACCAGAACAATAACTGCAATTAAACTAAAGGAATTTTTGAAACATTACTGTATATACAATGTCTCTTGTTTTTGAGAAAAAACTTTTGTAAAAAAAAAAAAAAAAATCCCTTGTACACTTTTTACCTTTCATTTCTATCATGTAAATATTTAAAAATGAACAATATTTTCCATTTATCAAGTAACCTCAGCCATCATATGCATCAATTTCACATATGGAACTTAATTGTTGCTACTTTCAGGGTTCAGTTGCTTATGTTCCTCAAGAGGCATGGATTCAAAATAAAACTCTAAAAGACAACATTCTATTTGGAAAAGCCTATGATAAGCAGCATTATGAAGCAGTACTTGAAGCTTGTGCTTTAAAACCAGATTTGGAGATTTTACCAGGTGGAGATCAAACAGAAATTGGTGAAAAAGTGAGATAATGTTATTTTATATATTACCTAATCCCAATTTCTACAGTTAACATTGTTTCGCCTCTCTTACTGCATTTTATAATGCTTTAAATATTTTTCTGACTTAGCATATAATATTGAATTTTTTTTTTTTAGTTTTTACCATAAAGCTGTTTCAATGCTAAATTTTGCTTATATTTCAAATTGGTAAAACAGTTAAGTTAAAAGATAATAAGCTAAATACTTAAACATTTTTATTGTTTTTGTTTTTTCCTATTCATTTATCTCTTTAGGGTATCAACTTGAGTGGTGGGCAGAAGCAGAGAATTAGCCTTGCCCGAGCTGTCTATGCAAATAAAGAGGTTTATATATTTGATGATCCTCTCAGTGCTGTTGATGCCCATGTTGGTAAACACATATTTGATAAAGTGTTTGGAGAAATGGGAATGTTAAAAAATAAGGTATTCCATGTAGTTTTCTTCTGATATGCATATATATTAAACACATTCTCTTTCTATCCTGCATGATTATGCTTACTTTGTCACTTGAAATATTTGGAAATCCAATATTAATTGAATACATAAGTCGATGAAGCTATTCCTCAATGTAACAATTTTTCACCATAAGTTTTTAACAGCTTTCACTTTCATGTGATTAAATGTAAAATATCTCCATAATGTACTGAGACTGAAGGAAAAAAACTAATGAAATCTCTTTATGGTGTCTTTTTTTTTAATTTCTGATTATATTGTTTCACTTTCAGACTCGTATTTTAGTGACTCATGGAGTTCATTGGTTACCTAAAGTTGATAAAATTGTAGTTTTGCTAAATGGTATTGTGTCTGAAGTTGGCAGCTATGAAGAGCTAATCAGTCATGATGGTGCATTTGCACAGTTCCTTTTGACTTATCTTAATGAAGAAGATGAAGATGGTGATCCAGAAAGTAAGTTATTTGCATTTGTTGTATGCATTTTTTTGTCCATATTGCGATATTTGTCTTTTGACTAATGTTCACCCTATACAAGGCCCAACAGCCACTAAATGTAGAGGGTTAATGAAAGCAGTTTTTGTGTGAGCTGTAAGAGTAATGGGTGCAGTTTGAGGATGTGTGTGAAAGATAGCCATTATCTGTGAAAACTCTTAAAGTGATTCCATAGCTGGAGAGCTTGTCACAACTCCCAATGCCACACCTTGTCAAAGGCCCTCGATATATCTAGTGCAATTATCTTTGTGATATGTTTATTTCCTCACTGATTCTGTGAGTGATGACAGGATATCAACAATGGAGTGAGCAGATCAAAATTTGTAACCCCTCAAGTGCTTGAAGTGCTTGACAATTTTCTTGCTTATTATAGCCTCAAAGAGTTTGTTGATGAAACTGGGGAGGCAATGGGCCAATATTGATACAAGGATGAGCTTGCCTGCATTCTTGAAAACTGACACTTGACACCTTCCATAGACTTGAAGAATTTCACTTTTAGGCAGCAAACGACCAATTTTGCTAAAATTGAAAGAAGCTCAGGGCTAATATTAAGGACAATCACTGATTTTTTTATCTGAACTGGTAGACTTAGGGTCAAAGTTTTTAATAAATCTTGAAACTTCTTGAGCTGTGATAGAAATGTTAAGTTTGTGCCCATGAGAGCGGGGAGGTCAGGAAGGAGATGGCACTTGTCCTCTAACTTCTCTATGATAGTAGACAATGATGTTTTGCCTATATTGAGAATTTGGTTAGAGATTTTCCAGAACTCGTAAGATACAATGTGTTTGCTTTCAATCTTGGCTTGATCTGCTTATTCATAGCTTTGTATTTTCAAGAACTCTTGCAATAATTGTGGACAGTTCTTAATTTAGCAGGGTCCTCCTACACTGTTCCCTTTGACAATAGTAGGTTAAAATATATTTAAAAAAAATAAATTCTTCCAATTGTTAAAATTTGAAGTGTCAAACAGCTATTCAAACTTGAATTTTTAAACTCTTGTCTGAAATTATAAATATGAAACTTTGTTAAGCATTTTTTATTAATCTTGGGATTTAAGGTCTCATAAAAGGAAAACTTAAGCCAATCAGTATAGATATTAATCTGGAGTTGGTGTTTAATCCTTGAGATTTGGCTTGTTAGGAAAATATTTTGCATAGCTGGGTTAATAATTTTTTTTGCTTTTAAAGTGCAAATATTCATCCAGTATCATTTGATTAGATATAAAATAAGACTGATGTCCAAGCAACAGTTAAAATTTAATGACTGATCCAGGGCCAAAATAGTTCTCTGTAGAAAAATTTCTTTCAGTTAATTCACATTTTTTACAGATTTCAAATGCATTGGATATACTAATATTTACTCTTTAAGTAGGTACCTCCACTGAATTTTCAATACCTAAGTTTTAAAATGAAATTTTAAAGATGAAAAAGCATTCTTGAAGATTTCATTAGAGTTTTAATTGAGAGCTAAATGATTAAATTTATTATTTCAAGTAAATAAAATATTCTGGTGTATTTCAGATAGAAATTATATAGATTGGAATGTCAAATAATTGTTCATTTTTTTTAATTTTCTTAAAAGTGGCCATTTTCTTAATTTTTAAGAAATTTGTAAACAAACACATTTATCAGGTTTTAAATTCTTTAAAAATTAAATTATAGATTTGTGACATGTTATTTGAGTAAAATTAGAAAATTTAAAGTTAAATTAATCAGATTTGAAATAAATATTACTTTATAGCATAAAAAAAAACAATATACAAGCATTTCCATCGGGGTTCCTCTTTCTTTGATCTTTATTGATTTATTTGAGACGGACTTAAGGTGATGACAGCTCTTATGGATGAACAGACATGACATAAATTTACAAAATTTAAGTGAATGCATTTTTTTTTTTTTTTTTTTTTTTTAACTACTAAGTAATTTTTACAAATGAACACATTTTCAGCAATTATTTAATATTTTGACTTTCAGTTAAGTTTTTAAGAAGCTTTATGAAATTTGCATTTCGTTTCTAGGTTCTTAAGTTTACTACATTAAACAAAAAATTAATTGAAGTATGATCCAAATTAAAATAAATTCATAAAATAAAAATATTTAGTGAAATAACAATTAAGTAATACTTTTTTAAATATTTTGAAGGGATGATTTGCAAAGACGTTAATGATGAAACAGAACTGAATTAAAAGTTAATTGCAGTGTGTCAGACAACACTTAAATCACATGACCTTTTTAAGGATTATGTCATCTATAGATTCTCATAGGTAAAAATTAGGAACATCTTTTTCACTAAAAATTTTTTAAATTATTTTAAAAATATTCAGATTCAAACAAATGTTATGAGCTTTTCAAATTTCAATTTGTAAATTTACTTTGCACTTAACAATATCACCAAACCACCATCTTGAAAGCAATGAAGAATTATAAATGATTTTTGAACTATTATTATAAAAATTCATTATTCATCAAAAAAATGTTATTTTTTTAGACAATAATGTCCTTAATATAACTTGTTTACAAAAGCAATTAAAAGCTTTTTTAATTAAATAATGTCAGTTTTATTGCATTTTTTATTTTACAATTCGGAGCATCCTTTAGATGAAGGAGGTAACTGTTTTACAAAAGAAAATTGATGATTTACTTTCTCCAAAGAGTCCTGTTTTTAACTAATAAAAAAAAAAATCCCCCACTTAAAAATTTAATTTCTTGAAATTTCATGAAATTATGTAATTGGGTGGAAACATAATGTTAAAAATATTTTTTTTACCACATTTTAAAAAAATAAGAATTTCAAAAATAATTTAATTCATTTCTGAATATGTCCTGATAGTTTCATTAAAATCCAACAATTATTTGAATTTTGCAAGAATTTTCAAATTAATGTGTATTTTCTTTGGAAAAAGTGCAAAATAAAACAAACCCTTTTTCTCTAGTTCACTGCTGTCGTAAAAAAAAACAAGATTTTTAACCAAAATTTTGAACATGCTAGACAGGAGTAAAAATTTCAAAAAATAATTAAAAAATACTTTGGTCTTTCCTCTTAATAACAAACATTTTGATGACAAAACTTTGTTTTTATTGAGTTGGGGGCCTTTTTTCATCATGCTATGCTGTTTTTTACACTACCTAGTGGAGGTACCTATTTTTAAGTCTTACAGTCAGCATTTCTTATAAATGCTAACCCATTAAATGAATCAAATTTTAAAATCTTCATATTGATTTGGTTTACTTTATCTTTTTTTTTTTTTTTTTTTTTTTTTTTTTTTTCATTGTTAAAGTTTTTATTAATTCTTCACCTTCAGTTGAGGAAGTGAAAACTCGGATGCTGAAGCGTGCGGTTTCCTTAGTTTCAAGTGGATCTGAAGAAGATATAGAAGAAATAACCTACAGGCGGAGAAGCAGTAAGGCCACATCTTTGTGAGTCATTCTGTATGCTTTTAAATTACAAAATTATATAAATCAACATGCATATAATGAGAATATGCAATCTGCTTTATCCATATCTTTGCAACAAAAACTAATATCTAAAGTTCAGTATCTTTCTGGTAGGAAGGATAGTTCATTAATTTTTAGCCTTAACTTATAAAAAGTTGCAAGTCTCAAACTAATTCACTTGTGATGTGATAAACAGGTTTCACTTTATTCCCTCTATATATTTCACTTATTGCCTTTGTATTGAAATGCAGGGAAAATTAATTTATAAACCAATGAACAGATCAACATTTTCAGAATACCCTTGAGAATTAACAAAAATTATTTTACTGCTTTGGGTTGAATTCCATTTTACAATGAATTTATCATAAAACAAAATTTAATAACTTGAAATAGTTGATCAATTTAAAAAAATTTTTTTTTTAATGTGAAAAATTATTAAAAATCAGTCTCTTAATTGCATTATCTAGGTGGCCAATATTATATAGCTGAAAATATTTACTTTAATGTATATTAAAGAGGAAAAAAAGCAGAAATCAAAGTATATTGATTTATTTGGACAAAATTAAAATGAGGCCACAATTTGCAGTATATCTTTCAGCAACTGAGGTCATACATCAGTGTGTAAAAGGGGTACATTAGATATGTCATTACATATTCTATGAAAGAAATTTTGGAAGTAAAGGTTTTATATGTAACTTAAACACAAAATGTTTTCCTTCAAATAATATGAATCACTCATGTGGTCCACTTAAACTGCTTTCTGCCAAATTTTCAATTGAATAAAATTGTCTGGTTTAAGTTAAATGAATATTTGATTCTTAAATAACAGCCAGTTTTTTCTTTCTGCCATAATTTTTCAATACTAATTTTTTTTTTTTTTTCTTCCTTCAGGAAAAGCTCTAGCAGTTTGATCTCGAGAAAAACTCTTGATGGACAGGCCAAGTTCAAGCTAAGCAAATTGATTCAAGAAGAAAAGATGGAACAAGGAAAAGTAAATCCTTCCTTTTTGTATTTTTGTGTCTTTGACTCACTCAATCATCCAAATGTTCAGTGCCTTAACATTTAGCTTTCATTGTCTTTTTTGAAATGATACATAATTGTTACAAAAGGTAATGGCAAAAGTTTGCATATGTTATTCAATTTCTTTAAACCTAAATAGTATCTCCATGCATTTCATTTGATCATTACAAATAATTTGTTTCTCTTCCAGGTAAAATTAGATATCTTCTTAGAATACATGAGATCCCTTGGCATAATCTGCTCCTGTATCATTATCATGTTAATGATGCTGAATCAAGGGTCTTCAATGTTTGCCAGCATCTGGCTCAGTGAATGGACTGATGACCCATTTCTAAAGAACCATAGTAATGTTCAAGATGCTGAATACACAAGTAAAAACTATCTGTACCTTGGTATCTATGGTGTTATGGGTGTTGTTCAAGGTAGGCAACTTCCTGTTCTGTTTCACATGTATACATTTGTATTATAATAGGTAATCACTTGTTATCAAAATTTTAATCAGGTAGATAACTAATTTTAACATGTCTGTAATATATTAACATAAATCTCTTCTACTTTCACAGAATAACAAGTAGATGTTTGAAAGATGGATAAAATTATCCAGTGATTTCTATGGTTTTGTGCCTATTTTCCATTTAGCAGTGACATATTTTTACTTGATATTAAATGATTCTGATAGTGATAGGGTGATAAATGTAACCATGTCCTCAGTTTTGTAGTCTTGATGACTATATCATCTAGAGCAGTGCTTCTTAAACTATGGGTCATGACCCTATTTGGGGGTTGCAAAGCAACATGTTGGGGCCATGAAAATTAAATTCAAGCACTTGAATATCAGTTTATTTCACAAACACAACATTTAATATGATGCAGCATGCAAGCGCTATGATAATACAACACGTGCGGCGACATTGCAACTAGTGCAGTGACAACGTATGTATTTTTAGAGTAGTTAGCTAATACCTGGAGTTGCGAAAGATCTTTTCATGAATGAAAAAAGTTTAAGTGCTATCTAGTGGGCTTTCACTTAAGATGTGTATGTGCCATCCAGTAATCATATTGGACAGGAAATTTTTTTACTATCATCTGTACTCTGCATTTCATAATTTATGTCTATTAAATCTAATTTTTTTTATTAAGGTGATGAATGAGTAAAATAAACTCTTTGTAAAATGTGGAAAAAAAACAAAAAAAAACAAATCCCTTTTTATTGACAAATGGAAATTATTTTTTTTGTAAACAAGACATCAATATTATCCTACTTAAGGAATTTTTTTTTTTTTTTTTTTTTTTCGAAAGTTTAAAATTAACATCAATTGGTGGTAAAATAAATAGAACATTTATCAGAATGTTCTTTTTCATGGGAGATAACTCTGTAATTTCATTAATGATTGAGTTTATGACACTTAGAGAAATCGAAACATAATGTGTAGTTAAAACTGTGGAAACATTACAAAAATGTTTGCAAAAGTTCTACACTTGATTATAATGCACTAGTGTGTCTCTATCTATACAGGGTGCGATGGATAAATTGTCATCTAAATTACACAAAATGAAATCAACACTGACATTTTAACATATGTTTACCAAAATTACACAAAAATATCTTCAAATACTAAAGAGTAAATTTATTCAATAAAATCGCCATTGGCTTCAACCACGGCCTCCAGATGACTTCAGAATTTCCTGCAACTCTCTTGGATGGTCTCCTTGTTTAAGTTAGTGAATGCTGCTATAATCCTTGCCTTCAGTTCATATTTGGTGTTACAAGGAGTTTTGTTGGTCTCTTGCTTAACTGTGACCCACACATAAAAAATCAAGGGGGTTGCAGTTTGGGGAGTTAGGTGGCCAGATGTAAGGAGTTATGTGGTGCAGATGTTCTTTAACAAGATAGAAATACTGATATTTGGTCTTAAAAACAACCTGTAAGTTTACAGTAGAAAATTTGATGTAATGAAAGCTGACACATTGCAAGCATTTGATTCTTCTTACCTGGCCACAGGAGTTTCAAATAAATATAACAAAAACTGGGACCAAAAACTATTGGTTCTTTGAAATGTCTAATTTTATGCTTAACCATGCCATTAACAACATTAGCAGGAAAACCATTGTCAATAAAAATGTGATGAATTTTCTCCAGTTCCTGGCCAAGAGCACAGGGAGAAATAAATCATCAGTGTGTGATTGACCAAGGTGGAAATCTGGTTAATCTTAGGTTCTTTTGGAACAAAATAATTCCATTTAGTGTACAGACCTGTGAATGTAGGTTTGTGATAAACACAGGTAATAAAGAAACCATCTCTATGTTCAACAAGAACATCCAAGAAAGGCAAAGTGCAATTATTCTCCATTTCCATGGTAAAAATATATATATATATATATATATATATATATGAAATCTCACATGCATAACATTTCGCCAGCAATTTTACAAATCTTAGCTATGATCACTAATATACTCTAAAAGCACAATGTCTCTAAGATTTTCACCTCTATATACTCACTTAGCATCTTAGAATTATCAGCGTAGAAATTCAATTCTTGTTTATGCTCTTAAGTTGAGTAAATATTTTTCTTTTCTAAATCTATCCTTTCTTCTCTTTTGCAGCTATTTTAGTATTGTCTTATAGTGTTATGTATGCATATAGCACAATAAGAGCTGCAAGGAGTCTCCACAAACAAATCCTGGAAACAATAATTCGTTGTCCAATGTCCTTCTTTGACATAACACCAATTGGACGAATACTAAATCGTTTTTCAAGAGACATTGATGTTGTGGATAACACTCTGGGTTTTGTGACTAGGAGAGTGTTGCAGATTGCCTTCCAGACCATTGGCACAATAATCATTGTTGGTTACAGTACACCTGACTTTCTCATTGTTATCATACCCATTTTAATCGTCTATTACTTCATTCAGGTAAACTTTTACATGCCATCTCTCATATCATCTAAAGAATAAGCATTCATTTTTATTTTTTGTCTACATATGCCACTAAAACTAAATTGTAAGTTTATTTGTCAAGATGCAAAGAAAAAGTGAACTAATATGTAAGTTTTGGCAATGTTTAATCTTCATGCCACAAAAAAACTGGATCTCAAAGCATGGTTAATCCTTTACAACCATTCTTACTGTATACACTTTTGATTCTCTCAGCAATGTTTGTTTACAAAATTATAAAAATTTGTGCACTAAATACAATGCAATATCTATTTATCTTTCTATAAAGAAATAAATATAAAATCTTTTTATTCAAAAATTTATAAAATATTTCAATTATCAAAATGCGTAAATATTTTACCATCTTTTATAAAAAATTATGAAAAGTTTTTTTATTCATAATTTTATAAAAATATCAATTAAGTATAAAACAAAATTTGAATAAACATCTATTTCACTTAAAAACAAAAAACAAAAAAACCTTGCTGTCCAAAGTGTATACAGTTATAGAGGTCTCAAGGGGAATAACCGTCCTTTTTTTTTTTTTTTAACATTTGCAGGTACAAAAGTTGAACATTGCCAAAATTATTTTTTTTAACATATCATGGATAGTATTTTATTGATTTGAAAATTTTAAATGAAAAGGATTAGCATTTCTTCTATGTTAAGCATACCAAAAGGTTTTAACACTAAACTGCTTGTAATTGATTAAAATCTTCATTACATGTCTTCATGTTTGAATATATGAAGAGATTGATTGCTTTTAATATTTTCAAATGTCAATGTTTGTTTCAGAGGTTTTATATTCCCACTTCCCGCCAATTGAAAAGACTGGAATCTACAACAAGATCCCCAATCTATACTCACTTCAGTGAAACTGTTTCTGGTTGTTCTGTTATACGTGCTTATAAAGAATGTCCAGAATTCATTTACACTTCAAGAGCTTTGGTTGAACGTAATCAAATATTCTATTTTGCAAACAATACTTCAAATAGGTGAGTCTTTTTTTTTTTCTTTTTTTTTTTATTTTATTAAAAATTATTCACTTTGAAATAAAATGAAGATATATGTAAATAACTTTATCTACTCAAGACGAGATTGTAGTGTATAAATTGTTTATTTTTTATTTCTATTTAATATTAAAAATTCATCCAGTAGACTGTGGTTTTGTTACTGCTGCAAAAAGATCCATGCCAAGGACAATGGGCCACAACACCTTTCTTATTACTGTTTCTTTAAAAAAAATTTTCTCTTTGAATTTCTGTGAGAGTTATCATTATTTACATGCAGACTATTGTCCTCATCCCATGCGACAAAAGCCTAGTGGATTAAAGCATTCATTTATAAATTTGGTGACATAGTAATTGTGAGTTTAATCCCTGGAGTGTCCAATATTTACTTGGACTCTGTGAAAACAGGACAAGCAATAACTGAGCAGTACTAAAAATAAGAACTCAAGATATTCCTAGACATGGGCAGTAGAACAAGTCTGCCGCTGAAGATTAAATAAAGGACTCTGTTTGGAATTCTCTGTTGGCTAATGGCTTCACATACACTTGATGAAGGCCAGAGGGCACACATGCTGAAAGGTTGGGATAACAACAAAGATGAGGTCAATTGTCCACATATAGTGTATATGGCTTCTCTTTTTCTTTTTTTTTCTTTTTTTTCCCCTCCACGTGTGATTATACAAATCCCTTATTTTTAATTCATTTACAGGTGGCTTGGATTCCGTCTTGAACTGTTAGGAAACTTCATTGTTGTCGCTGCTGCTTTATTTGCTGTGTTGAAAATTCAAACAATAACCGGTGGCCTTGTTGGCTTATCAGTCTCCTATGCACTCCAAGTAAGTTTATAGATTTAGCTTAAATCGCACCAACATTACTGATTAAGGTAGTCCACACACACACACACTGAAAGTGGTCTCTGCAGGTGGTGTAATTGTTAGATTCAGAACAAAAATCAGTGAGCCAAGTTCAATGGTTAAGATCATTATATTCACTTTTGCACAAATAACCTTGGAAAGGGATGAATTAATTTATTTTCCCCTCAGCTAGATGTTAAATACTAGAGCACATTGGACTCTTGAGCCATAGTTGCCAACCATTATAGGAGAAGAGCAACTCTGAATTCAAAATTCTATGTGTCCCTAGTGAGATATCTGCCAATAAGGTCATATGTTAGCTGTGGGTGGCAACCCATGAGGCCTGAGAATGGGATCCTGGTGATTAAGGGTTTCAGGAGCAGGGTTTTTAACTCTTGCATGCTAAAGCATAATTTTGGCCCTTGCCCAGGCTAAATGGGTGGTTGGAGAGGCCCAATCTGATCAATCAGCTGGTCATGACAAGCCCTGGTTCAGATTCCTGCAAACTCAGGAAAAAGCTGAATCAGAAAGCAGTGACTGTAGGGTCAAATGCTACAAGGGACTATTGTTTCAAACTATTCTTGAACAAGAAGTTAACTTCAGAACTGATTTAGGAAGTTGCTTGTCATAATGAGTATATTAACTGTAGCCCTGATCTGCCAAGGTGAATGGGCTTCCCTCTTGGCATTTTCCTTTGTAGGTCTCTGCTGTGGGTGGAGAGCAGTCAGTGAAGCATAATTTCATTATATGGATACAGAAATAAAACCCCAAACAAAAAGACCCCATTCTGATCAAGAGCAGTGTGTGGTACCCTTTCCTAGATTCACATTAGGATCTAGAGAGAAGATTCTGCTAAATTATCACCATTCCTGGTACAGAGGGTTATATCCTCAATGGTAAATCCTAAGTTAGTAATGGAACCATTCTGGTGGAAATACTAAATAAAAAACATGCAAGTATACTATTAAAGATTAAAAAATTCCATGACAGTGTAAAAGCATGCCTGCACGAAGGATTAAACAGTTTGTAGTTTGTAACAGATCTCTCTTTGTACCATGGAAAAGATAAAAGCTGAATTTTAAAAAAAAAATGTGATTGACATTAAAAAAATAATAATTAAAAAAGCAAGACCAGATAATAAATACAAACACAGTATATACTGTTACAAATTTACAACATACAGAGATTTTTTTTTTTTTTTATTTTTTTTTTATAAGCTTTTCACCCCAGGCAAGGTTGGAAACCACTAGCATGCAAGAGGTTACAGAGGATTTGGAGCAAGAGCAGATAGGAGTGATAGAGGAAAGGATGTGGAGAAGGATAGTGGATAGATCAATGCAACTGGAGATGTCGATTGATGTTACATTTGAATAGTTGGAGATTATAGTTGTCAGGGAAACAGGAATAGGGAAGGGAGTTCCACAGGCATGAGGTGCAAGATATGAAGCTATTGGAGTAGAAGAGACATCTACATTTAACAGTTTCAACAGTGAAAGGGTAGGAACAGGATGCCAGCCTCATACGACGCTTGAATTCATGGAGCGTGGGAACCAGTGATAGCAGCTCATCGGAGCAATTACCATGGAAGTATTTGTAAAAGAGACAGAGAGAGGCGACGGAGCGTCTGTGAAAGAGAGACTGCAGACGAGAAGCCAGATCAGGTCCAATTACATTGCATACCCGTCTCTGGATCTTATCAAGAACCCAGAGGCAAACAGAAGGGGCTCCAGACCATATATGGCAGCAATACTCTAGGCAAGGGCGGATGGTTGATTTGTAAATTTGGAAGATCGATTCCGGGGAGAAAAATTTCCTGGCCCGGCACAGGGAGCCAACTCTCCTTGCAGTGGATGAAGCAATTGACTCAATGTATTTGTTCCATCTCAGGTCAGCAGACAGCGTGAGACCGAGCAGTCGGAGAGAGATCTCGAAGTTGAGCTTCAGACATTCTAATGGGATGCAGGGAAGGATCCTTGTGGTGATTAATAGAGCAGTTTTGTTTTGGAGGCGTTAAAGTTAACCAGCCAATTCCTGCCCCAGTTCACATCCGATTGAAGGTCCTTTTCGAGACAAACAGCCAGGTTAATTTTGTCAGCGACACTAGATTTGTTTCTGCGGCAGGAGTAAATTGTGG
Source organism: Acanthosepion esculentum (assembly GCA_964036315.1). Lineage (NCBI taxonomy): Eukaryota > Metazoa > Mollusca > Cephalopoda > Sepiida > Sepiidae > Acanthosepion > Acanthosepion esculentum. The sequence continues at coordinate 99,947,446 of OZ038481.1, forward strand.
TGTCATCCACATAGATGCCAACTTGGGAATCTATGGCATTAGGAAGATCATTTATGAATATGAGGAACAGGGTAGGGCCTAGGATGGAGCCTTGCAGAACACCTGCGTTCGTGGGATAGGAGCTGGAGGAGAATCCATTGAGAACGACCTTCAATTCACGGTTTGACATAAAATGATTGTATTAGGTCAAACAATCGACCTGTAATACCATAGCCCTGAAGCTTGCGAAGAAGGCCGGCATGCCAAACCCTATCAAACGCCTTGAAGATGTCAAGGGCCATGGCACAAGCTTCTCCATTATTATGAAGAGCTTGGTAGACAAATCCAGTGATGGCCGTAAGCACATCAGCTGTAGATCGGGCAAAGCGGAATCCATATTGCTTGTCAGCAGATCATGTGATGTAAGGTGGTTAACCACTTCAGTGTTGATAAGGGCTTCGAACACTTTGCCAAAGTGGGGTAGGAGACTGATAGGACAGTAATTAGAAGGGTCGGAGGGGTCGCCAGAGTTCTTAAAGACAGGAACAATGGATGCGGACTTCCAGCAGTCAGGAAAACAGGATTCCTTGAGGCAGTAGTTGTATAATTTAGAGAGGGCGGGCGCCAATTCAGGCGCGCATTTCTTCAAGACAATGGCTGGTATCCCATCTCCACCACTAGCCTTGTGAGGGTCTAGATTAGAGATAATGCCCAATACCAATGACGGGGATATGTGTAACCCACTCAAAAAGGCTTCAGTTCTGAGAGGGAAATTGGGTATTGGTACACCGGAAGAGTCGAGCGTTGAGTTGAAAGAAAATTTCCAAGTAAAGCATTCAGCCTTGTCAGCAGAGGAGGTCAGGACCTCAAACTGGTTGAACAGAGGAGGTATAGAGGGTTTGTAATTGTTCAGAACGCTCTTGCAGAGACGCCAATTCCAGGTTCAAAAAAAAGATGGGTTTGCTCAGCTAGGAATGCACAACCAGGTGTCAATGAACAAAAAACACATGAATGTTTGTAAATAACTTTATGTAACAAAAACAACGAAATATGGAAAGAGTATGGTATAACAGATAAAATCAATAAAAGACACTTATCTGATAGTGGGTGTTAGTTCAAGCATTCATATTTCATGAATTTGTAAGTTCAAGTGTTCGTAATGGCAAATAGACTGAATTTTTTTTTTTTTTTTTTTTTTTAACACAATGTAAGTTAGACAATTCCAGAATGGTACAAGTGCTTAATTTCCCCTCCAGTAATTGAATTACATCCAATGATTTCTCTGGGTATAATATTCTTTTATTCTCAACACATCAAGTAATCAAATAAATCCACGGTCTTTGGGAATCTTTTTTTGTTTTTTATTCACTATACATCAAGTAGTTGAATAAATACAGGATCTTCTAGGAGGATATCTCCTTATTCCTTACACAACAAGTAATAGAATAAGTTCATAGGTGCATCTCTCATGACTGCCTGATGAGTTGATTTTCTCATGATCTGTCACAGTCAGATTATCGGGGGAAACTGAAATTACAATAGAAAAATCCCATGTGGTGGTGTATGTCACATGGGCTTGGGTGACTGACTTTTATTTATTCTCTTAGATCAATTACTATGGCTTGAATCCTTCATCCGTGATGACCTTGCTCGAGATTACCATGTGGTGATGATCATTTTTGATCTTCAAAAAGCCTATTAGTATTATTTTCAAGCCAGCCATACACTAACATTGAATATAGAAACCTGTAACAAATAAAACATTTAATAAGGTGTGACCATATGCAAGAAAGCTGCATGGTCTATTCGATCATAAAGCAAATGCATAAGACAGAGAAAAGATAAACATTCATTTTAAGGAGTGAAACTAGATTTTTCTTCCACTTCTTGAGTAGTCTAGTCAATTGAGAGGATCCCAGTATGGGGCAAGCTGATAGATAAGGACTAATGACTGAAAATCACTTTTGTCTTCACTGCGCCATCTGGAAGTTGGATTTATCACTCCAGCACCAGGAAGCCAAGCCAAATTTGGCTGTTGAGAAAGTGGGAGAAGGGAGAGAGTTTAGCACTGCCTATATAGTGATGGTATGAGCTGAAGTGTAAAGAGAGTAGGAATTAAGAGATATCTTGATCCCTCTGACCACTCTCAAAAGGGGGCTGGACAACCCCAAATTTGGAAAGCCATTTAAATATATTTTTATATATGGAAATTTAGAAAAGGTTGATACTTAGGGTAGAAGACACCCAGACCCTAGTCAACCAGATGCAGGACTCCATAGAAGCTGGAGATTTTGGACTCAGAAAGAGTAGATAAGACACAGAAAGAGAGACAAAGAGGGACACATCGGAATTTGCATTGTTTGCAGAGACCTCCTGCCCAAAGACCTTGTGCCAGACATGAAGACACTAGCTTAGAAATTTAAGTTACTACTAAAACAAGCTGCAGACTCCGAAGGGGATCCCAGTGTTATTTGATTATAACAAGTGGGAAACCATTGATATACAACAACTCATATATAAATAAAATTGTTGTTACATTAGTTAATTCTTTATTCCAAAGGATTTTTGTTTTTGTGTAGCTTCCAAAAGGTCGAACTGTCTTCACTCTAAGTTTGCTTCATAGGCGATTTTCTTACCCTTTGAGATCAAAAACACAATATGGCAGAGGAATGAATGGTCATGAACAAACATCAGTTAAGTAGACACTCAAAAATAAGATCATACAATGCATTAAAAGAAAATGGCAAACAATTCAGGATATGTTTTCAAACTGTACAAACATTCATTGATAATCAAACTGGGAAATCTAGAACCATTATCTGCTAGAAGACAGGATGTAGTGCTAAGCAGATTCCAAATTGGACATACACATCTTACACACAGATATTTACTTAAAGCAGAAACTGAACCTCTGTGTATCTCTTGTGATCAATTGCTCACTGTTATGCACATCCTAATAGACTGCAAAAATACAAAGACATGCAACAAATACTATGATGTACAAAACCGTAATATGTTTTTAAAAAATGCATAGGTTTCTCAAATAATAGGCTACCTGAAAGAAGTAGGCTGCTTCCAGCACTTATAGAAGTAGGCACAATACATCTCATTATTTATAAACTATATCTCTAATAATAAAAACCCTGGAAGTATAAATTATGTACAAAACAGCTGTAGTTGAAGTCATAAAGTTGGGTGGCCCGTGGAGGTTGTCATGTTGCTGAACAAAATCGACCCAATGTTTTGGCATTAATAACCCATAGTGGTTGATATACTGGTTAAATAACCAATCAATCAATCAATCCTTATGTCATTAATTTCTTTTTTATCTAAGCACAATCAATTCATGATGAGCAAACTGATAAATTATTTTTCTTTTTTTAATTCTGATTTTGTTATATTAGCTTTTTTTTTTTCTGAGAAAATCTGTCTACATCAATTAGAATGATTCCGCTAAAAGTTTACTGCAAATAATTTTAAGCTGTTAGACAAGGAGTTAAAAAAAAATTCTCTCAAAAGATTCAAAAATGTATTTGTTATTCAATAAACAAAATTTATATTGAAAATGATGTCCACAAACTTAACTACATTAACAGGAATTCCAGTTGTTTCCTTAACATTAACATTTGCAGCAAGATTTTTTAAAAATTAATGCAATTGCTGCTTTGCTTGATTCCTATTCAGTTAAACTTTTCTCTGTAATTTCCTTGTTTTTAAGGTTACAAGTTCCCTCAATATGCTTGTTCGGATGACAAGTGACTTTGAAACAAATGTGGTATCTGTGGAGCGGTTGAAAGAATACACAGAAATAACAAGAGAGGTAACAAGTGAAAACTTTTTTCTATACAGTATTTCAACTTGTAATTTTATTTTTTATTTTCTGAGCAGTACCCAGTTGATAAATTTCATAAATTTAAACATTTTTCATGATTTGATGTATTTTAAAACTGATAATAATCTTTTAAGACAAATATACCAAAAATATGTGAAACTTTACTCTTTCAGCATTCTCAGGCTTTTACACCTCTTCTTTCAGGCTCCGTGGCACATTCCTGACAAAAATCCGCCTCAAAGTTGGCCAAGTGAAGGAAAAATTGATTTTATCAATTACAAAACCAGATATAGAAATGGTCTGGATTTAGTCCTAAAGGGTATAACTTGTTATATTAAAGCATGTGAAAAGGTTTGTCAATTTTAAATTAGTTATAGATTTGAGAAATGTGACTAATTTAAAAATTTAGTGCTAAAGAATTTTTTAATATCAATTTTAAAACTATTCACTTGAATATTTCATTGTCTAAATATTTAACCTGTTCACTGCCACAAACAAGCTAACTTACATGAGTTTTTTATTTCCACTTTTTATTTTGTATATTTGTTAACCATGTTTTCAATGTTTACTGGATTCAAATGTTATTTACAGTTTAGATTCATTAACTATTTCAATCTGCCAAAGGGGTGACAATATTGGTACCATGAGCTTAATGTCTTTAATGTTAAGTTAAGTAATTAAACAAAGAGCTAATAAGTTTAATTTAGTAAAATGGCAAGAGGTCATTGGTAACTTAGGCCAGAGCTTTCTATGATTTATGTATTGGCATTACTCTTAAGGTTTTTACAATGCATTAGTCAAGCCAAATGTTTCAATGTTTAAATAAATTTTAGTTAATAATTAAAGAACATGTTAAGCACATGGGAGTCTGAATTAAGCAGATAAAACTTGCTTAAACCTGTACAATATTAAAAAAGTTCTAAATTTCACTAACAGGTTTGTTTTAACCCAGTATTTTTTTTCACTGAAAATATATTCAAATGAGAGATATATATAGTTTGTTCAGGCCACTGTACTATAAGCCCTTCATTGGGTTTCTCTTGCATTAATATCATATACACAAAGTTTCTTATAGGTGGTGTGAAGACAATTGTTTTCTCTTGTACTCGAGCAGCCATGTTAAAATTCACTACCTTCAAGAGAACCAAATTTATCTGGGATAGGAACTCTGTCACATCATATCAAATTCAAGCAATTTAAGGTTCACATTCAAAATATAACACATTGAGGAAGGTAATAAGAAATACCATAAGTGAGAAAATTAGTCTAAATGTATCAATATATAAATGTGTATGTTATAGCTTGATTTTGAAACTAGCTTATAACTTGACAGTTGCTTGGTGGAAACAGTTGATGCACAATTACAATAACTGTTTTAAGTTTACTCAATACATTGAGAGTGGAAAATGATATTTCCCATTTATACATTCATTCCTCACTACTGGTTATCATTTGTGGCTTGATTTCTTTTCATTTGTTTGTGTAGATTTGTAGGCATCAAAACGGCTGAAAAAAGAAAAAAAAGAAACAAGTCTGGGTGGGTTGGGAAGTTATGGCTGAACTTCATTCTAATTATTTTCCTTTTTAATAGTAAATAATCTGATACCTAATGAGAACTTTCTTTTTCTCTGGTAGATTGGAATTGTTGGTCGTACAGGAGCAGGGAAATCTTCACTGACTCTATCGCTTTTCCGTATTATTGAAGCTGCTGATGGTTCCATACTTATTGATGGTTATAACATAGCTGACATGGGACTCCATGATGTTCGAGGCAATCTCACTATTCTTCCACAGGTAAGTTACAAGTAGTAAAATTGATGTTTTGATTATTTTTTAGGTTTAAATGAATCTTGTTATATTTTGAATTAGTATCAAAATGCAGGCATAAAAAATATACTTCCAACTTTTTAATGCTTTTGTTTTAAGCAATGGTATTAGAACAGGCTTGTCTGGAAAAATATTTTTATAAACTTTTTTTTTTTTATCATGAAATCCATTTTTCTCTATAATGAATGACTGGATTAATTCTTTGAAGCATTGAATTTTCTATTTCAGATCAGAAAATGAAGATTTGAAACCTCTACTGAAGGATACTTAAAAACATCAGTAATAGACTTTTATTTAATACTGTGTTGTATGCTTTTCGAGATGAAGAATTCAAAACGATCTTATTGAAGGCATGAACTTAAGCTATTTACTGAATATCTAGAAATTGAGTGGCTTAATTAAATTTTGTTGCATTATGTAGACAATTTGCATTTAATCAGAAATGTCTTCTGTCATTATTGACAAAAATGCAGCAAGTCTTGCATAAGAATGTGTACAAGGATGGATGAATGTCTAGCCTTAGAAGGATTATTAGCTAAACTTTAATTTTGAAATTTTCACTGTACACTTAATCAGTGATTTAATGACTGATAAGATTCCTTCATGGAATTTCAAACTGAGCCCTTTATACAATCTATGGAGAGGAGGTACATTATACTCATTCTACTGTCAATATCTCAGGGTAACTCTTTTTTAGTAATACTCAGTTATTGCTTGTTCTGTTTTCACTGAGTCTGTACTACCTGGTATAGGGATTGGACAATAGCTTAATGGATTGGTTTGTGAACTGTGACATAAATGTGATCTCAATCCCTGGGTTAGGTAAGTACAGACTTGGACTCATTGGTAGTTGTTTTTTCACTAACTAGAGTAGTACTAAAAGATTAAGAATTCTCAAACAAGAACAGAATAAGTTCCTGTAGATTAAATAAATGGTTCAGTAGGAAATTGCCTGAAAGTTACCTGGATCAACAGACAACCGAAGACTGGGGAGCATAACAGCTGAAACGTTGCTATAACAAATATGAAGACATTAGTCTGATTGTAAATTAGTTAAATAATTTCTCATCCCAAAAATTCAGATAGTAATGCCAAATTAAGTGTATTAACTTGGAATACATTATTGCTGTAGTGGTGGATAGTTGATTGAGGTTGCTTTAAGTTCCTGTAATATTTTTCAACCAGATCTTGTGTTAAAGATACTATATTTATTTATTATTATATATTTTTTTTTCTTAAGAAAAAAAATGGAAATGCATACAGAAATATAATCTTGAAACAGAATTGGAAGGGAAAAAATCCTTAAATGAATAATAATATATACACAATTGAACAGGAATAGTTTATCCCTTGTTTCCAGTCCCTTCTAAAGTCTTCTCTTTCACACCCAGTATCCCCTTGCAACTTAGTGGCATTATCACCTTGCTTGGGGTGAAATAATTTTTTAAAAATATTGTTAGGCAACCAAACAAAAGTGCAAATAAATTTGCTTCTCAACTCTTCACCCATACATTTAAATATGGGTATTTTTTCTTCACTTGAAAGCTTTGTGCATTAGATTTGTACAGGCATTAATGTGGTATTATGAGAAAATAAAAATATTTTTATTTCTACTTTATTTTGGCTTTTATTTATATTTTTATGTTGTTGCTTGCAAGTGCTTGTTGCTGAAAATTTGGTTCAAACTGTTTATTTTGCTTTCAGAGATACAAAAAATGAATCTGTTAAATTTAAACAATTTCCTTACTGCTTTTTTGCTTTCAACTCAAGAGCAACTCTTTATAATTCACTCCTTTGAGCTTTAATTAAAAGATGCTATTTTGTTATTTTATTGATATTCTTATAGGACCCATTGATTTTCTCTGGAACACTTCGTCTCAACCTGGATCCTTTTGATAAACACACCGATGAAGAAATTTGGAAAGCTCTTGAATTGGCTCATTTGAGATTATTCATTTCTAATCTCCCAAATAGACTTGACTTTGAATGTGGTGAAGGAGGGCTGAATTTCAGGTAATGCAGTGTTTTTATCAATATATATATTTTTTATTAATACTGATTCTTAGAAATTTCATCATCAAATAGCATTCACTGATAAAAATGGAGCAATAAAATAGAATTTGAAGTTCTGCTTTTCTTTGGTATTAATGCCTCGTATAAAATTATTTGGATATTTCTGTCTTGATTTGACCCAAACAGTTGGTTTAACAGTAACTCTTACTTCACTTTGTCACATACACAATGATATAACCTTGTTTTTAATTTGTTTTTAGATTTGCATAAACAAATTTATAACTTGTAAATAAGTTATGAAAAACAAACTGCAGGTGTCTATTAACATTGAAGAAAATGGATTTAGCAAAGTGTTTACTGTGGCAGTAAAGTGTTCACTCTGCACTAATACCCTTGGGAAAGGTATTAATTCAGCTTTTCTCCTGCTCCCCAGCTCTAATTATGGGCAAATAGGGCAGACAAAGCTTTTTAGCATTGGTTTGCATCTGGTTTTGGACATGGTTAACTAATTCCAAACCAGAAAACCTTTGCCAGCATGTCTTCTCTTTCTTCTCTGTCTGTCTTTCTTTCTTTCTTCTCTGTCTGTCTGTCTTTCTTTCTTTCTTCTCTGTCTGTCTTTCTTTCTTCTCTGTCTGTCTTTCTTTCTTCTCTGTCTGTCTGTCTTTCTTTCTTTCTTGTCTGTCTGTCTTTCTTTCTTTCTTGTCTGTCTGTCTTTCTTTCTTTCTTGTCTGTCTTTCTTTCTTTCTTTCTTGTCTGTCTTTCTTTCTTTCTTTCTTGTCTGTCTTTCTTTCTTGTCTGTCTTTCTTTCTTGTCTGTCTTTCTTTCTTGGCTGTCTTTCTTTCTTGTCTGTCTTTCTTTCTTGTCTGTCTTTCTTTCTTGGCTGTCTTTCTTTCTTGGCTGTCTTTCTTTCTTGGCTGTCTTTCTTTCTTGGCTGTCTTTCTTTCTTGGCTGTCTTTCTTTCTTGGCTGTCTTTCTTTCTTGGCTGTCTTTCTTTCTTGGCTGTCTTTCTTTCTTGGCTGTCTTTCTTTCTTGGCTGTCTTTCTTTCTTGGCTGTCTTTCTTTCTTGGCTGTCTTTCTTTCTTGGCTGTCTTTCTTTCTTGGCTGTCTTTCTTTCTTGGCTGTCTTTCTTTCTTGGCTGTCTTTCTTTCTTGGCTGTCTTTCTTTCTTGGCTGTCTTTCTTTCTTGGCTGTCTTTCTTTCTTGGCTGTCTTTCTTTCTTGGCTGTCTTTCTTTCTTGGCTGTCTTTCTTTCTTGGCTGTCTTTCTTTCTTGGCTGTCTTTCTTTCTTGGCTGTCTTTCTTTCTTGGCTGTCTTTCTTTCTTGGCTGTCTTTCTTTCTTGGCTGTCTTTCTTTCTTGGCTGTCTTTCTTTCTTGGCTGTCTTTCTTTCTTGGCTGTCTTTCTTTCTTGGCTCTCTTTCTTTCTTGGCTCTCTTTCTTTCTTGGCTGTCTTTCTTTCTTGGCTCTCTTTCTTTCTTGGCTCTCTTTCTTTCTTGGCTCTCTTTCTTTCTTGGCTGTCTTTCTTTCTTGGCTGTCTTTCTTCTCTTTCTTTCTTCTCTTTCTTTCTTGGCTGTCTTTCTTCTCTTTCTTTCTTGGCTGTCTTTCTTCTCTTTCTTTCTTGGCTGTCTTTCTTCTCTTTCTTTCTTGGCTGTCTTTCTTCTCTTTCTTTCTTGGCTGTCTTTCTTCTCTTTCTTTCTTGGCTGTCTTTCTTCTCTTTCTTTCTTGGCTGTCTTTCTTCTCTTTCTTTCTTGGCTGTCTTTCTTCTCTTTCTTTCTTGGCTGTCTTTCTTCTCTTTCTTTCTTGGCTGTCTTGTCTGTCTTGTTGTATGAAAATAGTAAATTGTCTAAAAGTTTTGCTTTTCTGAATTTTGTAAATATTGTTTATTATTATCATTGCTTCTGTATATATATTCCTAAAATGAAATATTTTAACTATTTACATTGGCTGAATTTTATTGCAATATTCACCTTTCTATCCCTGTGGGCTAAAAGGGTTTGGTTCCAAATTCCAACCAGTATCGCTTAAAGAAGGCTGGAGCATACCATGGCCGAAACATTGTCCAGACTGTTGCCATATTCACAATATGAATAGTGTAAATTATCATTGTTGTTTTGCACTGGGGTACATTAGCTGGTAATAGTGTTTTGTTAGAAACATTCTTTATGCTGACTTTGTAGAGTGACTCCTTGAATTGTTAATGCATGAATTTTAACCTGTGTTAAAAAAATTTACTTGTGTAGAGTGCAACCAATCAATGAGAATGCATGATTTTATTTATATATATTTCTTTTTAACTCATCAAAACAAATAGCTGTGTAAAGTGCAATCCCCCCACTATTTTTCATACCCCCCCAAAAAAAGTATGATCATAAACTCTCACTAGTATACAAGAGCAATGGTATCTTCTACATCAAAAGTAAAATTGCAAGTTTATCTCATTACAAATAAGTGAATGTAGCCTTTTTAAAATTAACAGTTTCAAAATTGAAAAATATTGAAACAATCTTGACTGCTTAAATATTCTTTTGATTTCTTAACCCCTTATATATATGTATATTTATTTATTTATTTTTTTTCAGTGCTGGTCAAAGGCAGCTTATATGTCTTGCTCGATCACTGCTTAGAAAAAGCAAAGTGTTGATATTAGATGAAGCAACTGCTGCTGTGGATATGGAAACTGATGAGCTTATACAGAAGACAATCAGAGAGGAATTTACTGACTGTACTATTTTAACCATTGCTCACCGACTCAACACTGTGATAGATTATGACAGGTGAGATCTATTTCAAGCAGCAACCATTTTGGGGTTGATTCTCTACAAAAATTAAGGCCTGAGGAAACTTTAATTTTTTTTATATGCTAGATTGAATCCCCAAACAATACAAATCTGTTTCCACAATTTTTTTTAACACTATAAGCTTATATATGCACTGAATATATCAAGATGTTCTATTTTTAAGATTTTTTTTTTTTGTGTAACATAATGTTATGATTAGTAGTCTTTGTTTGACTTTTGTTGCAATTTCAGTCATTAGTGAATAGTGTTTATAATTCAAATAACTTTAAACTAATTAGGATTGATGATTGGACTACTCTTGTTTAAGAAAAAAGAAGTCTGCATTCATTCAGATTTTAGCTACTATGTACAAGAATGTAAACTTTAAATGAAGATCAGTGATGTTATTGTTCTCCCCACCACATATGTGCTACTTTCTTTCTCCCTCACCCTTGTAGCATACTTGCTGGACCCTTCATTTTGTATTACTGGATAAGGAGCAGTATTTTCTTCTTTCTTCTAGCCACAAATATACTTTTCAATAGGGTAATTGTTGATTTGGGGGGATGGGGTTCCCATGTAGAAATAGAACAGAAGCATTAGTATGCCGACTGTCTCATGTACTAGGTGTAGAGGAGTTAGTTTTTCCCATATATATATATACAGTATGGATATATGAGATATATATATTTGTGTATTTAGGCAGCAAATTCTCTTTTAGGCATGTCTGAATAAATTACAAACATTTTGTCTGCTTATTTTTATCATAATCCTTTCATATTTGCGAATAATTTTCCATATATTACAATTAAATGAGGCAAGAAATGCACTGTAACAGTGAGAATCGCTTTTATTCTCAAGTACTTTCCATCTCTTTCTGAGATCATCATCAGGGGTGTAACTGGTAAGCTATCAATTAACACATAATTTTTGCCTTACCAGTTGCACTCCTGATGATGATCTCAAAAAGAGATGGAAAGTACTTGGGGAAATAAAAGTGATTCTCACTGTTATAGTGCATTTCTTGCCTCATTTAATTGTAATATACAGAAAAATATTTGAATATGAAAGGATTATGATAAAAATAAGCAGACATAATGTTTGTAATTTATTCAATCAGATATGCCTTGTGTGTGTATGTATCTATGTATAATATATATATATAAAATGTTTACATTTCTCTATTGTAATCTATTGTTCAGAAAAACATGGGACGATATATGCAAAGGGATACATTGAAAAGGTTAATATGCAATGAATTAAAAACAAATTATTTACTCTTAAGTGTACTGCCTCTCACAACCTATCTGTCTTCTGTGTGTGCATACCTCACAGAAAGATAAATGCCTTATGACATTAAAAACTGAAGTCAGTCTAGGAAAAGAAATAAACACAAACTGACTAAACTAGTTGAGACTAGTTTAGTCAGAATAACAAAATAGAGATAGAAGGGAAAGAATAAATATGATAGAGCCACTGAAGTCTAAACATAACCGAGAATGTAAATGGGTAAAAGAGGTAGTAAGTAGCTTGCTGATAGGCATGTTATAAAGTTTACAATAATAAGTCTACAGAAAGGAAGAAAGTTACATGAAGTTACTATGACGCAGTGTGAGAACAGTGAACATATAGTGAAAATGGTTCTACATGAGGAAGTGCCGCTTCAAAAATAAATATCTACAAAGTGACTACCCCCTTAAAGAAATGTTTAAATAATCTGTAATTGCTTAGAGAAAGATTAAGTTTCATATGGGCAATGCTATCATTTGGGAGTAGAATTCAGAGAGAACACGTAAGAGCTACGTATCTTGATCCTGTGGTTCATGCCAGTCCTAGTAATTACTAAGGGCTAAACAAAAAGATGATTAATCTAGAATGTACCTAAATTAAAAAGGGAGACAAGGGAAAGTAAATCGATGAAGGTGCTGTATTGTGATAACAGAAAGAGGCTCAAAGTACATGGAAAAGATGCTGAAGAAAAACTTACCAAATGGGATGTTTAGATGTTGGGTTGCAACATCTAACTTTGATTTTAATTGAAAACAATAATATGCAATGTATCAAGAGGGGTGGAACAATTCAGTGTAAAGGTTTTTTTGGGGTTTTTTTTTTTCTTTCCTCCAATCAGGGGTCATGATATACATGTCATTCAGTCTGTTTACTTGATCCTAGGACTCATTTGAAAAACTCAATATAGACAGAAAATGTTAATAAAATCAGATTAATATCAAAATTGTCCTGAAATGCAAAATTTGAACATTGAAAGGATACAAAGATAGCCTTGCTCTCGTGGCATTAGCTTAAATTTCTTTTAATCTCTTCTTGGAAGGCTCTTTTTTATAAAATGGGCACCAAAACCAAAAATAAGGCACAAATTTGATTCTTTCTGCTTTTGTGTCTTATGCATAGACATAGTGCCAAGAACAATTTGACAATTTTATCAGTGGCAGTAACATTTGTAACTGCAATTTAGTCTGTTAGCAGGTTACACAGCTTAAGTCTCTCCTACCTTTTTGAGGATGTGAAGGTCGTGTAACACACAGAACTAAAAAGTGTAATCGACCACCTTAGTTTATATTCAATCAGACTCTTGTGTTTACTTTAGCCCAAATGCTCTTGGGAAAGGCATGAATCCATCTCTTCTCCCTCACCCCACACCAATAGGTTAAATAAAAGACTGAGATTTCTAGCCTTAGAAGTCTGAAGTAAAACTCGGAATTCCAAACCATAGAGAAGGGAAGAGTTGGGGAAAATGACTCCACTATCTTTCTCAAGACTACATTACAATTCTCAGATAAGAGAAAGGAATTGTGGAATCATGCTTACCACTGTTGTGAAGGGATATTGCATTTAAGAAAAGAGAAAGCCTTTTGATTTAATTTTCCTAATAGATGTTTCTTTTTACAATACCTTAATAATGATGCCTGGATTGGAAAAGTAGAAAAAACAAACTTCTACCCACTAAACTATTACAATGGGATGAAAATAAGAAGCACACAGTGGTTTTGGTGTATAATCCACTCCATTCTTTGAAGATGTTGGCCATAATGTCTGTGGTAATTACAAGTTAACTTTCCTCTGTAGATAGTAATCTGTTTTGAAGGAGTGAAATTGTCCTTTCATTTTTTGCTTGAGGGGAGAAAATGTAATGGAACTATTAATAGTGGTGGGGTGTATGTATTAAGGTAATCAAACTTATCAATCTGTATAATTGGAGACAACTTCAGGTAAGTTACAAATTGGACAATTTTGGGGGATATGGTTAAAATAATGCTAAGCTCTGCTGGTTAGAGGTATAACAGGAAATAGTCAACTACACCAAGAATTTTGATGAGCATCTGTGCACAAAACCAGCAAATCTGAACTGTAGTATTTCATGTCTTTAAAATGTTGAATTACAACCCATACCTCTCAAGGCATCTAGCTTTTACTTTCCTCTGGCAAAGACAAGACATCAGGTTGACATATGGACTCTTTCTAGTCATTAATTTTTTTATCTAGTTTTAAATTTTTTTTTTTTTCCTGGGTTAGAGCCTGGTATGAGGAAATTTTCTTGTTGCTTTTTCTAGGCAAACATCATTTTCCCAAATTATACTTAAATCTATTCATTGGCTGTACACTTAGGGTGCTCTGATAATTTCCTATTTGAAGAAATTACATGAATTCTGAATTAAGCTATATCTAACTTTTTCTATAATTTTATAGGAAAAACATTTTAATCAATATCTGCATTGTGTTGGGAATGTTTATCACACATGTCAGAATTTCTGGGAGAGAGTTCTGCAACCTGTAATATTGAATTGTGTGTTTTTATTGCTTTCTTTGCATTGTGTGTTTTGCATTGTGTGTGTGTGTGTGTGTGTGCGTGTGTGTGTGTGTGTGTCTCCGTTTTGCTTTGTGTGTGTGTGTGTCTCCGTTTTGCTTTGTGTGTGTGTGTCTCCGTTTTGCTTTGTGTGTGTGTGTCTCCGTTTTGCTTTGTGTGTGTGTGTGTGTCTCCGTTTTGCTTTGTGTGTGTGTGTGTGTCTCTCTCTGTTTTGCTGTGTGTCTCTCTCTGTTTTGCTGTGTGTGTCTCTCTCTCTGTTTTGCTTTGTGTGTGTGTGTGTGTCTCTCTCTGTTTTGCTTTGTGTGTGTGTGTGTGTCTCTCTCTCTGTTTTGCTTTGTGTGTGTGTGTGTGTGTGTGTCTCTCTCTGTTTTGCTTTGTGTGTGTGTGTGTGTGTCTCTCTCTGTTTTGCTTTGTGTGTGTGTGTGTGTGTGTCTCTCTCTGTTTTGCTTTGTGTGTGTGTGTGTGTCTCTCTCTCTCTGTTTTGCTTTGTGTGTGTGTGTGTCTCTCTCTGTTTTGCTTTGTGTGTGTGTGTGTGTGTGTGTCTCTCTCTGTTTTGCTTTGTGTGTGTGTGTGTGTGTCTCTCTCTGTTTTGCTTTGTGTGTGTGTGTGTGTGTCTCTCTGTTTTGCTTTGTGTGTGTGTGTGTGTGTGTCTCTGTTTTGCTTTGTGTGTGTGTGTCTCTGTTTTGCTTTGTGTGTGTGTGTCTCTGTTTTGCTTTGTGTGTGTGTGTCTCTGTTTTGCTTTGTGTGTGTGTGTCTCTGTTTTGCTTTGTGTGTGTGTGTGTCTCTGTTTTGCTTTGTGTGTGTGTGTGTCTCTGTTTTGCTTTGTGTGTGTGTGTCTCTGTTTTGCTTTGTGTGTGTGTGTGTGTCTCTGTTTTGCTTTGTGTGTGTGTGTGTGTCTCTGTTTTGCTTTGTGTGTGTGTGTGTGTCTCTGTTTTGCTTTGTGTGTGTGTGTGTGTCTCTGTTTTGCTTTGTGTGTGTGTGTCTCTGTTTTGCTTTGTGTGTGTGTGTCTCTGTTTTGCTTTGTGTGTGTGTGTCTCTGTTTTGCTTTGTGTGTGTGTGTCTCTGTTTTGCTTTGTGTGTGTGTGTCTCTGTTTTGCTTTGTGTGTGTGTGTCTCTGTTTTGCTTTGTGTGTGTGTGTCTCTGTTTTGCTTTGTGTGTGTGTGTCTCTGTTTTGCTTTGTGTGTGTGTGTCTCTGTTTTGCTTTGTGTGTGTGTGTGTCTCTGTTTTGCTTTGTGTGTGTGTGTGTCTCTGTTTTGCTTTGTGTGTGTGTGTGTCTCTGTTTTGCTTTGTGTGTGTGTGTGTCTCTGTTTTGCTTTGTGTGTGTGTGTGTCTCTGTTTTGCTTTGTGTGTGTGTGTGTCTCTGTTTTGCTTTGTGTGTGTGTGTGTCTCTGTTTTGCTTTGTGTGTGTGTGTGTCTCTGTTTTGCTTTGTGTGTGTGTGTGTCTCTGTTTTGCTTTGTGTGTGTGTGTGTCTCTGTTTTGCTTTGTGTGTGTGTGTGTCTCTGTTTTATGAAATACTTCCAGTGACTGTTGCTTATTAATGGCAAATATCTGACTAAATGGTATTCCATTCAAGATGTTAGTATCTCATTAGAGATTTGTTTATATTGGATCTAGAAGATAACAGCTTCAGATTCATAACAAAAGGTACTAAAAAAATAAATTTCATTCTTTGCTTTTAAGGAAAATGTTTTATGTGACTATTTTAGTCAAGCACTCATCTTTAAAATAGTGATCAAGAGATTTCCTTTAGACTGTCATTAATTGTCTTTGCAATGTATTCATTAACTTGTTGATGATATTTTTATAAATATATTGCTCAGTCTTTTTTATAAATATATTTTCAGTCTTTTCACTTTTCTCTAACTTTATTTCACTTTTCTTTCCAGAATCATGGTACTTGATAATGGGATCATAAAAGAATTTGATTCTCCTCAAAACCTCCTCAGCAATAAACAGTCTATATTTCATGGGATGGCTAAAGATGCTGGACTTGTCTCTTGATAATTTCTGTCCTGATAATTCCTTTTTTCCTGTTTCATTGTAAATAACTTAATATTTCTTTCAAATGCTGAAGATTTTTGACAAACTAACACTGACTTTAAAATTTTTACATAAAAAGAAAAATAACTACAAAGATTTTCCAAAATTAGTTTTTAAGTGTTAAGGATTGGTTAAAATTTTTCAGTTATTGTAAAGATAATTTCTTTGAAAAGAAAGCTGTGTTTTACTGTTCCTTTTTACATAGCTTTCTTTTATATTATTTTCTCATTCTTGGCAAAATTTTGTGTTGCTATTTCATTGATAGGGCTGAACAGTGTAAATCTTGTTCAATATTAAACATTGCTTAATTTTTTATATATATAATTCTCATCCTCAGAAAGTAATGGATTTACTTGTATTGTGGCTAATTCCAAAGCTCCTTCTGTATCATGTTAGCTATTTAAATGACAAACTATATAAATGAATTTGTTTAACTTATCCTTCCATAAAACGTTTTTAATTGGGGGTAGTTTCTAGTTTACTAAATATCAGTTCAATTTTAAATTTTGATATTTTATGCTGATAGTTGAAGTGTTAAAGGTCACTTGTTAAGCCAAAAGGTTCAGACTTTGGCTGTAAGATTTTCATGAAAAACTTTTGGTAAGATGGAACTATTTCTTTCATAAAATTGCTATTAAAGTCTTAAAAGTTCTAAGTTGCTAACATTTCTTTGGTTAGCACCAAATATATTTTATTGACATTAAAGAGAAAAGGACAAGTAGATAACATTTGTTTTGAATATCTCTAAAACCTTTTCACCATATTTCAAAATATGTCCATTTATCTGATTTCAAAAATTGAACTGGGGCATATTCGTTTTATATTCAGATGGTAATTGATATGTAAAGTGTTATCGAGCTTCTTTAACACTGCACTCTCAGTAACCACTTGTGTCTTAGTGGCTTTATTGCCTTGCTTGGGATGAAATGATTAAAAAAAATGCAAATGAACCACAAAGTTATTAAATCTAATGAATTGATTTATTAAACCTTTCTTTTTTAATTTTTATATTGTTTAACAATAGATAAATTTCTATAATAGCTGTAATTGAAAAACCATAAGCATTACATCTTTGTTAACATTAAAAAATGATTCTAAATCTCTACATTTAAGAGATATTTATTCTTTAATTATATTTGACTTGATTAACCCAGTTTTAAGTTTAAACTTAATCAAACTTTTAAGTTAATGATTTATCATATTTTAAAGTCTGTTCTGGGGACTGGTCTCTTTATTTATATTATAAGGTTCTGCCACTGATTCTGAAATGAATCTTTGCAACAAATTTTCCTAGAATCATTTTGGAATATTGTTCTCCATTTCCAAGATTGTAATTCAGGAAGCATTGGAAAATTGTACTTTGTAGAAAGATAAACATTCCAGCAGATTGAATTGCTAAATCTGTGGTATTTTGGTTAAAATGAAAATTCACCTCTCCACTCAACTATGTCAAGAACCACAGAAATCACTTTCTTTGATACCTATATAATCATTTTATTTTAAATAACTTGAATACATTTATTTGGATAATGATACTATATTGCACTTTGCTTTTTGTAGCCTCCATTAGAATCCAAATTAATTCTCTAACAAAGGAAATTTTTGGCTAATTTTAAATGCTATTATTGTCTCCCTCAAACTTTATTTTTCAATTTTTTTTTCTTTGTACTCTTTCCTCTATGGGTTTAATTTGTTTTTGTTTTGGTTTTGGTTTTTTTTTAGGCAAAACATTTGACTTTGTCAAAATTATTTAGCAACTTAAATCAGAAAACAAATGAAAATCTGTTACAATAAATAATTTGTTTGATATCAATAATTGTGTATGTATTTACATTTTTTTAATTTTTTTTTTTTTTTTTATTGAATGTAAAATACTCTTTCAAGAACTATAAATTTTGTGAGGGGAGGGAACTTTTGTAAATCACTGACATGGATATCAATTATTTTAAACCTGTCTAATGCCAAACAAAACATTTAAAACTTTGTGATATGAAAAAATACAAATTAGATTTTTTTTGTTTTGTTCTCAAACATTAAAACATTCCACTTAAAGATTGGAAATAATTTTGTTTAATCCTTTTACAAAAATTAAATGAATTCACAGAAATGCCTTTTTAACATATAATCCCGTATGCTCTTAACAAAGTAGAAGGCAGCTTTAAGCCCCCACTCCAAAGAATGAAAGAATGTTATCAATGATAAAAGCAACAGCAAATACGTGCTGTCATATTAGTGGTTCAAGATGTGATGCTATCAGTTGACTTCTTAAATGGTGTTCATTGATCTAACAATTGTAAATTAGTTGTGGGATACAGTTCTTGGAGTAATCACCTTTCACAACCTTGACAATTGTCATTCAAGAATTATCAGATTTTGATTTGCCAAATTGTCAGTTTTAACTGTTGCCATGGATATTTGAACCCTTCCTTAATTCTGTTTTTAGTTAACATTAAAAAGTGTTATATAAGTCTTTCACCAGCTTTTTTTCTCATTATTCTAGTTATTTTCTCTATATTGTCATTTGTGTTGTGAATAGAAAAGCAGAGACTGGGCCTGGTATTTCTATATTTACATAACTTTGTGTGCATTAATTAGTTAAATAATGTACAGCATGTGCATGTTGTGGTAAATGTCTAATACTTGAAGTGAAAGTCAGGAAAATGTGAATTTTGGTAGTTAATATCATTTCATCAGATTTTTAATATTGCATATGTTCACAAATATTTACAATGAACAAATGATTGCCAAAGTGTATGTTTTTATTTTACTTTAAAGTTTAATCATTTATATTATATAAGTTTAACATCTTTTTGCAAACATCCATTTTTATCAAAGGAAAAGTTTGTATTTGGACAGTCTTTTCTATAAGATAAATGTACTTTTTATGTTTGTAAAGTGTTCCATATTTACTTTTCCTTTTACTCACTGTTCAGATCACTGTATATTGATCAATCATTTTGTGTGTAGTTACTTTATTTTTCATATTGGTTCTATATAAATCTTAAGGTTTATTTTTGCATAAAGTCATTAATTGATTATTATTATGTAGGTAATTGTAATATTAACCGTTTCCTATCAATATACTGAATCGTATATGTCTGGCAAGGACCCCAATACTGAAACATTTTAAACCTCATCAGGAGTACGACAAAGAGGTATAGTCTATTTTATGTCTTCCTAGACTCTACCCTGCATATTTACAAACGCAGATGTGATTAAATGGGCACTGACCGTCTAAGCATTCCATACCACATCTCAGATGAGTCTACTAGAGAAGACAACGACCCTGCTTTCTCTCTTGAAGCCAATGCACTGATGATGAATAGGGCTATGCTGATGATTGAGGTATTTATAGTTGGGATAAGAAAATCCACATCCTCTATCAAGTGTTCCAAGAAATAGGACTCAAGATAAACCTTTCCAAAACAGGAACTATGATTTGGAATTAGAATGAAAGCAATGATGGCACCTACCCTGAATCCATCATAAAAATTCAGGATGTGGAATTAGTAAATACTAAACACTTCAGGTACCTTGGCAAGGAATAACTCTTGGATGAAATTCATGAAATATTGTTCTTCAAATAATTCTTCAGGAAAAGTGGTCTCTTCGCTACAGTAGCTGTTATCACTCTTTACAGTATTGATGGAGACTTCCTTCCTACCTTTTCTTTGTAGTATAGAATGTCAGCATTTTGATAATGTCATTTTTCTCTCAAGTTAAATGTGCTGTTTATTTTAGTTGTTGCTGCTGTTGAAAGTCCTCAAGTTTCTGTTATCTGGTATAGTACAAGTGTTTGATTCTGTAGCTTTAACCATTGATTGAAGAAAGTGGTTGTATCCAGCTAACAGTTTAGCTATTTCTGAACAATTTTGTTGCCATGCAGGGCATCCATATGAAATTCTCAATCTGACAAGATTATTTAAGAACAAGGTTAGAGTTTTTTAGGTTAATGTTTTGGTTTTATAGCAACTTGCAGTGTTGGGGGAGAGGGGAACTACCCCTAGTGCAGCCTATTCTATGTTCACTTTCCTATAATACATTTATTATAACTGATCCATATACTGAGGTATTTAAAATTTAGCATTTACTAATTCCACATCCTAAATTTTTATGATAGATTCAGAGTGTCATCAATGCTTTCATTCCAATTACAGATAATTGTTTCTGTTTTGGAAAGGTTTATCTTAAGTCTTATTTCTTAGAACACCTGGTAGATGTTGAATTTTTTTTTTTTTTTTTTTTTTTGTCGAAGAACCTTCTTGTCACAACTAAGAATATTAATGTCATTGGTAGAGCCCCTGACCCATTCTTTGTGCATTACTCTCTGGAAGCAAAAAAAGGACTGCTGTTTTCTATTAGTAAATTCATTTGGAATATGGTATGGGATTCTTAAATGATCAGTGCCCATCTCTTCACAGCTGTGCTTGTATATGTGAAAGGCATAGTTTAAGAGGTTAGATTGGACTTCTCATTTCCTCATTGTACTCCCAGTGATATTTGGAATGTTTTGGTATTGGAGCCCTCACCAGACATGTACAACTTCATGGACTCTAATAGTTATTTTAGATTTAGACATTTGGTGGACTCAAAGCTTGAAAGGAGGTCTCTAATGGATAAGAGAAATTCTCTATTGATGTGGTCGTATGCTGTTGTGATATCTACATAGGAGGCATACAATTTTTCTGTTAGAGAGCTATACAATTTCTTTGTATCAAGTTGCTTGATGACATATGCCATCATTACACCCCTTACCAGAATGAAAGCCAAATTAGGTTGTAAGGAGTTTTTCTATAGAACAGTGAAAGCCTATTTAATACAAAGTTCATTAGTATTTTCACCAGAATGGATTCGTTTGAGATACCTCTATATGTGTGAGGGTCTTGGGGCTATCTTTTTGTTTTATTAGTGCATTAATGCATAACAAACTCTGTTTTTGGTATAAACTTCTTAATCCAGACTTCTTTCATGAAATTTAGAAGATTGTTATTGAATTTGGGAGAGAGAGAATGCCATTTTTCAGAAGTTCCTCCTCAATGTCAAGTGATGCTTTTATTATTCTGTTAGCTTTTTATTTCCACATCATTACATTCATTATTATTTGTTTAGAGAGATTGTAATGCTTGGATGTATACAGATGTATGTTCTACTTCTGTGGCCATCTTCAACTAATTGTGCTCAGGTTTGCAGTGGGACTTTTTTTCTCTCTCTCTCTCTCTCTCCACATTTCAATGTTATGCTGCTTGGTTTCATTAATTTGGCTTCTTAGACTATTAACTAATTTATTTATTGCTGATTGTTCTCTCTCCTCTGTTGTGTTTGTCTCCTCTCCTCTGTTGTGTTTGTCTCCTCTCCAGCATAACTCTTTTCAAATCAGGATTGTCATTCCACTGGATGATCGGTTTCTATCTAGATATTCTTGTTGTTGCTAAGGAGGATAAGATTACATTATTTGATTCATCTGTTATGTCCAAGATTAAGGGGCATTTAGTTTATTACAGAATTTTACTCTTACATTTTCATTTTTAAGAGCTTGGATATTATACCTTTGTGACATTCGTGGTTTATGCAAATTTTTGTTGACTGGTGTTGTCAGTTTGGTATGAAATGTCTGTGATCAGATTCAAAGTAGGTGACACCTGTCACAAATTAACTAAGCCAACAGTTTGAGATGCTGAAGTTAATCCTTTTGGTTACTTTATCAGGGTTATGCCATAGCTTTGCATATATTTAACTTTACTATTTCATAGCACTGCAAAGGTCATTATCCTTAGGAGAGATTTTTTTTCACTCAAACTATTTATGTAATATCTATGACTAAATCTAATATTTGAAATGTCTATATTTGAAATGTCTATATTTGATAGATATATTTATGATTGGTTATATCAAAGGTCAGTATTTTAAGATTTCATGTTTTTATAAAGAAAATTTTTCTATTTTTTTTACTTGCACTATTGACTACACTGCTAATTCTGTGTCTTAAGCAATCCTTCAATTCATCAGTTTTAAATAAATTTACTCATCTTTTAAAATGGTACAAATTAAACATTGGTTTGTATTAGACCAAAATATAATTTTGGGTTTGTTATATATTGCCATTTGTTATTGTTAACAGTAATTTTTAATTTTCAATTAAATTTAAAAAACAAAAACAAAAAAAAACAACAGAAAAACGCAATGTCAGTATTGTTATAGTAAATTTAATTTCTCTCTCAAATATATATATATATATATATATATATATATATATTACAGAAAGAATTATTGATACAAAATCTCCTATAATCTTGACAATTGAGGAAACTAAAAGCATCAGTGTTCCTTTTTTTTGTTTTTTTGTACTTTTGTTTGTCAATAAAATTCAAATTACCTAGCTTTGCTATTTTATTTTTTTTATTTTTTAACTCTGCAAATTAATTTCAATCACAGCAGGCCACCAAGTGTTGATTCACTTGTCCACAGATAAAATGTCAATGTGTTTTTGTTTTTTGTTTTTTTTTTCTTTCTTTCTTTCTTGAAGGGTTAAACAAACTTAAACTTGTGACAAGCAGAATGAATGTGTAATAGCATATTTTATACTTCTCTGTCCTTCTCTGTTGGGCTGACAATATTTTGGTGCAGCCCTTATATATAATTGTTTTTTTTTTCTCCTACTTCTTTTTAATTTGGATATTTAAACAGGATGTGTTGCTTTTTATTACTGTTTAAAAAAAAAATCTAAACAATTGGTTAATATTTAGACAAGTTATAAGAAGAGGAGGGGTGAATTGATCTTAAAATATCATTTGGGGAGAATGCCTATCCCTCACAATCAAGCTCTTTCAACTTGAAAAACAAGTTGCAGCAACTAAATTTCACACCCACTGACTGTACGTATTTCTTTTGACTTGAATGACAGATTAACATGATTTATCTATCCAGGTAACCCCCAAAGCTATTTGTACACTTTTGTAATGTTGCTACTATATTTAAACTTACTTTTTCCCCATTTCATCATAAAGTAATGATTCAAAACTTATACTTTTTCTGTCCTATAATAGTTGGTACATATAGTCAATGAAATCCATATTCAAATATAACTGGTAGTACTTTTGTACACTGGCAACAGAACTAAAGTTAATTCTGATAGCCTGATGAACTTCAGTACTAATACTGGTATTATATTCATAAAGCTTAAGTTTTAAAATTTACCCACCATCCTCCTTCAGCCGATTTTTTTTTTTTCAGAATAAGATATCAATTAAAAACAATTTTCAACATGACTGGTCCTGCATGATTTATACAAGCCTGCAGACACTAAACTTTTTTTTCACATGTCTTGAATATATTTTTCAATATTCTGCTCTAAACCTCTTGAAATGATCTAAGATACTATCTGATTTTGCAAATGCAAGGGAGATCTTTTTTGTTCAGCAAAAGGGTTTAAAAAAAAATCTTCTATATTTTGTTTTAAACATGAACACAGCATAAATTAAAACTCATTTGTCAACATTCTTAATAGTAATAATAATTACATCAGTATACATTTGGTAATAATTCCTGTTTCTATCAAAATAAATGTCATTTAAAAAAAAAACAAACTCAATCATGCAAAATTCATTCTCTAAAGATCCAATATTAAATGAAAAATTTAGTATTAACTTTCTTAATCACATCAATGAAGAAATAAAATAAAATTATGGACATGTAATCACAATAACATATATAAATTTGATTTATTTTTTTACTACACCACCCACCATAACAAAAATACTATTTATTCTGCGATACTCAGAGGCATCCCAATTGCATAAGGTTTGAGGTGGGGGACAAAAACTATAGATGTTAAAAAAAAATCATATACTTAAAAATACTCAACCTTGTTGCTAACAACACTTCTTTAGGAAAAAAAAAAAAATTTGGAAAAGATGCATCTGTATAAAAAACAAACAAAAAAACTTGTATTTTGGGAGACTGTTGTAGGGGGTCAACATATATTGGTCATAACTCACAATTTCTCTCAAGATTGACTTGTATCTCTAAGCAATGGATCATATGTAACAAATCTACAGTACTCCCTACTTTTAATTGCCATTAGATTTTGATCAATAACAAAAATTTACTATGGATAAATTCTGCAAGCCTCATTACAAGAATCTACTATTAATAAAGTTTAAATATAGATCTACATGCTA